>CM053595.1:199833723-199848296 GCA_028646575.1 Pseudocheirus occidentalis | reverse complement strand
TCCTTTCAAAAAATGCATCAGCCAGAGCATCTGAATTGATTTCCATTGCAACTTTTGAAATGGGAGAGGTGGGGATGGAAGAAGGTGAAATCAATCAACCTTGTTCCAAACTTTTCTTTCATATTCACATTATTTCATAAATAAAATATATCATCAAGCTCAATTTTTCTCTAATTAAATGCAAAATATTTTGAGGAAAGATACAAGAAAAAAATGTACAAGCTATAGTCACCCAATGATTGAGGTACTGACCAATATTTTCTTAACCTATGAGACATTGGTTCCAGAAATGTGAGTTATGTTTCAATTTAGACTCCAGGTAAAGCTCGTTCACATTTTAATGCGTTTGTGCTTCAGGTTGTTCTGACAGTAGAATAACTCTGAAAGTCACTGGAAACTCTGTGATTGTACCTAGAGATTGTGTCTACACTCCCAAAATAAAATAGAGAACAAAGAATAAAATATCATTTCTCCCCCCACCCCCAAAAAATCCAGATAAATGAAACAAGCACGTAGTTAAGCTACTCAGATTTCTAGATAAATGAATCTGTTGTTTGGTTTTTGTTTTTGTTTTTGTTTTACTTCTTACATATATGGGCACAACCTGGGAGTCACAGGGCAGGGGAAATAATGGGTGCTGAACCTTCTGTCTATTTCTTAGGGGCTACTTGAAGAAATATTGCACCAAATGGGACCCTAAATATAGCTACAGGACTTGTAAAAATGTAACTGGAAAGGGTGAGTTTCCATTTGGGACTCAGCTGTGTCCAAAGGCAACTTCCTCCAAAATCAATATGGATACAGATCTTCCTATGTTATTATACCCAGAAAAGCGGTGATGTGTATGTGTGTGTGTGTGTGTGTGTGTGTGTGTGTGTGTGATTTCCTCCTTTTCTTTCTGCCCTTTAAAAAATCCTTTATTTCCCTCTCTTGTAAGTTTTAACTTCAGATGTCAGAGCTAATGAATGTCTCAACACATTTCTACCTCATAAGTTTCCCTGCACAGTTAGGGGATTGTTTTCTGAATTTCCATTGTCTCCCATTGAAGTTGCAATAAAAGATGTTCACATTGGACAAAAAAATGTTTGTCAGGGATGTAGTGTGGAAAAAATATTTCTGTTTCTAGTGCTGGCCAGATTTGTGTCACTCCTCTGATATTAGAATGTTACAATGTAAAAATCTCAGACCAAATCATCTGCCTTAGAGATGCAGGTTTCAGGAGGGAGGGGTGGGGAGAGAGGGAGAGAGAGAGAGAGAGAGAGAGAGAGAGAGAGAGAGAGAGAGAGAGAGAGAGAGAGAGAGAGATGCCCTTGCATGTATATTGACCTCATTTACGTGTACCATATTCCCCTGCATATATGTTAAAACTGACACACAAATACTTTTCCAAAATCTATTTAATACAATATTGTGTAGCTGTTTAATAACCAGACATCCTGGGTAGTATAGTCTACCTTTTGTCCATTTATTATTGATGCATTTTAACTGGATTCAAGAAACACTTTGGTTTTCCTGGGCCTGGAACTGCCAACAATGCTATGACGATATTAGGTTTAAAAATTTGGACAGGCAATGGAGTATATTTGCTTTGTGTATAGAATCTACAAATAGATATCTGAACGTTTCTTACCAAACATTGTTGAAAAGAAAGACAGCATCATTCATCTTGATCTAAATATGTGAGAGATATACTCTGATTATGTTTGGCTTATATTTGGTTATTTACATCTTTAACAAGTAGAGCTTATAAAAGACAAGGAAATCGTTTGTCCCAAAGCTCCAGATAACTATTGAAAACACAGAGACTTGTCTTGAAACATCCAACTGAAAAGAACCTCAGAGGCCAACGAATACAAGTCATATTTGACTAAAACTTTCCTTTCCAACAAGTGGTCTTTCCTACACTGAGTTTTGACCATAAAAAGACTGCTCTCTCAGGAATGAGCTCCACAGGACAAGATTGCTTTTGAGTTGCTCTTGTGTTGAAATGAAGGGGAGGGGGGTATTACCTGAACAATAACTGCAAGATGGTGATAGACAAAGCCAGCTGGGTTAAGAGATAGGGAGTATGTTTGAATGGACACTGTGTATGCAGTTGTGACATTCATGATAAGATAAAAGATCTATCTGATAATCTATCATTTAGAAATTCAGATTGGCTGCTAATTGAAGGAGGAGAGCTGTCAAAATCAATTAGGACACATCATTAATAGAATATAACATTTTATTTATTCTGTCAAATTTGTTTACCAAATTATGTGGATAAACAATTAACTTCATTACAAAGTTATAAAACTATGTTGATGAGCAACAGATACACAGTGATGAATCAACCCTAGATAACAGACACAATAATCTTTATAACTAACTAGCAAATAGAGACAAATGACCTCAAAAAGTCAATGGAGCCAGAGACTTAGAATAGAGTAGCTCTCAGCAGCCAAAGCATACATGTTTCAGTTTATCAGTGTGAGAAAAGGTCTAGAAACTTGAGAGAGGGAGGGAGGGGAGGGAAGGGAGAGAGAGAGAGAGAGAGAGAGAGAGAGAGAGAGAGAGAGAGAGAGAGAGAGAGAGAGAGAGAGAGAGATTCCATTTCCTAAAAGCCCACTTTTTCTATTGCTGTGTATGTATCAGAAACTCACCACTTTGTGGCCCTTATTTTTCTCACTCATAAAAAACCAAAAATCCATCAATTTCCCCACTCAACCCCACCTCTGATACATGACAAATCTAATAGATTTTAGTGTTGTGCCCATGCACAACAGAGCAGGGTTTTCTGGAAGGAGCCATTCATTCAGATCCAGGGTTGAAATGCCTATGGACAGAAAAGCATATAGCAGTCTGAGCATACCCAACTGGGGAAGGGCAATGCCTGGGAACCCCTTGATGATTATAGTACTCATTTGTAAATGGAGGAATATCTTTAACTAAAGTGAACAACAATTTTGGAGAAATTTATACATTTAATTTGTTAGTTATAAATAAATTTATGAAGTAAATGCAATCTTAGTAAGCCACTAATTTTATTTATTTAAATTTATTTTATTTATTTTAAATTTATTTCATAAATAAATTTATGAAAAGAAATGCTACTTGTATAAAGTGTTGCTGTTGTTGTTTTAAATGAACCATTAAATACTCCCAACCTATGATATTTTTCCTCTAAGTTGTTGAAAGGGGGTAGGGGGAGTGAGTTATTCATAAACTTTGAATTTCCTGGTTGGGTTTTTTGTTGTTTCTTTTCAGTCGTGTCCGACTCTTTGTGACTCCATTTGGGGTTTTCTTGGCAGAGATACTGGTTGTATGTGAGTTAAAATGTGCTTTTACAGGCTTCTTTGTATCCGTGAATATAATTTCAGGAGACACTTGAGTAGCTTTGCCTTTCAACCAATGTTAATAGGGGAAGTTCTATAGGAAGAGAAGGGGAAAAAAAGACAGACATTGACCCAGACTGCAGGATGAAAAACTAGGGCAAAAGAGCTGATATCTCTTTCCAGTTACTTATTAACCACTGTTCATTTGAGGGATCAATATTTCCAGCAAAGGAATAAACATTTAGGATACAGAGCTCCCTCCCTCTCTTTCCTTTATAAAATGATTGATTTTATAAATGCATCTGCCTGAGAAGAACAGAGAAAATGAAGCATAGTGTCTTTTATCTTGGGGATATGCAAAGCACATCTATTTTCAGCTTTTATCTCTTGAATTGTATGTTGATCCCATACATATAGATTGATTTTGTTCAGGTAGATAATGAAAAGTCAAGTGGAAAATTTACACAATGGCACTCACGATCTTAGCCTTATAGCGGTATATAAATTGGTTTATTATTTCATTCTATTAAGAAGGCTCCTTTGCACCAGGGAAAACGTCAAATACACAGTGTTTAAAACCCAATGTTCCTTGACTGCATTTTCTTAGGAGTGGAGGAGTGGGGAAGGGAACAACAATACAGGAGAGGTATTGGGGGGGGGGAGAGATATGTTTGCTAATTGTACCAATTAAATTAATTTTCAAACTGGTTGTTATGTTGCTTTTTCTGTTTCCACAGGCCCCCTTTTCAGAGGCTTACCACATGGTCTGCATGATCCAAGAGCCTCTTCTGCACCAGAATGGATGTATCTCTCTCTCATATAACATAGGGAGGTATTATTTTACCATAAGCAGTCATCATTTTGCTGTTGTGACCCAGGGGGGCATGTTGCTTAATCAGCAAACTGGGGGCACAAGGGCATGTGGGTAGCAGGAGAAGCAAGCACTGTCAGTAGGAAAGTAGCAAAAGAACAGCTTGGATCCAAAATACCGGAGGCAACATTATTAATAAACATCTTCTGGACATTTGGTGGCACATTGAGCCTGCTCCGGCTTAAAGCAATTAATTCAGGGTACTGACATAAACTCTCCAGTTCTTTGACAGCTTGGGGCTGAAATAAAAATGCTAGTTCTCCAGGGAAAAGAAGAGGATAGTTGGCTCTTTTCTGGACTGTTTGCTTATAGGCCCAGAGAGCAATCTTCCTTGCAGAATGAAATGCAAGGACACAAACAATGTACCAGGGAGAGAATAGAAGATGGGAATGAACAGTTTGAACTATTTGCTCAGCAGAAGGGCAGCCACAATGGTCGGCCAATGGCTTTCCCATGCATCAACTGGGGCTTCTTAGGCCCTTTTGTTGTTCATCTTCTTCCTCTGGACAGATAAGAGCACAGCTGCAGCGGGGCAGCTAAGTAAGGTCTTCTACTTATTCCCCTAACTCTCAGGCCACATTTACTGTAAGGTTTTTTAAGTTTTATTAGGTTTCTTAACTAAAAAAAAAGAGGGGGAGGGATTCTTAAAAACTCATTTATTTGAAACAGGTTCTTTCTTTTCTAAAACAAAGCTGTGCTCAGATACCGTCTTTATTGGGCATTTACCCTGAAGGGGTTCACAGGATTGTATTGGTTGCCAGGCCAAAATACTACCTCCCTCCCCCCACTTTTTGGGGGGTGCACTTTGATCTGAATAAGCAGACCAAGCTGGTGGAAGAGGGTGCAGTAGGGAAGTCCCCAGCAGGCTGCTTCACTTTGAATGTGTGATTAGATGCATATTTTCACTTTCAAAAACATTTTTCCCCCTACCACCCCACTCTTCACCCATCTCAGAAACTAGTAGCGTGAGAAATAATTTTAAAAATATATCATTACTTGTATAACTAATGAATATAAGAATACCTTTAAATGTCATCACCATGTGTTTTCAAATATCTGATGTGAGCAAGGTTGACTTAAAATTCTGTAAAAGAAAACAGATATGCTAATGGAAGAATTTTAAAGAATGCAGTCAAGTTAAGCTGTTAACAAGAAGTTGGTCCTAAAGTCACAACCTCCCCTAAACAATTGGAATGTTCAGTATCTATTTTGACACTGCATGTTATGCCCCGAGTAGTTTTTGGGAGCCAAGACACCATGCTTAATTCCATTGTAATAAGGTTTATTTAGCCTCAGCGGTTTTATGAGGTGAAAAGGCAGAAAGTTTAACACTGAAGAAAATTAATGGTTTACTAAGATTACATTAAACATTCACAGACAGGAAGCACACCTGCGGTAAATACAAAGTTTAAACACTCCTTTGCTCTGGGACAAAAATCTCAGCAACCTTAGTATGTTTTTCCTACTGGGTGGTCAGAAGGAAAATCTCAAAAGTAAAAGGACTCCCATTGTGTCTACGCTGTCTTAAGAACTGACCTCACGTGTCTCTATAGAAGACAAACACCTGTTTATCTCTAGGGAGTTCCTGCGTGTATGCATGTGTGTGTGTGTGTGTGTGTGTACCAATACACATGTGTGTACCAATACACTCATCACTCTCCCACAGGATCTTCCTCCATTACACAGAGAAGATGCATCTTGGAGCTGGAAAGAAAAAAAAAAGTTCCCCCTCTGAAAATACACTTTTTTTCAATCAATAAACATTTGTTAATAGTTTTTTTTCACCTTTGTCCATCAATCATTTCATCTAGGACATCTACATAACTGTAATGTTTCTTCGTCCTAATTTGGGAAGATTGCTCACCAGCCCACCCCCATCCCTATCAGACATGTACAAATAGTTAATGATGTGACTAGAAAGAAGAAAGGGGAAAAAAAAGATTACTCAATTACATTATGCCTTGTCTTATTATGGTATCTGCTGTGGTTTATAAATGTAGTAATAACTGATTAGATAACTCTTTTCTAAAGGAATATAAATTTCTCAAAGATACTATGGATTTTTTAAAAGCAAAAATACTGTTTCTTATTTAATATAATCTTTTCATTACACAATAAAGAAATCCAGTGTCCCAATCAGCTTGGATCATTGTGTCTTTATGAGGACTGGGTCCTCTATTTAGAGGCTCCATAATTTTCTTGGCTACGGATGAATTTGTTACTTTTTAACTATATCTGTTGGGTTATAGAAATACTCACCCATGAGACATTTTTCATACTGGCATTCCGAGCCTGAAAAATCATCTCGAATCAGTGGAGGATCTCAGAAGTAGGTAGAGATTTGATTTTACTAAATCTTTTAATTTTTTTTTCACTTTAAAGCCTGAGTTATCTCCAGGAAGAGAAACACACTAGTTATTTTTTGTTTTAAAGAACCAAACACGTTCAACTAGTGAATGGCAAGAAATATCTGTTCACGTTCCAGATTTTCTAGCTTAGAAGGAGACAAAGGTCACTCTCTGCAAGACAATGAACCCAAATTTAAAAGTGGGCTGGAGAAACACCAGGAGTAAGGGATACAGAACTTCCTTGTAACTCAGCTCTGGACATCACACCAGCTGCCAAGACAGGTTAATTAATGAGACATTAAAGAGACTGAATGACACTTACAACTAGTTACTTATGGTGCTAATTTCAAAACACTTTGCAATAGACAAAGAGACTTGGCTGTTAATGCAAAGTAATTTGGGATGTGTTCTTGCTGAATACATTTAGGGAAGCAAATATAGTTATGCAGAATTTAAATTAAGGTTGACACTAATGTAAACATTGCAATGCAGCCGCATGGCCAAGAAATATGATGAGGATATGGGTTTTAATCAGGCCTCTTCCACCAAAATAGCATTTTAAATCCCCACCGTTTAAACTGGATAAAATACTTAAGCTATGGCTGGGTTGAAAATGAATTTACTAGGGAAAAAAAAGAAACACAAACATTTTATTTTATCAAAAGATCTCTGGGGACATTGTAACAATGTTCTAGCCTAGAGAAGGGAAAAGCAAATGGCCTTAAATATTAGTTTTATTTTTTACTACAGATGCCAGGGCATATGATCACAGATTTTGAGCTGGAAGAATCCTTAAAGATGATTAAACCAGGGATGTTTTACATGGGATTCATGAACTGCAAAAAAAATTGAGAACTCTTATTTCATTGTAACCGATTTCTTTTGTAATCCATTGTAACTTTTATGTATGTGAAAAATGTAATTTTGAAAAGGGATCTATAGGCTTCTCTTGACTGCCAAATGGGTAAATGATCTAAAAAGGTTAAGAACTGATCTAGACCAACCCCCTCATCTTACATATGAAAAAAAAAAACAGAGAAGAGAGGTCACACACTTTGCCTGAGGTCAACACGTAGTGGTAGAGCAGGGATTTGAACTCAGGTCCTCTTACTCTAAGGCCACTGCTCAGCTATTTGATCTAACCTAATTTATTATGTTTTAGCAACATGTTCAGAAGGTCCCAATAATTTTTACTAGTTATATCTCATAGCATTGCTGGACAGTTAACTGTTATCACTGAACCCATTTAACAGAAGAGAAAAGGAAGTTAAGGAGAGATGAACTCAACTTTGCCAAAAAGCACTGGATTTTGGAGTCCATGGCCTCTTTGTGTTGTCTCACCAGTATTAGTGGATAAATGACAAATAATTCCCTTTATTCTTTACAGAGAAAAATCTCAAAGTGATGCTTGTATGATTAGACTCTTGGAGGCTAGACTTTAGGGTGCACATGTATACGTATATGTGTGTGTGTGTGAACACTGTGTGTAGAAAATGTTTATTCAGAGGAAGTTTATTTTAAAATATGTAAATATTTTAAAGTTTCATGTATTTAGAAAATCTCAATCTCTTATTCCCTGGGGCTATTTTAGATTGATCTGACCAAAAATCAGCAAAGGGGTGGGCCTGGTCATTAACATTGCAATGCTAGAGATCTGGGTTAAAGTGATGGGAAAGTCACTATTAAAGAACAGTTATAGGTTCAATGATGGGTTCTATGCAGAAAAAGAAATCTAAGGTGCAAGAGGTTAGGCAATATTTATTCTATTATTGCATCTCCTGTCTTTTACCTACTTTTATCCTGCTTGTCCCTGTGCCTGAAATGAACTTCCTCGTTTTCCTCTAGTTCTTTGGATTTCTTTCCTCAAAGCTCTGTTTAAATTATCTCTATTACATAAAGATTTTTTTGTTGTTCTCTTCCAGCTGCTAATGCCTTTTCCAGCCCGTTACCTTGTATTTAAACATATTTTATATTACTTTTCCCCCTACCTCCCTTCCTCCCTCACCCTCTCTCCCTCTTCCTCCCTTCCCCTCCCTCCTTCCCTTCTTCCCTCCCTCTGGAATTGAAGTTCCTTCAGGGTTGGTTATAGTCTTTGTATAGGGCCTGGGATTCAATTCAAGGTTTGTTGATTGACTGTGGAAAAGGTCTCAGCTCCCTGCAGTAAAGATTCTCATTCAGGTGCACAGGCTACTGAGGATTCTGAGGCAATGAACTGGAACATTCAGGATGTGGATGGAGGATAGAGGATGCATATTATTCACAGGCTGCAGAACACAAGATTTTTCACAGAAAAAAAGTTAAATACAAAAATATTGAACTGTGAAGGTGATATTTATGGATTTTCTACCTTCTTGTTACTTTGGTGGCAACATACAAGGTTAAAAACGAACTAAAGATTTCATGAAGTCACCTTCCCAGCACAAAATACGATGTGACTTCCTTATTTCAGCTAAGTCTTTAATGTATGTGGTTTTAAGTGTAAACATTAGAGGCCACTTTTCGGGAAATTTAATTTCAGGCATACTTCCTAGTTAAGAAATGAAATCTCTAATTTCTCTCTTTGGCATGGTAGAAAGAATGCCAGTGTTTGAGTCAAGAGAAACTTCTATTTCAATCCCACTTCTGAAATTTACTAGCTATGCAACCATAGGTATGTTAACTATAGCTATATTAACTTCTCTTAATCTTAGTTTCTCATTTGTAAAATGAGAACTATATCAAAAGTATCTGCCTTATAGAATTGTAAAGATTAAATGAGATAAAGTATGCTTTGTAAACCTTAAAGTGCTATATAAATGTCAGCTAAGATTATACCTCACATCATTCATTCAGGAAAGAGAGAGACAGAGACAGAGACAGAGGAGGAGAGAGACAGAGACAGAGGGGGAGAGAGAGAGACAGAGAGGGAGAGAGACAGAGACAAAGAGACAGAGAGGTAGAGAGAGGAAGAGACAGAGACAGACAGAGGGAGACAGAGAGGGGGAGAGGGGGGTAGACAGAGGAGGAGAGAGACAGAGACAGAGAGAAAGAGAGAGACAGAGAGGGAGAGACAGAGACAGACAGAGAGAGAGACAGAGAGAAAGAGAGAGACAGAGAGGGAGAGACAGAGAGGGAGAGGCAGAGACAGACAGATGGAGACAGAGAGGAGAGGGAGAGACAGAGGGAGAGAGAGACAGGGGGAGAGGAGACTGAAAATGCATGTATAGATAAACCTATGCATAAATACATTTTGTTGTTCAGTTGTTTTTAATCATGTTCAATTCTTTGTGACTCCATTTAGGACTTCCTTAGCAAAAACACTGGAGTGGTTTACCATTTCCTTCTTCATCTCATTTTATACATGAGGCGCCAAGGCAAATAGGATTAAGTGACTTGCCCAGGGTCACATAGATAGTATGTGTGAGACCAGATTTGGACTCAGAAAGGTGAGTCTTTCTGACTCCAGGCCCAGCATCCAATCCACTTAGCTGCCTGCATATCTGCATATGTATGTTTATCTAGGGATAGATACATATACAGGAAGATGTGTATGTATATGTATATGTTCATGTACATTTCTGTACGTATATAGTCTTTATATGTGTTTATGTATATAGATATGTGTCTAAGTCCAATGCAATAGATCCTATTCTTATACTGTCACCTCACAGACAGAGAAGATCCAAACTTAAAACTCCATATATCTAGGCCTATGCTGGGTGATCTCTATTGTAGGATGCCTCAGGGACCTGCTTCCATAATAATGAATAACTTAATTAGATTTCTGTTCGTTTTAATGAAAGTATAACTACAGAATAGTGTTGAGAGGTAGCTAAATGGGGTGTGTAAGCACTTGGGTCTGGAATGATAAAGCCAGTGGAATGGAACAAGAATAGTTTGACTGTCACAGTTGTGAAATAATATATTGTCTTTGCATTAAAGGAAATATTTTGCCCACTGCTTTCTTCTTAGGGTCTTTTCCCTGATCTCTGTGTTAATCTTCTTGATTGAAGATTACTATTATAAACTCAATCAATTCCTGCTTAGACAATGAATTGGAACTAGGCTGTGAGCAGTACTTGATATCAACTAGTCAGCTATTTCCCTTCACAGATTATAATTTGAACCATACTTTCTCAGCTCAGGAAGGAAAGTCTATGAACTGCCCCTTGCCAATAGGCTAAATCCAATAGTCATGATGAGGTTTTAGAGGTTGGATAACCAGATTTGTGGAGAAAAATAAATATGACTCAAAAGTGGATTCTCATTATCTTCCAAGATCATTACATTAAATCAAGAAGTATTTATTAAATTCTTAGTATATACTAGGCATTATGCTAAGTAACTGCTTTAAAGAAAGAAAATCATGATTCCTTCCTCAAAAGGATCTCATTCTAAGGGAGGAACTCACATTCTAAAGGCCTCAGCTTTCAGATACTATTTAGGAAACTAGTTTTTTTCTTGATTTCTGTTACAATGGTCCATATTTAGTCATTAATATACCAGAGGAATTTAACCCATTTCCTTACTTGTGGTATTTTTTGTTTCGTTTTACTGACAAATTTATGAAGTATTTTTAAAAATTTTAATGGAGCTAAAAAATATCAAAAAACTAGGAATTCTTATGTGCAGGGCATTTCTGTTATTGAGAGGCATTGGCTCAGAGAAAAATCTATCCTGGTCATGCCCAATGGAAGGGCAGACAGTGTTTAGAGAATGGCACTGTAGAAGTCAGTAAGGGCCTCTGTTTTGTTTTGTTTTGTTTTGTTTTGTTGTTGTTGTTCAATTGTCTCATTCATGTTTGACACTTTGTGACCCCACTTGGGGTTTTCTTGGTAAAGATACTAGAGTGGTTTGCCATTCCTTTCTCCAGCTCATTTTACATAAAAGTGTTGCAGGCAAACAGGGTTAAATGACTTGCCCAGGGTCACTCAGCTAATAAGAATCTGAGGCCAGATTTCAGCACTGGAAGAGAAGTCTTCTTGACTCCAGGTCTGGCACTTTATCCACTGAGCCCCCATTTGGGGGGAGAGGGGGCTCTGGACCCAGGAAAAAGAACAGAGTAACAGAAAACTGTGCTTCCTTCACATGGGAAAAAGCAGTGGTTATACACCATAGTTATGATTCTCAATATATTCAAGAGAAAGTAAAACAAAAGAAAACAAAAACATGAATCCAAATATTTACATAACCTCCAACTTGGTGAATGATTTTGGTGAATGCTACTTCATATCTCTGTGGCTCAGTTTCCTCCTCTGGAAAAAGTTACAAATACTACTTAAAAGGACCATTACAAAATTGTGTGTGTGTGTGTGTGTGTGTGTGTGTGCGCGCGTCCATGTGTATAAACACATGAATACCTTACAATGTGTCCTAGAAATGAATAATGACAGTGATGACAAGGATATGTTTGGGGCTCATTATTTCTTGCTGTAGTAACATAGCTAAACATGAGATTTGAACAAATCAAAGGAACAGTCTTGAGTTGGCTCTTGTGATCAACTGAAACCCTCACATTCTTTTGCCCGCTTTTTGAATGACATTCAAACCTGTTTCTCCTGCCCCACCTCTTAATCCTGAATTTCATTTTGAATCCCAACATAAACAATGTTGCTATGGCTTTTTATTATTATCTTAAGAATTCCTCTCAAGTGAGACTCAAGGACCTTCTCAAGAAGGTGCTGTGATCTTGATTTCTTTCCCTGCAGCTCAGCTTAGCTCATATAACATGCCTTCATTCTTGCCTCCCTGAATCTCTAGCTCTTCATCCTTTCAGCAGCAGCAGAAACAGCAACAGTTTGGTCAAAACACAGCATGTATGCTCACAAGAACTCAGATTTGATCATATTACTCTGGTCCTTGGAGACCTTCATTCATTCCCTATTAAGCAGAGAAGAGATTACAAAGTTCTTCTTGTCGCCTATAAAGCTTTCTTTGTTTACAGGAGTTATTGACTCCTTAAACAACAGAACTCCTTTTATCATCTAGATGGTTTCTGTCCTCCACCAGGGCAGATGAAGTAGTTCCAATGGTGGAAGGCCTTTTCCTTTGGTTCTACTCATTGGTAGAGTTGATTAACTGTAAAGGAAGAGGGGCCATGGTCAGGTGCTTGGAGATTTTGTTTAATACATTTATTTGGAGTTTCACAGGTGAAATACAGCAATCAACATTTGCTCTTGTATTGGATTACAGTTATAAATAGTTTGAGTGGTAGTGGTGAAGAAGTAATGGTTACTAGGGGCAATTTTTTGGTTTGGGTAGATGTGTGCAGATGGGAGAAGCGAGGGGATTCATTATCTCAGGCTGATTTCCTGGAAACAGGCTTCTATATGCCAAGAGAAGAGATCAGCTCTTAACACATACCTCTACAATGTTATGCCCAATTCCATTTTCATGTGGCTCCCCAAGAATGCCACACATTTCTACTCTCAGTTTACTCTCTCGGATTCTGGTTTCCTCGTGCTCTGCTTGGGAAACAAAAGAAGAAAGATGTTTCTCTTCCGTTCCCTCCTTGCTTTCCTACTAATCAATTTTCAGTTATTTTTTTCAGTTATGTCCAACTCTTTGTGACCCCATTTGGAGTTTTCTTGGCAGAAATGCTGGAGTGGTCTCCAGCTATTTTACATAAATAAATTGAAGAAAACAGGGTTAAGTGACTTGCCCAGGGTCGCACAGCTAATAGATGTGTAAGGCCAGATTTGAACACAGGAAGATGAGTCTTCCTGACTCCAGACCTGTTACTCTATTTACTTTAACACCTAACTGCCCTGGAATCAGCAATAATAACATAGATCATGAAAAAGTTAGAAAAGGGACCTTAGAGATTTTAATCATGCACTCTACCAGTAAAAAAAATGTTTACACATATACTTCCCACATGTTTATATTTATTTACAAATTATATATGTACATATCATGTTTGTACTGCTATATTGATTTTTATATATATCTCTACATATATATGTTTTTTTTGGAGGGGGAGGTAGGGCAATTGGGGTTAAGTGACTTGCCCAAGGTCACACGGCTAGTTTTGTGTTAAGTGTCTGAGGCTGGGTTTGAACTGAGGTCCTCCTGACTCCAGGGCTGGTGCTCCATTCACTGCACCACCTAGCTACCCCGCTACATATATATGTTTTAAATACACAAAATAGAAATCTTAAAAAAGAATGAGATAAAGATAAAATAATATTTGATCCTAGAGTCAATAAGGAGCTACTAGAGGTTACTGAGTAGGGGTAAGTCAGACATACTCGAGAACACCAGGGTGGGGAACCGTTGGTCTTGAGGTTACTTGTGGCCTTCTAGGTCCTTGGGTGTAGTCTTTTGACTGAGTCCAAGTTTTACAGAACAAATCCTCTTATTAAGGGGTTTTATTCTCTGAAGTTTGGATTCAAAGGGCCACATCCAAGGGCCTAGAAAAGCCACATGTGGCCTTGAGGCTCCAGGGTTCCCATCCCTGTTCTAGAAAATCACTTTGGCAGCGGTATGGAGAAGGGATTAGAGAAAAGAAAAACTTCTGAGTGGTTAGTGAATAGAAAGAAGAGGAGAGATGGCAGAGACGTGGTGGTAGAAATGAGATTTGACAACTGATTAGGTATATATGGTAAGGAAAAGTGAAATGAAGATGATACAGACTCTTGTGTACTTGGGTAATTGAAAGGACGGTGGTCACAGTTGGGAAGTTTAGAAGATGGGTGCTTTGGGAATAAATGAGACCTGTAATCTATTGTAACACAGTCATGCCCATTTATCTTGTCTCACCCAGAACAAATGGAAGTGGGCTCTTACTTACCTATCTATCTCTAATTACAATGCATCCTCTGAAGGGTTCTTGCCACAGGCTGGAGTTAATCTTGAGGACAGGGATGCCCAAGCTTGGGATGGGAGAGCATGCAGTTTTTCAATGGTACATGCATAGCTGTTGCTGTGAGTACCTGGGTATTGCCTAAGTTACAACTGCCTCAGAAGAGGGTGGGGTTGTGGTAAGGTTTTGAGCTTGAGAGGGAGGGGAATTTTGAGAGCGAAAGGTGGATTAGTTGTCCTGGAGATGCCCCCCCCCCA
>CM053595.1:199776590-199833223 GCA_028646575.1 Pseudocheirus occidentalis | reverse complement strand
ATCCATTCTATTTGTCTCATTTTATAGATGAAAAACATTAAAACTAGGAGTACTTGTTAACGGTCACCAGGGGCAGAGCCGAGTCTGGAACCCAGGTACTCAGACTCTCAGACTAGCATCCTTTCCACAGTCCCATTACATGCCACTGATATTGGAGTTTTACCTTTCTTGTAGCTTTATTCTCCAGCATTTTTTCCTCCATTAAAAGTTGTTATTTAGACAAGTTGAGAGCCAAGAACTGGTTATTCAATCTGTCTGTTTTCCAGACAGGTCTATTATCCCCATTCTATCTGCCAATCCCTGTTTGGGGGCCATTTTTTTCAGTTTGTTAGTACAAGTGCAAAGGTGAAGAAAGAGTGGATGAAAAGTAACTGTCTGCTTTGTTCTTAATAATAACTGACATTTATTTAGCACTTTAGATGCTTGTCTTATTTTAGTCTCACAACAATCTTATGAGGCACAGAAACTGCAAATATCATTACCCTTATTTTAAAAGATAGGGATACTGAAGCTCAGAGAATGGGTATTTAAAAAAAGAATTAACTCCAGATCCTCCTGACTGTATCTGGAAAGAGCCATTTGTAAATAAGGTTGATGCTTATGATTTATGTGACATTTTAGGGTTAATAATAGTTAAAATTTATATAATACCTACTATGTGCCAGACACTGTGCTTTACAATTATTATCTCATTTGATTACTGTAATTCTGGAAGGCAGATGCTATTATTATTATTATTCCCATTTTTACAGATGAGGAAACTGAGGAAAACAAAGGTTAAGTAACTTGCTCCAGGTCACACAGCTAGTGTCTTCAGCTGGATTTGAACTCAGCTCTTCCTTAGTCCAGGGCCAGAAACTGGACAAAATAGCTCACTAGTCTCACCAAAAGTATATTCTTTCATTTTCCCATTATCCCTTCATTGTAAGAAAGTTGTACATTTTAAACTAAGTGTACTTATTTTGTGTTGAATCAGGTCAGGAACTGAGTGGAAACATTTTAAAAACACAGAGCTAGACACTTCTGTAAGTTGCCCTGTTTCTGTTCTTTTGCTTCCTTAGAATTGCTGAGGAAACATATAGAACTCACCTGGCTTGACCCTCTACAAATCAAATGCTATTTAATTTTAAATGGGCCCTCACTGGGCCAGAGCCATTATTTATTCATCCCTTGTTGATTCCCTATTTCACTCTCCACAAAGCAGTCCCGGACACATCCACTTTTTTCAAGCATTGACTCCCACTCCTTGCTCCTTCACTCTCCACTGATGTCCTTGATTCCCACTGGGCTGAGAAGATTGAGGCTGTCAGGTGTGAGCTCCTCCATTTCCTTCCTTTGCATCTCAAAATCTTCCCTCCTCCACAGCTACCCTCTCTTCCTTCTCTTCTGAATCAGATTAAAAGGAACCCTTCCTCTTTGCAAAACTCAGTTCTTCTGTTGGTTCCCATCTACCTTTCTAGACATTTCATATTTCTTCCCTTCAAACACTCTCCATTCCAACTAAACTGGCCTAGCAGCTACTCCCTGAATTCTGTGTTCTGCTTCTTGTCTCTTTTCCTTCTCCTAGGAGAAGGATGTCTCACAAAGGCACCGTCTCTTCACCTTTACCTCTTGAAATTTCTAGCTTCTTTCAAGGCAGAGTTCAGGTCCCATCCTAAGAGAAAATTCTCCTATATACACTTCTCTCTCAATAATGATCTCCAACTTCTCAGATTACATTGCTTTTACTTAGCTGTTCAAATATTGTATCTCCCAGAAGAATGTCAGACTCTTGAGCTAAGACACCATTTGATCTTTGTATCCTCAGGGTCTTCTATATTGTAGGTGTTTAATGAATATTCACTGAATTCAATGAATTTGATCCTACAATTTCAATTCTCCTGGGTTTTCTCTGATCCATTACTTGATACTTCTCTGGCATTGCACTTCTCAATCTCATTCTCTTTAGCTTCTTCATTTTTTTCCTTTTCTTTTTTTCTCTTTCTTCTACTAGGCACAGATATGGGCAATATTCAGAAAACCTTCACGGTGCTATCTGTAACTGCCGGCTCCTACCTTTTTATGTCCTTTGCTTTTCTGTCAAATTTCTCATATGAGTAGTCTATATCTGTTGCCTCTATATCCTTAACACCCACTTTCTCATTCCTTTGTAATCTTACCTCCACCTCACTCCCCACTATGGAAATTCTACCCCAAAATGCCATCAGTTTCTCTGTAACTGTCCAATACAATTGTCTTTTCTCATTCTTTCTTCTTGTCCTCCCTGGAGCATATATCACTGGTAACTATGTAGTGTACTCAAGGAGTTTAATTTTATCTTTAAAGATAATCATTTGTTAAATTCGCAATCATAAAAGACATTATTTTCCATCAAAGAAAACAAAACAAAGAAAAATGAGGAAAAAGGCACAAAAAGGTTAAATGTTTTACCAAAGGTCATCCAGGAAGTTCATGGAAGAGTTAGCAGTAGTACCCAGATCTCTCGATACTCAGCCCAATATTCTTTTTACCATACCATGCTGATTCAATAATATTCTGTACCATCAACTATGGGTACTCTAAAAATGCACAGTAACAAATGTAAATTAGATTCAATTGTCCTCAATAATAATTTAAAAGAATATATGGCCAAAACCTGTTTAAAATGCCATCTTTTGTGTTCATTATAATATATGAACAATAAGCATTTTAAAAATTCGTACTATGCATAAGACACCTACTGGTAGCCAGGGTAAAATATCAAAATAAAACAGCCTTTGCCTTCAAGGGACTTACCTTTTACTGAATGGTGAGAAATGATGACAAATGTCAAAATATGTGCAAATAATTTGAGGGAATAGAAGGGACAGCAATAATAATTGGGGAGATGAAAAAAGGCCTTGTATGACAAGTGGCACTAGAACTGAATCTTAAAGAGCCCTAAGGATCCCAATAGATATAAGTTAAGAGGTAGAGCATTTCAGGAGTGGAGAGCTAGCAAAGAGATGGAGGCAACAAATGGCAAACAGGCCTATTTGGATGCAGTGTAGAGTGTGTGCTGGGGAGTGGAAAGAGAGGGGATATGAGTCAGTCTGTAAACATAGGTTGGACTCAGATTTTAAAACTTAAAATGCTAAACAAATGAGTTTTTGTATTTTATCCTAGAAGCAATGGCAAACCACTGAAGTTTTTTAAGGGAGAGAATGATGATGATGATGATGATGATGATGATGATGACGATGATGACAAGAATTTATATAGAACATTAAGGATGGCAAAGTGATTTATAAATATTATCTTATTTAAGGGGCAGCTAGGGAGTGTAGTGAATAGAGCACTGGGCTTGGAATCAGGAAGACTCATTTCCCTGATTTCAAACCTGGCCTCAGATACCAGTTGTGTGACCCTAGGCAAATCACCTGTTTTCCTAAGTTTTCTCATGTATGAAATCAACTGGAGAAGGGAATGGCAAACCATTCCCTTACTTTTGCCAAGAAGACCCCCCAAAATGGTTAGGAAGACTTAGAAACCACTGAAAATCTCATTTTGTCCTCTTGCATCAACCCTGGGGTGGAAGTGCTATTCTTCTTCTATATTTATATAGATGAGGAAACAGCAGGTAAGTGACTTGCCTGGGGTTCACACAGCTACTAAGGGTCTGAGGTCAAATCTGAAATCAAGTCTTCCTGACTCCAGGTCCAGTGTTCTATACACTGTGCCTCATGGTTGGAGATGTTGTCAAGGACTGTCAATTTGGCAGCTGTGTGAAGGGTGGATTTAAAAGGAGGAGAGGTTGGAGGCAGGGAGATATATTAAGAGTCCATTGCCATAACCCAGTTGAAAGATAATGAGGTTTGAACTAGGAAGGTGAATGTGTTAGAAAAGAGAAGGGAATGGATGTGAGTGACAAGTGTCTGGACTTCCATACAACAATAACTCACTTTTGTATGGAGCATTCATATTTGTAAAACAGGGGTAAATAGGTAGTGGAATGGATAGAGTATTTGATGTGCAGTCAGGAAGACTCATCCTTGTGAGTTCAAATCTGGACTCAGATTCTTACTAGTTCTGTGACCCTAGGCAAAACACTTAAGCCTGTTTGCTTTAGCTTCCTCATGTGTAAGATGAGCTGGAGGAGGAAATGGCAAACTGCTCCAGTATCTCTGCCAAGAAAACCCCACATGAGTTCATGAAGAGTTGGACATGACTGAAAATGACAGAACAGCACAAATTCACAAAATGTTTCCCTCAAAATATCTTTCTACCAAGGAGGCATTATAAGTATTATTATACTCATTTTACAAATGAGGAAACCAATTCTGAGGAGCTAAGGGGAGTTTTTTTTATTAATACAACAGTATAGTTAAAAGAGTTTCTGAGGCAGGATTTGAACTATGGTTTACTTAGTGACAAGTCCAGGACTCTACATACATGTCTTGTCATTTTAAGACACTTTGTATTTGTAGGCAGCAAAATGTTTTCAAAAAGATCATTGGTTTTTGATTAAGACAATCTGGGTTCTAATGATACTTCTTTGCCATTTACTCCCTGGAAGACCTTGGACAAGTCACAGTTTTTCTGTGCCTCAGTTTCATTATGTGTAACAAATTTGGGGGGTGTTTGGAATGTTATTCATGCAGACATGATTCAAACACCATTCCAGGGCATATTCTCTATTCAGAGACCATGTGGAAGCTACAAATCAAATAGCAAATTGTATACTGATTAAAAAGCTTCAGTGACTTCTGATTGCTTGTAGGGCTGTCATTTAAAGACTCAGACAATCATCCTTTGGACTATTTTTCTACACTTATAATACAGTATTTCCTTTAACGAACTCTACATTCCAGGAAAACTGATCACACACTGTCCTTTGCACACAACATTTCATCTCTTGTCTTTGGGACTCTGCATGGGCCCAAATGCATCCCCTTTCACCTTAACTCATTAGAATTTTAAGTTTCCTTCAAGACTCAACTCAAAGACCACATCCTAGATAAGGCCTTTCCTGATCTCTGCCAGGTGTTACTGTAATCCCATTAGAAATTACTTCATTATATATCTATATAGATATAGATATAGATATATAGATATATATATATTTGAATTTATTTATATGTGTATAAGTTGTTTCCCCTGATAGAAGTTAAGCTCTCTGACACTTCAGGAGAGTAAAACTCTTCTGTCTCTGAGTTACCCTCCATATTCTGCCAGTCAGATAGCAGGACAAGCCTGTTAATCCTTCAGGCTGCAGCTAGGAAGTGATGTCAATTACTTGAGCTATTATTGTTCCCCTGAGACCATCAAGTACCAAGGATGGTTTCAATACCTTTTAAGGAAAAACTAACCTAACTTATGTAAGGGGTATAGGAGTAGGTGAAGAGAAGCAGGCTGGATGTCACAGTATTCCTCTTGCCACAATCCTCATTGACTGGGCAGAGAAATTTCTGTTTTTGTATCCTTAGAGTTTAGCGCAATAACTGACAAGTAGGTGTTTAATAAATGCTTGTTAAATAATTAATTTTCCAAGACAGTTCACTTAAAATGGATAACACAGTCATTTCAGGACACATTCCTCCAAGTCCCACGCCCCGATACACATGCATACTGAGTACAATCTCCTATAAGTTCCTTTTCTGTAGGGTTCATCTCCCAGGAAAACTCATATGGTGAATGTAAAAAAATTAGAACTTTATGCTGTCAGTAAAATCTGCCTTTTTAAAATCTTGGGTTCAGGGATTCTCCCTGGCTTCAGCACTGGGCTGCCAGCCCTCTTCTGCTGAATTCTTCTTCAATTGTGCCTATCCTTCCGAGTCCAGATCTTCTATAGCAACCTATAATTAAGAATCTAATACTATGGAAGGAGATGCTTGCAGCAAGAATAACCTAAAGTGAAAGTAGAGAATTTGGGAAACAATATGATGGTGTAGAATATGTGTAGAGTTTAAAATCAGACAACCTGAATTAGAATCTTAGGCTTGAAATTTCAAACTCAGGATTGTGCATATAAGTCCTGGAAGTAATAGGAAACCACTGGTACTCACTCAGTCAAGAAGTGGTCAGATCTACTCTTTAGAAATATCACCTAGGCAGCTGAATGAAGGATAGAGTGTAGTGGGAAAAGACTTCAGGCAGAGACCAGTAAGGGTATTGTAATAGTTTAGGTGAGAGATAATAAAGGATCTGAACTAGGGTTTGTGGCTGGAGAGAAAATGTACACAAAAGATATTGGTAAGGTAGGGAAACCAAAATTTGACAATGGATAAATGAACAGTTGGATATGTTGGGTGAGGGAGAGCCAGATGTTAAGGATGATACTGGATTGAGAATCTGGATGACTGAAAAGATGGTGATGATACCCTCAAAAGGAATAGGGATATTCAAAAAGGGAAGTGTGAAAAAATAATTGGCTCTGTTTTAGACAAGTTGAGTTTCAGATATCTATAGTCAGTTTGGAAAGACCAGAAGGTAGCTGGTAATATATGTTTGCACAGGATCGAGAAAGGGGCTATATACATGGAAACCTGGGAGACTACATAGAGATAATTGATGTACACTGAGACAATTGAACCTATGAAAGCTGATGAGATCACCAAGTAAGACATTATAGAGTGAAAAAATAAGAGGGCAAAGGGCAGAACCTTGAGGAACGTCCATGTTTTAGAGTTATGAAATAGATTAGAGAACAAGCAATGGAGACAAAGATTGGAAAGGAAGAGGAGAACTAGAAGAAAATATTGTTATACAAAACTGAAGAGCAGAGTAGTAAGAAAGAAAATGTGATCAATAGAGCTAAAGGCAACAGAATGATGAGATTTGGCCAGAATGAATACACTGGTAATTCTGGAAAGGACTATGTGATTGTTTTCCATTAAAAACTCAGTAAACATAAGTTTAGAGAGATTTAAGTGACTTGCTCCATCACAAGTCAGTATCAAAGGTGAAATTTGAGACCTATTTTTCTGACTGCAAGTATATTATGCTAGCCATTGTGAAAGGCTTCCTCTTTTGTGAAGGCATCCCAGATTATTCCAGCCAATAGGGATGCCTCTGTTCCTAGGATTCATTCAATACTATTTGCTAGAAGTTCAGGAACTCTAAGTTGATTATGTACTGTTTTTAATTGTTCTTTAATTTTTCAGTATGGTAGCCTTGTCTCTCCCATGATATATCAATCTCTTGAGAAAAACTAAGTCTGAACCTGAAAAGTCTGAATGCTTTTGTATCCTTCTCATTATTTAACACAGAGCTGTATATCTGCAAGCATTTAATAAAATCTTGATCGTTCTAATGAAATAATGTTTCAGTAGAACTAGAAATCACGTCAATGTTCTGGACACTGAAAGTGAGGCACAATATCCAAACCCATACACCAAAGCCCTCCCATACACATATACATATAACTTGCTTGGAATTATGGGAATACAATTCAATTTCGTCAATACAATACAATTCAATTTCTGATTACCTGAGTAATCAGAAATGTGATTGGCTTTCAAATGTGTTTGGGTTTCCTTTTAACGTTTATCTGAGAATAGATTGTGCTATATCTATCTTTCTGTCATTGTGCTATATCTACATCTACATCTATATCTCTCTATCTATATATCTGTGTATCTATATCTATATGCATCTATATCTATCTGGGTGTATATATATTTATGTATATATATATATACACACACACACACATATATATGCACACATATACATATACACATATATCTAACTATCCCAAGAAAGGAGACAAAGTTGTTTGACCAGAACCTTGAGTTTAGGGTAGATAGGAGTCTTCAGAAAGAAGCCAATAGGATTTTCTCTTCCTTGGACTGGTTTTGGGAGGAAATGTAAATTAGAAAGGAGATTTGGAAGAGACCAAGTGAAATGAATTCACTTAAATTCATCTTTGCATGCAATGACTATCATTGTCTGGGACCTCCTCAGCATCAGAGGGGCCTTCCTCAGAACCTCATATAATTTCATGACTACTAATGGAGTACATTCTTGCAACATGCCCAGACCATCTCCTTTTCCTATCCTACATCTTGCTGATGACATCCTTTTATATGCTTCTTGTTCTCCCCTGTAACTTCTTTAATTAGATAAGCATCCAGAAGTGGAAAATCTACTCTACGTACACCTGCTTAGCCTCAATGGCTAACATCAGAGGCATTCCAAGGGCTGTCAGGTTCTGGGCCACCTATTGATAACACACCCAGGTGTTTCCCCCTTCCCTTCCCTGTAACAGTGTGCTTTCAGTTTCAATTGGTTAAAAATGCAATATAAGGTGAAAGGAAAGGCTTCCCTACTGGGTACCAATTAACACCTCGGTAGGAGGCCCTTTGAACTTCCAGTAACAATCTTCATCTCCTTCCCTCCTATATTACATTACTTCCAGCCTTGTGTAAATGCCTTAAGTATTCACAAAATAATGAAAATGGGTTTATATATGTACATGCATATACATATATGAAACCCATTTTCATCATATATATACATATTATCATTAAATGTTTATTAAACAACTATTATGTATCAGGCCCTAAGCTAAGTTCTGGGGATACAAAAGGAGACAAAACACAGTCCATGTCTTTGAGGATTTCATAGTCTAATGGGGAGACAACAACAACAACCAAAAAAACCAACTATATGCAGGATACATAGGAAAAAAACCCAGAGAGTTCAGTCTTTAAATCACAATTACCTCCAGAACTCAGGAGGGAATCAATTATAATGATACTTTTTAAAAGAGGGCAATGCATGCATGTGCACTAATTAAATAAAAAAACACATGTTGCACATATACCCACTCTAAGCATCTTCCTAGATGGTATTCTTAAACTTACCTGTTGCCTTTACTCTTTTAGTATAAATCTACTGACTTATTGGTTCGTAGAGGTTCTAGAGGTGGAAGAAAACAGTGAGATCATCTAGTTCCACCCTCTAATTTTTCAGATGAGGCAACTGAGGCCTAGGGAAGTTAAGATACTTGTTCAAGGTCACACACACACTGAACAAGAAGAAAGGTGGAATTTAAAGTACAGTTTCTGTACTTCAACTAAGAATGAAAGACTACCTGGATAGAAGACAGACTACCCAGTTCCCATATCCCTATTTCAATAAATCCTTGAAGTTCACATAAGACTATGAAAGAAAGAAGAAATCCAGTGAGAAATTATGATAAATCACTTTGCCCACTCTACAACTGCATAAGAGATCAGGTAGAATCCTGAAGGCAACTTCAAAGGATATTGCCAGAGCACAGTAGCCTCTTGGCATGACCAGAGACTGCTAGGGACATCTCTGGCCTGCAAGGCTCTGTGTCCAGAGACAAAAAGATGAGAGGGTGTATCAATAATGAGATTCTCAAGGAAGCCCCAAGAATGTTCAATGTGGAGACCTTGGAAATGCTGGGGAGTGGTAATAAGTAGTATCCATCATGCAGTGCACATATTGGGGATGCCCAATTCCAGGGACTCTGAAGTCCCTAGCATAGTGTTTTGAAATGCCAGAAGAAGGCTTAGTGATCCAGTGCTCTAAACTTCAAAGATCCAGAGGCTCCTACTCCTGGAAGGTAGAGGCCAATGAAAGAACCCAGGGGACCCAGGGTGAAACCAAGTACAGTCAACCACATTACCCCAAAACACAGTAAGTGGTAGAGTATGACCCTGACCCCAAACCACAATTCTGCAACTAAAGTTGGAGAGATGAGGAAATCAAAGAAAACAGTGAGCAGTATCAAAAAATATTGCAAATTTAAAGATTCCTCCAAAAGGAAAAAAAAGAGTATGTCTATAGCAACTGCAAGCAGAAACTTTAAGGAGAAAAAATTGACCTTCCACAATTAGTAAATTATGAAATGAAAGATTACAAATGAAGTAAATTTTTTTAAGGGAAAGAATGAGTTGTAGAATAAATAGATTAGAAGGGAATGTGGTAAGTAATGAACTCCCTAAAAACTAGAATAGATCAAACAGAAATCAGTGACTTCATGAGACAGAAAGAAATATTAGAACAAAATTAAAGGACTAAAAAATAGAAGTGTAAGACGTCTGATATAACAATTTATCTGGAAAATAGATTGAGGAGAGAGAATTTTAAAATTACTAAACTCACTGAAAAACTATGATTTTTAAAAAACTTGGATGTTGTTTTTCAAGAAATCATAAATGAAAACAGCCTAGATCTTTCAAAACAAAAAAGGTAAAGATGGAGAGAATTGATCAATCACTTCCTGGAAGAACCTCCCCCTCCAAAAAAAAGTCCTAGGAATATCATAGTCAAAATCTCCCACAGCAAAGATATATAGGTACTGAAACAAGTAGTTCATGTAACCAGAGTTTAGAATCACATAAAATCTTGCAACTTCTACTAAAAAATGAGTTCTTGAAATACATTATTTCAAAAGATAAAGGTTTACAAATATGAATAAATTATCTAGCAAAGTTCAGTATAATCCTATAAAGGGAAAAGTGGATCTTTAATGGAATAGAGGATTTTTAAACATATTTGTAGAGAAGACCAGAGTTGAGTAGGAACTTTGAAGTCCAAACGAAAGAGCCCAGAAAAAACTAGGAAAAATCTCTTCAGCATGTCATATCATTGGCAAAGGAAATTCATTCTACCAATAAGGGTCAGCATCTGTTCTGGATTTAGAGCCTTGGAGTTGCCTGGAAACATCAGGTGGTTGAGGGACTTGCCAGAGTCACAGAGATGTGTGTGGAAGGTGGAATTTAAACACAGGTCTTACCAGTTCCAAGTTAAGCTCTCTTTTGAGTGTACAGCACAATTTCTGGCACACACATAATTAAATAAAAGAAAGAAATAGAGGAAAGGAAAGGAAAGAAAGAAAAGAAAAAGAAGGAAGGAAAGAAGGTAAACGATGGCTACACATCTTTTCCACCAGTTACCCCACTGTATAAAAATGGCCCTGAATAGAACAGACTCTTTACAAAGTCAAAGGATGCAGAACTTGCAATAGAAAGGTGATCGAAGAGTTATCGACAAACCAGTTTTGGAAATATACATGTAAGGAGGAAAGAATATTGACAAGAAAAGTACTGAAATCCCTGGAGAAGTCATAGTAAATGGAAGGTGGGATAAAACAAATTTTAATAAAATAAGTTTCAAAACATTCCTCAAATCACAAAGAATTTTTTTTTTTGGCAAAAGCATATTACCTTAATTGAGGAATAGCTAAACAAGTTTTGATACCTGAATATAATGAAATATTACTTCTCTATAAGAAAGAACAAATATGATGACTACAGAAAAGCATGGAAGACAGAACAGAGCAAGCAAAACAAAGAAAACCATATACACAGTGACCTCAACAGTGAAAATGGAAAGAACAACAAAATAATCTAAATTGAATGTGGCAAAAATGACCAAGCTTGGTCTCAAAGAAAAAAATGTGTACAACATAAAAACACATATGTACATACATACACATTATATATATATATATATACACACACATACACATATTCATATATAATAAGCACACATATATGTGTGTATATATTACTTTATAGAGGAGAGGGACTCTGGATATAAAATGCTACATAGAAATAAAGACTTTTTAGATATATTGGTTAGTTTGCTGCCCTTTTATTTGTCTTTTAAAATCTTTATTATAATGGACAACTCTTGGAGAGAAGGAAAGGAAATGGATAGATTGGAAAATGTAGGTGATATAAAGACAAAATATATTAACCCAATTTTTTAAAATAATAAAATTCAGGTCTTTGGACACAAAAGCTAGTGCTTAAAAAATTAACCATACAACACTGCTTTGCCTTGTGGCTAACCCATTAAATTAGTCCTTCATGTCAGAAGAGTCTTCCAAATGATCTGATCATGTCATTCTTCTTTTCTAAAAAATAAAGTACAAAAATTTTATCCTCATATTCGGAAGCCCCTTTGTCTGGTTCTAACCCATCTCCACAACTTGATTTCACAACCACTATTCCCTTTCCTGCAAACAATGGTCCAATCAAATGGAGCGACTTATTCACTGTCCCTTGATTTTGCTTACTTTCTGGTCTCCCTGCCTTTCTTTACATTCAGTGTCTCCTTGGCCTAAATGGGTTTCTCTTTTCTCCTTAGCATAATCTCAGTCTGTTGAAATTCATTTCTTCAAGGGACAGTTGTTACTTCTCCCAGGAAGACTTCTCTGATTGTCTTAGATGGGAAAGCACTTCTTTTCTTCCTTTTTTTTTGTAGCGCCTATTCTAGATCATTCTTTTGCATTTACATTTTGACTCATATTTTTATGTACAAATCTTAGCCCTCCTTTTTGACTGTAAATACTTTGAAAACAAGCGACTGTGCCTTTGATCATATTTGCATCCCTAATATCTTATATAGAAGAAGTACTTGATAAATTTTTGTATAATTGAATTGAATTGAATTGTAGGTCATTCCCCACTCTCCCCCCCCCCATTTAAGTGTTATTAAACTCACTGATCAAATCCCATATATGACTCAGGGAAACATATGTTGCTTGGTGCTATAAGGATGATAGCAATGTCTTCATGGCCTCTGACTCATGAACATATGGTGCCCTTAAACATCATGTTTATTTACTGTACCTTGTAGATTAGTCAGCCCCAGTTGCAGAATAGTTGCCTGTATGCCACCTGGCCCTTTACTACCTAGAGTTGGGATTTAAAGGTCAGCTGAACATACCATAATAGCAAGGGGAGGAGCGTGATTATTGATAGAGGCTATTTCAAGTTGAAAGCAAATTGTCTGGAGACCATAGGCATGTCATTTTCTCCCTCCTCCTCTCACGTATGATTAGATGAGGATTTCTCATTTTTCAGCATAGCTAACATCACAGAAGCATTGAATCTAGTAGGATTCATACCTTATAATTCAGGATAAAGTATGGAATATGTTTCAGGGCCCAAATTCTCCCAGTTGGCATTCTTTACTACCCAAGATCACTAGATGAATATTAGTGTGTTTTCTTCATCCTCCTTGTCAAGAACTCTTGACTTGAGAGGTGATATAGATATGCAAACAAGAGAATACATGTGTTGCTGTTAGGTTGTTTTTTTCAGTCATATCTGATTCTTTGTGACCTCATTTGGGGTTTTCTGGGCAAAGATACTGGATTGGTTTGCCATTTCCTTCAGCTACTTTTACAGATGAGGAAACTGAGACAAACAGAATTATACAGGATTATACAGTTAGGAAGTACCTGAGGCCAGATTTGAACTCAGGAAAATTGCCTTCTTGATTCCAAATCCAGTGATTTATCCACTAGACCACCTAGCTATCCCATATGTGTGTGTGTGTGTTTATAAATATATACAAGTCAGATATACCTGCACTAGAACTTGGTTGATTTACCTACTCCTTTCTCCACCAAAGGGCCCCTCTGCTCTGGACCTAGGCATATAGACTAATACCAGTGGTGTTAAACTCAAACAGAAAAGGAGGGCCACTAAATTATATGTAAGAATCCTGGGGGTACATATTGACTTAGAAAACTACATATCAGCATTATCCATGTTTTATTGTATTTTGGGGTCTATTTTGTTGAATAATTCCCAATTACATTTTAATGTAGTTCTGGCCTAATTCAGGAATGTTGTAGGCTGCAATAATTAAAATCTAATTGCAAAATAACAAAATAAATAAAAATAGACATATAATAGACACTGTCTATTTTTCAGGTCTCAAATTCTCACTTTTTGACACACTTCACTACCCAAGATCACTAGATAAAGGTGAATATCCTCAAGTTATCCTCCGTGTCAAGGAGTCTTGCTCTCTGGTCTATACTACATTGGATTCTAGAGGAAACTAGCCTCTAATAGTCTAAATTCATCCATAGACACTTACTAGCTGTGTGACTTTAGGCAAGTCACTAAATCCCTGCTTGCCTTGCTTTAGTAATTTGTAAAACAGCACTACCTCCCAGGGTTGTTATGAGAATCCAACAAGATAATCATTGTGAAGTGCTAAGCACATTTTCTGGCATATAGTAAAGTAGTAAGTGCTATATAAATGTTAGCTATTATTACTGTTTTTTATGATTATCATTGCTTTTATATAAATAAGGCTTGGCTCTTTTCTCATACTCTCCAATTCATTAAATTCCTAATCTCTTGACCCTGCTGAAGCAGGGGATAAAAATATTGTGACCACATATGGGCCACCAACACAAAATCAATGAAGGCTGGAGAAGCTGCATTTGTTTTTGTCCTCTTTTACTCCAACAAATATTTTCAGGTTTAAGAAACTGACTGTTCCAAAAATCAAACCCATTGATTTTTCAAAAGGGTAAGTATATGCAGATGGTTACAGTAAACATGACGGTCCTAAGCTAGAATCTTTATACTTCACCTAGAAAAAATACCTACTCTGACAGAGAATGAATAAGATTTAGAAATGAAGACTAAAGAGATGACGCCTTGATGTTGGTTGTTATCTCACACTAGGGTTGGCTGGCTGCAGATATTTTCTAGGGAAATGCACTATTTTGGGAAGTGAAACCTGGATTTGAACATATCACCCTGGGCTTTAATATTACAGAGTCAAAACAAGAATTTCTAGTCACTTGAGAAAATAGGTGTAGTAGATGACAGTGCTATACGTCAAGATGGAAAGGAGGGTTTGAAAACAGCTGTGAGAGCACAAGCAAATTATTTAAGCTCTCTGAGCCCCAGTTTCCTCATCTGTAAAATGGAAATAGCAATAGCTACTTCACAGAGTAAAGCTCTTTGCAAACTTCAGAAAATGATATAATTGTATAAGCTCTGTCTCTTCCTTTTCTATAAGTTAAAGTAAAAATAGATTTAATCAAAAGTGAAAATAGAGAAATTATATTTTGTGACAGCAACAGTATTCAATATTGTTTTAGAGCATTTATAATATTTAGACAGTATGAAAATCTTAATGTTTACCTGCCAAAACAGACACAGGAACTATATGAATGTAAACATAAAACACTTTTTATACAGACAAACTCAGATTTAAATAATTAAAGTAATATTTATTGCTCATGAGTAAGGCCAATATAATTTTTTAAAATGGCAATTTAACCTAATTAATTTATATCTTTTAAAGTCATCCCAATTAAATTACTAAAAAATTATTTTACTTAGGAAAGATAATAACAAAGTTCATTTGGAAGAACAAAAGATCAGAAACTTCAAAGAATCCAGGGGGGAAAAGACATAAAGGAAGTAGATTCAACAGTATCAGACTTTATACTTACTATATTATAAGGTGAACATTGTTGAAGTGTAAAAAGGGTAATTTTGATTTTTTTAAATTAAAATTTTTTGTATCAATAAAATCTATGTATCCAAGAATAGAAGAAATGCAAAAAACACAGAGAAAAAATATTTCATAGACAATCTCTCAGATAGGATGTTATTGGGTTGGAATGTTGCTTCAGTGTCGGAAATGATAAGCTGGTAGATTTAGAAAAGCATGGAAAGATTTGGATTTAAGAAAGACGATGCCCTCTACCTTCTGAGAAACAGATGATAGGAGGAAGTAAGCGTAATATAGTCATATACACACATATGTGTGTGTGTCTGTGTATATATGTGTGTAACAGTGTATATGTGTATGTTTATAGCTATCTATGTATATGGATTATATATGTGTGTATATATACCTACCTACATACATATGTATCTAAACTGCTTAACTGTAGCTGTCTTTATGGTGGTGGGAGGAGGGAGGGAAAAACAAAGTAAAAAGTACATAGCAGAGAACAAAAGAAAACTGACAAGGAAACAATGAAAAACTGGGGAGCTTTGAAAACAATGTGAAGTGTTTATTATATAGGTTTTCTTGAAACTGAAATTTATTGTTTTACGTTGAAACCTTTCTTATGGTCTACTGTGTACATTTCAATGTTTTTGTTTTTCCTTTCCTCATTCTGTATTTAAGTCTAAAATAAAAAATTACAAATAATATTTGTATATATAATGTAATTTATAAAATACATTAAAATATTTTTAATATTTTTAATACAAAAAAAGACTGTGCATGTTTACCTAGGTCAGACCCTTGGGTTTCTGTTCATTCAAAAAAGGAGGCAAACAAGGGAGTGTCTTTGACTGGCAGAGTTTTATAAAGGATTTCCCCTCAGGTTGGAATAGTCTCTTCCAGGCCAAGCATGATTTCCCTCAGAGAAATGTCCAAGTAAGTAAATTAAAGCTCATTTAATGAATGGCCAATTAAAAGGGAGAAGGTTGATGTTCTATTCTTGTTCATTTATTCTTTTCTGGAATCTACCCCTAAATTCTCAAAGTGAGTTCCTTCTCATCTTCCTTGAGCTTTGTGGCTCTGATGGCTGAAGTTTAGATCTGCTTTTCTGTCATAAAATGCTGTGAAAGTCATTGCAGGCAGAGGTTCTGAAGGTCTGTTACTGGGCAGCAAGCAATAGGGGATAGTCTGTATGTTCACTTAGCAGCTGTCATGGGTGGCCTTTAATTTAGCCCCATATAACAAAACTATATATAACTCACATTCTCATTTCCTCTTAACAGTTCCAATGAGACCTACCTTCACAAACACAGACGAGGTGCTTCTCTACCATCAATGTTATAGTGCATGTTTTCTCTATGATTCAACACTTTGGGTGGGATTGATACACAAGATATACTTCCTGGTGAAAAGAAAGTGGACCTCAAGTCAGAAAGTCCAGATTCTTCACGGTGGCATTTATTTACAACCTTCGAAACCATGGAGAAGTCACAGCAGCTCTCGAAGCCTTAGTTTCCTCTTCTGAAAAATAAAGATAAGAATTTTTCATACTCCTTGAAGAGATGCAGTGTTAAAAGCACTTTGCGAACTGCAAAGCTCTACAGAAATGTAATCTATTGATAATAGGGCAAGGATAGGAATTAATCCCATTATTTTATTGGTACAGAGACTTCCTGGGTGAGAAAACTCTAGCAAAGCATTTCAGCTCCTTTCTAACCTAGCATGGGAACCTGCAGCTTGGAGGCCAGTGTGGCCCTGTAGGTCAGTGGTTCTCAGCCTGTGAGTCGTGATCCCTTTGGGTCAAACAACCCTTTCACCGGGGTCGCCGAAGACCATTGGAAAACACATATTTCTTATGGTCTTAGAAACAGAGACACTGTTCCTCTATCCACAGATACGTCCACATACAAGTATTAAAGGGTCACACATTAGGAAGGTTGAGAACCACTGCTATAGGTCCTCAAGTGTGGCCCAATGGCCTCCAGGACTGAGGTTCACCACCCCTGTCTGTAGTCTTGGAGAGTTGCCTAGAGCTCAGAGAAGACCTACCCAAGGTCTGACATCCAGTATAGGATAATGGCAGGATGGGCATGCAGTGTTTCCCGGTTCTGAGGTCAGGTTTCTATTCTCTCCACCATGAGCCTTTTATTAACAATAATGAAAAGAATAAAATCCACCATCAGCTCATGGTGTTATGGAATATTAGAATTGGAAGAGAGTTTAGAACTATAATGATAATCAATAATGGTAATTAAAGGTCACATTCGTAGAGTTTACAGATCTCTTTCCTCCTAATAATCTGATGGGCAGGTAGTGAAAATTTCACCCCTTTCTCCCACATAAGAAAAAAAAATCATTGAAGTTGAATGACTTTCCTACTTTACATGAGTAAGTAGAAATGATGGTGGAAACCAAGTCTTCTGATTCTGAATCCAGTGTTCTTTCCACTACATCAAGCTACCTACAATGTCATTTAAATTAATTTCAGTGTTTATGAAGTACCTATTGTCTACAGGGCATGGGGAAAAATAAAGACAAATTGAAGTAGTCCTTGCCTTCAAGGAATTTACTTCCTTAATATATAAGTGAGAAAACTGACTCTGGTTCAGAATGGTTCCTTTCCCCTACTACAACACTTTCCTAATAAATGGGAAAAGTTACAGGAGGCATCAGTGGGTCCCTTTGGGAATTGAGGGACTCCCTATAGGAGGTAGTATGTTGTTATAGCAAAAAGAGAACTCAATGGGAGTCCTAAGACCTGAGTTGTAATTCTATCTAGCTCTGCCACAAACTAACTGTGGAGCAATCAAGTCATCTAATCTCTGGCTGAACTTTCCCCATCTTTGAACTGAGATGAATAATACCTGCCCTGCTTGCCCCACGGCATTGTTGAGAATCAGCTAAGATAACAGATATTATACCTTGGCTTTGTAATGATAAATCCTAGATTCAAAGCAGACTCTGATATCTACTACCTGTAGAACCCTGAGCAATTTCCTTAGCCTTCCTAAGCCTCAGGTTCCTCATTTGTAAAAGAAGGAGGGCTATTGATTTGAGAAATTCAAATCAAAACAGCTTTGAGGTACCACATCTCACCAGTCAGATTGGCTAAGATGACAAAATAGGAAAATGAGAAATGCTGGAGAGGATGTGGAAAAATTGGAACACTAATGCATTGTTAGTGGAGTTGTGAACTGATTCATCCATTCTGGAGAGCAATCTGGAACTATGCCCAAAGGGCTATAAATAATTGCATACTCTTTGACCCAGTAACACCACTTCTGGGGTTGTATCCCAAAGAGATCACAGAAGCGGGAGGAAAACCCACATGTACAAAAATATTTATTGCAGCTCTCCTTGTGGTGGCAAAAAACTGGAAATTAAGGGGATGCCCATCAATTGGGGAATGGCTAAACAAGTTGTGTTATATGAATTTTGTGGAATACTGTTGTGCAATAAGAAAGGGGGAGGAGACAGTCTTCATATTCACCTGGAGAGCCTTATGCAAACTGATGCTAAGTGAGAAGAGCAGAACCAGGAAAAATTTGTACACAATCACGGACACATTGTATGCCTGACGATCAACTTTGATAAACTGGACTCTTCTCAGCAATGCATAGTTATAAGACAACTCTATAAGTCTCAGAATGGAAGGAGATATCTACAATCAGAGAAAGATCTAGAAAGAACAGAATTTAAATGGAGACTGAAGCAATCTACATGCTAGCGTTCTTTTTCATGTTTGGTTCTCTTTCTTTTTTCCCATTGATCACTTCATTGGTTACAACCCTTCTATACAACCAGACTAATATTAGTCCAATGTGAAAGAATTTGAAGATCCTATACTTGATTGCATGCTGCCATGGTGGGGGAGGTGAAGGGAGGAGAGAACATTTGAAAATTAAGAGACTGTGGAACTGAATCTTGTAAACTAAAAGCAAATAAACAAATCAATTTTTTTTAAAAGGAGGGCTAGACAATATGGGTTTGGAAGTCCCTTCAAATTCTAGTTCCGTAATTCTACGTGAAAAGATTTTAAGAATAAATATTAAGCACTATGCTAAGTGTAAGAAATGTTTATGGCTGCCTTTATAGGTATGCTATCTCTAAGGAACAAAAGGAAGAAAAGAGCCCGTTTGCCTCTCTTTTCTGATAGCAATGGACTGTGAAGCCAGACTCTGACTTCCCTGTGTAACTGATAAGTCACTTTTCCTTTCTGGGCCTCAGTTTATTCCTCCTTAAAATAGGGAGGTCGAGCTCTAGGATTGATCCTTTTCAGCTTGAAATCTCATGATTCTATAACTGTCAAAGATCTATCAGTCCCCTGATTAAAAGCCACCTTGAGATTTGAAAGACTGAGGTGGGTCATTTCTTCCCCCAAACCCTTAAAGTGGACACCTTTGGCACACACCAAATGTCTTTAGCAGACTAATGAGTTGAATTGACAGATGTATTGTTTAGGTGCCCAAAGAGCAATAACTTTGTTCATAAGAGGTGCCAGGTTAAGGAGCTCCAGTTAAGTAGCCCCTGCTGGGCTACAGTTAATACCCATTGTATTACTGACAGTCACCCCAGGGCCAGTCCCTATCACCTGGCTTTGAAGTGGGTTAGGCAGGGCTTTCTTCTTTCCCCTGAACAGGAAGCTGTGCTGGAGCTGGGGATGTGGGGGTGGAGGAAAGGCAATTGTACTGGGAAGCACCCCCAAATGCTGGACCTTAGGAAGAATGAAAGAATCAGAAGATGATGTTTTTTAACCAAGACAGTTCTCCCCCATTTTTTGAAGTGCTTTTTAAACTGGGGAACTTGAGCTGTGTTTCCTTAGACTTTAAAGAAACAACCTTTTCCTGCACTTTAAACAGCCTCTCACAAAAGGGCCATAAATTGCACTTTGTTCTTAGGGTAGAAAAAGTCAGGGTCAAATCTCCAAATGACCACATCTAAAGCTCTTAGAGGTAGGAGTGAATGGCAGGGTTTTTTTTTTTAATTCCAGGAAAGACTGCCCAACACTCTTTGCTGGCTATGTACTCTAGTCTGCTAACCTGAGGTCTCAAAATATAGACATTGCCCCCAAAGCTTTCCACTTTAAATTCCATATATCATAGCAATGGTTCTCAAACAGCAGTATAGATTTTGCAGTGTTTTACTGAAGAAAGGACCATGGTTTTCTAGCACTGAGCCTTTGATAATTTAGTTCCTCAGTGAAGGGCAGAGGTCATTTGAAATATTTTTCAACAGAATGACTGAGGGCTGGGGACAAATTCTTGTACCTATTTTAAAACCTTTCCTCCTCTCTTCCCCAAAACTCACAAGGCCATTGTTGTGATTATATTAACAATGTCCTTAGGAGAGCCCTGTCTTTCATTTATCCTGTATATTACCATGTTAACATGTTTTGGTTGATAAAGTTTGACTGCTAGAATAAAGAAGTATATTCTAATGAGTATTTCTGTTGCTCTAGTTAGTGTATTTAATAGTAAATTGGATTTGCACGTGCACCATGCATTACAGGGATTTAGTATAGAAAGTATGAGACAGAATTAATTCATTCACTTATTCATTCAATAAACATTTATTTACTATCTAGCTGGTGCAGAGTTTGAACCTCCCTAGCCACTGGACCCATCTAGAAGGTCAAACTTCTCAGTCTAGATGTTGGAATCCTTAGAAGAGATGAGGAAATGCACTTCTATCCTTTGGTTTGAGAGGCAGGAGGTTATCAGTTGCATATACTAGCAAGTATAGCCACTGTGTTCACTTTAACTATTGTGGTTCCAGTCTCACTGAGAAGTATAACTTTGAAGTACTTGATGGGGGTAGGAAGGAGTGAGCCTGAGCTCCACATTCCTGGACGTATGAGAAAGTCTACAATACCCTTAAAGCAGTAAGGGCAATGCAACACTCCCTGTGGTCTGCTGATGGAGAAATTCTAAAATCCTGAAATTGTATCTCCACCCACTAAGTTTCAGAAGATTTAGGGCAGACCCTCATTCTGATGTGAGGGGATAGAGACTTCCTCATACTAGCTGCTACTTGAGGCAAAGGTCACCAACTCCTCCCTGTCCTTCCATTTCCTTCTTGAGGATTTTTGAGGTTTTGAAGTAATTTCCATGGGTGTGATACCAACTATAAGGGGTAAAAAAGCTATTAAAAATCACTCATCCTATTAAGGAAGCTAAGGGAATTTCCTTTAAGTTTGGAGAATGAAATGGTACAAAAAGTTTTACAGTCACCTGAGAGGCTCATTTGTGTGCTGCCAAGAGTGACTGTGGCCTGATTAACCAATTAACCAAATAACTGAAAATGTGTTGATTAGTTCCTGGGCATGTTGCCCAGACAGTCTCTCTCTCTCTCTCTCTCTCTCTCTCTCTCTCTCTCTCTCTCTCTCTCTCTCTCTCTCTGGCTCTGTGTCTGTGTCTGTGTCTGTCTTTCCCTTTCTCTGTCTCTCACACAACACAACACAGCATTGTATAACCTAATCTAACCTAACCCAACCTAATCTAACATAACCTAACATAACAGGTAACAATTCATTTGAGGAAGTAGCCTCAGTATTAGATGGCAGTTCTAGGCAACAATAGCAACAACTTTATAGAGAATCAGTCAATTACAGACATGAAACTGCAGGAGAACAGGAGGCGAGTACAGATGCTGCTAATGGAATTTAGGATTGTTCAATCTAAGCCATGGAGCAAAAGCAAAAGTGTGAGATGTCTATGGAACCGCATCCTTTGGTATGAAGAATAGAAAACTGTTCCACAAGATTTCCTTTGTTATTTAATATTCTGTCCTAATTAAAAGCACTGATATTTGATACATTGTTCCTGACTAGTTTGTTAGTAAAAAATGCAATAGATGGGGGGGGTCAAACCATATTTGCCTATGCTTAGTCTTGAGATAGCTTGGGGTTCCACAGTCATTTGGGCCATATGAGACAAACAAATGCCCTTTAATGCATTCTGTGCTATTATATAAATCACTTGTAAGTGAGAACTGTAGTACAAATAAGTTTGTTGCCTTGACATAACTGGCTCCATTTTGTATTGGGCTACTGTTTTGTGATGAAGTATTTTGACCTTTGTTTTTCATAACTTGTCTTTCAATATTATGATAAGTATCATGTGATATAATTTGGTAAACAGCATCCATATTTTCATAAATATATTGGACTCCTAGATAGGAAAGATCACCAATGAGCCAATTTGGAAAATATCGTCATCATTACCTTATGTCCTCAGATATCAACCAAATTAATTGGTGAACTAATTAGATGGCAGGTCAGGCAGCAAGAACTTTGGTGTAGCTATAGTTATAAGAAACCTAGCCGAAGTCTCCATCTTTAACTGCCCCCTGGGTTTTGACTAGTATTCAATTCTATGTTTTCCTCCCCATTCCCCACCCCCAACCTCACCTGAGACTGAAGTGACACTTTGCTTACTGGAGGGAAATGTTGATCAACTGATAGGACTCAATTTACCAGACATTCAACTCAGAGGGCCATATGAGCCTCTGGATGGGCAGAGAGGGAACTTTGTCCCTAAGTACTGGTGTGAGATATACTTACTGGGAAGCCTTTGGAAAATCTGTTGGTTATTTGTTCTAGAGGGGTTGATGTTTGTATTGTCTAATAGATGATTATGAATTTATGTTAGCATGCTCTGATTAATTTTTTTAACTTCTGTCAGTAAAAAATGTAAGTCTAATCAGTGTTTCTGTTGCACATGTTGGCATATGTAACAGTAAATAGGTTTTCATATGCACCATGCATTACAGGAGTTTAATTTCTTGCCAAGCCTATTACCCCAACATGGCACTAGTTTCTCTGTCTTAAAAATATATAAACAACTTGAGTTAAACTAATTCAAATATTGTCTCCCCATCTATCAGAGCAAACCTTGTGCATAGATGGAAAGTGGTGCAATCTGCAGTGATTTGAGTATGCTATCATAACTTCTTAGCCAAAACTATGTTTTCCATTACTGATCTATAGAGCTAACTTCACTACTACTTGACCTCTGAAGTCTTATATTAAAACCACAGAAGCGGGGGAGATCATGGTTTAAATTTCTATGTGATCAGTCAGTAAACATTTATTACATGTCTACTACATGCAGGGTATTGTGCTGGGTTGGAGAAAGAAAATGACAAAGAAGGATAGTCCCTGACCTTAAGGAGCTTATAATCTAACAACACATAAAAGGAAGAGGAAAGTGGGAGCAGGAGTACCCAGAGCAAGGTTCTGATTTTTAAAAGTCCAAAGGGATGGAGGGGGTGGGGAATGGAGAGATGGCTGGCTTGGGAACCCTGCTTAAATGGAGGCTTTGGGAGGAGCTCTTTTCTCTGCTGTCTAATCACAAAGGCAGAAGGTACCGAAGGTACTGATAAAGTGTAAGTCCCAAGGCAGATAAAATCTTGAAACATACTGAAATTCCTGATGATGAGGCTCCTGGGGGTATCAAGGAAAAATCCAAAAGAGGATGGCTGAATGGGAAATGAAGGAATGTAATGCCTTGAAGGCAAGAATTTTTTCCTTTCCAGAAATTATGTTGAAACACTCAGTTTAGCAGTAAGAAATGGTTCTAGGCTCTTCTTGTCTTCTGTTATATAGTTTAGCCTCTTTGTTTAGCTGAGTAGAACCTTTAAAAGAAGAGACTGCTGTGAGAGACCCTAAAGGTAGGAGGAACATGAAGATGAGCATTATCTATCATCATTTTGTTGTTTAGTCATTTGTGACTCTTTGTGACTCCATTGTTGGGGGGTTTTCTTGGTAGAGATACTGAAATGATTTTATTGTTTCCTTCTCCAGCTCATTTTACAGATGAGACTGAGGTAAACAGGGTTAAGTGACTTGCCCAGGGTCACACAGCTAGTAAGTGTCTGAAGTCAGATTTGAACTGATAAAGATGAGTCTTCACGATTCTAAGCCCAGTGCTCTATACATTGTACCACCTAGTTGCCCCATCATTACTTATCTCTAATACTAAGTTCCTTCCATAAGTAATTAATTAATCAGCTACTGTGGTATTCTTTGAAGGACACTGGGTATATAAGATCACTGTCTCACAGGCTTGAATGTTAGGTGGAGTCTTAACAAACACAAGGAGGGATAGAATGCCATTGGGGGATGAGATCAGCTCCCTATTATACTCCTACAGTCTGTTTTTAGGTCCTAGGAACTAATTAGCTCTGGCCCCAACTGAAGGAAATGTCTAATCATAACAAGTGTCACACTTTGCTTAGAAAAGGATATGACACTGGAAAGACCCTCTAAGATATCATTCGTCACAAAGTTGCCAAAGGATCTGAAATTACCCTCAGAAATGAATTTCTTTGGGTTAAGCACTTCTTCCTATGATCCTCCTTCAAAAGGCAATTTTCTAATGCCTTAATGTATCAGTTAATCAAATCCTCTTTCTGAAGATAAAATATTACCAAAGAAGAGCACAGAAGAGTTCTTTGGTTGGTGAGTGGGAGAAGACAAAGGTCACAGAAATGGGAAGAAGGAGAATGCCAAAGGCAAACCACCTACGTTACATTTTGCCAAGAATAAATCTTGTCTACCAAAAAGAAGGAAGATTCCCCCTATACCATAACTATCCTTGGTAATCCTAAAGCCTGAATGCATAAGCTCAAAGCATTCTGGGAATACCATCTTCTAACCTTTTCCTATTACATAGCTGAGGTTTTATGATTACTTAATTGTCATCATAAAAACAGCAGACTGCTGAGTGGGGAGAGGCACCAAGACGGGAGAAACAGGATGATGAGGAAGAAGCAAGGAAGAGGAATAAAATGCATGGGAGTTAAAAGTAGAAAAGTGAAGAAAGGTGGGGCAAGGAGAGTGGGGGGGGATAGAAATAACAGTGAAGAAGTGGTCCAAAGGCTTACTGTCAATGTTAATTCAAATCATCAAAATCGTTTTATATGTTCACTATGTCTTACATGGCACCCTGCTAGGTGAGGATACAATGATGCCCCAAAGGAACTAAGCCACTATTAGGGATGTGGAGAATGGTATGTATACAGCTAAGTATGACATTGTGTAAATATACAAATAAGTATAATACAACTCCCTATATGTTGGTCAGTCAGTAAACATATATTAATCACCCCTCTGTACCAATCACTGTGCTAAAACACTGGAAATACAAGGAAAGCAGACCTCGCCCAAGGAGCTCACAATCTAATGATGGGGGCAACATGCAAACAAATAATATACAAAAGAGGAGAGAAGCAACTGAGAAAAGGCACCATCATCAAGTGGAATTGGAAAGGCTTTCTATAGAAGGTAGGGTGTTTTTTGGTGGGGCTTAAAGGAAGCCAGGATGCAGGGGAAAAGAGGAAGAGAATTCCAGAAATAGGGGATAGACAGTGAAAACCCTGAGAGCTGTTTGAGGAACAGTAAGAAGGTCCATGTTGCTAGACTGCAAAGTACCAGGTAAGTAAGTAAAGTCTGAGTATTCTTGAAAGGTAGGGAGAGACCAAGTCATGAAAGGCTTTGAATGACAAAAGATGACTTTATGTTTCATTCTGTAGGTGACTGATAGGAAACCACTCGAGTTTATCGAGTGGGTTGGGGGTGGGGGAGAATATGGTTAGATCTATGCTTTAGGAAGATCATTTTAGCAGCTGAATTGAGTAGATATGGGTGGTGGGGGATGCGGAGGGGGCAAGGCAGAACAACAAACAATATTTTATATTTAATCCTAGAAGTAATAAGGAACCACTGTAATTTACTGAATGGGAGGTATAGGGTCGACATTCAAAACTTTTCATAACTTTTTAAAATTCATTGCTTTGCTTTGTCATTGTAGACCAACTCAGAGATTGTTGTCACAATCATACAAATCAGTGTGATCTTGCCATGCTTTAAAAATACATCAACCAAAAAACTAATGGAAATGGAAAAAATATGTAGTGTTCATTCCTGGAGAAGTGATTATTTTAACAAATTGTGTCCTGATCAGTATGAAGGTATGCTCCATTGAGAACACCACATCTTAGGAAATAAATTGATAAACTGGAGCCTATTTATTCATTAGAGCATGGCAAAGATGAGGAATGGTCTCAAGAACAGTTGAAGGAAGTAGATAAAAAGGAAAAAAAAGATTTAGAAATGACATGATTGTTATCCTTTTAAAGATTTGGCTAGCTATCTTGAATTGATTTTTTTTTGTTTGGCACCAGAAGGCAGGGATAGGAACAACTTGTAAAAATAGCAAGGAAGTAGAATTAGACTTGATGTAAAAAATAAACATTTCTTAACAATCAGAGCTGTCCCAAAAGTGTATGTGTTCTCTCACAAGGAAATGGACTTTTCTTCATTACACATCTGAATAGTGAATGCTGAATAATCACTTGTTGGAGATGTCAAGGACAGGATCTAGGTCAGTTATGGATGGGATTACATGGTCTCTGAGGTCCACTAAAACTCAAAGATTCTATAAAATTAGTTGAAGCTTGAGATAAATCCATCTGGGTATTAAGTGTCAGATACGAATAAAATGTGAATATCCTCTGCTCCATACCAGGATTTCTGTGACTTCATGTGACCAAAGAACTAGAGAGGACAAAGAGAACAATAGAAATGTTACCAATGGGTCATTTTATTTAGGTTCAACTGCAAAGTACAGTGCCCTTCCATCAGCATAGCTAGCTAATTTTGAAGATGTTGCTAATGAAGTCACTGGTTCCAGACTGTGTTCCTAACTTTTTGTGTGTGTGTGATTGACCCCTTTGTTAGTCTGACAAATACTATTGACTCTTTCTTAGAATAATGCTTTTTTTCTTTTATTCATTATTGAAGGGAATGCTAAATTTCTGTTAGAGCTTAGTGAAAATAAAGATATATATTTTTTCTCATTCAAGTTCACAGATTCTCTGAAATCAAGCAAAGGATCTCAGGATAGGAACCCTTGTTAGAGGCTAGTTATTTTAAGAGAGAAAAATGTGAAAAAAATTTGCCATTTACTTGTCACATGGAGGAAAAAAGGCTAGAAGCATGTGGCTGAGTCCATATATCACTACTGTTGGAAAAACAACTTATAGTGATCATTTACTGACCTTGGATGATAAGGAATGGAAATTGGTCCTGAAATTACAGAACTAACTGTGTATATTATGCAAGTTGAGAAATGGCATCAGGGAAGTAGGGGTAGAAAATACTACCATCACTCCACCCCCACCCCCACACATATACCCTATCTCCCAATTATCAAACTCCCTAGAAGAAAGACTAAGTCCAGGCCCCACACCAACTAGGTTGTTGAGTGTTGTGCCAATTGTTATCCCTAACTTTGGGGCCTGTTAATTAACCTTTGAGCTGAAGTAGCTCTGTGAATTAACAAAGGAAGGGGAAAAACAGAACCTTCTTCAACTACTTGAGGTCATTTTCTAGACTTTTCCACTTAGAAGACAGAGATTGGGGGGGCATTCAAAAGAATCCCTCACTCTTTGGAATTTCTGCTTTTTATGTACAGGCTTTTATCTAAAAGTTCCCTAAACCTTAGACTAAAGCAATCCTACATAGCTTTTCTGGGGTAAGAGACTCCATTCTCCCCAAAATAATTCCCTATATCCTCTCCCAGCATCAATATATGCACCATGACTTTTCCTTATATGAAAAATCAAGAAGTTGATTGGATGAGATAATCTCTAATGTCCCTTCCAGCTCTGCTTTGACTCCTAGGCTCAATCAACATCTTGTTACCAGGCATCATAAGGAAAAGGAGTGAGTACCAGCTCAGTCTTGTTTCTAATGACCTAAGAGAATCTTAAAATCAAATTGATTTTAATAATATATTTATTTATATGCATATACATGTACACACAAGCATACATATAGGTATGTATATATGTGCATATAAATATATGTATGTATGTGTGTATATATCTCTATATTTATCTACACATATATTTGCGTGTATACATTACACACACACACACTATGAAGCAATAAGCAATTTTTTAATGGATTCTACAGAAACAATCTTTGAAATCTGTTGAAACACAAAAAGATATGCCAATTCCTGAAAGTCTGAGAATCACTTTCTTAAAATTCCCACTTTCTGCAATTCATCTGATGAAACTTTCTAGAGATGAAAAAGCTTGGCTCTAAGAAAAGAGACTTTGATTAATTTTTACCCTAAAAGCACCTTCCTACATCCATTTATTAGGACTTCAATTATCAAGACATCCAGGGCAAAATCCTTTGAATTACTCTTTCATTTCTCAAAGAATGTAGAACAAACTTTTCCCCAATTTGTTCCCAGCATTCTTAATGATTAATCATGTCCAGCTAGTCCTCGATCCTAGAGTGAATGAGAGTAGGGTAAGGTGTCAACTTATATCTGCCATCCAAATTGATCCATCTTATTGGCTGGCTATCCTTACTCACAAAAGCAACCTGAGAACTTCATCCGTTCAGCAGCATCATCTGCATTACCTCTTCATTCCTTGACTCATAGTTCTGTACTTAGAATATAAATTGGTTACCCTATGGTTTACAGAGTTTGTGTTCTGTGACACTGTGACTTCCCCCTTATCCAGTGTTCTGATCCTTTCCATCACTTTGTATTTTCCTAACCCTTCCTTTAAAGGTCTCTTTCTAGTTTCCATTTCTTGTGTACTTGACAGTGACATCACATAAGGATATACATTCATGAATTATAAAGGACATGTTTCCAACTTTTCCTGCCCATGTAGGAATTCTTTACATAATATTCCTAATGCAAAGTTGTCACACTCTGCTTATGGCTAATGGTGGAGGACTGAATAAAGTTGTCTGCTTCATTACTGGGTGAGTCTGATTGTTAGAAAATTCTTACAAAAAGAAAGAAAAGCTACCTCTTTTTAACTTCTGTGACTCTCCATTCTGTGTATGATGTCTTCTATATAACAACCTTTAAACACTTGAAGACAGCTCTGATTTCATCCTTTCCCCAACCAAGTCTTCTCTTTGCCTAAATTAATATCCCTAGTACTCTAAATTGTTCCTCCCAGGACGCACTATTCAGACTCTTCAATGACATTTGTATATACTCCAGTTTATGAATGTATCACTCTACCATCTGAGTAGATGTGTCCAGAGCTGCATACAAGGGAGGTGGACAACGTCCTTTGTCTGGACATTATATTTTTAAAATTAATAAAGTAAAAGACTGCATTAGTTTTTTTCTTTTGTTTTTAGCAGCTTCACCAATAGTATTGGTTTAAATTGAGCATATGGTCAATTAATGACACATAATCTTCTTCCCATGAAAAACTGTCAAACCAGGTCTCCCTGATCCCAGACCCTGGCCAAAATTTAATGAAGAGGTTGGGGTCAAGGACAGAGACCTGCCAAATAAAAGTATAAACCTTATTATAGCTTGGTCCACCTTTCGAACCATCAATGAATCCATATAATTGCCTGGTTTACATTTTTCTACTTTATCTACAAAAATATCCTCTTATTCAATGCAATTAAAATAAGTAATTAGGGCCTACTATGTACAAAGTACAGTGCTAAGGATTAGGAAGTGGAAAATTAATTGGTAAGAAATGATTCCTACCTAAAGGGAGATTACCCTATACTAGCAAGGCTAAAATATACAAACAGAAAACCAAATTATAAGGTGGAATGCTATAAGTGCAAAGGATGATTAAGAAAATACTGTGTTAGAATAGGAAAACGTCCAATTCTATTCAACTGTAGGAAACTAAATTCAATAAAAAAATTAAGTGCTTGCTCTGTGCCCAGCACTAAACTAGGTGTTGAAGATGAAAAGTACTGTTGAGAAAGTGTTTGTGCCTTCACAGAACCTTTTCATCTAGGCAGAGGACAAGATGCATACTCAAAAAGACAAAACCAAAACCAAATATAATCAACAAGTATTTATTAAGCACCTACTATGTGTCAGGTATTTCTCTAGGTACTGGAGATAAAAAGGTAAAAATGAAATAGTTCCTGCTTTCCAAGATCTTTCAATCTACAGGACAATATATATGTAAATAAATAATCCAGAACATAGGCAAAATAAATCTAAGGTAGCTTTCAAGGGCAGAAATGTACGACATGCTATAGAATCAGGAAAGGCTTTAAATATAAAAAAAAGTATGATTGATCTGATCTTAAAGGAAAAAAAATCTAAGTGATAGAGGTCTAAACGTTTTCAAGCACTTCAAGCATGAAGAAAAGTCAATTAAAAGAGTTAGTTATGGGGCGGCTAGGTGGCGCAGTGAGTAGAGCACCGGCCCTGGAGTCAGGAGTACCTGAATTCAAATCCGGCCTCAGACACTTAACACAAAAGCTAGCCGTGTGACCTTGGGCAAGTCACTTAACCCCAACTCCCCTCCAAAAAAGCAAAAAAAAAAAAGAGTTACTTATGGGAGACATAAAGTTATATGGGAGGAACAGTAAAAAGTCCAGGTGAGAGACTTAAGAAAGGGACTAATTAGGAAGTTATTGCAATAGTTTGAGTAAAAGATAATGAGCGCTTGAACAATGGTGGTGGCTGTGTGAGCAGAGAGATAAGAAGTCATATACAATCTAGAGGCAGAAAAGATATATTTTAGCAAATGAATTGATAAGTGGGGTGAAAGAGAATGAAGAATCAAGGATACAATTGAGGTTATGACACTAAAGAGACTGGGAGGGCAGTGGTGCCCTAGAGAAAAATGGAAGAGTTTAAGAGAATGGATGATGAATTTTGATTTAGGTATGTTGATTTTGAGATGGCTCTGGGTCTTCCAGATGGAAGGGGCCAATTAAGCAATTGTTTATGTAAGATGAGAGCTCAGGAGGGAGACTAGGGTTATATGTATATCTGAAAGTCATATTGATAGAAATTATAATAATGTCTAATCCATACATGTATGCTGTGAAGACAAAGAGTTATATGACTTCTGGGGATGGGAAGGTTGTTACAATGGTAGGCTTTCCAGAGAAGATGACATTCAAATTGAATGGTTAGGAATGACATAGCAGATAAAGTGTTGGGCTTGGAGTCAGGAAGACCTGAGTTCAAATTCTAACTCAGACATTTGCTTAATTTTGTGAATCTGGCTTTTGTTGTTATTCAGTTATGCTTTACTTTTCATGACTCCATGGACCACAGCATGCTAATACTGTCCATGGAATTTTCTTGGCAAAGATACTGGAAAGGTTTCTATTTCCTTCTCCAGTGGATTTAGACAAACAGAGACAATTAGTCTAGCAACAGGATCATGCAGCTAGTCAGAGTCTGAGGCTGAATTTGAACTCAGATCTTCCTGATTCCAGGCCTAGAAGTCTATTTACTGGGCCACCTGTCCTCCACATGAAGCTGGGTCAGTCATTTACATACCTCAGTGACCTCATCTGTAAGGTAAAGAAGTTGGATTTAATGGCCTCTAAGATTCCTTCCACCTATAAACACGATACTAAAAATAAATGCTGGGATAGGAGAAGAATGGAGGGAAGAGGAGGAGGGAAGGGGGAGAGAGAGAGAGAGAGAGAGAGACAGAGAGAGAGAGACAGACAGACAGAGAGACAGACAGACAGACAGAGAGACAGAGAGAGAGAGAGAGTGAGAGAGAGAGGGAGGGAGAGAGAGAAAGAGGGAGGGAGAGAGAGAGGGAGAGAGAGAAAGAGAGAGAAGAGACAAAGAAAAGGGACGAAGAGAATCTGTGGGACAGAAAGTAGTTCAATTTGACTAGAGTGTACAATTTGTAAAAAGAAATAATTAGATTCAAAACCCATTCACAAAAACATGCTCCTTAGATCTAGAGATGCAAAGTCAGATTTGAAAAATAGCCCCTATCCTCAGTGAGCTTGCAGTCTCCTGGGGGAAGCAACATGTAAATGGAGGAGTAAATTCAATGTAATCTGAAGAAGGAGAGATAATAATTTAGAGATCAAGAAAAACTTTCCTTGGACAGTGATACCTGAGTTGAGCCTTGAAGGAAGTTATGGGATTCTAAGTGATAGAAGTACGAAGGGAGAGTATTCTGCAAACAGGACACAATCTACAGAAGATCACAGAGGCAGTGGACGGAATGCTGAGTTTGGGGAACAGAAATTTGTCTGGAATACAGGATACGTGAAGAGGAGAGTACAGAAATGTCCGAAACATTACAAAGTGGTTGCACTCTGAATTGGTAGGGCAAGTACCTAGCTGACAAAATTACAGTAATTGGAGCCAGGCTGTTTATTGCTTTAAATAACAGGTTTGAATTATTTTTCTAGACGTAATAGAAAGTCTCTGATGATTCATGAAGTGGGGAGTGACATTTTCTGGATTATGCTTTAGGAGAATTATTTTGCCAGCTATATGAAGATTTGTGCATTGGAGAGAAAAGAGATTAGAAGTGAGGAGATCTGAACCAGATCTGGTGATTGAGTAAGGAAAATTCTTTTTTCAGGTTTGGGCATATTATATGGCCATTGAACTCCCTTCCAACTTCAGTATCTTTGCCAAGAAAAACCCAAATGGGTACATGAAGAGTCATATATGAATGAAAGTAATTGAACAACAACAACATTATTGCATGTTTAAAAAAATTTTTTTAATATACTTTCACTTACATTTCTTATTTAATCCTCAGGAAAACACTTTGGGGAAAGAAAGTGTTATTTCTACTCCACAGAATAATAAACTAAGAGCAGGTATAAGTGACTTGTCCAAAATCATACAACTTATGTCTACTGTCTTTTTGACAAATCTTCTTTTTAGTATACTACAAGGCCTGTGAAAGTGTTTATTTGATATTTCCCTGGGAATGTCATGAACTGAAGGATTGAGCTGAAGAATAATGGATCTATTTTTGATGTTACAACAGTTACACAATAACTGAGATTGTTGCTGGTTGAATTTTTCTTTCCAAACATATAAAAATGGGTTTATAAGAAGCTTAGGCTGATGGGGCAGAGGCATGCTGTGGCATATGGGAGTCAGCCTCTTACTGTTAACCCAATTGTAAAAATTTCAATGTTAGCATTTACACCTCAGAAACCAGAAAATGCCAGAAAAAACAACTGGTTTGTTGTTTTGTTTGGTCTCTATCTATGGTTTAGACCTAAGAAAATGATGGAGAAAACATTAATAATTCAAATTAAATTAAAAAATATGTCCTGTACATTTATGAGGAATTGGTTGTTGAACATCTGCCAGCACAACCCTGTAACTAGGAGAGAGATGGGGAAAATAAAGTACAACATTGAGGGAGGAAGTCTGTCAAATGGGTCTTAGTATTCTGTTCCTATTTTCCTTAGAACTTCCAGTATTTTTGAGCCACCATTGGGGAGATCACCTAGACATATAAAAGATAGGCTGTTCTTGATCATTCCCATTTTAGTTCCCATAACCAAATCTCTGAAGCACACCTTAAAGAGTTAAATTCCTGTTCAAAATCAGGAGAGATACGCATTGGTCAAAGCAGATTTTCTTATCTCCCCCAAAGTGGCAGGTTCAAATTGGGACATCCATCCATTTAATAATGTTTCAAAATTTCAGTATTTCAAAGATCTGTAATTTTGTCCACTAGGTATTTCCCTTACCAATTTAGAGTGCAACCACTTTGTAACTTAGTATATTATCCTAGAGAATATCTATAACCAAAAAACTTCATTATCCTGTGGCTAAACCATAACTAGCAATTTATATAATCAGGCAAGTGGCAAGGATGGAAGAGTTGAGGTTGGTTGGAAGAAATAAGAGGAGGTAAGGAAATGTAAAGCTCACCTGATATAAAGCATGGGTATTCTAGGATACCAAGAGGTTTCTAAGGTGCTGAAAAGAGAAGAAGTGCCTTGAAATGAACCTGATGTTGCCCTCTGCTTCTATGAGGGGATATCAGACAAGGGAGAATGCTACTAGTAGTCTTTTTTTTTGCCCTAGGGCAAAGTGCTGATTGCCTCATCCTAGTTATAACTCTGAACCTATGGCCAGTCAAGCTAAGAGTGTCATCTAACTATGGATAGTAGTTGGATAGTAGAAAGGCAGTCCATCTTCAGGTCCATACTTCAATGCTTTCCTTTTCCAAAATAAGGGAAAATCAAAATGACCTCATCAGAATGAGTAAAGCAATTATAACCAAGAAATAAGAAATTAATTCCTTTGGTATGATATCATTGATATGATATGGTGACTTTTAAAGTTGGGATTACAGAACTGTAATGTGGAAAGAACCAACTCTTTTAGTATAAGAGATCTATTTTGAACTTGACTCCCTGTTCCTAGGTAGGGTTTATATTAATTTTTTAAAGTACGGTAGGATCCTTAAAGTATATGGAATCAACTCTAAGTCTTTATTTGTCAATGGAAAAAAGTTCAGAGATAGAAATGTTTGCAAATAAGCTCATCTTATCTCTCAATAGAAACATTTTCATTGAGACAGATCCTCTGAGGTAACTATTTTTTCAATGCTTAGGCTGTCTAGCAATTGAACTTTATTTTCATGAAAGCTGAGTCATGCATCCATCTAGAATATGTCTATAAAAAGAATGCATTATTCATCATTGAATTAAATAATAAATTCATTTCTTTTTTTACATTTTTCCAACCAACATAGATCTGAGAAGGTAACAGGTAATTAGATGTATGCCTGTATGGTTTTTACTAAGTTTCACTATAGTAGTAACTCAATCTGTCACAGAATCTTATATTTAGAAGAGACCTTAAAGTTACCCCCAGATAGTTGAATCTGGAGTCAGAGGACATGGGTTTAAATTCCATTTCTGCTACTATTTGTATGATATTGGACAAATTAATCAATCAACAAACATTTATTGCTGGACTCTGTGTTAGACACTTAGGGATACAAATGCAAAGAAAAAAGCAACCACTCTTAAGGAAATTGGATTTGAATTGAGACACTTAACCTTGGGGGGGAGGGTTCTCAGTTTCCTCATCTGGAAAAAGAGAGGACAAGAGAAAATGATCTCTGAGGTCCTTCCCTGCTCTAAATACATGGTTTTATCCAACTGACAAATCTAGCTATTTCTTCCTTTACAATATCTCTGACATCTGACTCATTCTGATTCACATGGCCACCATCTTAGTTCAGGGTTTTATAACATCTAGATTTGGTGTAGTGACCTCCTAATGGTCCCTGCTCACTCCGACTCCATCCTCTGAATTGCTGCCAAAGTGACTTTCCTTAAATGCAACATCCAACCATGTCAATCACCCACTTTATAAACTCCAGTGGCTCTGTAGTACCTATAGAGAATCAAATTTATATGCCATTGATTAACTTTTAAAGCCCTTCACAATCCAGGTGTAGCATGGATTCTACCTGCATTGTGCAGGACTCCCCCTCCCACTCTCTTCAATACAGTCAAATTGATCCTCTTTCTGTCTCTCTACTCTTTATACCTTTGCATTGGCCTTTTTGTGGGCTTTGATCATACTTCCTTATCACTTTCCCCTCATTAAATACCTTTCTTGCTTTAAGACAGTTTAAGGGATACCTCCAACATGAAGTCTTTATTAATCCCCTCCAACTTGCAAGGGTCCTTTCTCCCAAATGATTTTACAGTATAATAAATAAAAACTTATATAAGTATAAATATGTAATTTATGTATATATCTCACTTAATTTTTTTTTCAAGGCACTTTACATGCAAATTATCATCTCTACAATCCTGCGAGGTAGATGCTATCATTATCCCCATTTTACAGATGAAGAAACTGAGTCTGAAAGAGGTTGAGTGATTTACCCAGAATCATATAGCTAGTCTTTCTAAGGAAGGTTTTGAATTCAAGGCTTCCTCACTCCAAGTCCTATGTTATCCATTGCTTCTCCCCATACTAGTAGCTGTCATTTTTCTAGCTTTGTCGAGATCTCTATTCACTATACCACAGGAAGGAATTTGCAAAGAGGCCGGGGTAGATAGAATGGGGAGTGATCTTCAAGTTTGGAGAAAAATCAGTGTTATTGCTCATAAGGGATACTGGGGATCATGTGTCTAATTCTCTAATTTTATTTCATTAAAATTTTTTGTCAATTACTAAACATTTTTCCCCACTCACTTTTCACTATATCCCCCAGTTTCCTAATTTTGTAGAGGAAGAAGCCAAAGCCTAGAGAAATGAAGGTGAATGATTATTATAGTCCAAAGACCTAGTCTTCGTTAGCTGGTATTTCCCCACCTCTCTATTTACTCTTTTCCTATACAGACTCAGCCTAAAAGACTGGTAAATTCCAGGGGCCTTCGGCTCAATTTCTTTAGAATAAAAATTCCCCAAACATCAGTTATTGAAGGACCTTAAGAAGTCTCAGGTCCAACCCTGATTTGATCAGGAACCTTCCCCACAGCAACCTCAAGAATGGGTCATCCAGCCTCTGCTAGAGACCTCCAGGGCTGGGAGCCTGCCACCTCATGTGGCTGCCTCCCCCCCTGCTGTTGGACTGACTCACATTCTCTTCTGTGATTAAATCTAGAAAAGTTCACATTTAGGTGAAAGGAACTCTGACTTAAGTAAACAAAATGTTTGTTGACTGAGCCTGCGTCCCCACAAACAAAGCAAAGTGGGGCATTGACACAACAGTCTAGGTAATTCAGTTTAAGAGAATTTCACCTGAAATATGTGGCTCCTTAAAGCATTGTTTTCCTTGTGAAATACCTGGACAATTGCTTCCCTTCTCAGCTTACTTGGGCTCTGGAGGTATAGCCAATGGGTCAGGTTCCTGCTCGCTCAGCATAAGCCACAACACCCTCTCCATTTCCAAGTAAACAAACAAGGAAGAGGGGGCTAGCATTGGAAAGAGGACAGGTATAGACACAGGCTGAGCAACTGACAATAGCAGAGGTTTTCCCATTGGTTGAAAGGGACAACAGAACAGGCCTCAGCCCCATTTTTCCTCTGTACTTAAAGATAAGAAGCAGATGGCCCCCTTCCAAGAGCAAACACCTTTAATTTGAAGCACATCTTCATCATGATCCACTGGACAGAATTTACAATACTGTTTATCTGCCTGGGCCATGGTGGCCAGGGACTCAGAAGGAGCCCTAATAGCAGGTATAAATCTGCAGCAAATTTGACTATGCTCAGGCTGCGAGATGGGGCCAGTTGCACTGAGGAGTCCGCTGTGACTTGGTCATTCTGAGCACACAATTAAAAACAGAGCCCATACCAACCTCCAGAAACCAGGGGAGACATTACAAGTCATTGCATGTGGAGTTCAGCTCTATAGTTTGCTGTGTGCACATCAGGAGACCCTCAGGAATGCATAGCAGGGCAGCTTTGGTGCATTCAAAACAGAGAGACTGCCTTAATCTTTGCAAAACTAACAAAGATAAGCAGCCATAGCATTGAGTTGGCTGAAATTAGCAAATGGGGCTGCTACACAATGCCCTTGTTACCATTAGCCAGGCAGTGACCGCTGAATGGCACTGCTGAAGTATGCTGGCAATGTTTAACAAACCATCTGTCTTTTTTACCTGTTCTTACTAAACAGGAACCTTTGTTTGAACCGAGGGACCCATCCGGCACGACTGCTATCTGCTTATCGGCAAGATTAATCTGCCACCCATCATCCTATTAATTTTAGAGCTGCCTTTATTATTGCCTGGGATCTTACAGGATGGCTCATGTCGGGGGCAAGTTTGGAAGGAGAATAGAGGTGTTTTGCTTTTCTAATTGCAACCTCTGCATCTAGTTCTAACTTACAAAGGATACAACAAAGAAAAACTCATTCAAAACTTTCTTACCTGCAAGTGGCATTTTAATAACCACTTGACTATTATCTCTAATGCCATTTTCCCCAATTTGAAAGTTTCTTTCTTTGCCTTCCCTCCTTCCTACCTTCCTTCCTTCCCTCTCTCTTTCTTCTCTCTCTCTCTCTCTCTCTCTCTCTCTCTCTCTTTCTTTCTCTCCTTTTTCTTTGTCATACCCCAAAGGAAATGAAATGTTTGTATCTAAGTAGCAGATTTCCCACTTCCAAAAAAAAAAGAAAAACCCAACACCCTCTGGAGATTAATTTGGTATTTTCATGGTAATCAAAATGAGTGGTTTTACTTATTTTAAAGAAAGATTTTGAGAAGGGGATGGTGATAATTCACAAACAATATTTATGAAGGATGCTGTTTTTGGTTGGAGGAAAAATCTACCAAAATTACTTCAGCAAGAACTTATTCTTCTGAGTTTCTCCACCCATGATCACCTCCTTTCAATAGAATGAAAAAAAACCCTTACAATCTCCTTTTTATGTGAAAGAAGACAAAACTTTACCATTACTCAAGCTTGTCTTTGCAATGACTATAACAAAACTAGACTTTGAACTCAGAATACTTTACACTTGTTCCAAATGTCCAAATTAACTTTTGGCTTCATCAGTAGCACTCTGTGGGTACCTAGGTGGTGCAGTGGATGGAGAGCTGAGTCTGGAGCCAGGAAGACCTGAGTTCAAATCCAGTCTCAAACATTTACTGGCTATGTGGCCCTGGACAAGTCACTTAATCCTGTTTACCTCTGTTTCCTCATCTGTGTAATGATCTGAAGAAGGAAATGGTAACTGCTCTAGTATCTTTGCCAAGAAAATACCAAATGGGGTCACCAAGAGTAGGACATGATTGAAATAACTAAACAACAACAATCTTGTGCAAAAAACATTTGACAAGGAATTAGGAGACCTGGGTTCTAGTTCCAGTTCCATGGTCTACTGATTGAGGAAAGTGACCCCCAAAGACCTTCCTGGGCCTCAAGGTTTCCTCACTTATAAAATGAGAACGTTGGATTACAGTTTCCCTTCTCTCCAAGGAAAAGAGATGGCATATTCCCCAAGTCTTCCCTAGGGTCAATATTATACTTTGTATTTTTATCTTTTCTTCTTATTATAAATATTATGCTTTTTTCTGGATTTTGCTTATTTGACTCTTTTAATTCATACACATCTCCCCATGTTTTTCTAAATACCTTCTATTCACAATTCCATAACAGTAAAACATATTCCATCATATCCTTATGCCATGATTTACTTAACCATTCTTGATTTAATGGGCACACAATTTGTGTCCAGTTATTCGCTACTCCTAAAAGTGCTACTATGAATATTTTGGTAGATAAAGGACAATCTTTTTTCCTGATAATACATTTCTTAGTCATCAATGGAAATTTCAGCAAACAGAGGACATCATTCATCAATTGTTTTTGGTACAAAAGTATGGGCTTTGCTGACCGTATTTCCAGTGTAGAAGTGTATAACCCTTTAAATGACCTGTTCATATTGGCTTTTTGTCAATCACTGCATGTTTTTGAGCATTTATTATATATGTGGATATATATACATATATATATACACACACACATATATCTGAGGTATTTATGTGTATATATGTCATACATATATGTGTATACATACATACACACATATATATCATTATGCTAGGTTCTAGAAAGATACTAATGAATATAATATTTGATCTCTTCCCTCAATAAAGAGGAATTGATACTTCAAGATTAGGCAGTCAGTCTCTATATTAGAGTGATCACTAACCCTTTATCAATATAATTTTGCCTTTACAAAATGTACATTTAGGTAGGAGGTATTCAAGTATACATGCTGTTAATTCAATAAAAAAATAAAACCTGACAAATAGCATGTACTCTTCAATAAACACTAATGGCAATAAAGTTTTTAATTTCTTTCAGGACAAAACTCAATAACAAAACAAGACAAACCTATTCAGATGTTCATTGTGCTTGGTGACCCCAAATTATAACATGGGTCACCTGCTCTGACACTTACTAGCTACATTATCTTGGGCAAGTCATTTGCCTTCTCTCTGGGCCACAGGTTCCTCATTTATAAAAATAAGGGTGAAAAATCTAGATAATACCTAAGATTTCTTATAGCTCTAATATTCTATGAGTCATAGTGTAAGATCTGGTAAGAGACAGATAAGAGACAATTAGTCTAACTTTTGGGGGATTGAAGCTCTTAATTTAGCTATTTAGTGACCTTGGTCAAGTCACTTGATTCAGTCTTCTGACCTAGAAAATGGAAATAACAGCCACTGTTATTACCATTCTAGGGGTTAATGCAGTAATAGTACTTATCTGAAGAGACTGGGTAGGAGGAATCAGATGAACATATTTGGAGGACTATGCACAGGGGTCAGTGTTAGGAGTCTAAGGGAAGAGTAAACAGAATATAGTCAGATAAATTGAAGACAGTATCATGGGTCCTTTATGGGTGGCCATGTTCATGCCACTGAGTTATGATCACTACCGATGCCATAAAAATCTTAATTAATTTTGGCTTTGCCTTTGCTCACTCTCCGCTTGGGGGAAGGAGGGATAAGAGTTCATAGGTCAGCTTCCTACGGGGAAGCAGGGTATTTCTTAGTGCATATTTCTAGACAAGGAGAAGGCTACATCATATAGAAAGTCCTCAGAGATATCAAACTTTAGAACATGAGTAACTATTCTCTTCACCCTATAGTTCATTGGAAGTATATGATCTTTTATTCAGAGCTAGAAGAAACCGTAGAGGTCTCCCATACAAAATCTTTATTTTAAAGATTAGTAAACTGAAATCCAAAGACTTGAAGTGACTTGTCCAATTCCCACGGTTATTAAGTAGCAAAACTTTATTTTGAACCAAAGTCCTTTGATTACAAATCCAGGGCTCTTTCTATGATGACACAATGAGAGGCTGCTATGTGATTGATAATCTACACTCCAACTGGCAAAAATTGGAAATAAATGACTTAGAATACTGGAGTACATTATGTCTAAAAGGTTGGTAATATCCACTTTGGAGGAGGCTTCTGGGTCCCTAGTTTAGCATCAGAATCCACATCATCAGAACCAGAGGGAACCCTAGACACCATCCACTCCAATCCCATTAGTTTACGAATAGGCAAGTCTGTTAACCACTCTTAGCCTTGGTTTCCTCCTATGCAAAATGAGAGGGTTGGACCAGAAAATCTCTAAGGTGCTTTCTGCCTCGGAAACTATGAAACCTTTGAAATAAGGGAACTATTTCCCAGAGAGGGGAATAACTCTCCTAGAGTCATGAAGTTATTTAGTGAAAGAGCTAGGATCAGAACTCATGTCACTTGAATTCTACTTCTGTTCCTGTCTACCTTCTGCCATACATTTTTCATGCTTCATATTTTCATCTTCATCTGCCCTCAGTAATCAAAAAGTAATGGATTAAACAAGCCTTGTCTTACTTACAACTTTTAAAAGGTTTTTTTAAAAACAACTTTCTAAAAAGGTTTTTTTTTTACAACTTTTTAAATCCTTCCTGTTGAGCAATGAGTTATCTTAAACCAACACTAAATGACTGTGCCATTTATCTGTACATCCCCATTGCCTCAACGGCTTATGTATTGGATCTGCTTCAAGGTGGAAAACTTCTGGCTCTTGGTCTATCTTCGAGCAGCCTGTCAGTTCAAATCGGCAAGTATTTATTAAGCTCCTGCCCTGTGTCAAGTATGGTTCAAGGTACCACAGGGAAGGAGGAAAAAGTGTGCTGCATGGTTCCTGTCTTTAAAGAGCTGACAATGTGCAAGTTGAATTAATATTGCAGCAATAATAAGTTCATAGTGATGGCAGCGCTTTGTTGGTCTCTGTGAACCTGTGTGTGTACAGGAACATGCCTGTGCATATGTACGTGTGCTACATACATAGATACATATATACACACAGTGCTAAATGAACCAATGAAAACTCAAAGAAACTTTCTCTGTTTGGCCACCAGGGTGGTTCTTATCTTCATTAATACTGTGGAATGTAACTGTCATGTTGTCAATTCCTTACTAAAAACCATCTAAAAGGAGTGATTAGTAAATAAGGCAGGTTGCCTAGTTGTGCCCAGGCTCTACAAGGTGATCGAAAGGAAAGCAGGGAATGAACAGCCTCTCTGCTGTGTACTCAGTCAGTTTACAAAAGCCCTCCAAGCTTAGGAGGCCAACGGGAGATTGAAACTATTTAATCTCTAAAGTGAAGTGGAAAGAGCACACTGGTATAGGCCTCTAAAGGACTGGAGTTGTTTTGGCATTGTCCCGAGGTAGTTCTATGACCTGGAGCAACCTCTTATAATCTTAGTTTCTTCTTTTGTAAAATGGGGGTAGTAATGCACTCACCCATAAGATTGTAGGAAGGATCAATTGAGGCAATTTATCAAATGCAAATAAAAACAGCAATAATAATTATTACTATGTCCAATATCAACACTGATTGTTGCTACCTATTTTCCTTTGTTTAGAGTTTGAAGGAATTGATTCATAATGCTAAGAGAGAGCACTTTGCATTTAACATGTCATTACACATCAAGACAGTAATAAGGTAATCTGGTTTCTTGATTAGGATGTAAAATTGAGCCCCTCTGTGACATTGGACAAATCACTTGATCTGTTTCTCTTTTCCCACTTATAAAATGGAGATAATACCTTTCCTGCCTACTACCTTGTGTTGTTATAAGGATGAAATTAGGCAAGATGTGGGAATTAGTTTTAAAAAAATATCCAAATGTTCAATTGGGCACAGAATTAAAAAGGAAGAGGAGGGTAGAGGGGTATTGCATTCAGAAAATCTCATATAACATTTTCAATTATCTTAAACTGCTCTCTGACAGAAAAGCCTATATTTTTAGCACCAATCATTGTCCAGTGATGACAAGTAACTTCAAGTCTCAGAATACTACAATCTCCAAAGAATCAAAATTTCAGGTCACTCAAAGTGCAATTGAAAGAGGCATATGTGTAAGGACATAGCCACATATTACCAGCAATGGCTCCCCTGAAAGACGTGGCAAAAAGAATAAATTTGTGAATGGAAAAAAAAATGTGGTCTGGTTGTATAATGAAATACTCCAGGGGGATAACAGATGGACAGTCCAAATGTTGCTCTGTTATCTAAAAATATGAAAAGCACCAGAAGAAGGTCCCCAACCCAATTATTAGATGCTCTTGTATGATTTTTGGGAGGAAGGAAACAAACATTCATTATGTGCCTACTATGTGCCAGGCACTTTATAAATTTTATCTTACTCGATCCTCAAAACAACCTGGCAAGGTAGGATCTGTTATCACCCCCATTTTACAGCTGAGGAAACAGAGCTTAAGTGGTTTGCCAGCTAGCAAATATCTGAGGTTAGACTTTCACTCAGGCCTTTCTGACTTCAGGGCCCATGTTTTATCCACTGTACTATCTCACTGCCTCTGGAAAGCACATGGATGAGGATGACATAAGAGGAAAAGCATGTGAATTGGCTGCAGTCTCCATGACTGAAATGTGTAAGTTTTCACATTGATTAGGTCAAAATTCATCAAAAGATTGAAGTACTGTTCCAAAGGGAAAGCATGCTATCTTTTTCTGTTACTGAGATTTAAATTCATTCCTTTCTGTACTGGTCTAAATATCATTTTCTCCACTTCTCTTAGGGTGCTTAGCCTGTCTTCTCTCTGAGCTGTTGGGCAAAGTTCACTTTGGATTATTCAAGTTTGTACAATTAGTCAGTGATGGAACTGGGACAAGCCTTGTGTCCTCAATTCTTAGCCCTGCTCCTATTCCATTAGGTTACTCTGCCTGCCTGCGACAGGTTGCTGACTTTTAATTCACTGAATAATTTCCAGTCCTTCAGTTTCCTTTGTACTTAGTAGGCACAGAATCAGGCACAGAGAGGTCGAAGGGTGTGGCCAGGGTCACACAGTCTAAGAATTGCAGAACCATGGTACCTGGAACTTCAATTTCTCATTTCTTGCCAATTGTTAAGCCATTTACAACCTTTCACATTTAATGACTGTTACCATGTATATATTGGCTACAACAAGAAATATTGAGTTATTGGTCTTTAGGTTTTAAACAAATACATTTATTTAAAATATTCTAAATATCTGAGCATATTTTAAGCCCTTTAGAAATTAAATTGCTAGAATTAATGGTGTGTGACATATTGGGAAAAAAACAACAGATGGGCATTAAAAATTAGTACTTTGATTTTAGTCTTAATTAGCTCTGCATATTACAAGATTCTCCAAGTGTTTAGATGCACAACTATGTGTGTGATATGGCACTACTCAGGTGCCGCTGTCTAGGAATTCTTTCTTGAATTCCCCCTTCATTAATGTTCTCTCTTTAATTTCCTCTGTATTCAACAAGTAAGAGTTTATACCAGTGGTGGGGAAGTATGAGGCAAAGGGGCTAACAGAAGCGGCGGAGGGTAAATAAGAAGAAGGGTAGATTAAGGTTGATGGTGCTCAAAAGCAAAAGAGATGTTTGAGGAAGGTACAGGGTAGTATAAGACAGGCACAAGGGAAATAGTAATTATGTGAATGTGAATAGGATGAACTCTCACATAAAATGGAAGAGGATGGCTGAACAAATTAAAAACCAGAATCTCACAATATGTTTATAATAGGTACTCTTGAAACAGAAAGACACACATTGAAACAATGGGCTGGCTCAGAGACTATTATGCTTCATTTGAGGTTAAAAAAAACCAAACAAACAGAAAAAGCAGGGGTAGCCATCACAATTTCAGATAAGGCAAAAACAAAAATGGACCTAATTAAAATGGTTAATCAGGAAGACTACATTTTGCCAAAAGGTACTGCAGATAATGAACTACTATCAGTATTGAACATATATGCCCAAAATGGCATAGCATTTGAATTCTTGAAGGAAAAACTAAATGAGTTAAAGGAAAAAGTAGAAAGTAAAACAATACTAGGGGGACCCTCAATTCACACCTCTCAGATCTAGATAAATCTAACCATAAAATAAACAAGAAAGAAGGTAAGAAGATGAATAGAACTTGAGAAAAGTTAGATATGATAGATCTTTGGAGAGCATTGAATGAGAAACAAAGGAATATGACTAATATTTGCTGTTTATTGTACCTCCACAAAAACTAACCAAGTATTAGGGCATAAAAGCTTTACAAACAAATGTAGATAAAGCAATATTAAATTAATCTTTTCTGATGGTAATTCAATAAAAAATTATATCCAATAAAGGACCTTTGGAGCACAGATTAAAAATAACTGGAATAATTTAATAATAATTTAAATAATTTAATCCTAAAGAATGAGTGAATCAAAGAACAAATCAGATAGTCAACAATTTCATTTAATATAATTACAATGAGAAAACATAAAAAAATTTGTGGGATGCAACCAAAGCAAAATTTGACCAAAGCAGTAAAAAATTTTTATCTGTAAACTCACACATCAATAAAAGAAAAAGAACAGATAGATGAATTGGGTATGCAACTAAAAAAAAACCTAGAAAAATAACAAATTAAATCCTTCAATTAAAGACCATAATAGAAATCCTGAAAACAAAAAAGAGATGAATAAAATTGAAAAAAAAATTATTAATAACATTAGTAGCTGTTTTATTTAAAAACACTAAAAGAGACAAACCATTGACTAATATGATTACAAAATAAAAGAAGAAAAAACAAATGACCAGAATAAAAAATGGAAAGGGCAGATGTAAAGCAAATTACTTTGAAATAAAAGCAATTATTATGAGCTACTTTGGCTAATTTTTGGCCAATAAGTCTATATAACGGACAATGGAAGTGAAATGCATGAATATTTACAAAGATATAAATTGCTCAGATTAACAGAAAAGGAAACAGAATACTTAAATGACCCTATCTTAATACTTAAGTGACCCTAACAAGCCAAACATGAACTCCTTCAGGAAAAAACAAACAAACAAACAAACCTGGGAACAAATGGATTTACAAATGAATTCTACCAAATATTTAAAAAGTGATTAATTTCAAATTTATATAAAGAATTAGAAAAGGTAGGTAAAGAAGTTCTACCAAATTCCTTCTATGACACAAATACGTTATGTTTTTTTTTTTTATCTAAATCAGGGAGAACAAAAACAGAGGAAGAAATCTATAGACTGATTTCTCTACTGAATTTTGATGCAAAATTAAAAAAAAAATTCTAGCAAAGAGATTACAAAAAGACACTCCCAAGGAACATAAACTATGACAGGATTGGCTTTATACCAGTAATATAGGGCTAGTTCATTATTCCCAAAACTATAAACACAACTGACTATATCAATAACAAAAAACCAATGCAAATATTTTAAGAGATGCAGAAAAGGCTTTTGATAAAATACACCACACGTTTCTCTTAAAACACTCGAATGCAAAGAAATAAATGTGATTTTTCTTTAAGTAATAAGTAGTACCTAAATAAAACCAAAATCAAATATTATATGTAATGAGGTTAAAATAGAAGAAATCTTTCCAATCACATTAGAGATGTGATTAGAGAAGGGCAAAGATGCCCTTTATCACTATTATTATTCAATATTATCCTGGAAATGGTAATTATAGCACTAATATAAGAAAAAGAAATTGAAATAACAAACATAGGAAATGAAAAAACAAAAGTATCCCCTTTTGCAGATTGTATGATACTACTGAGACTTTAGAGGACCCTAAACAGTTAAATTTTAAAAAAAACTACTATGTCTTTACCATAGTAAAAACAATGAACAAATTTAGTCAAGTTTCAAGATATAAAATAAATCCATATGAACCTTTTATATATGTTATCAACAAAACCTAGCAAGAAGAGATAGAAAGAAAAATTCCATTTAAAATAACTGCAGATAGATTGAAATACATGGGAGTCTATTTGTCAACACGCAGGAACCCTATGAACAAAAATACAAAATAAGGTTCACATAAATACAGATCTAAATAATTGTAGAAATGTTAATTGCTCATGAGTAAATCAAGTAAATGAAAATAAAATGGAACCTAAATTAATTTACTGTTTAATTCCATGCCTATTAAACTTTCAGAGAACTAATTTATAGAGCTAGAAAATATATATATATATATCTGGAGTAACCAAAGTTGAAGAATATCAAATGAATTAATGGGGGAAAAATTGTGAAGGTACTTGAGCAGTACTACATCTCATAATATTCTGCAAAACTGTAATTATCAAAAAACTCAAAAATTGCTGAAAATATTATGCCAACTCCCATTTTTCTTATTTATTCAACATAACAATTATTGTTTAGCCCTTTGTTTTTTCATAGCACCCTCTTTAAAACAATAGTTGTGACTGGGTGATAGATGTTGAAACCATAATCAAATTGTGGCCAACAGAAAGGAAGGAAGTCTTTTAGGTTCATCTTAGGGAGGTGAATATGTTTTTAGCAGCACTGCTTCCATCACATAGGAAATAAAAATGTTATTTCATACTTCATCTGTATCAGTCTTGCAGTGATTAGCAGCATGTAAAGAAACACACCATTTTGAATGCAATTGCAATTTGTTTGCAACAGATAGAGAAGATGAAGAACAGAGAACATGCCTCCACAAAGAAAAAAAAAGAAACTCTTTAAGGTCTTCCAACTTCAAGAAACAGACTGTGATGATAAATGACTTCCAAATGAGCCTGGGAGACTGATAGAAACCAACTTGGAAAAATGGGAATTAGAATATAAAAGGTACAAAACTCCTGACTCCTACATAAAGGGAAAAGAACAGTAAGAGTTAACATTCCTATAGCACTTTGAAATCTGCAAAATATTTTAACACATTTTATTTGAGCATCACAAACCCTATGAAATATGCATTATAGGTGTTCTACTATTTCCATTTCATAGTCAGGGAGGTGATTAAGTGACTTGCCCATGTGACATACCAAGCAAATATCCAAAGTATCCATAGTCACAATCTGTAACTTCAAGTATTGCACTGTATTTCTCCCTCATATTGTATTTCTTAGGAAAAGAAAGGCATGGTCTCAGTCATGATTAAAGAACCATATTTGTAGATTTAGCACTATAAGGGATTGTAGAGGTCATCTAGTCCAAATTCCTCATTTTATAGATAAGGTAATGTGAGCCTAGGAAAGTTAACTGATTTGCCCAAGACCATAAGGTAGTAAATGGAAGAATAAGGATTCAAACCCAGCCACTTTGACTACAAATTAGAACCTTTTCCAAAATAATACATTGAGGATGTAAGCTAACATCCCTAAAGTATAATCTATCCTGGGTGGATCCAAGGGGGATGGTCAGCCTAGGTGACCTTCAAGATGCCTATGCACAAAACCAACCATTTGAATCAAAACTGAAAAAAAACTCAGGTCATCCTGACTCCAGGGCTTCAGCTTTATTCACTGTGCCACCTAGTTGCCCCCCAACCTCAACTTTCATTTGTTTATTTTTCACTTTCATTTAAATTTTAAAACATTTTTGACAAGAAAGGAATTTCCAGGAGTCAAGATGGCAGAGCAAGCACTGAATTGCTATAATTCTCCTCTACTCACCTACAAGCAACCATAAAAGCACCCCAAACAAGTTCTGGAACAGCAGAACCAGCAAAAAAAGATGGGGAGGGGGATAATCTTTGAATTTAAAAAACCTGAAGGATCAGCAGAAAAGATTCTGTTTCAATCTGGTAAAAGAGTGCAATACAGGACAGGAAGTGTTCTAGCAAGCCAGCAAGCAACTCCCCCTCAGCAAATCAGTGGTAAATCCTGAGACCCAGTGCAGGGGAGCAGGTAAACACCAACACCAGGATCCCCTAAGAGCTTCAGCATAATCCTGGGTAAAGAGGCAACCTTTAGCCACCTGACCTCCAGGTGCTTCAGGATAGTCCTGGACAGACAGATAAACATCAACTCTATGTGGTACTTAAGCAAACAGGCAGTCAACAGGGTGGCCCCTGCCTTGTCCTTCAGCATAGTCCTGGGCAAACATGTGGCCACCAGCAGCCAGATCACCTGGTGCCTTAGTGTAGCCCCAGGAAATGCACAAACACTCTGGCAACTTCAGGACAAGTCAGACACCACCAGTAGGACCCCAAGCTCAGCACCAAGAACGCTCCCAGATGACTACAGCCTCCAGAAGTACCAGTCACACTCTACCCTTCCCAGTCAGCACAGTACCAGATATGAGGGCCCCAAGTGGGTCTCAGGCAATATCAATGCAACACCAGGGAAAAGTCAGTGACTGTAGCCCTTTGAATAAAAATATTGAGACAGTGCCCATTCCTGTCCAGGAACAGAACTTAATTTTAAAAGAAAATGAATGGGTCAAAAAAAGATGTACAAAAGATTACAACAACAACAACAAAAGAATCCGATCAAAGAAAGAGATAGTTACTGGGAAGATCAAAACACAAACTCAGAAGAGGGCAATGATGTCACAACACCTCTGGGCAAAACCCCAAAGAAAAATGGGAAGTAATCTCAAGACCAGAAAGAACTCATGTAAGAGCTGAAAAAGGAGCTTAAAAACCCTGTAAGAGATGTGGAAGAAAAAATGGGAAAAGAAATGAGAGTGATGCAAGAGAACTATCAAGAAAAGAGTCAACATTTTGGACAAGGAAACCAACTGCTTAAAAAGTAGAATTGACTTTTGGAAAATGGAAAAGAAGAAGCAAAAATCCACTCAAGAAACAACTCCTTAAAGAGTACAATGGCCCAAATGGAAAAGAAATGCAAAAGGTAACTGAGGAAAAAGTCTTAAACATTAGAACTGGGCCAAGTGGAACCTAATGACTCTATGAGACATCAAGAATTTATCCAACAAATTCCACTGGACTACCAGAAAGTCATAATCAAAAGGAAGACCTGGACAGTATCTTTCAAGAAATTATCAAAGAAAACTGCCCTGATTTCCTGGAATGAGAGGGAAAAATAGGTATTGACTGAATCTACCAATAACCTCAGGAAAGAGATGTAAGATAAAAACTCCAAGGAATATTATATCCAAATTTTGCAGCTATCAGGTCAAGGAAAAAATACTACAAGTGGCTGGAAAGAAACAATCCAAATATCAAGGAGTCACAATTAGGATTAGAAAGGATTTGGCAGCTGCAACATTAAAACATCAGAGATCATGGAACATGATAATGTGGAAGGCAGAGGAACTAGACTACAAATAAGAGCAGGTCAACAAATTAGGCATGCAACTAAAAAAACCCCAGAAAAATAATAAATTAAAAATTCCCAATTGAGCACTAAATTGGACATCTTGAAAATCAAAAGTGGGATTAATAAGATTGAAAGTGAAAATTTTGTTGAGCTAATAAATAAGTCTAGGAGCTAGTTTTAGGGAAAAAAATCCAATGATACAGACAAACTATTGGTCAATTTTATTTTAAAAAGAAAGAAGAGAAGGGGTGGCTAGGTGGCGCAGTGAAGAAAGCACTGGTCCTAGAGTCAGGAGGACCTGAGTTCAAATCTGACTTCAGACACTTAACACAAAAACCTAGCCATGTGACCTTGGGCAAGTTACTTAACCCCAATTTCCCTTTAAAAAATAAAAAAAAAAGAAGAGAGCCAAATACCCAGTATCAAAAATTAAGACAGTAAAATCACCACCCATAAAGAAGGAATTCAAGCAACCATTAGGAACTATTATACCCAAATACATGCCAATAAATCTGACAGTCTAAGCAAAAATCACTGAATATTTACTAAAATATAAATTACCTAGATTAACAGATCAGGAAATACTATGCCTAAATAACCCCATCTTTGGGGGGAAAATGAAATTGAACAAGATATTAATGAACTCCATAGGAAAATATCCCCAGGGTCAGATTGATTCATAAGTGAATTCTACCAAACATTTAAAGAACAATTAATTTCAATACTATATAAACTATTTGTAAACATAATTGAAGAAGGAGTCCTACTAAAGTCCTTTTAGGATACAAATACGGTGCTGATAATTAAACTAGGAAGAACTAAAATATACAGAGTAAATTATAGATTACCTCCTAATGAATATTAGTGCAAAATTTTTGAACAAAATACTAGCAAGGAGATTACAATAATATATTACAAGAATTATACACTATGAACAGGTGGGATTTGTATCAGGAATGAAGGATTAGTTCAACATTAGGAAAACTATCAACATAATCAAGCATATCAACAACAAATCCAATAGAAATCATATGATTATCTCAGCAGATGCTGAAAAAGTTTTTGACATATAACAGAACCCACTCCTAGTTTATTAAAAAAAACACTAGACAATATAGGAATAAAGGGAACATTCTTTTTTAAATTTTTTGCTTTTTGGAGGGCAATTGGGGTTAAATGATTTGCCCAAGGTCACACAACTAGTTTTAGCATTAAGTGTCTGAGGCCGGATTTGAACTCAGGTACTCCTAACTCCAGAGCCAGTGCTCTATTTACTGTGCCACCTACCTGCCCCAGGAACATTCTCTAAAATGATAAGTAGTAACTATCTAAAACCACCAGCAAGCGTTATTTCTAATGGGGATAGATTAGAAGCTTTCTCAATAAGATCAGGGGTGAAGCAAGGATCCCCATTATCATCACCATTATAAATATAATACTAGAAATTTTAGCTAGAGCAATGAGAGAAGAAAAAGAAATTGAGGAATTAGAATAGGCAATGATGAAATAAAACTACTACTTTGAAGATGATATGATGGCATACTTAGAGACCCTAGAGAATCAACTAAAAATATACTTGAAATAATTACCAACTTTAGCAAAGTTACAGGGTATAAAATGAATCCACATGAATCATCAGAATCTCTACATATCATTAACAAAGCCCAGCAGCAAGAGACAGAAAGAGAAATTCCATTTAAAATACCTGTAACTATCATAAAATACTTGTGAGTCTACTTGCCAAGACAAAACCAGGAACTGTATGAACACAATTACAAAATACTTTTCACACAAATAAAGTCAGATAGAAACAACTGGAAAAAGTATCAATTGCTCATGGCCATGCCAAGAAAAATATAAAATGATAATTCTATCTTAATTAATTTACTTATTCAATGCCATGCCAATCAAACTACCAAACTTATTTGATAGAACTAGAAAAAATAGCAACAAAATTCAACTGGAAGAAGAAAAGGTCAAGAATATGAAAGGAATTAATTTAAAAAATGCAAAGGAAGGTGGTCTAGCCATATCAGATCTAAAACTACATTATAAAGCAGCAATGATCAAAATGCATTTGGTACTGACTAAGAAATAAAGTGGTGCATCTCACCAGCCAGATTGGCTTAAGATGACAAAACAGGAAAATTACAAATGCTGTAGAGGATGTGGAAAAATTGGAACACTAATGCATTGTTGGTGGAGCTGTGAACTGATACAACCATTCTGGAGAGCAATCTGGAACTATGCCCAAAGGGCTATAAATAATTGCATACTCTTTGACCCAGTAACACCACTTCTGGTGTTGTATCCCAAAGAGATCACAGAAGCGGGAGGAAGACCCATATGTACAAAAATTATTGTAGATCTCTTTGTAGTGGCAAAAAATTGGAAATTAAGGGGATGCTCATCAATTGGGGAATGGCTAAACAAGTTGTGGTATATGAATGTAATGGAATAATACTGTGCTATAAGAAATGGGGAGGAGATGGAATTCATATTTACCTGGACAGGCTTATACAAATGATGCTAAGTGAGAAGGGCAGAACCAGGAAAAACTTGTACACAATCACAGCCACATAGTATGTGTGACGACCAACTTTGATAAACTGGACTCTTCTCAGCAACACACAGCTATAAGATAACTCTACAAGTCTCAGGATGGAAAGAGATACCTACATTCAGAGAAAGATCTAGAAAGAACAGAGTTTAAATTGAGACTGAAGCAATCTACATGCTATCACTCTTTTCCATGTTTGGTTTTGTTTCCTTTTTCCTATCGTCCACTCCATTGGTTACAATCCTTCTATACAACCAGACTAACGTCCAATGTGAAAGTATTTGCAGATTCTATACTTGACTGCATGCTGCCATGGGGCGGGAGGCGGGGGGAAGGAGAAAACTTGAATCTCAAGGGACTCTGGAACTGTCTTATAAACTAAAAGGAAATAAACAAATCAATTTAATAAATAAAAAAAGAAATAAAGTGGTGGATAAGTGGAATAGATGAAAGGATTTGTTCTGTGAAGCTTGGATTCAATAAAAGGGCCACACTTGAGGACCTAGAGGGCCACATGTGACCTTGAGGCTCCAGGTTCCCACCCCAGGGTTAGGTACACAAGACAGTATTAAATGATGATAGTAATCTACTGTTTGATCAATCCAAAGACTCTAGTTTCTGGGATAAGAACTCACCATTTGACAAAAACTGCTAGGAAAACTGGAAAATGTTATGGCAGGAAGTAGGCATAGATCAGCATCTTACAAAGTGAAAATGGTTACATGCTTTAGACATAAAGGGTGATACTATAAGCAAATCAAGAGAGTAAGGAATAGTTTACCTGTCAAATCTATGGAGAAGGGAAGAATTTATGGCCAAACAAGAGACAGAGAACATTATGAAATGCAAAATGGATAATTTAGACTCCATTAAATTAAAAAAGCTTTTACACAAACAATGCCAATGTAACCAATATTAGAAGGAAAGCAGACACCTGGGAAATAATTTTTACTGCCAGTGTTTCTGATGAGGATTTAATTTCCAAAATATATAGAGAACCATGTCAAATTTATAAGACTACACAAGTCATATATGTCATTCTCCAAATGATTATTGGTCAAAGGATATGAACAGGCAGCTTTCAGGTGAAGAAATTAAAGCTATCTAGAGTCATATGAAAAAATGCTCTAAATCACTATTGATTAGAGAAATTCAGTTTAAAACAACTCTGAGGTACTACTTCACATGTGTCTGATTGGCTAATATGACAAAAAGGAAAATGATCATGTTGGAGAAGATGTGAGAAAGTTGGAACACTAATGCATTGTTCATAGAGTTGTGAACTGATCCAACCATTCTGGAGAGCAATTTGGTACTATGCCCAAAAGGCTATAAAATTGCATATCCTTTGATTCAGAAATACCACTACTAGGTCTACATCCTAAAGAGATCATGCAAATGGGAATGGACACACATGTGCAAAAATATTTATAACTGCCCTTTTTGTGGTGGCAAAATATTGGAAACTGAGGGGATACTCGTCAAGTGGAGACTGGATAAACAAACTATAGCATATGAACATAATGGAATACCATTGTGCAATAAGGAATGATGAAGAGGCAGATTTCAGAAAACTCTGGAAAGACTATATGAATTGATGCTAAGTGAAATGAGCAGAACCAGGAAAACAGTGTGTATAATATCAGCAACATTGTGTGATGATCAGCTATGAATGACTCCACTCTTCTCATCAACACAATGATCCAAGAAAAATACAAGGTATTCATGAAGGAAAAAGCCATCCATATCCTGAGAAAGAACTGATCAACTTTGAATACAGATTGAAGCATGTTTTTTTATTTACTCCTTTTTTGTGGTTTTAATCCTTTTGATCTGTTTCTTCTTTCACAACTATGACTAATATGGACATATGTTTTACATGATAGCACATGTATAACTGATACTAAATTCTCCAACATTTTTAGAAGAAAGGAGGGAAGGGAAGGAGGCAGAAAAATTTGGAACTCAAAATCTTGTAAATATGAATGCTAAAAATTGTCTTGACATAATTGGGGGGAAATAAAATACTATTACACAAAGAAAACATTTTTGAATTCCAAATATTTTCTTTCTCCCAACCATCCTTTTCCTATTGAGAAGACAAGCAATATGATATCAATTATGTATGTGAAGTCATGCAAAACATATTTCCATATAAGCCATGTTACAAAGAAAAAGAATAAAAAGAAAGAGTACAAAGAAAAAATTTTAAAGTATGCTTAAATCTACACTCAGTTCATTAGTGCTCTCTTTGAAGTTGTTCAAGATTGAAGGTTGAAGATTTCAACATGGTTCCCTTGGAATTGTTTTGGATCATTGTCTTGATTAGAGTAGCTGAGTATTTCACAGTTGATCACCCTTACAATTTTGCTATTACTGTATAAAAAGTTTTCCTGGTTCTATTCAGTTCAATTTGGCTCACCTATAAGACTTCTCAGGGTATTCTGAAAACTTCTTGCTCATTACGTCTTAAAGCACAATAATATTCCATCACAATCATATACCATGAATTATTCAGTCATTTCCCAATTGATGAACATCTTCTCCTCTTCCAAATCTTTGTCACCACAAAAAGAGTGGTTATAAATATTTCTGTATATTTGGTCTTTTTTCCTTTTCTTTAATAACTTTGGGATACAGACCTAGTAGTGGTACTTCTGGGTCAAATAGTATGCATACAATTTTATATCCTTTTGGGTACAGTTCCAAATTGTTGTCCAGAATGTTGTACTAATTTACAACTCCACCAACAGTGCATTACTGTATCTCTAGTATTTGTAATTTCCCTTTTCTATCATGATAGTCAATTTGATAGGCATGAAGTAGTACTGCAAAGTTATTTTAATTTGCATTTCTCTAATCAATACTGATTTGTAGAATTTTTTTCATATAACGATTGTTAGTTTTCACTTCCATTTCTTAAAACTTCCTGTTCACATCCTTTGGTCATCTATATATTATGGATCACTCTTATTTTTATGAAATTGGCTTAAGTACCTTTATATTTGAGAAATGGGACCTTTATCTAAGAAACTAACTGTAAAATTTTCCCTAGTTTCCTGCTCTCTGTCTAATTTTTGATGCATTGGTTTTATTTGTGCAAAAATGTTTTTGTTTAATGTAATGAAAATTATACATTTTACATTCTCTTTTCTTGTTTTGTCATAAATCCGTTTATATATATATATATATATCATACAAGCAAGAAAATGATATGCTACCATAATTTGCTCATACCATGCTTTATGCTGAAATCATCTATTTTAATTTTATCTTACTATAAATGTGAAACGTGGGTCTATGCCTACTTTCTGACAAACTAATCTCTAATTTTCCCATAAATCTTTGTCAGTTAGTGAGTTTTGGTTCCTAAAGCTTAGATCTTTGGGTTTGTCAAACAATAGATTATTATGGTCATTTACTACTGTGCATAGTGTATGTTTTTTCTTTCACTGGTCCATTGCTTTATTTCTTAGCCAATACCAGATTGTTTTGATGATTACCACTTTGTAATATAGTTTGAAATCTCTTACTTTCCGGGGGGGTGGAGTCAAGATGGTGGTGTAGAAACAGGAAAACCTGATGGCTCCCCCCATAACCACATCAAATGCATATAAACTATGACCCTAAACAAATTTAGAGCTCCAGAACTCATAAAATGACAGAGAAACAAGGCTCCCACTGCAGGCAGTCCAGCAGATGGACAGAAAGGGCTCATTGAAGATCACTGGGAGTGGACTGGGAAAGGGCTCATTGCAGCACAATTGGCAGCTATGGTGGTTTCCAGAATTACGAACCCATAAGAGCCAAGGACAAAGGGAAAAGGTCAGTGGAACTCAGCTAAATTTCAGGGAGAGCGTCCAGCCTACTGCCTCCAGAGCTAGAAGCAGTCTGAAATGGTGGCCCTGCAGCTACCTCCATGTGGCCTACAGACAGCAGGAGGGCCAAGCAATCATTCAAAGGCTAAGTGCTCTTGCCTTGAGCTGCCTAAATCAGGACCACAGACTT
>CM053595.1:199719028-199776090 GCA_028646575.1 Pseudocheirus occidentalis | reverse complement strand
CCTCACCCTGATTTTCCCCTCCATTGTAAGAGTTCTTCCTTGAGTGCCTCTTTTATGTGAGATAGTTTTCCCCGTTCTTTCTCTCCTTTCCTTCTTCTGTCAGTGCATCCCTCTTGTAGATCATCCTAATATAATTGTATCTCTCCTGGGCCCTCTGTCTGTGCAGTCTTTCTAACTGTGCTGATAATGACAAAATTTTTAGGAATTACATGTTATAAGTCTTCTTATATAGGAATATAAGTCTTCTTATATAGGAATAAATTATAAGGTGTATATATATATATGTTTTCTTATATAGGAATATAAACAGTTTAACCTTATTAAGCTCCTTTTGATTTCTTTTTTTAATGCTCCTTTTGAAACTTGTATTTGAAAGTCAACTTTTCTATTAATCTCTAGGCTCTTTATCAGATATTATTCAATGTTCACCCTTTCATTAAATAATACATTTTTCCCCTGTAGAATTATACTCAGTTTTGCTGGGTAGGTTATTTTTTATTATTATCCTAGCTCATTTACCTCCTAAAATATCATATTCTAAGCCTTTCACTCCTTTACATAGTTGCTGCTAAATTTTGTATAATCTTGATTGTGGCTCCATTATATTTGAATAGTCTATATCTATCTATATCTATATCTGTACCATCTATATCTGTATCTATACATATATACACACAAATACATATACATGTATATGTATGCACATTATATATACACATGTGCATTTGTATATATAATATGTAGGTTTTATGTATGTGTACATGCATTTATGTATATGTGCATTCATACACACATATATGTGTGTATATATATAATTTTTTTTCTGATTGTTTGAAGTATTTTCTCTTTGACCTAGGAGTCTTGATCTTGGCTATAATTTGCCTGGGAGTTTTCACTTTGGAAACTCTTTCAAGAAGTAATCAGTGAGTCTTTTACATTTCTGTTTTAATTTCTGGTTCTAGGATATCAGGGAAGGTTTTCCTTTATATTTTCTTGAAATATAATTCTACACTTTTTCTTTGATCATGGCTTTCAGGTAGATCAACAATTCTTAAATTATTTCTCCTGGATTTATTTTCCAGATCACTTGTTCTTATAATGAGATATTTCACATTCTCTTCTTTTTTCATTCCTTTGATTTTGCTTTGTTTCTTGATCTCACATAGAGTCGTTAATTTTTTATCTGACCTGCTTTAATTTTTAAGAAATTATTTTCTCCAGTGAGCTTTGATACCCCATATTTCATTTGGTCAATTCTGCTTCTTAAAGAGTTATTTTCATTAGTATAGTTTTATAGCTCTTCCTATTTGAGTAATTGTTTTTTAAGGTATTATTTTCTTTAGTATTTTTGTATGCCTATTTTATCAAGCTTTTAGTTTTCTTTTAAAAATAATTTTCTTAAATTGCTATCATTTCTTTTCCATTTTTCCTCTGCTACTCTTATTTAATTTTTTAAAATTATCTTTGGCTCTTTAGGAATTCTTGTTGGGCTTGTTTGAAGCACATTTTTCTTTGTTGTTTTGCTTGTGGCTGTTTTGACATTATTGTCTTCTCAATTTGTGTCTAGATCTTCCCAGTCACCATAATCACTTTTATGGTCAGGTTCTTTTTTTGTTGTTTGTTTGTTCATTTTTCCAGCTTATATCTTGACTTTGAACTTCACATTAAAGTTAGATTGTGTTCACAGGACAGAGTTTGGTAGGATGCTGCCTCAAACTTCTGACTTTTTGCACTGCTATTTTCAGAGCTTTTTCTGGAGGTCAGGAAGATTTTGGTGCTTTCAAGATGATGTGATCTGGAGAAGGTTATGGTTACTACTCTTTTGTAACTAGATCTTACAGTGCTCCTCAGGGACCCTGTTCCCTTGAAAGTGATACTGTTCCTCAGGGGTCCTGATACCTCTGGAACTATGACCTGAAAATGGGTATAAGCAATGGATTTGCCAAACACTGCTGGGCCTTACATACAGTGTTAGCTCAACATTCCCCTGTAGTCTCTTTTTGACCAATTGCCTAATTCCCTCAGCATCTCTCATTTGACTCCTCCTAAAGCTCCTGTTGTTGCCACCTCCAAGTCCCAAGCCAGTGCTGCTGCCACATGGGCCAGTCCCCGCCCCAGTATCAAATACCTCTCCTGCCATTCTAAATTTTCTTGTTTCTGAAAAATATCTCACCTTGGCCTTTTATTGTCTCTGCTATTCCAGAATCTGATTTAAGATATTATTCTAAAATTTCTTTGGAAGAGAATGTTGGGAAAATTCAGCTGCTTTCTTTCAAACATCTTGGCTCTGCCCCAAAAGTCGAACCTCATATTATATCAACACAAAGACAAATGACTGGTCATTCAGAAGCATCCAGATAATGAACTCATTTACTGAGGTTTTGTCCAGATGCTGGGGGTCCTGTAATCAGAGCATTCGTGTCAGTGTTTTTGATAAGATGACCTCCTCCCCACAAAATACACTATCCAAAGACAGAAGCCATCATCATATCCTCCCTTCTTTTGCTACTCCTCACTGAAGAGGATAAGCGGGAAACCAGCATGTGCAACAATGAATGACATTTATTTTAGTCTGTCCAAAAGATGCCAGAGCACCACATGGAATCTGCCAAAACACAGCAGGACCTTCCACTGGTGATATATTTTTTCCTCTTTACTCTCTGTTAATCCTCAATTATTACTAATTTTATTCCCATACCCCTGGAATAAAGGGCATAATGTAAGTTTGTGTCCTACATTCTCAAGATGGGTAGGATAAATCCTCTTTCTTCTTTGCCTGGAGTAGGACTCCCAGGGAGAAAGAATAATTTATCACTCTGGTTAGACTTCACACATGATTCATCTTTTGCTAGTATTAGATTGGGGGATAGCTAGAGAGCAATAACACAGAAGTGCTTCTGACTCCCTGGACAGTCATCAGGAAGGCAGGTGAAATTGAGAAATTGTAGGCAAGTGTAGGCAATGGAGGGAACTGAATTGTCTGGTAGACTTCTGCTTTCAAAAGACTGTCTGATTAGGCCAGTATTATTAGTTTTTACACTTAATAATGGAAATATCTTAATGTCCTGGAGGCCTGAGTATGGCATGATTCAATGTAATTACGCTATGGTATTTAACATTCCCCCAAAATGGGAACCCCCATATTTTTCATCATATCTCCAGTTTATAGTGGAAAATGTCAGCTGGTTCTGGTATTTATGCACTAAAGGATTTCCTAAGTTCCTTTGCAAATGGCAGCTCCTAACAGCTCCACAAAGATGCTATAAAGAGAAATGAGACAATATATGCTATCATACTCAGAAGCACTCACGAGAAAAGGTGCTGTTTAAATGCAATGAAATAGTATGAGATTTCATAACACAACATTATAATGGAATTATCATAATGTGCAACAGATAAAGATATTTGAAAATGTATCAGTTATTTTATTCTTCTCAAATGTATTTAGTCTCAATTTAAGTCTCATTCTTACACCCCCAAACCTTCATCACTTAATGAGAAAGAATAATCTCTTTGTCTTTGCTAGAGATCCTTAAGTTTTTTTTAAGTCTGCCCAGTCTCCCTGCCCTCTCTTCCCCCACCCCATAAATTGCTTATCTCCACTGTGGCTGGTAGGAGACATTTTACTTCCTTTCTGTTTGCTGCCTGCTGCCTGGAGGACTCCTCTTCACTCACCTATATCTCCCCAGTAGACTGAGTAACAACATCCTTGTCCAAGACTACCTGGCTTCTGGTTTATTATCTTTACAACCTTAACTGGTCAGACTAGCCACTGAGACAGAAGTCTGTCCCCTTGTTTGAGGTGTATCTGACTGCATTTCCTTAATGTGGCATGGTGGAAAAAGCACTCGATTTCTATTTTTAAATATCCTTTCTTTGCTACTTATTTTCTTACAGATATTAGGCCTTTCTCTGGACATCAGGTTCCTCATTGATAGAATGAGGGGGTTGGGCTAGATGACGTCCAATTTCTCTTCCAGCTTCTACATATTTTTTGGTCTTTAAGGCTTGCAAAGTTTCTTCCAAGGATGTCATACAGAGGCGTCATGAAAAAGTACAAAGACTGTTCGCTTTGGAGTCAGGGGGCCTCAGCTGAAATCTTATCTGTAAGTGACTACCTATATGACTATCAGGAAGTTGCATCACTTTTTTGAGTCTCAATTTTCTTTATTAAATTATTCCCATCCCCTTGCAACAAAGGGCATAATGTCAATTGGTGAATTACTTTCTCAAGATTGGTATGATAAATCCTCTGTCTTCTTTGCCTTCAGTAGGACTCCCAGAGAGAGGGAATTGTTTACATTTTGGCTAGACTCCACCTGCAGTTTACCTTTTCAGCTCTAAATATATTGTCCTAAGTAAATAGTTTTATTACCATTATCCCCATTATAAAGATGGGGAAACTGAGGCATCAGGAAGTGAAATGATTTGCAGTGAGTCACATATTGGTTTTATATCTGAAATGAGATTTAATACTAGTATCCTGACTCCAGGTCCAATGTACTTTTCACTATGTCACATTGACTCAAATCTTGTGATCTTTCTGCTATTCAACTTCCTCAGTGGTCGGACAATCCATTCAGATCCCTTTAAAATCAAGGGGCAGTCTTTTGTGTTTTTAGAGGATATAACTCCTTGGTTCTTTCTCCCCATTCCTGATATTTGCAGTGCTATATTATATATTATATATCTGTGCTTATTGAATACATATGTATATATGTACACACATGTGTTTGTGAGTATAAAAACATATCAACATGTGATAAATGTGTGTATATACATATGCATATATGCACATGCATGCAACTATATAACATATATTGTTTATTGGTATACAGAAAAACATACATAAAATTAAAACACATCTAAGTCAAACAAGTTTTGATGATTTTGAAACACCCCTTGAGATTACTACTACCCCTCAACATGTTAAAACCATTATTGAGAATTGCCAATTTAAGCACTAACCAACTTCAACCTCTTTCCTCTACATTGGTGACTTCCTAAAGGCTCTTAGAAACCCTCCTTAAAGAAAGGATAATCTAGTTTCCCAGAATGACCTCTCTTTAAAAATATCTCAGTTTAATCTTAATATTTTATTTTTAACATAACTTTAATTTCAGAATATATTCTTACCCCCATTTCACCAAACAAGTCACCTTGCATAACACAGAATAAAGATAGAAAGGGGAAAACATAGATCAAGCTAATCAGCACAATAAATCTGAAAGCTTATATAACGTTTCAAACCCATAGTTCCCATATATTAAATGAAGGGAGAGAGGTGCATTTTTCCTGGAAGACATTTTAAACTTTATTATCCTAAAAAGTTAGCCTTGGATCTGGTTTTCTAATGAATTTGCTTGAATAATATATATTTTTCTGTTCTGTACACTTATTGCTTTTGTGTGGATTCCCCTTAAAAAGAATTGGCACCAGTATCAGTCAAACATATGACACTATATGGGTAGGTAGAATAAATGTTTGTTAAAATTCATCTCTCCTTGGGGGAGACCAGGCTAGTTGAATATCACAGTGAATACTAAGGGTTTTGACTCTGCAAGTATGTCTTGGGTTAAAAATGTCAATCATAGTGCACACAAAGAACACTGAAAGATTGAGTTGTTGACTGGGCATGAAGGTTAAGGATTTCATTTTGTATTAGTAAAACGGTTGGCTACTTTGCTTGGTTTTTCAATGTTGATAGAGATAGAAAGGAACATTGCTCCACAGTAGATTGCATGGAAATAGCATCGTAGATCTGACTAATGGTTCCAACCATGATATCCCTATTCTGGCATCAGATGCAGGCATCTTCCTCCTACATTTATGCCCTACAGCAATGGGTGCCTCTATCATATGAATCTTCCTTTTATACCCATTCCTGTTCTGTGTTCAATGCTATGAATTACTTTTTTTTTTTTGCTTTTTGGAGGGCAGTTGGGGTTAAGTGACTTGCCCAAAGTCACATGGCTAGTTAGTGTGTCAAGTGTCTGAGGCCGGATTTGAACTCAGGTCCTCCTGACTCCAGGGCCAGTGCTCTACTCACTGCGCCACCTAGCCACCCCTATGAATTATTTCTTACAAAAGACAATAAAAGCTTTGAGAGAATTCTCAGAAGAGTTACCCGGATGGGGAAGGGTATGAAGATTATTTGGTATAAATATCATTTGAAGAAAGTGGATGTATTTAGTTTAAAGACGAGAAGACATGACAGCTGCCTACAAGTTTCTAAGGACTTCTTATTTGGAAGAGAGTAGAGTTTTATTCTTCTTGATATCAGCTATTAGTAAATAGTACTAGAGAGCTACCAGTATTCAAGAGAAAGTTACGAAAGGGAGATTTTAGACTTGATTATAGAGAATATTACTGGCCAAGATGGCAGCTGAACTCTCCCAACATTCTCCTCCAAACAACTTTAAAACAATTAATCAAATCAAATTTTGGAATGGTAGAACCAACAAGAGGTCATAGGGAGATATTTTCTATCCCCAAACAACTTAGGATTTCAAAAGGAGAGGTCTGTAACACCAGGGTAGACTCAGGCTCTGAACACAGCAGAAGTATCAATGGTGGGCCTTGGATGCAGGGACAGAAGCAGCAGTTTTGGGAGCTCTCATCCCATAGATGATAAGGAGTTAGGAAAACTTGTCAGAAAGAGATTACAGCAGACCCTTTGTTGGCACTACACATAACCAGGCACTGATTGGCAATTCCATTACCCATAAAGAGTTCAGGGTTACAGTTCCAGGGTGGAGACGAGCACTTGGGATTAGAAGTAAGTTAGTAGGGACTCTAGTCACAGTTCCAAAGACAGGAGGAGCATTATTACTTGTAGATGCAGGGGAGCAGGGGCCATTCCTGGCCCTAAATACCATAGTCTAGACAGGGAGAGCAGTGACCACACCCATCCATGCATAACACACAACTTTGCATCAAAAACTTGCAAAATATCATAACTAGCTCATATAACAGCAAAACAAAGAAGTCTGATTCTTTGCACAGTACATCCCCAACTCCAGACCAAAATGAACATAAAATTCATAATAAAGAAAAATAGGATAGGAAAATAAGTAAACAATAAATAAAATAACTTGATTATAAAAAGACCAAAATGTAAATTTATAAGAAGATGCCAAAATGAAAATAGCTACAAGCAAAATATCAAATAAAAATGTGTATTGGACCCAAGGCTAGCAAAAAGATTCCTGGAAGATTCTAAAAAAAACATAAGAGTCATAGAGGAAAAAATTGTGGAAAGGAAGTAGAGTAATGCAAGAAAACTACAAAAAGAGACTTAAAAGCTTTGTAAAAGAAGCACAAAAATACTGAAGAAAATAACAGCTTGAAAAAACAGAATTGGTATAATGGTAAAAGAGGCACATAAATTCATGGAAGAAAAAAATTCCTTTAAAAGCAGAATAGGGCAAATAAAAAAAGTACAAAAGCATATTGAAAAAAATAATTCCTTAAAAATTAGAATTGAGTAAGTGGAAGCTAATGACTGCATGAGTCATCAAGAAACAATAAAACAAAGTGAAAAAGAAAAAAAATGTGAAACATTTCATTTGAAAAACAACTTACCTGGAAGACTGATTGAGGAGAGATCATTTAAGAATCATTGGACTAGCTGAAAGCCACGATAAAAAAACATGGACATCATATTCCAATAAATTTTCAAAGAAAATTGCCTTGATATCTTAGATCCAGAAGGCAAAATAGAAATGGAAAGGATCTACCCATCACCTCTTGAAAGAGTTACTCAAATGAAAATGACCAGGAAATATTATAGTGAAATTCCAGAGCTCCAAGGTCAATAAGAAAATATTGCAAGCAGTCAGAAAGAAAAAATAAAATATCAAGCAGTCACAATCAGGATCATACAAGCTTTAGCAGCAACCATGTAAAAAGAATGGGGGGTTTGGAATATGATATGCCAAAAGCAAAGGAGCTAATACTACAAATGAGAATAAAATACCTAGCAAAACTTTGTTCAAGAAGAACAAAACTCCACCCTCTTTCCAATAAGAACTCCTTAGCATAATCTTTCTTTTTTAAAAAATATTTTATTTAGTATTTTCTTTTCCCCAAATTGCCTGTTAAACAATTTTTAACATTCACTTTTTAAAAACTGAGTTTCAAATTCTTTGAGTATAATCTTTTAAGGAAATAATTATATTTAATGAAATAAAAGAATTCCAAGTACCCCTGATAAAAATATTAGAGCTGAAGAGAAAATTTAATATTCAAACAGAAGACTCAAGAGAAGCATGAAAAGGTAAACATGACTCAATAGAGTTAAACTGTTTATATTACTCTATGGGAAGATGATACATGGAATTTCTAAGAACTTTGTCATTATTAGGGCAGTTTAGAGTCTACTTAGACAATTGGACACAGGTGTGAGTCAATTATATTGGGATAATCTCTAAAGCAATAATGTAGGGTGAGAAAGAGGGATTGAATTGAGGGAAGTGGGGAGGGAAGGATTTAACTTTGCCTCCTATCAGACTAGAGACAGACTGATGATGGTTGGTTGTCCTGGGTCATATGACAAACAAGGGAGCTTATGCAGTGGCAACCCATCCACCAAGTTATATGACAGGCACAATAGTGACTAACAGAAGGGAGGTTAAGCAGGGCACAGACAAAGCACTCATTACATATTTCCTTTCTTTCACATTCTCTACATCTTTCACAGGTTCCCCAAAATCCTTTGGCAGGCAACAAGTGATCCATGGGTTGTATATTGTGCAAGACTGTTGGTAGAAAGGGACCAAATTAAGGTGGTGGTTGTGTAAATAAAGAGGTGTTGGATGTTTGAGATGTGGTGGAGACAGAAACAGCTAGAGTTGGCAATTGTTTGGATATGTTGGGGGTGGGGGAAACTGAGGCATTGAGGACAATACTGAGGTTATAAAACAGATTTGAAGGATAGTAGTAGTATCAACATAAGCTATGAAGTGTGGAAGGGAAGAGGGTTTGGAGACGGGAAGATAATCAGTTCTGTTTTGGACATGTTGAACCTGAAATATCTCTGGAATATCCAATATAAAACGCCAAATGGATAATTAATGATATAGAACTGCAGTTCCCAGGGGAGAGACTAGGTCTGTGTATATGTATATATATATATGTATATATATACATATATGACTCACATGCTTAGAGATGATAGTTAAATTGATGGGACATGATTAAGTTACCAAGACATAAAGTGAAAAGGGAGAAGGAAAGAGTCAAGGACAGAATCTTATGGAACACCTAAAGTCAAGGCATGGGATATATATTATGAGTCAGCAAAGGAGACAAGAGGGATGGTCATACAAGTAGGGGGGAAACCATGAGAGAGCAAAGCCATAAAACCCAGTGAAGACAGAGTATCTAGGAGGTCATCGATGTTTATGCAGCAGATAGACTGAGAAGAATGAAGATAAAGGATTCTTTTCTGGGTAAACCTAGCTAAAAATGGAAATAGTGAATATAGATCATATAGAATCACATAATCATACTTAGCAATCTTTTACCATTTGCATTTAATACATTCCCATTGTCTTTTTATCCAGGCTAGAATCATATTTGTAGAAGGGATTGGAATACTTAGAACAAAAGAGACTCATTTATTATGTCAATTATTCAGACAATGAGACTAAATATTTGATATATTGATTCCATTGGTTTTGGAATGTATGATGACCCTTGAAGGAGAGTAGCCAGGAGGTGAAGTTAAATGGTACTCAGTATTGCAGAGAGGAAAAGAAGGATGCATACTTCCTAAAGGTTATTAAAGCTGAAAGTGAATTCATGGGGGGACAATGTAAAGTGGTCTGGCCTTGGACAAAACTGTGAAGCAAGTTGTCTATCTTCATTGCCACACCACATTTCAAACTCTACTTCTAGTATCTGTTTCTAAGCTCTTTAACTAACCCTTCCTATTCCAGGCACCTAGGACTCTAAGTTCACCTTGTTCCCTTTTATCAAAGAAAAATGTATCTGATAAACTCATTCGCACCAAAGCCTTAGTGACTGATAAGAACTTAATGTTTACTTTTTTCATAAGCATTTTATTCATTTAAAGATAGGGCACCTGGAAAGGACAATTTCTAATTCCAAAGGAAGGAATCCCTAATGGTTTTAACTATAGTCACTCTCATACCTGGGCAAGTGATGTTTTTTTTTTCAGTAAGGTGCCTTTCAAATCATATCATATGGATGATTGTTTACCTAAGCATGGCTAAGGTTAGTTCTGAAAGTGAGTGGTATGATATCAGAGATGTTAAGTTCTGCTGGTATGTAATTTCATACTGATATGACGGGAGTTAGGAGGAGAGGACCCTTAATTGAGATATGTGATTTTCTTAAAGACAACATCGAGGCCCACTGGGATGAGAGGCAAGAAATCTGGGTCCTAGTTAACCTCAGATGAATGAAAACTATAAGCCACCTCACTTCCCTGCCTGTCAGTATCATCATCAGGAAACAGGGAGGCTATACTAGATTGCTTATTAATTGGGAAATTCTCTGATCTTATGACAGTATAAAAAGGAATCTCAGCTCATCAAGTTTCCTGACTGAGAAGGAAGACCAAGCACGGTCAAATAAAATGGAGACTACCAGAGCAAAAACTGGATTATGAATTCTTGATCCATTTGTCACTGCCCTGATTATTCTTGGTTTATGTCACTGCCTGAGATTGTTCTCAGCTACCATGACTCCTGAATCAAGTAGAGAGGTAAAAGGAACCAGTGCTTGTTTATCTGGAACCTCCCCTCATGCTCCATATAAGCAGGACGTGAAGGTCACAGCTGAGCTTCAATTAAGCTGTAGGACTTGGCCATCACTAGAACAGTACCCTCAGCCTCATTGCTTCTTCTTCTCTCCAGGGAAGGCCTTTGGCAAGAAAAGAAGATATTGGGGGAGGGGATGAGGAGGAAAAAAATCCAAGGGCAGCACCAGATGCAAGCTGTTGTTTGCAGAGGAAATGTGTTACTAGGAAGGAAGGAGCCCATTGAGCAGCTGCTCCATGAAGCCAGTGATAAAAAATAAAAAAAATTAAATAAACTTTGCATGTGAAAACAGCATTAGAACAACATCTGCAAAGCAGCCAGCAGACCCCCTAGTCCTAATGCAGGGAAAAGAGAGTCTAACCATAAGGGAGCCACTTCAAGCAGGTGGATGCAAGTGGCCAACCCTTTTGCCTGGTCATACCACTCATATTGTAAACCAAGAGGAAGAAAGCAAACTTAGAAGGGCAACTGCTAAAATTGGGAGGGCCCTCAGGCATGGTGCCCATCAGATTATCCAAATGCACCAAGAAAGGAATGTTCCAATGAGAGATGTTGAGCAGAACCTTGTAGTCACCATCATTGGAACACTTCCTGTAATAGCAAACTGAACTCTGGCATATTGATATTGGGGTTGGAGATAGCTAGCTATGGAAGATCAGATCATCAACCCAAGACAGGTGTTTCTTGGAGGTGTTCAAAGTATTTCATCACCAGTAACAGATAAAATATCTACCTGTTATTTATTTATTTTTAAATTCTGAACTTAACAAATACCAAATAAAATGAGTATGATCAGAAGGAAAGAATCATTCAAGAAACAGTGAATTTCTATTATATTCAGCTTGCTTTTCTTTTTAAGTATGTATAATAAATTCAACATGCATCTTTCATAGATTTCCTGATTATGTCGCACAGTAGGGCAGTCAACTAGAATTTATTAAGCCATTACGATATGCCAATCACTTTGCTAACCTGTGGGAGTGCAAGTACAGGTAGAAAGAGAGTCCTTGATCTCAAGGAGCTTATATTGTACTAAACAAAGACAACACATAAAAGGAAGCTAAGAGGAAGCAGTGGATGGTGGTACAAAGCAAGAGGCATGCTAGAGAAAATTCAGAGTGTGGCAGGAATGAGGCATGGCTTTCCTGGGTACTCTCCTGAAATGGAAGTCTGAGAAGAGTCACTGAATGAAAGAGAGACAGAGACAGATACAGAGAGACAGAGAGAGATAGAAAGAGACAGAGAGAGAAAAAAGAGAAAGAGACAGACAGAGAGACAGAGAGAGAGGGAGAGACAGAGAGACAGAGACAGAGAGAGAGAGACAGACAGACAGACAGGGAGAATGAGAACTTTGGTACAGAAGGTTATTGTATATATTCCAAGGCTAGAGGGAGGTTTCAGGATGAAGAAATTGGGCATAGTAGAGGAAGTCTGGAGAGAAATGATCAATTCCTTTCTGGCTTTCCTGAAGTTGTCTTTTTCTTTTTAAAAAGCCTTTCCTTCTCTTCCCGCCCCCCTGCATGGTCGCCCCCTACATGGGAAGTGAAAAGAAGAGTAAAATCACTGTAGCAAATGATATTGTATTTATGTTATTGTATTTAATGTCTAGTATGATTCATTATTAATAGTCTCGAACTGTGGGGTGGTCATTATATTATTCAGACTTATTTAGTCTTCCAAAAGTATCTTTTAAATTTTTTTACATTATTGTTATTGAATAAAGTGTCCTCCTGGTTCAGTTCACATACTAGATCAGTTTATACAACTCTTCCCCTGTTTCTGAAACTATTCCTTTATTCCTTAAGAGTGAGGTTGAAACCACCCCACCTCACTCTAACTCAAATAACTTACTAGGTAAGAACATGTCTCAATCAACTACAGGACCTTAGACTGTCTAACAAGTCTTGAAAATCCTTGTATAAAGTGAAGGATACCAGATAAGAAGTATGTCCTAAGAGGTTAGGAAACGTCCACACCATTATTGTCGGTCAGTCTATTTGACTCTTTTTGACAACACTCCGGGTTTTCTTGGCAAAGATACTTCCATGGTTTTTCATTTCCTTCTCTAGCTCATTTAACAGATGTGGAAACTAAGGCAAACAGGGTTAAATGACTTGCCTAGGGTCACACAGCTAGTAAATTTCCGAGGTTGAATTTGAACCCAGGTCTTGAACCCAGGCCAGCCCTCTATTCTCTGTGCCACCTAGAGACATCCATACCTATAGGAATTGTCAACTAATTATCAGCTAAGCTGAGGAGGGAAATGAATCACAGAAATTGGAATTTGTGGCTTTCAAGCATATTTTTGAGGAGTAAGGTAAGACTGGGCTATAGAAGAGAATGTAGATATCAGAGGGGGGCATTGGCTTCCTAGGTGCATCATAACAAAAACCCCAGACTGGGGGAGTTCCAAGAAAAGGCTGGCTCCTTCCTGCTTGGCTCAGACCCTATATTACAATCTGCTGTTTGATTACTTAAACCTTTTTATTAAATTAAATTTTACTTCAACCAAAGAAGCCAGGGGCTAACTAGGGATAGATATAAATATATAAAGTTAAACATAGAGTACAACTTTTGGCTAAATGTTAGGAGATTTTCTAACTGGGAAATTAGAGTGATTGTAACTAAATTAATAATTTCTGCTACTACTAAGGGCAGCTCAGTGGCCCAGTGAATAGAGTGCCTGGCCTGGATTCAGGAAGACTTATCTTCCTGAGTTCATATCTGGAGTCACATATTTACTAGCTATGTGACCCTGGGCAAATCACTTAACCCTGTGTGCCTCAGTTTCCTCATCTGCAAAATAAGCTAGAGAAGGAAATGGCAACCACTCTAGAATCTCTGCCAAGAGAACCCCGAATGGAATCACAAAGAATCTAACACAAATGAACAACTACTTCTACTTGCAAAATGCGTTACATATGTTATCTCATTTATCTTCGTAATAACCCCGGGAGTAGGCGCAATTATTATATGTATGTTAAAGATGAGGAAATTGAATCAAACAGAGGTCAAATGAATTGTCCAGGATCACACAGCTAATAAAAGTGTCTGAGGCCAGATTTGAACTCAGGAAGATGAACTTTCTTACTCCAGGCCTGGTGTTCTATCAACCATCTGGTTGGTTGTTGTCCTTCATTCTCAAAAAGGACCAAAATGACATCACTATCCTAGAGTCAAGTTTCAGTGTATCCACCTGTGGCTGATCAGACCAACATGAGGTTGGAATGCTCTACCATAGGTTGAGCACAAATAGTCTTCATGAACATTTGGGGTAGATTCTCTAATTTTGCTCATCCTGTATTTCTTTTGAGCTATTTCAATTCTGCTTTGCTCCTAGAGCACAGTACCTTCTCTGATATGGGCATGCCAGGCTGAACATTCCTGTGCCAACATCAACCACGTCACGCAATCAATTCCAAAGTTCTTAAGAGAGACCTTGAAAGTGTCTCACTTCTTCTGACCACCATGTGAGTGCTTGCCCTGTGTGAGTTCTCCATAAAATGGTCTTTTTTGGCAAGCATACATTTTTCCTTCCAACACCTATGTAGTGGTGGTAGTGGTGCTGTTGGTGCTACTGTGGTATGCATTTCATGTAGTATTTTAACTCAGATCTTCCTGATTCCAAGTTCAGTACTCTATCCAGTTTGTCCCTAGGGGCCTTGAAGGAAAAGAAAGGAACCATTGTACATTATAAGAACGAATATATTGCTCTCTAGGCCTTCCTAGGAAAAAGGAGTTAAGTATTGCAACAGAGCATTACATGTCTTTTCATATGGTTCAATAAAAATTCATTAGATAAATATTCCATAATTTGTATAACTATTTCCCAATTGATAAAAATTCCCCTGGTTTCCAGTTATCTCTACAAAAGAGCTGATACATACACACACACATACATCATATACATATACATATAAACACATACATGTATATTTTCCCCCTAAGGATCCTTTTCCCCTTTCTTTGCCCTTTTTTATGGCATAGGCCTACCAGAAGTTTATCTGTGTCAAAAAGTGAGTTACTTTTGTCACATATTTCTATGCTGCTTTTCACAATGGTTGGATTAATTTACAATTCCACCAACAGTGCATTAATATGCCTATTTTCTTTTTCTTTATTTTTTTTCTTTATTTTTTTTTTTGGAGGGCAGTTGGGGTTAAGTGACTTGCCCAAGGTTACACAGCTAGCTTTTTTTTGTGTTAAGTGTCTGAGGCCGGATTTGAACTCAGGTACTCCTGACTCCAGGGCCGGTGCCCATAATATGCCTATTTTCTCATAACATCTCCAACACTTGTCATTTTCCTGGTTTTTTGGGTCATTATTCTAATACTATGAAACTTGGAGTTGTTTTAATTTTTGTTTCTCTAGTTATTAGTCATTTGGATCTTTATTTTTTCAATTTGGCTATGGGTAGCTTGGATTTTTTCCCTTAAGAACTACTGATACATATCTTTGACCACTCTTCAATGAACACATTACCTTTTTGTACAAATTTGAACTAGTTCCTTTCATAGCTTAGAAATGAGGTCTTCATCAGATAAAATTGCTGCAAACAAATTCCCCCATTAGCTGCTCTCTTCTAATTTTAACTGCTTTGATTTTATTTGTACAAAAATCTTTTTTAATGTTACAAAACCCAATTCTTTTTTGTCTTCTATGATCATCTCTATTTCTTCCATAAATATGATGGAAAATTTCTTCCTTTCTCCTCTAATTTGTTTATGATGAATTCTTTTATATCTGTCATGCATCCAATCTGAATTTATTTTAGTAAATTGTGTCAGATTTCTGATGAATAATGAGTCCTTTCCCCAGTGGAAATTCTGATGATTACTGCTTTGCAGTAAAGTTTGAATCTGGTACTGCTTTGACATCTTCTCACTTTCTATTTTCATTACTTCCCTTGAGATTCTTGATCTTTTGCTCATCCATATGAATTTTATATTTTTGTTGTTGTTGTTATACTTAAGGTAATCTTTTGAAGGGGCAGCTAGGTGGTGAAGTGGATAAAGGACTGGGATTTATTTTTCAGTGTTTAAAGTTATAAATTTTTCCCAAGGACTGCTTTAACTTCTTTACATAAATCTTACTATATTGTCTTGTTCTTTTCTTTGATTAAATTATTTCTATAATTTGTTTTTTGACCCATAGGCTCTTTAGAATAGTGATTTAATTAATATTCTAAGAATTATATTAATTTATTTGACCCTTTCTTCAATAGCTCTTTAATAGAATTTTTTTGTGCATTATCATCGGCAAACAATGTGTAGAATACTTTCAATCTGTCTTTACAATACCTTGCAGGGAAGTAAAGGGGAGAAATAATTATCCTCATTTTTATAGTTGAAAAAAGACTTTTCCCATGCCTACAGCCCTCAGAAATGATCAAGGTTTTATTTTTTTTGTTTGGTTTGGGGTGGGGGGAAGTTACATTGACTAGTCAAAAAACCCCAATTTAAATAATAAATCCTGATTTATAGAGCTCTTACACACCTCAGTATGCATGTATTACAATATTCCTATTTTACTTTTAAGGAAATTGAGACCCAGACTGTATAAATTACTTTCTCAGGGTCATAAATAATTGTAAGTAGTAGAGTTTGGATTTGATATTTTCATTTTTCAATGTGTTACCCATTGTCATATTATCATTAATATAGAGAAACTGAACAATTTCCTAATGCCCATTCATTAGTACAAGAGTTTTCTTAATTTTTAAATATACTTTAGTGCTCAGGGGCTAACTGGACACAAGGAAGGAAGAAAAATTTTTTGTTCCAGAATAAAGGACAAGAAGTTATTTCCTATATGAGTTCCCATCATTGAAAGTGTTCAGACATAAGCTAAATGACTACATTTCAGGGATGCTGTACTGTAGATTTATTGGTTAGATAGAGGTTAGAATTGATGATCTCTTGCATTGCTTCCAGCTCCAAAAATCTGCTTACCTATCTTAGGCTCTCTCATGAAATAATAAACTATATCTGATTCAAAGAAAACAGTGGTGGGGCTTGGTTGTTAAGATTTATCAGTTCAACAGGTTTTAATTAAGCATTTAGAATATTTTAACATTTAAAATGTTAATATTTAGACACCTGAGTAGTTGTCCCCTAAGTAATGGGACTGAAAGATTATGGGAAAACTATGGGACAATCCTGAAAACAGGTCATACATAAAAATGCATAGATATAGTTTTCTAGAGTATGCATTCTCCATTTATCCACAAACAAGTATTTTTCTTGGGATCTCTTTACCTTGGTTGACCTTTTTAAGTACACTGGTAACCTAAGTTAGGTTCAAGAAAATTTTCTCCTGTAATTGGGTCCTGAAACATGTTTCCTTTTTCCTTGAGTAACCTACACTGAAGTTCTTCTCTAATGCCTTGCCATGGAATAGTTGAAGGCCATGTCAGTAGAGAATAAACTATTCCAAATTCTAGAAAGGTGAAAAATTTGAGTAGAAGACTAAAAATTAAACACTGTAACTGTTGTCTAAGATCAGCTTAGCATTCTTTCACTCACTTATTCATTCAAAGAGCACTTATTAATTTCTTACTCTGTTTGATACTGCTAGATTTGGGGGATCCCAAGACTGAAACCAAATAGTCCCTGCCCTCAAGGATCTTAGATTCAGGAAACAACATGTATACAGATGCAAAAATAGCAAATATACAATCTAACTTTAGGATGTCAGAGGCGCTAGCAACTGAAAGTTTCAGAATACACCTTATGTTGGAGGTGATAGGAGTTGAATCTTGAAGGAATATAGAGATACTATTAAGGGTGAGTTTAGAGAGGTTCAATATTTTGGGGCTGTTCACCAGGTGTTGAATTTGCTCAACCCCAGCAATTTCTCAGTGTACCAAGGTTTTTGAGACAGTAGTCACTGCATTTTTGCCAATAGAGGAAATGCCCATATAGATGAGATCATGAATCTTTAAAGTGTTCTAAGTAGACACAGATTCCATGTTTAGAATTCTTTGTTCTGGCTTTGGAGTAAGGCAGCAATTTCCTTTTCTTTTTCTTCATCTCCCCAGAATAAACAGCAATATGTTTCACAAAGCACCAGGTTTTCATCTTATATTAAATCAAATTTAGATTAACTTAAATAGTCATGCCAGCAGGAGTGCTGCATTTGGTATCATAGTGACTGGGTTCAAATATTGTCTTTGCTACTTATTACCTATGTAAGTTTGGGTAACAGTCTCTGGCCCTTACTTTCTTTATAAAAAGAGGGGATTGAACTAGATCTATATTATATCTAGAGTCTCTTTTCTTAATCTGTGATACTGAACTAAAAATCTCTGAAACAAAACAGAAATGAAATGAAATTTGGAATGTAAATATGTCCATTTGTTCGTCTTATACAACGTATTCAAGTTGTTCATGGTTATTTATTTCTACTATTTACCATTTACCAGGGAAATTTCTATTCTTCCCTAAAGCTCAAGTTGTACATGAGTTTTTTAGTATATGTTTAACTAGCATCTAATCTAAATCTAACCCCTGCTCCACCAAATCCTTGTCCTGCATTAGAAAGTCCCAGGCTGTTAAGACCATCTATCAATACTAGAAGAACACAACATGCTTCCCTGAAGCATCATAGAGTAACCTGTGTCTTACAAGAATCAGGCAAATAATCAGATTTAATGCATGGTCAAGAGTATTTATTAACCCAGTGAAGAGCCAGTGTAAAAAAAAAAAGAGAGAGAGGGAGACAGAATTTCTATGAAGGCTGATGAGCCTAAATGTCCTGTGCATTTTGTTGGAACTGATAACATTATTTGGATTGCAATCCGCCCACACTGTGACGTCAGTTCTTTCTGAAATGACTAACTTTTGCCCTTTTGTGAGCCTTTTTTCAGCTGGATGTCACAAAACACTTCCAAATCACAGATTCACCTAAGCCCTAAGTGAGATAGGAATGGATGCCCTTCTTCATTTAACAGATATACTAGGATGATGACAAACTGCCTTAAACTAGAGCTATGTAAATCTTATCTCTCCTATTAGATTGTACATTCCCTGAGAAACCAGATCTATCCTTGATCTTCGTAACTCCTTCATTTAGTCTATTGCCTACAACAGATCTTTGAACATAGTAGGTACTCAGTAAATTCTTGGCTAAGGGACTTGGGCTCACATCAGATACTTAGTAGCTGAATGATCCTAACAAGTTACTTACATCTTCTAACCCAGTGGTTATATTCAATTTGTAACAATGAAAATACATCCTGCATATCAGATATTTACATTACAATTCATAACAGTTGCAAAATTACAGTTAGGAAGTAGCAACAAAAATAATTTTATGGTTGGGGGGGGTCACCACAACATGAGGAACTGTATTAAAGGGTCATGGCATTAGGAAGATTGACAACCACTGCTCTGACCCTTGGTTTTTTCATCTGCAGAATGGGGAAAACAATACACTTAGCTCATAGATTGGTCTGAGGATCAAAAAAATTTATGTAAAACCTTTATACATTTCACTCACTATCATTACTTGTTGCAGAAGTAACTAATCACAAAGAGGTTAAATTCATTGTAAACAGATTCCATTCCCTACCTTTAGCTTTTTCTTTGCATAGACTTAGAATACTTGCCTTCCTCACTTCTGACTTGAGGAATCTTGAATCTTTAAGACTTTGATCTAGGGCCTCCTCCTATGGGAAGACTTGCATAGTTCTCTTACTTGTTAGGATTCTCTCCATCCCACCAATTCCCGGGAACATGATTTGTATTTATTTATCCATCTATGTATTATTTTCCTTCTAGAGAGTGTAAACTTCTTAGGGCTGAGGCCAGTTTCAATTTTGTCTTTGTACCCCCCAGCACCCAGCCTGGTGCATGGCACATAGTGGATCCTTAGTAAATCTTGCTGGATTGGATTGAATACCTGAGTAAATAGAATAAGTCTTTCCTAGGCCCAAAGCAGTCCCTACATAGTTTCAGATCTTTCCTGAGGCTAGAGTACTGGTCAATTCAAGTAAAATCTTTATAAGGCACCACCACAAGGATTTGGTGGAGCAGGGGTTAGATTTAGATTAGACACTAGTTAATTAAATTAATTAGACACTAGTTAATTAAATTAATCCCACCTGGATTTGGTTGCAACCTTGGGCAGGCCAAGTTGCTGTTGGCACTTCCTCATCTGCAAAAAAGGATATCAATAATTCTCCAAACGTCTGGTACAGTGTGGGGACTAGGTGAAGATCAATTAGATACACTCTCTAATAGCCTTTTGTCTCTTTCAAAAAATGGCAGGCAAATACAAAAAACCTACTAGGTTTCTTTAGCGTCTATGGACAATGACAGACATGTACAGTGGAAGACTCTGGTTCTGGAAGCCACTTGTCAAAGCCCACTGAAAAAGCTGATTTTTTTTTTCCTGTGGGTCTGTAGAAAATGTTTTACTGCTTCGATGTTCCAAACTTTCAAGTGCCTTGTGCGACCAGTCTAGGACGGGTTTTGAGTGATCAGAGTGTACTTGCTTGTTTGTATCCCTTCTCAAAAGACCGAGACATTATCAGTTTGACATCAACCGAACAGTTTTATATGTTTTGAAGGGGGTTTGGGGGAGGGCACTAGTTTGGCAACTCCAAAGCCATTGGCTAAACCGGATGCAGAAGAGCAAAAACTGAGGCAGTGAGAGCTCGGATGATTTGGGTCGGTGAATGTGGGGCTAGGATGTACAATGAGATTTGGGATTTGATAAAGTCTAATTAAAACAAAACAAAACAAAACAAAAACAGGTAGCAAGGAGGTTTTAACGCGCTTCTCATTTACCCTAACTCAAGTCTTGTTTACATAGTAGTTCCCCACTGTTAGGGCGTTTCAGCTGTGATTTTCCATACAAAACTGGCAAGGGACACCTGCATTTTATTTGCTGAGGATAGAAAGAGCAGAACACTCCATAAGAGACCCCGGGATTAGACTTCTGGATAAGAAAACCCCTCAAACGACCACACCCTATACTAAGTCACAGGGTAAAAGAGACTATGCCACATTTGAAAGAAGGAAAGAAACAAAAGAAAGAGAAAGGAAGAGAAACTGCGCCTTTTTTTCCCCTTCCATTTATATAGCTATAGGTCACTTTTCTGGCTTGGGAGAAAGATAACGCTATAGTGGGGAGGAGGAGGATATTGACTTTTCATAATCATGCGCCTTTCCTACTCCTGGGCCAGAAAGTTGTTAGCCCCAACCTATGAAGATAATATGTAAAGTAGATGGGGGCAGTTATAGCTGAGTGCCTAAATGGAAGGACGGGAGGGTGGAAGTGTGGCTATGGGAGTGGGAGAGCTGAGGGGTGGGCGTGGGGGGAGGTAGAGTGCCAAAAGGTAAATTGAAGGCAGGTGGAAGTGAAATCGACAAGCCTCCCCCGGCCCCCTGTGCTGGTCCGGAAAGCCGAGAGCTAGGGCCCATGTGTTCATCAGTACCTGGTTATGGCTGCAACGGACCTGATGGCAAATATGAAATATCAAAGCGCTTGTCAGCACTCCTGAATGGGACAAAGAAAAGGCGCATTAATGATTAACTCGGCTAAAAGCTCCGGCTTTTGTATTCCCATGGTGCTCCGACTATCTGGCTGCCATGTGACAGCTCGGGCCATTTTCTAGCAGATTGGGGAAAGCTAGTGAGCAAACACAGGTGCTTCAGAGTCAGCAGCGCTGTCAGGGACAACCACAAACAGCACCAGCTATGCTTGGCGAAATTAGCTGCTCTGTTTGCCTCCATTTTTGCTTCCTGGAGATCTTACTTTCTACATCCAGTGTCTTTTTCTGCTGTCGGTTTTCAACTATTCACTTGAGGTGCTTAAAAAAAAAAAGCCTCCACACAAAAAAGAGTCGCGCAGACAGACGGTTGTTTGAACCCAGAGCAGCATTTGGTGGCCAAATGTAAAGAGCAAATCAACTAATTAAAATTGCTTAGGTCTTTAGAACCAAAATAAAATGAATTACTCTCCCCCGGTGGGATTTTTTTTTTTCATCTTTGTAAAGTGGGTTAGGCTACCCACCAGCAGACCACAAGAATCCTGCCATAAGCACAGAAGATAGGAAGCCCTGGTTTGCACATTTGGAATGTGGATATTTCATGAACAGGGATGGAAGCTCATGACTTTAAAAATGCTAATATGATTGTAGTTTGACGAGAGGAAAAGTACATTCCATGAGTGTCAAAGGTTTTGGATGCAAATTCTGACTCTGCTCCTTTATTCTCTTGTGTGACCTCAAGCAAGTCACTTCTCCTGGCCTCAGTTTCCTTATCTGTAAACTGGGAGAGGGGAGAAAATAAAGGGAATTTGAATGGAATGCTCTGTAGGACCCGTCTAGCTTTAAATCTACGGTCCTAAGATCCCGTGATTCTCTTTCTCCATTACTAATCAGTTTTCCTGGAAGCCTGAGTAAATTGGTAGGGTCCTTTGCAGGAGCCTGACCTCTCCAGGAAGCTAGTTCAGAGTCAAGGTCCCTCTAGTGGTATTATTAGTTTAAATTTATTCCTTTCCAAGCCCAAATCAGACAGACTTTCTTTCCCTGTTCAAATATTTATATATGTGTATTATTGTACTGTGCTTAAACTGTTCACAATCACACCAAGGGCAATAAAGTGGAGACTATCAGCACCAGATGATAAAGGTGCTTTGAGTAAACATGGGAAATGAACAGAAAATGAAATAAAGTTATAAAAGGAGGACAGCATGAATGTCTACAAATAGTCAGTATATCAGTCTGTAGATATTCAGGCAATTAGCTGCAACAGGAAAGAAATTTTATCCAAACAATATCATTGCAATGATTATTGATGTTTGATATTTAAATATGACATTCTGCTGGATCCCTCATTAAAAAAAATAAAAAAGCCAACCTCAGAGCAGAGCCTTCTTGGATGCAGTTCCCAGCTGCTGAATGCCAGCCAGCCCAAGCACAGCTGTGCTGTGTTGTGTTACTGTCTTTTCCAAGTTGATGCAGACTGAAGAAAGGAAAGCTCCAGCATCATTTGACACCAATTGGAATACGGGCTATTTCCATCTATTGTGGTTGTTTGTTGGGGATTTATGTATCTACCCATCCCAAGTTCTGCAACTTTCCAGTGTGTATATGGAGACAGTTTTTATTACTGGTCTGAGAGGTTAGTCACTATGGAGACCCCAATTTCATCCCATGTTTACATATCATTCATATTGATACTCTTAAGCACCCCTGTGTCCAAAGAAAAATCTCATCTCCCAAAGAACAGCAGGCCACAGGCCACAGGCTGGCTATGGTGATTGAACTAAAATCAACTGAACTGGTTGAATTCTGCCATTCTTGTCTCAAATCCATGGAGAGGGTGTCCTTCCTGTTGCCCAGAAGGCTTCAAAGAAGATGATCAGATTCACAAATCTCCCATACCCAAAGGAGATATGAGAGGAGATTAATGAGTGGAGACAATCTGAAAACCTGAGATATGGAAACTATCTTCCATGGACAAGTGAACTGGAAACTGATCAATAATGCTTTGCTTTTATCCCTGGGTTTTCCAGGAAGAAAAAAACAATTTATGTGATATTATTTGATTTCCAAAAATACTGAGCCAATTAAATTCACAAATAATATTGTAGGAAGTACCCTGTATCAAAGGCTGATTGGGCACAAAATGGAAAAGCAATATACTTAGTGATTGTCAGGAAGTTGTTCTTTCATGTACCACATTCATTGTCAAAAGCTTATTTTTTTATTTGGAAAAGCTGAGCTTTAAATTATTTATAACAGCTAGGTGGCACAGGAGATAGAGTGATGGCCTAGAATCAGGAAGGTTTGAGGAAAATTCTGGCCTTAGATACTTACTAGCTATGTGACCCTAGGTAAGTCACTTAATTTGTTTGCCTCAGTTTTCCCAACTGTAAAGCGGGAATAATAATATCACCTAGACCCCAGGGTTGTTACAAGACTCAAATGAGGTATTAGTAAAAAGCACTTAGCACAATGCTTAGCACATAGTAGGTACCATATAAGTGTTTATTCCCTTCCCCCACTTTCCTTTATGAATTTAAAGGGCTAGTATCCTAAAACTATTACCCTCAAGCCTAGAATGGCAATGCTATAATGGATAACAAGCCAGCACTGGAGTCAGGAAGACACATAGTGTCTGTGTGACCCTGGCCAAGTTATAATTTCTTAGTACCTTCAGCAACCGTCTAAGGCAGTGGTTCTCATCCTATGGGTTATATTTAATTCATAACAATGAAAATACACCCTGCATATCAGATGTTTACATTACGATTCATAACAGTAGCAAAAGTACAGTTATGAAGTAGCAATGAAAATAATTTTATGGTTGGGGGTCAGCACAACATGACAACTGTATTAAAGGGTTGTGGCATTGGGAAGGTTGAGAACCACTGCTCTAAGGATACCCATTGCAGAGGATATGCATTGGTAAAAGGAGTTTCCTAACTGGCAATTCCCTATGAAAACATTAGTCTAATACAAACAATCTTCAAGCAATAAGAGACAAATTGAGGGACAGGATGGCTTAGACCCTAATTAATAGTCAAAAAGAGAGAGGAACACAGGCACTCTAAGACTATGAGTCGATACACCAACCTGACTGTTGGAAGGAGATCCTCATACTGATAAAAACCATGGGGGGGGTGGCAATTTAAGCCAGGCACATAATTTCAACTCCTGGAGGTTTTGGGCAGAGGGAGCTAAGGCTGATGTATCTCTAAAGCTTAGGAGTTTTGAACTGTAGTGTGCTAAAGCAATCCACACAACCTCTGAAATCAATACAATAGCTCCCTGGGACAAAGACCTAACACATCATTTTAAGGAGGGATGAACTGGCCCAGGTGGGAAATGGAGTTGGTCCAAGCTCCTGCACTCATCAGAGTGGGACTGGATCTAAAAATAACCCATGTCCTTATAGACTGGGGAAAATAGGGAGACCCAGACATTAAAAAAAAAGTTGAGGGAAGTTGAATCCTATTTTGGGGGAGGGTAGAAAAGTATTTATGGTAATACATAGGTTTTAATGACATTTTCTTTAGGTAAACCCTCCAGATTCAGTTAAAATGGAGTTCATCTTTAGGGTCAGAAATGAGAGAACTGTCAAAAGATTAGAATGCACAGGAAGAGGTCTCAGTACAGCTGCAGCAGGCACTGACAAAGCTAACAAGAACCCAGCATCAAGATCAGGATGAACCAAGATCAAGGGAAATTGCTATGGATGAGAAGAGAGTAGACAAAGAGGAAAAATTTCACATACAGAAAAATTAAAATCTGTGTATTTAGCAAGATTATGCCTGGAACCCATAAGTGCCAATTTATTTTTTCTCTATTGAGCTACAGCCAATTCTTTCCCCTGTACAATGATGGATAAATATCATTAAAATAGGTCGAGATGGAAGCGACTGATGCCCTTGTATTAGCTGAAATGAGATCATGTGCACAAGAGGGAAGGGACAAAATGGGAGAGATTTGGATGTAAATCACTCAAATGAGACAGATTAAGAACACCTGGATAAAGGCAAATGGGACCAAGCAAGTGAAGTACTAGAGAAAGGATGGTTCAGCTGAAGTCAGACAAATTGTGATTCTTGTTGGGGGCAGTTTCAGCATCAGAAAAAAAAATCTGCCTGCCTACAATTGCTGGGATAGCTAACCTAAACGGAAAATCTCTAGAGCTGATGTTATGTATCAGATGCAACCAAAATGCCACAGGGTTTGTTTTTATTTAAAAAAAAATCTTGCCAATCCAAATGAGCAGGATCCTTCAAAATTGCTGCCTCAGAGTGCTACAAATTTATTCCAGATATATATTTTCTAATCTGTCTGTTGAATTGAGTCAATAGGGTCCATTGCTCAAAGCCATTGATCTTTGGGCAGTATAAAGAGAGCTAAGCTTGTAATCAGAGGACCTGGATTCAAATTCTGATTCTGCTTCTAATGACTTGTGTGCTAAGTTATTTCAGACCTCAGTTTCCTTACCTACAAAATCAGGGGTTTGCCCCAGATGGTCTCTAAGTTTCCTTATAGTTCTAAATCTATTTTCTCATAAACTTTTTTGGGGGAAATGGTCTTTAGACCTAGACTGGGATGAACTAGAATGATAATTCACAGTTCTAACTTGGTAAGTTTTACAAACCAGCCTTCTTAATGGTGACCCTGGAAAATTGTCTCATTAATCTCCCTGTTTCATAGTCTCTTACCTTGCTTTTTTGATAAGATCCTGTTTTAGCCAGCTTGATAACCTACTTGGTTCACCAGATTTAGCTCTGAATAATTTTTGGCTATTTCTGAAATTCATATTCATTCTCCAAGGAGAAAGATTTGCTACCACTGAGAATAGTCATAATGTTGCAGTATGCAAAACTGGAAAGGATCTTAGGGATCATTGAGTCAAACTTTCTCATTTTACAGTTGAAGAAACTGAGGAAGCTAAAAGAAATCAAATGGCTTGCACAGGGTCACATGGTTCATAAACAACAGAGCTCAGATTCAAACCCAGGTTTTCTAACTCTAATTTCAAAGGTTCTGAAGATAGCTCCTGATTAGGAGTTCCAAAAATGTTGAGTAGTTTTTCCAATAGGTCCCTTTGAAGAAGACACAACTCATACCAACTTCTCTTTTAGTATTTCCCTTTGAGAGGTGAGGGGGTCAGTGGGGAATACACTATTAAGCTTCAGTGCATGAATGTTGAGGCATTCCATGAGTTTGGATATACTACAGGCCTTGGTTATTTAATAGAAATGTGACAGTCAAGTCACTTGACCTCATGTGGTCTCAGTTTTCTCATCTATAAAATGCGGGTAATAAAGCACCAACCTCACAGATGCTATAATGCTCAAATTAGATCATGTATGTAAAGGATTTAGAAAACCTTAAGAAGCTGTAAAAATGTGAGCTATTAACATTTAAGTAACAGAAGATATGAAATATCCTGTGGAAGAAATGATTCTTTAGATGTTTTAGTGGGAAAACAATACATTCAACTATTGCTTGTGTAAATGTAAAATGGACAATTATTCATTGTTTTAATAAGGACAGTTAGGCTCTTCACACTTAAACTAGAAAAACTTTGTATGTTTTGCTCCTACACTTAGTTACATTCCCTGATTTCTTTTCATTTAAAATGATTCTCCCAAACATGAATAGTGAAGACTGTACTCACCCATTTTAACTAGTATGGAAGACAAGTATGAGAAGAAGGAAAAGGAGGAGGAGGAGGAGGAGGAGGAGGACAAGAAGGAGGAGGAGGAGAACGAGAAGTAGGTGCAACAGAATCAGCAGAAGCAGCAATAGGTAGTCATAAGTCAACAGTTTGTTAAAACAACTCCTTACTTATCTCAAATTCACTTACTTAGCTGTGTGACCATGACCAGTTTACTTAATCCTGGTAATTCTCAACTTCTAGATCTCTAAATTGGGAACAATAATACCTCTAGGGACCATCTCTGTGGGCTCTTTTGAAAATCAGATTAAATGTCTGTGAAATCATTTACATACCTCAGTCTGTACTCAGAGTTCAACAGATCTCTCTCTGGAGGTGGATAGCATTTTTCATTGTGAGTTCTTCAGAAATGACTTGGATCATTTTGTTAATCACAGTAGCTAAGTCTTTTGAAGCTGGTCATCCTTACAATATTGCTGTTATTGTATACAATGTTCTTTTTTCTGATTATGCTTATTTCACATTTCTTCATTTCACACAAAACTTCTCAGGTTTTCTGAAACCATCTTGCATGTCATTTATTATAGCATAATGCAGCACTTTATTACAATCATGTGTTCAGCCATTGTCCAGTTGAGGCATGCTTTCCATTTGCAATTCTTTGCCACCATAAAAAGAGGTACTATTAATGTTTTGGTATATATAGGTTATTTTCCTTTTATCTCTTTAGGTTACAGATTTAGTAGTGGTATTGCTGGGTCAAAGGTTATATACAGTTTTAAAGCCCTTTGGGCATAGTTACAAATTCTTTTCCAAAATGGTTGAACCAGTTCACAACTCCACTAGCAATACATTAGTGTCCCATTTTTCACATGTCCTCCAGCACTTCTTCTTTTCCTTTTCTGCCAAGTTATCCAATCTGTTGGGTGTGAGGTGGTACATTTTGGTTGTCTGTTCATTCTTTTCATTCATGTCTGACTCTTCATGACCCCATTTCAAGCTTTCTTAGAAAAGATACTGGAATGGTTTGTCATTTTCTTCTCCAGCTCATTTTACAAGTGAGAAAACTGAGGCAAGAAGGGTTAAAGTGACTTGTGGAGGGTCATGCAGTTAGTGTCTGAGGCTAGATATGAACTCAGGAAAATGAGTCTTCTTGACATCAGATCCAGCCCTCTATCCACCATGCCACCTACCTTAGTTTTTTAAAATTAGAATTTCTCTAATCAATAGTGATTAGATAAATTTTTTCATAGAACTATAGCTTTGATTTCTTCTTATGAAAACTATTCATATTATTTGAACATTTGTTTGTTGGGGGAATGGCTCTTATTTCTATAAATTTGACTCAGTTCCCTATATATTTGAGAAATGAGGCTTTTTTTCAGAGAAACTTGCTGTAAATTCCGCCCCCCTCCCCCTTCCACCCCCCACCCCAGTCTCCTGCTTTCTTTATAATCTTGGCTGAATTAGTTTTGTTTGTCCATGCCCTTTTTAATTAAAAGTAATTGAAATTATCCATTTTAATCTTTCATGATCTTCTCTATCTTTTGTTTGGTCATAAATTCTTCCCTAATCTATAGATCTCACAGGTAAAAATTTACATGCTCCCCTAATTTGCTTATGATATTGCCCTTATCTTTGATATTTGTTAACAGTGATCTTGAATCATAAAATAAAGGAACTACCTCCTTCAAGGCTCAATTCAGATGCCACTTTCTTTTTCAGGAAGTCTTTCCTCATCCCCTACCCCAACCATTAGTACTCCTTCAAATTATATTCTTCTTACTTATTTACATGTTGTATCTTGATGTAGTAGCAGGGTAGGGACAAAGTTTTTGTTTTTGTTTTCCCTATAATTTTTGTCTTTAATATCAATAGATAATTCATAAATATTTGCTAGATGGATGAATTTAATTGAATTACGTTGTTTATTTTCTTTTTAAAAATTATTTATTTACTTTTAGTTTACAACATTCAGTTCCATAGTCCTTTGAGTTTCAAAATTTCTCTTCCTCCCTCTCCTTCCCCCTTTCCCCCCCTATATCGTCATGTAGTCAAATACAGGATCTACAAATACCTTCACATTAAACATTAGTCAAGTTGTAAAGAAGAATTATAACCAATGGAGTAAACAATGAGAAAGAAGAAACAAAACAAAACAAAAGAAAACGAGCAAGTAGTTTGTTTCAATCTGCATTCAGACTCTGTAGCTCTTTCTCTAGATGTGGATATCCCTTTCCATCATAGGTCTTTTGCAGTTGTCTTATACCCTTGCTTTTCTGAGAGGAGTCTGGTCAATCAAAGTTAGTCATTACAGTTATGATGTGCTTGTAATTATGTACAATGTTTTTCTGTTTCTGCTCTCCTCACTCAGCATCAGTTTATATAAGTCTCTCTAGGTTATTATGAAGTCTGTCTGTTCTCATTTCTTTTAGCACAATAGTATTCCATTATATTTATAAATCACATTTTTTTTGTGATTTCTCAATTGATGAACATCCTCTTGTTTTCCAATTCATTGCCACCACAAAAAGAGTTGCTATAATTATTTTTGTACATATGGGTCCTTTTCCCACTCTTTGGGATACAGCCCTAGAAGTGGCATTGCTGGTTCAAAGGATATGGAGGTATTTATAGCCCTTTGGGCATAGTTCCAGATTGCTCTCCAGAATGGTTGAATCAGTTCACATATGTTGTTTATGTTCAAGAAAGTGAGAAAATATGTGAAATGTTCTAAGAACATTTAATTCAAACAGATTTTTTAAAGAAAAGTATTTAAAGAAGAAAGATGTATGCTATCTAGAAAATTTAGCCATTGGTTCCTTCAAAACTTCTGGATGATAGAGATTTCTTCTTGGTTTTTGAACACATTATATGAATAACTGAGTACTAGGCATTTTAGTCTTTGTTGAACAATACGAATGGACTGTCATACAGTAAGGAAAAAGAAAAAATTCAGCTCTTCCCAAATCTAGCTCCTTTCTATCCACTATATCATACTGCCTGACCACATACAGAGCTGGTTCTGGAGTCAGGAAGACATATGTTCAAATCCTACTTCTGACAATTAGCTATGGGTATATGAGAAATTCATTTATTCTCTTAGCCTCAACACCTAAACAAAGCAAAATTCTCCAAGACATATTTAAGTTATATGCAGATTTCAGTGTAGAGGGAGTTATCACGTTAAACAAAAATAATCCAATATTAATGAAAATAAATCAATTCAAAATTGATAAAATGGAATACAAGGTTTGCTGTGTAGAGAGTTAAAGACAAACATTTCATTCATGCTTGAATGCCTTACTTTGTTTCTATGGAAGTGGGCAGATCCTGTCTACTTCAATAATTCTAGCACCTGAAACAATACTCTGCCAAGGAGTTTTACAAACACTTGTTGAGTTTGTTGCATTGACTTATCACATGGTAGGTATATATTATTTTCATAATCCTGAAAATCAGATTTTTATGCTATTCTATGAATGAATGAATTACATTTAAAATAGAAGGCATTATACTGTTGTTGGGAATACAAACATAAAAAAGTTCTACATGGTACAGTACATAAAATGCTGGGTATGGAGTCAGAAAAACTCGAGTTCAAATCTAGCCTCAGACACTCACTAACTTTGTGACTCTGGGCAACTCACTTAACCTGTTTACCTTATTTTCTTCATCTGTAAAATGGTGACAATAGCAGTATCTACCTCCCAAGATTATTGTGATGATAAATTGAGTTATCTGTAAAATGCTCTGAAAATCTTAATGTGGTACATAAATTTTAGTTATTATTGTTACTATTAATTATTATTATTTCAAAAGTCAGATGGTATCTAACTTCGAAGAGTTTGTATTCCAAGAGGGAAAGAAAATTGCAATTGGGGGACGGGAAACAGCAATCAGCAAAGGTCTAATATAATAGAAGATGGAAGCCAAACTTCACTCTGAGTAAGTTAAGGGCTTGACCAGGCGGAGGTGAAGAGAACCCACATTTCAGATATAGGAGACTTGCAAGGAATGCAAGTCATGTGCAGAAAACAGCTGGCAGATCAATTTGACTCTAGTGGAGGAAAGGAAGGAGAGTAATATGAAATGATTGTAAAGGTAATTGAGAGCTAGCTTGTTAAGGGCCTTAAATGACAGGTTAATGATTTCGTAATTTATCCTAGGAAATAGGGAGCTACTAGAAATCTTTGAGTAGAGGATAGCTGTGGTCAGATCTGTTTTTTTAGAAATGTCTGAGATGATTAGCATAGATAAAAAAGAACTGGAGAAAGAGGTGAAGGAGAAATAAAAGCTGTAATATTATTGAAGCCTATTTATGTTTGACTATAACCACTGCAAATTGCAAATTAAACCAGAAATGGTTTGTATGTGTGTGTGTGTTTGTGTGTATGTATGTGTGTGCATGTGCGTGCGAGCTACTGTGTGAGTATGCATGAGTTTCCATTGATGAAAACACAAAGCAAATGGACAATTTTGTTGTGGCCATCCATATCATGCCAACAGACAAAACTCAACTCCTTTTAGACATTTTTTCCAGGGCAACCTCTAATGAGTTGATCAGTGGATTTTGCAGTGGCCTGCACCTTGCTGCTACATGGTAAGAAAGACAGAAGTTGTCCCTGTAGTGAGCTTTTAAAAGGTTTGTCTAACTCTGCACAAGACTGGTCTCTTACTGGACAGCAGAAAGTACCCAACTTTCTCTTTATTCCTATCTCCTTTCAGGGGATGCTGGGAGTTGGGGGCTCCCCCTTCCACCCCCACCAAATATTCAGGCCCCCAGAGGGCAGACTGTTCGTTTTGTGAAAGTGTAATAAGAGAAGCGATATGCTGTTAATCGATATACCCAGTGATAAATGTTTATCTTGGACTAAGAGCAAATAAAGGTGGGTTAGAAAGTCCTTTATTGCCCAGAGCATGGTTTGATATGTGATCAGCAGCTGGAGTCTTTTCTAGGTCATGTGGAATAAAAGTTTAACAACCATTTTTTTTTCCCTGAGTGCTGATGACATGTTAGGAAAGGCTTGCCAGGGACAATATTTATTTACTTTCTACTTTTCTTAGAAATGTAGTCTTTTCAAAGGCCTAGGGCAAAAGTAGGAAAATCCCTTTCTTTGTGTTAAAGTTAGCATGCACACATACACACACACACACACTCTTGTGAGATTTTATATACATCCATATACATCTGTATAGGCATAGTGTTTAACTGTGCAATCCTATAACACTAAAGGCACTTAAGGCATAACAAAGAATTTTTTTTTTGCCATGGGATAATAGCACAAAAGGTTTCTTGAGTTTCGGGCATAGTAGATACCACCACATTTAGAAGACACAGAGACCCAGGGACTCAGGCAGGGAGAATATTCCTACAAAGGATGAATCAGTACTATCAGTGCCCTCTAGAGTCAGCATTCTGGGGACAAAACCAGAGTTGTTCTCAATTGAGTTAGGGATCCTTGGATTCTTATTCTCTCTAGTTTCCTAGGGCATTTAGTATCAACATTAATATTCTCAACACAAAGTGAAGGAGGGTTGGAAAGCCACTATTACTGAAAAATTCAGTGACATGCATGGTGAAATGGAGAATATGCTTAATAAACCTCAAGCTTCATCAAGTCCTCTGGGAAAGGAAGATTATAATATCTGTACTGCTTACGCCATTGTGTTGTCATGAGGAAAGAGCTTTGCCAACCTTAAAACTCTACAAAGATGTGAGCTGCTACACCCTAGGAAAGGGAGACAATGACACTCCAATGGAATGATATACCGGAGTCAGGAACAAGGTCAAAAGTCAAATCATATTGCCTACATAGTGAGGAAGGGTTCATCGGGCTCAGGAATGTGCCACATATTTCATTAGGGTATATACCTTGGGAATTTATTTACATTTTAGGGAGAATATTTGTTGGATATTCAATAAAAAAGTATGCTATCTTTATCTAACCAACTACAGAATGGAGCTTAACTTTTAATTAAAAAACAAGTAAAACCAATTTTAAAAATACAATATTAAGTAGTGAAACAGATTTTGTGGAATTAGCATTTTCCTTGGCACATCAAACATACATTATATGCAATGCCTATGGTCAGACGCCTGAAGAAAAAAATCCTAATCTGAGTGTGAAGCAACCATATCCCCATGTTATTTCAGAAGTTAGCAGGAACCTGGGGAGAATTCCATCATGATCACTAGCAAGTCCAATAGCCAGATCAATTATGCCAGGATCAGTTCACATATCTTGGCCCTATGATTGGTTAACTCAAGGTTCAGTTCAGCTATATGAGATAGTTGGAAACCCTTAGTCACTCTTAAAAATCTATGGTATAGACTCTATGTAGTGAATAGCCCACTCATGAATAATTGAGAGTTTACTACATATGAAACACTATAATAAGTGTTCAATTCATGGTATAATTAACATGAATAGTTGGGCTATATCAAGGATCTATATCTCTTCATGATTTAGGAGACGTCTTAGTGACTTGGTAGACACAAGTAACCATGGGGAGGTTATGTCATAATGCTCAGTGGGAAATCAGATTTCCTCCTTTGTAATACATGCCACTTGTATAAATGTCCAAGAGGAGAGATGGAATTAGGAGAAACATGCATAATCTCAAAGTGAATACTGTAACCTTCGCAGGAAGATTGAACCCTATTTCTGTTTGTCATTGAGAATTAACTAGCATGAGACTAATAAGATTATTAAGATTAAATGCTGCTTTCTGGATGTCTATAATTTTCAAACAGGAAGGATCAGAGGCCAGCTTCAAAATTAGGTCTTTCCAATTCTGTTTAGCATTCTATCCACTGCTAGAATGCTTCTTAAGGAATTATTAACACATTTTGTGTATGTATGTATATGTGTGTGTGTGTTCTCTTAAGAATAATTTAGCTAAGTGTCTTTATTCATGTTTGCAGTCTGATAGCCACAAATCTATAGTCAATAACCACCTACTATATGCCAGGCATGGCCTGAGATTATTATAGCGGTAACTTTGAAAGAAGTAGCTTTGACATTTCTTAGAGTTTTCAGTGGGCTGTGTTCTTTTCTTAAAATTATAGTAGTCATTAAAGAAAAGACATAAAATGAAGAGCTCAGCTAGGTGGAGAAAGGCAGTAGTGTTGCATCTGAAGGCACAACTACTCAAAACTTGAGTGGTCAATGACTAAAGAAATGTAAGGGTCCTTGGGTTGTCCAACAGGCACATGATTTTTAAGGATGTTTAAGTAGAGGGAGGGGAAGGGAATGAATATTTATATAGCATTCATTATGTGCCAGTCATTATACTAATTGCTTTACAAATACTATCCCATTTTATCCTCAAAATATAATATTTCCACATTTATATGTAGTATAGACCACATAGGTAGTACAGTGGATAGAGTACGAGACCTGGAGTCAAGAAGATCTGAGTTCAAATCTGGCCTCAGACACTTACTAGTTATGTGACCCTGGAAAAGTCACTTAACCCCATTTGCCTCAGTTCCTCATCCATAAAATGGGAACACATTTGAGAAGGAAATGGCAAACTGGATCTTTGCCAAGAAAACCACAAAGGTTCAGTCAGAGGCAGATGATACTGAACAATTGAACAACAAAATGTTATATATCTAAATACGTACTCATAATAAATACCTTTATATCCGTATTTGTATATAAATATTTCTATGAATATATCTATATGTTCTATCAATATATCTCTATCTCTATCTCATGGGTCTCTGTATATGAATTTTATTATCTGTGAATGTGTTTCTTACATTGAAAGGTACATTTAGAGCATAGACTATTTTCATTTTTGTCTTTATATCTCCAATTTCTAGTAGTTAATAGGTACTTAATAAATTCTTGTTGAATGAAATCTAAATGGAATGCACTGTCACTGAAACTTTCCCATAATTCTTCAAAGACTTACTGTGTGCCAAATGGAGCAACACAGAACAGAAGAATCCCAAAAGGGACTGGAGTCCAGGTCTGTCTCTCCCATTTACTTCAGTTTTCTGGGCCACAGGTTCTTTATCTATAAAATGAAGAAAGTAAACAATCTCTGAGGTCCTGTCTAGTTTTGAGATTCTCTGATTGCTAAGCCTGTTTTGGGGGAATCCCAGGCTCTGAGTTAGATAGACCAAAGTTCCTATTTTCAGGTAAAAAAGTTAAGCTCAGAAGAAGTCCACTGACTTGTACTCAGGGTTACAAGACAAATTCATGGCAGGAGCCTTGATGTACACAGATTCCTGTGCCCTAATCTTATAGCTAGTTGGTAATGGGAAAAGATAATGGGAAATGGAACAAATGACACCAACAGACTGAATTTCAATTACTTATCATGGAAGCTGACCCTGCTTCTGAATACAGGGCTGTATCACAGGTGGATTTCACATGTTTCAAAAGGAGTTAATATGTGGACACAACAAGGCTTGACCTGGGATTTGGCTCTTATCCCAGAATAAGTAACCTAATGGTGACAAACACTAAGAAAATTCCCTTTGCCTAAAATGGAAATGGAAACTGGAAGTCTTCTTTAAAAAAAACAGCTGAATTATGATTATTTAGACATGAAAAAACACATTTTAAATTCTGAGGTAGATATTTTGATGTTTAAGCTTATTTTTTTCCCAAGAAAATACAAATATCCATTACAAATGAAAGGATGTCTTTTTTAAAGAACTATTTTCACATTTTAGACATACTCTTTCAGTTTATGAGTCTTTTAAACAGTAGTAAATAGCTAAATTTGGATGTCTATATTAAATACTTCCTTTAGTCTTTTCAGTGCTCTAGTTTCTGTAAATTCTCAGAAATAGCAATGTATCTTCATTTATATGATAATTTCCTTTAAATAAATGTCACCATAAACAAATTGCATCTCTGGAGTAGATGAAAAACATATGGGTGTTAGTCTACCAGGGGTTATTAATTTTACACTTTCCATCTGGAGTCTATAAAGGATTCGTTCTCAGAGATAATAAAGATCCAAGGTCACACTGAAACCTTTAGTTAACCGAAGACAGGACTTAGTATTTATGAAAACTGGGGTCATCACTCCTATAATAATTCCAAAAAGCCACACCAGCTTACATTTAATTTCTCATTTCCACAAGTACACAGACATACAAAGGTTTTAATTATGTTAAAATTCCATGATAGATAATCATGACCTGAGTCCATTTGAAAACTGCAGAGATCCAGAAAGCAGCCCTTAATCTTAATAATCTTATCCATCTCATGCTAATTAATTCTCAATGCCTAACAATCAAGTGATAGACAGAAACAGGATTCAGTCTTCCTGTGGAGGTTACAGTATTTACTTGGAGACTATACATCTTCCTCTTAATTCCATCTTTCCTCTTGAACATCTATATACAAGTACTATGTATGAAGAAAGAAATCTGGTTTCCCAGTGAGTGTCATGACCTCACCCACACATTCAGATTTTCATTGTTTGGGTCAAGAAGATAATTATGAACATGAAGTATTCACAGATACTATTATCTAAAGTAATATGTACTTGTAATAATATAGTAATATATATGGTACAGCAATACTTGCATTATTGTCTATAATGAGAGACACAGCTGGTATAATTATTATATAGAGAGCTAGTCTTCAGGTCAGGGAGGCCTAAGCTCAAGTCACACCTTCAACACATATTGGACAAGTCATTTAACTTCTTCATGCTCTAGGCAATTCTGTACATTTTAAAGAAAGTGCTGAGCTGTGTTTTCTATATTAACAGTATCATAGATCCAGCCTCTATCCCTAGAATAATAGTATAATGCTTGTAATAAACTAATTTGTCAATAAAAATTATTAAACATCTATTTACCAGGCACAGTGCTAAGCACCAAGGATATGAAGAGAGACAAGACGCAGTCCCTGCTTTCAAGGAAGCTCACAGTTTAATGATGTATAATACCTCTAATCATAGGAGTTCTTACATAATGCCTATATCCTATAGAACTTCTATTACAGAACTTTTTAATTTGGAGTCTGTGGACCTCAGGTGGCCTTCAGATAGAGTTCAGAAAATCCACTAATTTTCTTTTCTTTTAAAAGTATTTAATGTCTGAAATATTAATTATTAAAATAATTATTGTTTTAAATGGTAATTTATTAATTAAATAATATTACTCAAATATTTTAGCATGCTTATATTTAACATATGATTATTTAAAAAAACTCATAATAAAATAATTATATTTTCTTTAAGCATTTAAAATATTTTTTCTGAGAATTCCATAAACTTCACCAGATCGACAAAGAGGTCAATTAAACACACATAAAATGCTAAAAACTATTCCTATTATTATTGCCTGTATGCATATAATAGTTCTGATGCAAACTATCTATTATTAAAATGAATATGTATATTATATAAATAATAATATTATAATAATATTAGTATACAATAATACTTTAAATGTTATTTACAATAATATTAATATGCAATAATCACTGGTAAATAATAACACCTATAGTACCTTACTGACTTGCCAGGTTTGTTTCAAGGATCAAATTAGATCCTGTATGTATAGTACCGAGTGTTGTAGGGTTGAAAGTAAAGCGCTGGACTTCAATCAATTGGCATTTATTAAGTTCCTACTACATACACTGTGCTATTTGTTGGGGACACCACTCCAATGGTAAGACAGTCTTTGCACACAAGAATCTATGTTTAACTAGTAGAAACTGAATGTTCACAGATAAGTTAATATAGACTGTTTACAAAATAAATACCCAGCCATGGAGAGGGGCACTAACAACTGAGAGCACTAGGAAAGGTTTCTGAAAGGGGATAGCACTTGGCTTGAGCCTTGAAGGGGGCCAAAGTCTTATAACCTCTTGCCTGGACTATAGTAATAGGTTTCTTTTAATTTTATTTTTAATTTATGGAATAAAACAAGCATTTCCACATCATAGTACAATTTAAAAAAGATGATTGTACATGAAACTTCACATCGATTATGCACAACTTACTATTCCTTTCAAATGTACAAAAAATTATGATATAATATTCTTTTTTTTTCTTTCTTCTCCCCCACCCTAGAGATGGCTACCATTAGACATACATAAGTATATAGGTATATATGTATAAAATTATTCTATACATACTTCTATTTATCAATTCTTTCTCTGGATGCAGATAGCAATAGTTTTTATCCTGCCTTAAGTGTCTCTCTACTGGCATCCCTAGGTATGTAGGACTGACCATATCATTACCCTGCTCAATGGACTCTGGTGACTGCCTATTGCTTGCAGGATTGAATACAAAATTATCCCTTTAGGTTTTAAAGGCCTTTATAATCTGGCCTATCCCTCCTTTTCCTGTCCTCTTACACTGGATTCACTTTCATGTATTCTGACAGCCAGTGACACTGACCTACTTCCAATTCTTTGAGCGTGACACTCCTTCTTCCATCTCTGCCTTTGTACAGTCTGTCCCTCATGCCTGGAATGTTTTCCTTCTTCACATTGGCCTTTTAATTTTCCTGGCTTCCTTCAAGGCTCAGCTGACATCCCACCTTCTGTAGGAGGTATTTCTAGGTTTCCGTTCCTTTCCCCTTTTAGATTATCTTCTATATACTCTCATATACTGTATGTAGAGAGCTCATGTTGTCTACCCTTTTCAGAATGTATGCTTCTTGAGGCAGTTTTTCCTTTCTCTGTATCTCTAATACTTAGCCTATATCTGGCCTCATAGTAAGCAATTAGTAAGTGCCTGTTAATTTCCTGACTAGCCCACTCAATTTCCATTTCCCTGTATAATGGAGTGGGAAAAGGCTTCTATTTACCAAGAAACAAGACAAGATGGAAAACTCAGAGAACACTTCCCCCATATAAATCTACTAGGGAATTTACAGAAGACCAGGATAGGTCAGGAACATCCCCACTCATCTAGTTAACCAGGAAACTGATTTTAGATAAATGTTCTTTGACATCTTCATTCCATGTAACTCCCATTGTCAACATTTTTTTGTTCTTTACAACCTTTTTCTTGTTCTAATGGCCCTATCATTCATTTCATAGGGTCCAGCTTTACAAGCAAACACCACTTTGGGCTCTATAGCTACAACATTGCATACAATAGCAGGGGACTTTAGAGCTTGGGATAAAGAGAACTGGTTTACTCTGCTTTTGTAGGTCCCCACTGCCATGATCCTATAGTTATTTGCTACCTGCTGACTCTAATTTTCCATCACACCTCTTTGGATAAGGCAGTGTGAGGCAATGTGATTTGGTGGCAGAGGTCCTTGGTCCAAAATTTCATTAGCTACTTATTACTTCTATAACAATGGACAAGACAATATAACCCCTCTTTGCCTTAGCCTTCCTTGTTTACTGAAGGAACTGGATAAATACCTTCCAGCTCTTGATACTTTATAAAGTCTCTGAGAGTACAAACCCCTAAGCTTGAGAAACAACTGTTCAAGAAACAAATAATGGCTGTACATTTGTCACTTTATTGTAATATAGCCCTATGAAATAAAAAAAGTTTAACTAATCTTTCTGTGTGATTAATACTGGGCAGTCTAGGAGAGCTGCCTTGTAAATGTTTTCATTAACATAACCTATTGGATGGGCAGATCATAGCTTTTGGAGCAAGAATGAACGTTATAGAAAATCTAGTCCAGGACTTCTTAAACATTTTTGTGTCACATCTTTGATTTTTTTTATCAGTTGGGTGAAGCCTATGGAGCTCTTCTTAGATAACATTTTTTTGGAGGGTGGAAGGCAAGGCAATTGGGTTTAAGTGATTTGCCCAAGGTCACACAGCTAGTAAGTGTCAAATGTCTGAGGTTGGTTTGATAACATTTTAAAATGCGTAATATACAACAGATTAAAAAGAATATCAATTATGTTAGAATGGATCTATTATCTATCCAAACATCTATCCATCTATCTATACACACAATATCTATCTATCTATCATCTATCTATCTATCTATCTATCTATCTATCTATCTATCTATCTATCTGCAAGTTAACAGATACCAAGTTAAGAATTCTTGGTGGTTTAGTGCCCTCATTTTACATATGAGTAAACTGAGGTTCCAGGTAGGTGACTTGCCAAGGTCATTAAGACATTAAGTGGCAGTTAGAATTTTAAACTGATGTTTCTTGATACCAAATCCATTGCTTTTCCCAATATATGAATGTTTTCCTCTTTTCATTCATTCTTTTCTTATTAAAAAATTTAATCTCACTTTGGCTCTTATTCTATAAACACTTTACAAACTTTGTGACATGGACTCATCCAAGACATGTTTACAGTACTTAATAGCATCTCAGAGAAATAATGAGAATGCCTTTAAAGGTTGCCTTTCCCCTTGTGCAGAAAGGGTGGCAAAGAAAAACAGCAAGATGAGAGTCGAGAGTCCAGCAAGTAGAAAATTGACTTAATTTCTTTTCACCACATGAAATGGAGTGTCTGGATGATTCTGACCGAAATGCATGGCCTAAAAACCAATTAATTTTGAATTGCGAATTTGTGAGTGTCAGGCTGTGTGTGGAATTTCAGATGAGGTTGTGGCTGGTAGTCTTGGTCTTATTTGTAGAAGGTAAAGCTTTTCCCCTTAAATTTCCTTAATAGTTCATTTAGGGAGAGAAATGTTTTTGACAGCCCAGAAGCATGAAAATCCCATTTTTCTTTTTACTTTTTTCTGTGCCTTTAGAGATTTTTTAATGGCATGAGCTAAAATGAGAGATGTACCTAGCATACATTTATGTGGCTGCACTAAGACAGAAGCAAAGTTAAGCATTGAACCAACTCCTGAATAAAACTGGACCTTTTTGTTCAGAAGTATTTTCCTATTGAATATGCCAGAAATAACCCTCTTTGACCCAATCTAACATTCAGTATTCAGATTTTCCCTGAAAATTCCCACAGTCACAGTTTTAAGCACCATAAGAGTAAATACTGGCAAAAGTCTATACCATCAAAAAATAAAGGAGAATGAGATCAAGTACATTTCATAGGGAGAGTTGTTAACCAAAAAATGAATAGTCACTTACAAAAAGATAAGGTAGATAATTTCAATTACAAGAAATTGAAAAGTTTTTGCACAAACAGTAAGTTATAGATTGGGGAAACTTTGCATCAATATATCTGCTTTGGTATTACTAAGATATAAAAGTAATTAACATAATCAATCAACAAACATTTATTGAGATTGTACTATGTTTTGGGCATTCTATTAAGAGCTGGGGAGGCAAAAAGAGGCAGAAAATACTCCCTTCCCTCAAAGAGCATAGAACCTAATGAGGAAATGAAAGCACATACATACTAAGTAAGTTATATACAAGATAAATAGAAAATAATTAACCATATAGTAGCACACTACATATATTATTACAAATATTTTATAGATAACTAAACTGAAGTACAGTGTGAAGAGAAAGTGATGATCTCAAGAGAAAAAGGAAAGTCTGGAGAAAGAATTTTTTTTTCCATCATGGGGAGTGGGAATATAACGTATTCTGTTTTGGATATACTGTTTGAGACATCTATGGGACATCAGAACTAAGATGTCCAACATTTACTATATAATGTTAGACTGGGCATAAGGAAAGATACTAAGATTAAATGTGGATTTTGTAGTTATCTGAATAGAGATGATAATTTAATGAATACAAGCTGATAGTGTTGTACTTGGCCTCACCTGGCTCCCTTGATCCTTTCCCCTCCCCCCATTCTGCCCTAGCCAGCCATCTTCTTCCTGTTTCCTAACAGAAGTTGGCTACAGAGCCCCCCAAGGTTTTCCTGTACTTGAGACTTAAAATGTGTACTAGCCAATCCCTGCTGTAAATCTCTTATTATGCAATCCCTGACCATTGAGAGTTGGGGGGACCCTATATATATCAGTGATCTCCCCTTGGTCAGGCCTGTTTGATTTGGGCAAGGTAAGATGTAGCCCTGAACAGCATGTGCTAAATAAAATCCACTTCCAAAATATGCACTTGAGGTCTCACTCTCTTCTTTTGGCACAACAATAGAAAGGAGAAAGGAAAAATAAAAGGGTCCAAGACCCTTGTTTTAGGATACTGGTATTTATTCTGCAAAGTAGACTAGAGGCAGAAGTAATAGAGAACACAGAAGCCAGTTGAAGAATATCTAGGAGCAGAGAGCTATTGAAAATGTCAAAAGCTACAGAGAAGTCAAATGCAATGAGGGCTGGGGAAAAATAAAGAAGTCCATAAGATATGACAGTTTAAAGATCATTTAGCAATCTTGGAGGGTCGTTTCACTTGAATGGTGGTGGTGGTTGGGGGTGTCATTCAATAGGCTATTTCCCCTATTGAAGAGACTAGGATATAAGGAAATATAGGCAACCTGTACATCTGACCATTTCTAATTTATCTATTAAAGGCAGGAGAGATACAAGATTGAAAGAATGACTGGGTCAAGTGAAGGTTTTCTAAGGTGTGGGGAAACCAGGGTATATTTATGGGAAGTAAGGAATCCAGGGGATAAGGAAAGATTGAAAGTAAGAAAGAGGGAATGAACATGAAGGCAAGTTCTTTGAGGAGGCAGGTGGGAATGTGAATAAGAGAACAATGGAGTTGTGAACCTTAACAAGAAGAAACACCATCTTTTGATGGAAGCTAGATGTAATGAGAAACAGTGCAGAATGAGGAAAAGGGATTTTGAAGTATAGAATCAGGAGAATAAAGAACTCAAGATAAATTTTTTTCAATGAAGTAGCAGGTGAGATCCTTTGGGAGAGAGGAGAAAGTCGTACAGTAGACTTGAGGAAATCAGGAAAGGGTTGGAATAGTGACAGTGGAATGTAAAAACCAAAGGAATCAGGGAAGATTAAAAGAAATGTCACACAACAGTTATGGTCCAGGTGAGAGAATACAGCAAAAAAATTTGTACTGAGCTCATTTGGTGTGTTTATATGACTTTCTTCAGGACTGTTCAACAGCATGTGAATAGAAATAGAGAAAAGGGATAGTGGATCTAGAAAAAGTTTGGAGAATGGCAAAATGTGGCTGGACAAGCGGGAAAAGTATTCAAGGATACATGTTTATTTATGGTTGGGTTTTCAACATCAGGGTCAAGATTGTGACAGGAGAGAAGTAAGGCCAGAGCAATGTTGAAAGACTAGAAAAACAAGAATTGCTGGAGAAATTGTATATCAATGAGGATGATAAATAAGTTTAGGATGGAGTGAGAGGTTGAAGGATAAGAAGTTGTGGTTAGGGAGTGACCAGATCATCAGAGTTCTAAATCATGGAAATTTTTGGTTAAAGGAAGTACTGCAGATGAAGGACATAGGAACTATGGAGTTTGATTAACTCAGGGTCAGTGTTTGAGGGGGCATCCACATATATTTTGAAGTCCCCAGATGTGAGGGCATGGTATAGATTAGAGAGGAAATCTTTGAGCTTGGTCTTGGTCTTGAAGACATCTTTGTAACTGCTCACAGTAGGTCAACTATCTCCAGACATAAAATAACTCGTTGGCCCACAACAGTTAAGGGCTATGCATCTAATGAAGTACATGAAGGAAGTTGGAACCTATTATAAATGCATCAATCTTGGGTTAACAGACCTCAGGTAATTTTGAATCACCAAGTATGAGGTGTTTATATAAGGATAAAAAGAAGAAGTTAGGAAAATTTGTTTTCTGTCAGGGGATGTACCTGTAAATCTATCAAACATTCCAGGGGCTATTCATGTGTCCTTCCCTACCTGCTTCTGAAATCTCCCCAATCCCAATGAAGGCAGTGGCAAAAATTAATTAATTAATTAAATTAGTCAAATATTAAGTTCTTATTATACACAAATCACTTTGTTAGGCATTGGGGATACAAAATCAAAATGAAACATGAGTCTCTGTCTTTCTCTGTCTCTGTCCCTATCTCTCTCTGTCTCTATCTCTCTCTCTTTCTTAAGAAGCTTACCTTCTAATGGGGAGTACTTATCAACTGATACAAAGTAATTTAAAGAGAGAAAGAACATTGACAACTAATAAAATCAGGAAAGGTCTCATTATAATCTGGCAGCTGAATTCTGTCTTGATTGAAACTAGAGATTTCATAAGGCAGAAATGAAGAGGAAGTACATTCTAGAAATAGGACATCAATTATGTAAATGCACAGAGATGTCACAATGTATAGGGAGGGAGAACAGACATCAGGCTAGTTTTATTTGAGTAGAGAATGTGTGAAAGTGAACAATATTGAATGGGATTTGAAAGAAAATTAGGAGTTATATTGATTAAGTGTAAGGCACTGTGCCATGCTGCATGTTCTTGGCTTTTGTCTTGCCATTGAACCCTGATAACTGGAGGAGAGAATAAGGCTGATGACTTTGAGCAGCTCTGCTTCACTGAAATCCAATTCATGTGCAAGTCAAGACATCACTTCCATGTCATTTGTCCTCTTCAAGAATAAAGGACAAACAAAAGCAATAGCAAAGTGGAGACTGTATGTCTAATCAGCCTGTATTGTTTTATAAGGTGAATTTAAATATTTTCACTTTCAATGTGAACTGGTGATTTACATAATGAAACATTTTCTTTGAAACAAATGACTAGTATTATTAGTATTACTCCTTGAGAGTAAGGATTGTTTTATTCTTTGTTTCTTTAGCACCTTCAGTAATAATAGACACTGATACATAGTAGGTATTTAATGAATACTTGATTGATTGTTAACTTTGCTGAAAAATGTAAATAGAATGTTAATGCATGTGTCCAATTTTTAAGAAATTGAATAATCTGGGTCATATGCTTCTGTGACTTTCACAAGCATGACAGAATTAAGCAAGAAATAGGTGCTTAATAAATGCTTGCTGATTGATGAGTGACATTTAGCCACAAAATATATGCTGAAATGGACAATCCTTTTCTGATTATTATCTATTTCTACTTCTCACAAAACATTATTTTTTAAAATAATTCACTCAGAACTAAATAATTTGTCCCTTTGAAATAGTCACTCAGGCTTCTTACATTTTTAGTATCATAACATTGCACCTTCTCCCTAGAGAATCCCTGAAGAGTAAGTGGTTGGTAGAGTAGAAGGAGTTGCAATGATATCTATTCAGTAGTTTCTTTCTCTTATAATGTTCTACCCCTGTTTCCCAATTTTATTTATTAAGAATATTTTGTTAATTCTCAGCAACCAAGAATGTAAAATGCAGTCAGGTGAAACAGAGTTCGTGTAATCCTATTTAACTAGAAAAAACATGGGGTGATGGGGGAAAAGCAACAGAGTAGTACAGTCTTGAATTTAGTAAATGAACAAGAAGGTTGAAAAGTAATGGGCAGGCCCCAAATCTGAGCACAGGGCACTATGTGTGACTAGCTGGGGGCCCATGGGAGAAGCTTATTTTGCTCATACAATTTAACTCAAAAGCAAGCTCTTTGCCGTAGTTAGGTTCAGATACGCTAATCCTAGAGCCAGAGGTCATCTGGTTCGAAGTCAACTGGACTCCCATATACTGTCATCACATTCTTATTCCTGGAAAAGCAGGTCAATATTTTATGTTTAGTTTCCTGGCTTGATCCTAAATGGGTTTTCCCTCCACCCTGCTATTTCTTTTCATTTATAAAAACCATTTAAGGATTTTACTTAATACAGCAAGGAAGAATCCACCAATAAATTCTTCACTCAAAAGATTAAAGACATTTATGTACAACATAAAAAGTCTTCCCTACATCACAGTACTGATGTTTGTATAGCTTAACCAAACAGAGTATAATATATGAAAGACAAGGACTAACAGACATTTCTTTTTGTAAAAGTGGGATCATTTACTAAAAAAAAAAAGTTGGCTGCCTTATTGTTCTTAAATGCTTTTATCTTTCTCTGTTTTATAGCAGTGCATCTATAGAACCGCTTCTCCCTGCCTGCCACCCCCAAGTCCATTAAAGCCGTGCTTAGTCAACTTCTTTGGCAGGTGGATCCCCTTAATCATGGCCCTCACCCAACTGTGCTCTGTAACTCAATCAGGGAAGCTACATCCCCTGGCTGCCATACCTGCTTAACTCTACTCATTATTATACAATGGTAAATTTATTTGATGGCAAGTGCACATTAATTGCATTTATTTCTAAGGAAAATCTGCCTATAGATGAAAGAAGGAAGATGCAAGGGATGTGCCAATGAAAACATACCATAAGAATTCCCCAAAATGAAGAATATGATTGTCTTCATCTGTAAAATAGAGGTAATAAAACTGCATTACCTCATAGGGTTTTAGTGAGGCGAGTATTTGTTAGACAATGTATATCAGTATCAGTGGATATGTATTTATTAAGCACCTACTATGTGTCAGGAATCATGCTACATGGTGGGGATGCAAACTTCAAAACGAAATTATCCTTGCCCTCAGGCTAAGAATGGCAGCTAAGACATTGACCTATATCTCCACTGGAAAAATCTTCAAATTCACCTTCAAATATGTGTTCAGAAAACATGATCACGACCTCTTTGGTTGCACAATGATAACTGTCTTCCCAGTATCATAGGGTATTGCAAAATTTCAGGGGGAAATGTTTGGACTAGGAACCTTCTTTGACTTCTAGGAATTGTACTGTTTCTTTTCAGAATATATGAAAAAACTTGTTCTGGGAAAAAGTAAACAAACAAACAGAATAATCCCATTTCTATTAGAATATTTCTTTCTGGGATTATAGTCTCTTAAAGATTCTTTGAAACTAGTATTCACTATTTAAAGGAAATTATACCTGAAATATAAGAATATTTCTCTCATTCTTTGAAACAGGCCCAACCTGTTTAAGAAACAATGTGAAGTAGATGCCCACAACTCCTAGAGGATTTCAAACTCTTTCTATAGTCTTAGATTGAATTTTTTTGGTTATTTGTCTATGAGAAATCTCAACATATTCCTAATGGATTTAGGAGCAATCAGGGTGTTCCCACCCTACAGGGCCTGTTAGTGGCTTGGGCAACCTGCCAATAAATTGTCCAGCTTTTACTTGCCTAAACCAAGGAGTTCAAACAGATGGAGTTTAAACCTGGGTAGAAAATCCTGCCTTGGATTAGTCTATGTATTACCTTCTATAGAGAAGGCACTGAATCTATTTAACTTGTTTTATCCTGAACCCTATGCAGTCAATTACATGTGGGTGCTTGATGAATCTCTCTGATGATGGAGACTACATTGGTGGGATTTACTTGGGACTTGACATGTGGCTATGTCTCCTCCCCTCTTAACTGGCTACATCACCCTTAACTCAGATGGTATATTAATAGAGACTTTTTATGGGATTTCTCAATCACAGGAAATCCTTCCATATAAGGGAGATGCTGCTCTTGGTGATAAAAGGGCAATCCCCAGTGGTTATGACTGGCTTTAAAGCACAGTATCTCAATGGCTTAAGCACTATTTTGGCATGGTAAAGTAGAAAGGTAACCACAGGATTTTTTTTATTAAATAACCTTATTTATTTATTTACTTTTAGTTTACAACATTCAGTTCCACAATGCCTTGAGTTCCAAATTTTCTCTCCCTCCCTCTTTCCCCCTCTCCCCCAGCCATGGCGACATGTAATCCAATATAGGTTCTACAGATACCTTCACATTAAACATTAGTCAAGTTGTAAAGAAGAATTATGGAATGAATGGAATGAATGATAAAAAAGGAACAAAAAGTAAAAGGGAGAATAAGTAGTTTGCTTCAATCTGCATTCAGACTCTGTACTTCTTTCTCTGTATGTGGATAGCCCCTTCCATCATAAGTCTTTTGGGGCTGTCTTATGGTATTGAATTGTTGAGAGGAGCCCAGTCTATCAAAGTTAGTTATCACAGATAGGATGTGTCTTTAACTGTGTACAATGTTCTCCTGGTTCTGCTCTCCTCATTCAGCATCATTTTATATAAGTCTCTACAGGTTATTATGAAGTCCATCTGCTCCTCATTTCTTATAGCACAATAGTATTCCATTACATTCATATATCACAACTTTTTTAGCCATTCCCCAATTGATGGGCAACCCCACAATTTCCAATTCTCTGCCACCACAAAAAGAACTGCTATAAATATTTTTGTACGTATGGGCCCTTTTCCCACTTGCATTATCTCTTTGGGATACAGCCCTAGAAGTGGTATTGCTAATTAAAGGAATTCTTAAGAGCTATTTCAACATTTCTAAATTCCCATGATTTATAACTGACATGTATCTTAGTGAATATAATGATCTTGTTTTATTAATCTATATTGTTTAATTCACTCTCAGGTAGTACGTTAGGCATTTGTTTGTAAAGCTAGTACTCACAAGGATAGGAATATGAGTAAACTATCACTAGCTGGAGAGTGGTGTCTTAACTATAGCTTCATGTTCAGAAAAGTTAAGATCTCTATGTGAGAGACACAGAATCGCATGCTTTTTTCCTTGAAAAAAAAGAGAACAATATTTTTATTAAAATAGCTAGCATAAATGTTAAATAATAATTGATGCTTTTCTGCTTTTAATACCCAAGAAAAAACAATGACAAAACTATCAAGATTGATGGCATATATAATGCTCTGTGCATATAGTCCACGAACTCTCTATTAAGAGGAGGATAATGTAGGCATTTATATTTATAAAAGTAAAACATATTATAGGAAGATTTAAAGAAATACAAATACTTAGGTATAGTTGAGCACTTCCTTTACCAAATCCTAATTATTATGACTAACTGACGGTTTTCCTCCAAGTTGGAATAGAAATAGTTTCCTTGACCTTTATGTTTCTAGGAACATTTGGGGCATGTAAATAGTTCTGCTAGCAATCTTCAGCTTACAGGCAGCTTGACATGCTTTTAGCATAAGAACACCAATTTTGGGGGGGGAAGACTAATCTTTGCTTTTACTGTTAAAAACAACTGAAAGGCAACATTGAAATGGTTAGAGCTTTAGACATTATGATTGCTAATGAGGAGCATTTCCCTAGTTTAAGAACTCATAAATAGGTATTCAAAGGAACATATTCAAACTCTTTTTTCTTCTACATATTTTAGCTTCTTGCAGGGTGCCCCCTCCCTCTATCAAATTTATATTTCCTCTATCTTTTCCCCAATTTCTTCCTCTGCATCCTACTAACTTCTATCTCTCCTGAGGGTGAAAGTGGAAGGAAAAAACCAAAACCAAACCAAACCAAACTCCAACAAAAACTTTAAAAACTTGGAAGCTTAAGTTGGAATACACGAGATATTGTCTATAACAAATGGATCTAATTGAGCAATCATGAAAACAAACTACTTCTTTTTCTCCCCATTAACCTAAGTATATGATCTGTCTGGGTAAAGCTTCATGGTCTGTCACTGTTTAGTCACTTGATACTCCACTATCCTAAGATAGTTTATGGCAGTCTGGTAATTAGAGACACACAGAGGAATAAACTCCTCGTTATGTAAAATAAAATGTTAAACTGGGCAATAATGGAGCAAATTAATAATGCCCCAAAGACATTAAAGGTAAATATAATTGTAAGGTAAACACAGTGGCTTTAAATATCAGCATTTATGTGACAGCTGCTCTCCAAGCACCTGCTTTGGACTCTTATTCACAACCCTCATTTAGAGTCACCAGCTTCTGCTTAGGCTCACTGTTCACACAATGGAGAATATTGCTATATTCCCATTCAACTGCTTTTACATTTACCCTCCTCCCTGACTCCTTTCTTCTGGGCTATTATTCACCATCCTTTGTGACCGCATGGGTGCATATGTAAGTGACCCCAGAGCTCCATTACCAGCCTGAACATTGAGAGCCTGTTGCAGCATCATGAGGTACAACTATAAGACATACAGAAAAAGAATATTCTCATCCTGTCCCCAGAGCAGCTGCTGTGCAATTCCATCCATCCTTTTTCCACGCACAGATGAATAAGCCTTGGGGATACTCTGGTTCCTAACACTGGTACTACTCTGTTTGGAGGGAGCTCTCCTCCCCATCAAAGTGGGAAAAGTAACTGCCAGTTGAGAGGAGTAAACAGATTATTATCATGTTCATTTACTCTGTTAGCATATGGCTTTTTTTTGCCAAATGTTGTCACTTACATTAATTTCTAGGGGTGTATTGGGTGGCAGGGAGCAACAATATCATTCAACTTGAAACAATTTGCTCAAAACTCAGCTAGGTTGTGCAATAGATAGAGTGACTGCCCTGGAGTCAGGAAAACCTGAGTTCAAATCTGAACCAAGACACTTGCTGGCTGTGTGACCCTGGGCAAGTCACTTAACCCTGTTTGCCTTAGTTTCCTTATCTGTAAAAATGACCTGGAGAAGGAAAGGGCAAACCAATGCAGTATATTTGCCAAGAAATTCCCAAATGAGTTCAGGAAGGATCGGACCCAATTTAAAGACCAAACAACAATAACAACAAAGTGGTTCAACTAAACACTTATTACCTAGCTTTGCTGTGTAGTTAACAAAAGACTAGAAGCAAAGAAAAAGAAATCATAGAATACTGGGGGTGCAAAGGAACTTACAGGTCATCTCATATAGCCCTTCTTATTTTATGGATGAGGAACCTGTGGTCAGAGAGGTAAAATAACTTGATTAAAGTAACTTAGTGATTAACCAAGTCAGGGCTAGAATCTGGGCCTTCTGACTTGAGTACAGGACTCTCTACAGAACAACATATGCATTGGGGGAGGGGGAAAAAGAAAGAGAGAAAGAAAGAGAGAGAAAGAGAGCGAGAGAGAGAGGAGAAGAAGAAGAAGAAGAAGAAGAAGCAAAGGAAGAGGAGGAGGAGGAGGAGGAAGAGGAGGAGAAAGAAAAGAAGAAGAGGGCAGGATGACATTTATTATCAGAGTTGAATTTATGCTAGGATGACTTGAGAATTTCTTGGGACCCAAGGGGTGCAGAGATATTCCTGTACCTTGGGTACAGAAATTTAAAAGGCAACTAATATAAGACATGCCTTAAGAAATATAGTTATAACTTTCTTGTTAGGCTGTGTTCAACTCTTTGTGACCCTGTATGGGGTTTTCTTGGCAAAGGTACTAGAGTGGTTTGCCATTTCCTTCTCTAGTAGATTAAGCCAAACAGAGGTTGTGACTTGTGCAACTTCATACAACGGGAAAGTGTCTAAGGCTAGATTTGAACTCAGGTCTTCCTGTCTCCAGGCCCAGTGCACTATGCACTGAGCCTCCTAGCTACCTCTATAATTTAGTTTAGGATCTAGTTAACAAGAATATTTAAAATGAGAGACTATCACATAAGCTCCTCTCCAGCTGGCCAAGTCTTGCTCTCCTTGCCCCCCCCAAATTGAGGTGACCTTGAAGTATCCTGTGGTATCAACCCATCAGAAACTGCTCTATCCTGATAGAAGATTTTTGTCTTACTGTCATCTCTCTGCCACTTCCAAAATGAATTTCTCTTAAAAAGTTCATTTGAGTACATCTTTTGTGCTGCTGGATTGGGCATTTTTTTTGGTAAACTTGCTGTAGGTATCAACACAACTAATTGGCTAATTAGTTCTCTTTATTGCATTTCTAGAGCAACTTTATCCTGTATTCCTTAAGTGATAGTGATTTTAGTTTTGATTTTATGATATGATATTTTTCAGTTTGCTATTTTTAGCTTCAGGGCACTGTGGTTTATTTCTTTTCATAAACAAAGTCAGTACTTTGAATTCAACCGAAAGAGAGTGACTAGTGACTTGATTCCTGAGTTTCATCTCCAACTATTTGATATTTTGACTTGAATGTCCAGATGCCATCTTAAAGGCAATGTGTCAAGAACTGAACTCATAATCTTTTCCCTTGAACCTTCCTGTCATTCTAATTACCCAATTACTATTGAGGGTATCACCATCCTCCCAATCATCCAGGCTTGCAACCTAGCTTGACTCTTCATTCTATTTTATCTTCCATAGCCTTTCAGTTTCCAAATTCTTCCAAAACCTCACATATGCACTCCCTTGTCTCCTATAATGTTGCCAATGCACCAGGCAAGATATTTATCACCTCACACCTATCTGGATTATTTCAGTAGTATAGCATTTGGTATCCCTACCTCAAATCTTACCCCACTTTACCCAAATTGATTTTACTAAAATGCAGATGTGGTCATGTCACCTCCTCATTCAATAAACTTCAATGGCTCCCTAGTACCTCTGGGACCAAATATAAAATGGCAGCTAAGTAATGTAGTATACAGAGTGCTGGGCCTCCACACAAGAATCCAGAGTTTAAATTGTACCTCAGATACTTAATAGCTGGGTAACTGTGTAATGGTAATTGGAATTTGAAGATCTTCCCTGCCCCTTAATAGGTCAAATGTAATCACATGGAGCCTGTGGAGGGAGAAATTTGCTTAACTGGTGGTGTAGGAAGTTAGTCAGAACAGGCAGGGCACAGGAAGCAGATAGCTAGGATTGTGAGTGTTTGTGGGAAGGCTTTGGGATGGTGTTGCTTCCTGCAGTGATAAAGTATATTAACGTCTTTGTTGCTATGATGGATTCAGTTTTCTGGTATTCAGATTTGACTTTCTGGTGTTGGGATTCAGCTTTCTGGTGTCTGAATAAATGTTTCGGTTCTGTCTTCTATATGGAGAGTCTGTTATATTTTTCAATTCAGAACTATGCTGGCTTTTGGTTGCCATTGGTGCTATGAATATTGCCTTGGCAATACAATCTGTCAAATAATTTAATTAACCTTTGTCTGCATCAGTTTCCTCAACTCCAAAATGGGAATAATAACAGCACCTACCTCTAGAGGTTGTTATAATGATAAAAATGAAGTAATATTTGTAAAGCAATTTGTAACATTTAAATTTGTTATTATTGTTATTATTATTGTTATTATTATTTACCCTATCTGGATTCTAACATTATTTATAATCTGGGCCTTTCAAACCTTTCCAGTATTCTTACATTTTACTTCCTCCACACACTCTGCAATCTAGTGACACTGAACTCTTTGCCGTTCCTCTCATTTAACACTCTTTTTCTCAATTCCAAGCATTTTCTCCAGCTGTCTACTGTGCTAGATCTTTCTCCCTCCTCCTCTTTGCCTTCTGGCTTCCCTGGCTTTCTTCAAATTTAAGCTAAAATCTTACCTTCTATAAATTTTCATTAATCTTAAGGTCTGCCTGAGATTATCCTAAATTTATCTTGTGTATATCATCTTTGCATATAGTTGTTTTCATGTTGTCTCCCCCGTTAGACATGAGTTACTTGAGAGTAAGGACTTTCTTTTTCTTTCCTCCCCTCTTCTCTCCCTTCCTCCTTCCCTCCCTTCCTCCATTCCTCCCTCCCTTCCTTCCTCGCTCCCTTCCTTCCTTCCTTTCTTTCTTTTTCTCTTTTTATTCCTAGAGCTTAGCACAATGCTTGGCACAGAGTATATTCACTTAGTAAATGTTTGTTGACTGACTGACTCTGAGAGGAGAAAAAACAAAACAGAACAAAAACCCCTCAGGCTTACTTCTTTGACTCATCAGTTTTTAATTAACATGGAATTGCTAGTGATTTGAAAGACAGATTGATCATAAAACATAGTAAAACTAGATAAATTTACTTTGAGTGTTACCTAATGAATTAACAGAAGTCATTTCCAAATATAATTCTTATAATTGTTGTTGTCATCATCGTTCTTCTTCTTCTTCTTCTTCTTCTTCTTCTTCTTCTTCTTCTTCTTCTTCTTCTTCTTCTTCTTCTCTGTTACCCAGAAGCAAAAATAATTCCAAGCTCAGGTCAATGAAAACCTACCTGTCCTTTTGAAATAGAAAAGTTTTGATATCACTTTTTCCTTCACACTTGAGACTCCTTATTCCCTTGGAACTTTTTTATTTTGAAGGTTCCTTTATCAATGGTAACCTGTGAGAGACTGAACAACACCTTGACCAGTTTTGTCCGAAACTTCCTAACAAAAGGAGTTTGAAAAGGGATTTTTTCCACTAAGAAGAGCTTAGTTGATCATCTATGATATACTTATGTACATAATTATTTGGGAAATTTTTTCCCTCAATAATATTGGAATTTTATCAAGGCATTTCCTATAATAACAGCTAGTATTGAGAAATTAAACTGACCTAGATCTGAAATTCCCTTTCTGGATCCATTATAAGAATTTGTCCATCTGGGAGAGAAGCCAGAGTAGGCAGAGAGTATAATTAGTACCTTGAGGTAGGTTTTCAAACAAGAAGTATAGAAGGAAAATTGAAATGGTTCCAGTTTCTACTCCCTCAATTTCCTTTTCATCCATAAATGTAATATTACAATTTTACAAGGTTGAAATAACATATTCTTCCTTAAAATTTCTTTGATTCTCCAAGCCCTCAGTTCCATGACTGGTGTAGGTCAGATTCCAAGTATTTATTAATATGTGCCAGGTACTGTGGTTAGTATTAAGAAACACAGAGACAAAGGAAAGTCCATGTAATCAAGGAACTCATAATCTAATGGAATAGTCACAGCCTGAGCTCTAACCATATGGCCCACTCAGGCAGTGGAGCAGACCTTTAAAACTCTTGTCAAAATCTGAGTCAGTCATGGGAACGTCAGTGTACCTCTCCTGTAGCTCTAAACAAGGCAGCTAGATGCTTATTCTCTAACTGAGTCACTCTTCTGCAATGTAATATCATAATCCTAATGGAAATGAGACAAGGAAGGGACTGAGACACCAGGGTGACATCTTCTCTTTAACTCTAAGGAATCAGTTTTACATCTGGGTAGAAGCTTAGAGATCACTGAGTCTGACATTCTCATTTTATAGAGGATTAAAGTGAGTCCAAACTACTTCTCTTTCCAGTACACAATACTGCCTCTTAGTTACTTCACTGAAGGTGAGAATTAAAACACATTTTCTGCCTTCCAATCTCAATTTAGTTAATAAAGTCCTCCTTGTGTATATAAAGTAGAAATCATAAAATCAAGCTTTCTTTGGGCTCACCAGATGCATTCCCTCAAGAACAACTGTCATGTCCACAAAAAAGAGTACTCTGGCCTGAGCTGAGGAGTTAAGAGATATTCCTAATCAGCTACCAGGTCACTAGATGGTAAGAATGAGGTGTGTGCAATAGTACAACCGACTAAATTCAGTGTGAGATGGGTAAACTGAGAGGAAGGACCATTATAAAATCCAAGGTAAAATACACTAGAGAAATGCTCTTACTTATACTACCCTACTACTCTCCTCTCATTTCCTTCCTCACTCTATGGCTTTCTTTCTTTCTCCCCTTTCCTCCTACGAAGTCCCACAGAACTCTGTGATATGGCTATTTCTGTCTTTCATTTGTATTTTACTTTTAGCATCTAATTTCCTTTTTGGCACATCCTTCACTCTGCTCTTTTATTTTTTTCTCCTTCCCCCCCCCCCACATCTTTGTCATCCAAATTCTAGGATCTCTCCGCCTATCACAAATTGTCATGTTCTATAAGATACAGGTTAGAAATGATTGAAGGCGAGATGAAGGTTTTCCAATGATGTGTGTGCTTATGTATCCATGTTTGTTTAGTAGTTTTAAATTCATTCCATTTAATCCTGAGAAAGGGTATTACATGAAACCTAGTGATCAGCAAATCTGAACAGGGCCTGGGGGTTTGGTTTGCTTTTGATATGCACTGAAATGGTTAGTTCTTCTTTAAACCTTCTGGGGCCCACACACTGTGTTCTTTTCTCCTCCTCTTAGTAATAAGAACATTAAATCACATTTATAGAGTCCTTTGATATTAATAAATAACCTTTTGAGAGAGGAAGTTCAAGAATTATCTCCATTTTATAGACTGAGGAAACTGAGATCTAGAGAGGTTGTAACTTCTTCAAGGTTACACAAGTAGTAGACATGATATTACAGCTAGAATGTGTAGCAGCTATGATCGACTTAAGTCTTCAGCCTCTTAATACAGGGTTCTTTTCACTAGGCTCAATCAAACTCAATAACCCCATGGCTCTAGTAAGGCCTTGCAAATAGCATCCAGTCCACTAACAAACTGAGCAAGAGTCTAGTAAAGTAATTATTCACTTTTCACAAATTCCATGTCCAGTTGCAATGCAGTACAGGGTCCCGGACAAAATAGGTGCTTTAATAAGTGTTCAGTGAATTGGACGATATAAAAGAATAAGACTATATCACCTCTAAGGTGTTTTCCAAGTCAAAAATCATATGCTTTCATATAGTTTCTGCCCTAGATTAGAATAGGGTGAGGGGGTAGGAAAGAAACCTCTAAGTCTTGACTATGTTTCAGGCACTGTGCTAAGCACGTTAAAAAAGATTATTTCATACTTATGTAATTGTAAAACAGAGAGGGATATGATATTTCCTACCTCAACAGCCAATTATCATTATTATTATTTTATTTTATCATTGGATAGAATGTAGTATTATAAGATGAGATGTAGTAGCTTATGGTCCCTTTATGAGACTCAAATGCCTCTCTAATTAAGTCCAGAAGGAAACAACAGGATTGGATGAGTAAACAAACCAAAAAAAGGTGTTTGTTTGTGGGGTGAGATAGTAAACTGGGAGCTGCCTGTAGAGCAGGTCTCTGCAGGGGGAAGAGTGATTTCTCCTCTTTTCTCTCCCTGTTCTCTTTTTGGACATGTAAATTTGAAGGGGGCCTACTGGACCATAGGGGATACTGTGTCTAAAAGACAGCAAAGGCACACACATGAACCAGACACACAAAGATACCCAGACTCAGGGACTCTAAGGAGGAAGTTGTTTTGAGGAATGGGAACACTGATAATTGAGAAGAGAAACAGGTATGAAAAGAAACACACTCTTGGAATTCAGTTGAGCAACCATCTCAGTAGAGTCATAGCATGTGGTTTACCTTTGAGTCTACTCTTCCCATAAAGACATGTGTATCCACCTCAGTAAAGGGACAGGGACAGGGTAGAGAACAAAACAATGGGGGAGGTGCAGGATAGGAAGGAGGGACATACAATCAGCCTCTCACAATATATTCCCCATGGAGATGTCCTGCGTAATTATACATGTACAGCCTGTATTGAATTGCTGCTCCTTCCAGTGGGAGTGGGTGACAAGGGAGGAACCGCAAGAATCTAGAATTTAAAGCTATACAATCAAATGTTAAAACAAACAAACAAACACACACATATATATATATGTATGTATGTATATAGAATTATTATTCTTAACCACATGCAACTGGGAAATAAGACATACAGGGACTGGGGTAGGG
>CM053595.1:199677563-199718528 GCA_028646575.1 Pseudocheirus occidentalis | reverse complement strand
GCACAATAATATTCCATCACACTCATATACCATAACTTGTTCAGCCATTCCCCAATTGATGGGTATACCTTAAATTTCCAGGTTTTTGCCACCACAAAAAGAGCTGCAATAAATATTTTTGTACATATGGGACCTTTTCCCACTTCTAGAGATCAAGCCATCTTTACCTCTCTAGGCACACTTGGAGACATAGTTTGGGTTCATAAGCAGTCCCTGGCCACTGACAAAAGACCTTATACAATATACAGAGAAAGTAAGCCAGTTTCTCCTTCCTGTTATTAATTGACAGTTCTCACTCCTTCTCTAAGAGCAGAACATGCCTTCCTGGGATAGTATTCAGGATCTTTGTTCTATAAATTTTCAAAAAGAAGGTATAAACATTTCTATTTACCAGTCTTTTCTCCTTTTACACAGTCTACTAAGCCAGCCCCTTTTCTTTTGTTTGGTATTCAAAGCACAAGAATAGTGCCAATGAATATAAGCGAAGAAAAGAGCAAAGGGATTTTAGGTGGAATATTTTAACCCAAGGAGTATGTCCTGCTCCAGGGTGGTCATATTGCCAGCTTAGTAGGTTAGGCTTGTGAATAGAGAAGAAGAGACTCATATACTAGAAGAGTGAGGATTTGGGAGATTTGAAAAATATTTCTCATCAGAGATAATAGACAAGACTAGGAGACTGACATTTTCATTGCATCTTATGTTACTCTCTTGGTCAAATGGGGTTAGGAACTAGACTATTCTGGAAAAAAAGATTCCTATTTTTAAGTTTAGAATAATGTCCTATAGTCTATGTTTTAGACTAGTCCCTGTCTGAAGAAAATGCAATTTCTTTTGAGAGGAAGCATGCTGCTGTATGAAAGGCTGCTGCTGCATTTGAAACCAGAGGACTACAGTTCAAGTCCAGATTTTTCCACCTGCTGCCTGTAAAACCTTAGACAAATCATGAATCTGATTTCCTCATCTGTAAATGAAAAGGACCTAAATAAGGTCCTTTTGAGCTCTGAATTTATTCTTCAAAATGAAATGAAACACAAAAATCCTCATAAAATTGGAGGAACAGAGATTTAGATTGGGAAGAGACTTCAGTGACCACTTAGTCCAACCTTCCCTCTCATGTAAGGAAACAAATGGCTAGAATGGGGAAGTGACTTGCCAAAGGTCACACATGGAGTAAGTAGCAGAGTCAGGCTTCAAATCTAGGTAGGTCCTCAGACTCCACATATTACTCTGTCTCTTTTCCCACATTCTCTCCAGATCTTTAAAAGTAAAAACAAAAACATCCCTGAACTCTCCTTTCCCTTCTTTTTCTGTGAGAACTATGCTCAATATTAATTTTCATTACCTATTTAGAGTTGTTCTCTCATTTATATAAAGAAGCCAAATAATTTAAAAGAGTTAATAACAATGTGACTAGCACGAATAGAATCATTTCATGTTTATTCCTCAGAGTGCCCTCAGAAGAACACAAAATTGCCTTTATCCCACCCTGGTTACTAGTTAGAAGGGATTTCCAAGTGAAAATGAAATATTGGATCCAACTTGTAATTTCTGGGTTTCCAAAGCACAAACTAATTCAAGATGTGTACGCATCTCCATGGAACTTCTCAAGTAAATTATATCTGGTACCCTCTGGGACTCTGGCCAAAGTGGTAACAGGAACACTTGTCCCATGGAAAGCTCTCATCTGAATATGTCAGTCTGGGACTTGGCCCAGGCTAGATAGCATGCAACAGCCCCCTAACTGGAAAACTTAAACTGTGTCTACATAAGCATGGTGAACCATATGTGGAAGCATACGCTTAGGCTGGCCTGGTTTGCTAGGGGTCATCTACATGCTGTGATAACAGCCAGGGCAGAAATTCTGGATCTCATCCCCCAGCATGGTGCTGCTGTGTCAATAAGGCTGAGACGGCCAGGGTGGCTGAATGTTAGATGTCTAGTATGCTTCTCTGTTGGAATATAGATATGACCACAGAGTACACATTTAACTAGTTGGTGAGTCTCACTTCTCCTCTTCCTTATTCAACTGCTGCCTTCATTTATGCATCAGCTCTATAAGAATACTTGCATGATGTGGCACTCTTAATTTTCCACTGGGGTAGATACATTTTCAGTTGGTTTTCTGTGCCCAGTGTCCTGCAGCCACAGTTGTATGAGGAAAGAGGTCAAATAATAATTTTTAAAAGTTAGCAATAATAACAATGTGAATAACAGGAATAAAATCACATTTCATCTTTATTTCTCAGAGCAACCATAGAAGAAAACAAATTGTTCTAGGTAAAGGCCTTGTTAGTTCCATGGTCTTAGCAAAGGGAACACCTGCCATTCAATATACCGTCATTGATCTACTATATTACCATTTGTCTTTGTTACAAAGGCTGGGATTATTATTTTTGTCTCTTTTGTACAATAAATAAATAAAAGTTATTTCTTTGGCTGGACTACAATCTGCCTTACCTCTTGCCCTTTAGGACCTGTAGTCTCTTGCCTGTCTGATGTTTGCTTCTTTTCTGGGTCCCAGTTTAATAGAAATTCTGAATGCAGGTTCATACCCCTGCTATTAGGTGTTCAAGGATCCTTGTTGGAAAACACATCAGCATCAATCATTGTCTAGGGCTCCTTAAAAAACAAGCTTGATAGATAGACTAGCAGCCAGCAAAGCTTCCTCTCCACCTCCCCAGCATGCTGCAATTCAATTAGTCATGGTCAGAGGGTGGCATTATTATTCATACATTACTGATTGTTCCCAAAGCAAACAGCACTAGGATGGGGTCTGTGATCCTCCCAAAACCCTTAGAAAGGACACAAAAGATGAAGCTTGGGAGACCCCAGGGTGGGACATTTGGTCTGAATTTTGATCTCCTTTGCAAGCTTCCCAATCAGATCTTACTGGTTTTGATTTTTTTCCATATCCCTTAAAGATAAGTGTCCTGTTTGTGCATACAAAAACCCAGCAGGACTATTTTACTCCTAACAATGCTGCACAGTCCTTCTCAACCACACAACTGTCCTTCCCCTCTCCATTTACTGTGGGAAGTTAAAACTTGGAGTGTTATGATTCAACATCACTGAGGCCCATCACCATATAACGGATCAATAGGATTGGCCATTTTTGTAACTATCCAGAGTTGAAATGAAGGGTTAACTTTACAAAATGGCAAAGAATTTGAAATGGTCTAGTGAGACATCTGTTTGTTTATCAGTACTGCTGAGTTCAAGTGAATTCAGTACAAAAGTCACCTTTTCTTTTATAAAATTGAGGAATCATTGAAATGATCAAAACACACAGAGGAGTGAGAAAGAGGCATATGCACAATCAGAAAAATAAAGAAAGAAAGGAGAAAAGTAAAAGAAAGAGGAAAGAAAAGAAAGGAAGAGAAAAAAGGGATACTTTCAGAGTCGTGTAACTAATAGGCAAGGTCCTCCAAAAGGAGCTTTTTCTTTTAAGACTGCTACTGTTTTTCTCTGTCAGTTAAATGTGCTGAATTAGTGAGCTGGGTAGATCAAATCAGTAAGAATTCATTGAATGCCTGTTATGTACAAAGCATGAGGGAGAGAAATGTATAAAAAATTCCAATAGCCAATAAACCAGAACATGTTCACTGGAAATCAGGTCTACGCCACACAAGCTGAACTAGAGGTTCATCCATCAAATAATGAATTTCGGGACCTTGATATTTTGGGTCCTTCTCACTTTTCCTTTAATCAATCTATAAATCGCTACTACAGTCTCAGACAGGGCCTTAGGATTCTAATTTAGACTTCTAACCCTGTCTTGCTGATTAAAAAAAATCTCAAACTGCAATTACATTGGTGTGAGGAGCTACCTATGTAGAATATTCATCAACTAATGCAATATAACTTGTCTTCACCTTAGAGACTTGATGAGAGCATTGAAATATTAGACAACTTATTCATGGTCACATAACTAGTTTGAGTTAGAGCAAGGACATGAACTCAGGTCTTTTAGACTATAAATTCAACCTGCATCATTTTATGCTACCCCTCAACATTCTGAATAAGGAAAATCACTTAAATTCATTTCATTTCTGTCTGAACTCAAAGTCAGAACCATATTCTGGTTCTCACACTTATAAATTATGTGACTTTGAACAAATTATCTCTCTGAGTTTGAGTTTATTATCCACAAGGCAGTGATAACAGTATGCTACATTCTTTACAAGACAGCTGCAAATAAAATGTTTGAGAGTTTTTTTATTGGTAAAAAAGGAATACGGGTAAAAATGGAAGAAAAGTACAGAGTGAAAATATTAAAAGTTTACTGACTATTAATATATTAAGAATCTATTTGCTTTTCTTCATGAAGCTGAACTGACAAATGATTTAGAAAAGAAGAAAAAGAGCCATCAAAATATCCGAACAAGGCAAAACTATCCCAAGCACACACAAGTGCTATGAGTGTACCTGTTCCTTCCTATGCTCCAGTGAGGAAGACCAGATAGTCAATTTGATCTAACTCATTGATTACATGCTTACCATGTGCAGAACACATTGTAGACTTTGGTAAAAGTGCAAACTTCAGTAAACCAATGTATCAATAAGCATTTTTGGGTGCCAACTCTTTATCAGGTATTTTCCTAGGAGTCAGACATACAAAGGCAAAAATGAGATAGTCGTTGACCTAAGGAAACCTATCCTTTATTAGAAAAGTTTTTATAGAAATAACCTACTAGACATTTTAGAATATGCTCCCAAGAGGTTGGAATCAGAGGGCAGGATTGCAAATCCTATAAAGTAGCAAATCACCTTTGCCATCCAACAACTTTACCTATTTGGAATGAAACTTAGAACCAGTAAGCAGGCCAAAGCAAAGCTTAAGAGTTGGTAAAATGGATGTTACCAAGTCCACATGCAAAAATTTATCTATTTTGCCCATAGAAGAGCCCATTAAGACCTCAATCAAAGCCCAGTTATGTTTACTTTATACATGATTCTGACAAGATTTTCCATCTGGCTTCCAAATGCAAATTAGAAGGGGGAACAGAAAACTGCTTTAGGCACCCATACTAACAGCAACTAGAATCCTGAAAGCAAAGGAGGACACAGAATGAATTAAAGGAAGACAAAATAACTCAAAAACAGTGCAGTCATTTGGGGTCATTTAATGTAGCATCAAGTAGTTCTCTATGCCTCAATGATTCATTTTGTAGCTCAGTATAGTAACCGTTCTTTCTCATCAATGGAGAAATTTAAATTTGAAATAGAAATGAATGGTCATATAATTTAACTTTAACCTGAGTAAAAGAAATCCCCCTCTACATCATCCTTGGCAAATGTTCATCCATAGTCATACTTTGCATTAATTCATAAGCATTTCTCAGTTTCCTAATATTGAAGATTATGGGTCAGTGGTTAGAACGTTCACCAAACCTGGAGTCAGGAAGACCTGAGTTCAAATCCAATCTCAGATACTTGCTAGCTGTATGACCCTGGACAAATCAGCTGCTTCATTTGTAAAGTATGCATAATATAGCACCTACCTCTCAGGGATGTTGTGAAGATAAATGGCAATAATATTTGTAAAGGGCTTTGTAGATCTTAAAGTGCTATATAAATGCTAGTTATTATTTTTCAACTTGATTGCTTTATAATGTGTCAGGGTGACAGGACCCTGATGATAATGCATAAGATTACATTACACTGATATAATAACACTGTCCATTGGTGATGGTGGTGAGGCATTTAGGTTATTTCTTTCTTTAAAATTCAGTTGTATTTTATTTTTAGCTCTGAATTCATTTACTCCCACATTTCCCTCACCTGCCCATGGAGGAAGCATGAAAAACAAAACCTGTTACACATTTTTATAACAGAGCAAAATAAATTTCTGTATTAGCCATGTCCAAAAAAACCACTTCAATTTGTACTCTGAATCAATATCTTCTAGATCTTGAGGACGATATCATATTTCATCATGCATCTTTTTGAACTGGTTAGCTATTGTGTTGATTAAGGATCCTAAAGTCTTTCAAAGTTGTTTGTCTTCACAATTGTTTTTATTGTATTAATTCCTTTTCCTGATTTTGCTCCCTTTACTTTTCATCACTTTATACATGTCTTTCCAGGTCTCTCTGAAACCATTTCCTTCATCATTTCTTACAATACAATAGTATCCCATCACATTCATACAGCATAATTTTTTCAGCCATTCCTCAATTTATGAGTAGCTACTCAGTTTCTAATCCCTTGCCACCATAAAAAGAGCAGCTATAAACACTTTTATCCATTCAGTTCCTTTTCTTACTTCTTTGATCCATGGACTTGATTGTGGTATCTATAGGTTAAAATATAAAGAAAATTTAATAACCATTTTTGCATACTTCCAAAGTGCTTCCCAGAATGACTGCACCAGTTCAGAGCTCCACTAGCAATGCACTGGTATACAGATTTTCCCACATCTTTTCCAGCATTTGTCATTTCCCTTTTCTGTTATCTTAACCAATCTGATACATGTAAAGTGGTACCTCAAAGTTGTTTTAATTAGCATTTATTAATTAGTGATTTAGAACCTTTTGATTATTGATAGCTTTGAATTCTTTTAAAAACTGACTGTCTTGATCCTTTGACTATCAATTGGATACTGGTTCCTAATTTTATAAATTCCTTATATATTTTAGAAATGAGATCTTTATGAGAGAAACTTGATGGGAAAAAAGATTCTTTCCCTACTTGTCTGCTTTCCTTTTAATTTTGGTTATATTGGTTTTGCTTCTGTAAAAAATTATTTTTAAATTTTTACATAACTAAAATTATCCATTTTATCTCTTGTGAATTTCTTTATCTTTTATTTGGCCATGAATTTTTCCCTATACTTAGATTTCAAAGGTAATTCCTTCTATGACCCTATAGTTTGCTTATACTACCCTTTTTGTCTAAATTGTATACTAATTCTGACCTTATCTTGATATACAATGCAAAATATATACTATACCTAGTTTATATCAGACTAGTTTCCAGGTTTTGCAACATTTTCTGTTAAAGTTATTGCTCCAATAGACAGGATCTTTGGGTTTATCAAACTAGGTTGTTGTGAATGTTGAAAACTGTCTTTACATGTAATTGGAAAAAATAAAATATTTTTAAAAATACGTCATTATCAGGGTAAGCAGCTAGGTGTCACAGTGGACAAATTGTGAGGTTTACAGTCAGGAAGACCTGAGTTCAAATCCTGATTCAGACATTTATTAGTTGTAGGAACCTGTGCAAGTCATTTAACTTCTGTGTATATCAATTTCCTTATTTCTAAAATAGGGGTAATAATAGTACTCACCTGCCAGGATTGTCGTGAGGATCAAATGAATTGGTATGTAAAGCACTTTGGAAATCATAAAGCCGTATATTAATGCTGAGCTGGCCATGTCACTCCCAACTCAATTCTAGTGGCTCCTTACCCCCATCACTGCTAGCATGAAATATATGCCTCTCATGGCATTCTGTTAGAGTCTTCAGAGCCTGCCCCCCTTCTCCTATCTTTCTAGTCTTCTTACATCTTACACCAACAAACATACTATATTGATCCAGTGACTGAACAAAACATTCCTCCTGACTCCAGACATTTTCATTGGCTAGGAGTGCTCTACCTCCCCATTTCCATCTCTTGCCTTACCCGGCTTTTGTGAAGTCCCAACTAAAACCTCATCTTCTAAAGAAAGCTTTTCTTCATCTCCCTTAATTCTAGGGCCTTCCTTCTATTGGTTTTTTCCAATTTGTCACATATATAATTTGTTTATACACATGTTTATGTTTGTACATTGTCTGCTCCATTAGGCTGTGGACTTTTAGAGCAAGTATTATCCTCATTTGGTGGAGAATAATTAGTCAATGTCCTGCACTTCCATAAGGGGTGATGTTGATGAGACCTAGAGAGAGTCTGAGAAAAAAGGTGTATAATTCCAAACTTCTTCAGGTACCTGAAGGGAGAGAAAGACTCTGGAAAGAAGCCAACGTGTATGTGGAAGATCTGACAATCTCTATCATCTCCAGGTTGCTGCACCAGATACTTTGAGGAATTTATATTTGGATAACATTTGAGATTCTCTCTCTGTTGAGCTGAGTTATCTCATTCCAAATGGGAAAGCTCATTCATTCTGTATTGTCTGGCATATATTCTATGATTAATATTTTCTTTGATTTTTGTTTTGTTATTGACTTGGATAAAAGGGCTTGCTGGTAATTTACTACATATTTTCACTGTACAACTGGCATTTGGTGAGAAGAGAGTAAAATTCTAGATGTAGAGTTTGGGACTCTCCTCTGTTATTTAGTGGTGCCACTTGAACCTCAAAAATGACTTCTCCTAGAGCAATCATATTTAAAAGAACTGAGAGATATAATTCTAGCCCAGAACCTCTATCTCCTAGGGGAGCATAGTGGTCAGCCTCCAACTCCAACCTCTTGTTCCCTTCATGTCTGTAATCAAAGTATCCTTGGAGAAGGGTGAGGAAAGATTCTAGTATTTTTGTTCTTGTTTCCCCATGAACCACATCTAGAAAGACCCACGTGAACATACATAACCTATTGAGGCAAAACAAAAGTGCATAAAATGCAACACATCACACATATACACCTTACAAGTCTCTATAAAAATATTACCTTAAATATCTTGTTCAAGGTCACATAGCTGATTAATGAGAGAATTACATTAAAAAAACTCAATCCCTTAACTCAGTTTCATGCTTTTTTCAGTATACCTTATAGCATACATTGCATACCATATATACACACATATACACACGTACTTGATATACACTCATACATTTCTATATGCATATACACATTATATATGCATATATATGTATACACACATACATTACACATGCATCCATGCACATATTATGTATACATCTATGATTAATTTGGAAGAACAAGAAGTGGCTTAAATGGAAGGCAGCATAACACAGAAGATAATTTACTAAACTTATGTTCAGCATAAACTGGATTCAAATTCTGGCTTTGTCATTTACTCTTTGTGTCTCTACACTTGAATTACTTAAAATCTCTGAGCGTTTTTTCCTGATTTATAAAATGCAAATTATAATACCCAAAGTATACACCTTACATAAAGTCTGTAAAAAGAACTATATAAACGTCAGGTGTTATAATTTTTTTAAAGAAAGAAACTGCCCAGTGTCCCAAATTTTCCCCCAGAAAGTGAGCAGGTTGTGCTAGAGAGTCTCTCAAGTTCTTTCACTTTATGTTCCAGAGGCAATAACCCTGATTTAAATTCCAATCTATGTTGAATAACATTCACATCAGTTTATCATTGAGTTTGATGGCAAAGAAATGCATTAAGCATCAAGGTAATAATTCTACTGAAGAATTTGCACTGCCATTAAATACTGAATTTAATTTCTACAAAGTTCAGAAAGACATACAATGCACAGCTCCAGACTTGCCAAAAAGTGACCTGACTGTTCTTTCAGCCAAATAACTTTTAAAAGTTGCTGTCACTCCCAGACATTGCCAACTGGATGGGATAATAGCCTGCCACATGTCATACAAAGCCCTACATACAATGCAAACATACCATTCATGTCCACAACTCAGATATTTACGACATATTCTACGGTTGCCATGTCAACTCATCTAGCAACCACCATATTAAATCATGCTGTCAATAGGCCAAAACACTAAAGCTCTGCAAGAAAATTCCAGTTGCTGACATGAAACATTTCATTTATCATTTCCAGACTTCTTTTTTTCAGTTGCCCCTTGCTTTTTGCTCATCTATTACTTTGGGCTGGTCCTTTGCTATGCGAGCAGAATACAAATGAATGTTTAAAAATTCTGGAAAGTAGAGGGTGGGGAAGCACTTGCCAACCTCTGGTCATTAGCACTGTTACATTACTCACTTTTCCAGGTGGTGGTGGTCAGCAGATAGGATAAAGAAGAGGCAGTGGTGGAGCTGATGATCTGTAGTGATCCATAACATAGGCTATTATGCATATAATGCATAATAACATTTGTAAACCCTAAATGTGTATGTAAATATGATTTTATTATTATTATTACTACTAGTAGTAGTAGTAACAGTAGCAGCAGTAATAGTGTTAGCAACAGCTGATGGTGTTCATTTTAGTGTCGTGTTTTCCACACCTTTCTTTTTTACCTAGGTCACAGAGCAATTATGAGCATCTGATAAGGGATCAAGAGAGAGATAAATAGCTGGACCAATTTATACATCCGCATTGAGGGAATCCTGTGTTAGTCTTTAGGGATCATGTGTTTCAAATGAGAAAGGACATTAATGGTTATTTAGTGATTCCCCACCCTTCCCCCATTTTACATAGAAGAAAAGTGAAGTCTAGAGATTTGAAAATACTTCCTCAAGTTCTTACAATCAGAATAGAGAAGGCCAGTAGTTTAGGCCAGGTCTTCTGACTCTATATTCATCATTCTTTTAGCTGTACAACATTGCCTCCTCAGAACAAATGAAAAATCAAAAACTCAAGGAGGACTCAGTTTATGAATAAGAAGTCCATCCCTGATGGTTCTGTGCACATTTAGAGCTGGACAGAAAATTTCTGTACACAAATTCTTTACAGGCAATATAAATTCTCTCCCTTTGAGAGGGAAAATTAAAGTTGCAGTATTGAAACTGGATTATTCAAGGCATATAAGCTCTTCCCCTGCACTTGGCCCTTTATTCTTCTGAGGAACTACCACCCAAACAGTGTAATTATGGAGGCAGCTAGTGGCATAGTGGATAGGACACCAGGCCACCACTCTCAAACAGTTATTAGTTGTGTGACCGTGGGCAAGTCACTTAACCTCTCTTTGTTTCAGTTTTCTCAACTATAACATGGAGATAATAATAGTACCTAAGCACCTAACTTGCAGGGTTGTTCTGAGGATCAAATAAAATATTTGCAAAAGAACTAAGCATTCTAAAAGCTATTGTGTGCATGTTATAGAGCAGACACTCTATAAATACTTATTCTGTTCCCTCCTCACTGAGAACTTTTGATATGGAGGGAATTCCATAGTTCTTACTCTGTATAGTTGAACATTCTCATATCTGACATTTTGGGACCCCTTGATAGGTATATCCTTCCATAGACATCATTTTACAGAAGTTAAGTGACTTATCCTACACACACAAAAACCTGAAGTAGATTTATCAATCTATTAATTACCTCCAGAACTATTCTGTCATTCAATTTCCTGAGCCAGTAGAAATGGTGTGAAATAGGCTCTAGAAGTAGACATTAGGAGGAGATGAATGAAGGATCCTTCCAAAAATGTCTGGTTAGTGGAAAAAAAAATCCAGTAAGATTGGATTCACAAAATTCAGTTCAATTCCTTGCTCTGTCACTTTAAGTAACTGTGGGATAGACAGAAAGCCTCAGTTGCTTCTCTGTAAAAAGGGAAATAGTCATATTTGTAAGAAAAGTGTTTTTAAAACTTTAAATTTTCATATAAATGTCATCTCCCATCCTTTGATTATTTTACTAGAAATCTGCCTTCATTACTTGTCCTCTTTCCTTCTAACATATTAACCCAAACACAGAATGTGATAGAATGTTGGGTTGGAACATGCCAGGCTCATTTATAATAACTGCAGGTTATAGAAAAGGAAAAAAATGTTCTCCATAATTTAAAAGAAACAAAAGAAAAATAAATAAAACCAAACACCTTCAAAACCACAAGCTAAAATTGGCATAACTCATTTTCAGCAAAACATCAATTGCTAATCCATTTTTAATCCCTGCCTGGCAGTTTAATATTCCAGAGTAAGTTTGTAGAGATATCTTCCTATAATGATTAATAAGGCATTTAATTGTAATATATAATCCCATAAAACATAGATTCCTTTTACTCCAAGTGTGGTACTCAAGGTCAAATTATTGCCCAATGCCTGAACATGTACCATCCATTACCATGGCTTCATAGGCTTGATTCATTGTCGGATTGGTCCTGGCTTGTTGGGCCCCAGAATACACACTGGCAGGCTTCCATAGATTCAACATTCAATCATTCATTCATCAAACATTTATTAAGTGCCTATTAGATCAGAATAGATGTGTAGCTAGGGTGGAGAACCTGTATATTGTAGGCCAGGATGCTATGATACATACTTGTGCTTCTTGATTTAATTCCACATAAGGTAGATTATCCCAAAATCCAAATATGGTTCCTTCTAGACAAGGAATATAACTGTACTCCTCCAACTTTCACTTGAATTCACATATTGACTCCCCAGAGGGTCACTGTTACCTTGAGTTCAAGGGAGTAAGCACTCTTGATAATATAGTGTCCTTCCTACCATAACCAATTATAAAACTTTTACTAAGAGGGCATAATGAAAACAATAGCCACAAAACTGGGTCATAATCTCCCACAAATAAATACAGTTTTGTTCTTTTTGCTTTTTGGAGGGCAGTTGGGGTTAAGTGACTTGCCCAAGGTCACATGGCTAGTTTTTTTTGTGTGTTAAGTGTCTGAGGTCAGATTTGAACTCAGGTACTCCTGACTCCAGGGCCAGTGCTCTATTCACTGCGCCACCTAGCCACCCCTACAGTTTTTGATTTGGAGGGAATTCCATAGTTCTTACTCTGATGGTTTTAGGCAACCCTTGTGAAAGGATTGTTCGACCCACAAAGGTGGCGTGACCCACAGCTTGAGAACCACTGTTCTAGAATTTTACACAATTAAGAATTTTACACAAATAGGGAACATATGTGGCCAATGAAACTCACAACTCTAGAACTTCAGGTCCTTGGTATATTTCATATTTTCATGGAGTCTGATGGAATCAACTTTCAATCACTAGGGCTAGCTCTTCCTTGAGTCCTCTTTTATCTTCTGTCAGAGATTTTTAGAAGTTATTTCCTTTTATTAGTGACTGACTCTCTCTATCCATAATTGTCAGCACAATGTGTTTCCCGCATCTATGCCTCAAACTTACTTGATGGGGTGATGGAGTGTCTCCTTCTGAGTGGGTTGCCAGTTGGGGTGGGGAAGAAAATCCCCTACTCCTACCTATTTAAAAGGTCTTTTTGAACCAAATGGGAAATTCATGAATGGGAATAATGTAAAATGTCTAAAATGTAAGTTCTCACCAGATTTCTCTATTTTAGATGAATTGAATTTGCTCTTCTTTTCTTTCCCTCAAAATTTGTTGTTCTTTGTCTTTTAGTACCTCTAACTTCTGAGTGGGAAAAAACTCATAAAAAATAAGTAGTGACTGAAGAAAAATACTTTTATAGCAATATGTTCATGTTTCTATTTGCAGTATTGGATATATCTTAGAAGGTTCTATGTGTATATACCACCATGTTTTTCCTTTAACATAACTAGAAATCCTGTCCTCCTTCCATTTTGCCTAGTACTCATTAAATATTTATTGAATCCCTTAATTGTCCACACTCCTTGAGCATGGAACTTCCATTTGTCCTTGAATTTTCACTACTGGACAATGTCTGGTGCAAAGTAGCTGCTCAATAAATTCTTTTGGGCTAACTACTTGATTCTTCAAGTCTTACCATCTTATCTTGATTTAAATTGGGACATTCTCCTTTTTCCAGATTCCTAGATCCAGCTGGAAATCTTTGTTCCCTATACTTGTTTTTGCACTTTTATAATTGCACTATTGTGTCCTCCTATTTTTGGGGGGCTGATTAGGGCATTCTCCTACCTAAGTCACCACAGGTAGTGATTTCTTCCCATCAGCTGCCCACAACTTATACTGTACATTAAGTAAGTTTTTATAGAAAAGAGTTCCCTTTTGGCTTCACATCTCCAACTCTTATCTCAACTCCATTGCAAGCATCTTGAAAGTATTTGAAGGCAAGGACCATTTAGTTTTTATGCTTATATCCCCGGTTTTTATCATTGCCTTGCACTTCACATTGTAAGCACTTTAAAGTTGCTGTTTGAATTGAATTTAGTAGAGATCACGTTTCATATTTCCTTTTTAAAAATTTCAACATTGAGCATATAGTCAGGAATTAATAGATACTTGGTGTAACAGCATATCTATGTATACACACCAAACACTTAGTACATTTAATGACATTATTTGATCATTTTTAAAAACTCTTAAAATGTAGCTGGAGTTTGATGGGTCCTCAAATCATAGAAGTTTTCTTTCTTCTAGAACAGTGGTTCTCAACCTTCATCCAGCCTACAATACTTATTAACTGTGTGACTCTGGGAAAAAGTCACTTCTTAACCCTTGTTTTCCTCAGTTTCTTCATCTGTAAAATGAGCTAGAGAAGGAAATGACAAACTACCCCTATATCTTTTACAACAAAACCCCAAATGGAGTTATGAAGAGTCAGACATGACTACAATGTTTCAACAAGAGCAAAAAAGTCATTGATCCCTGTTTGGTTGTCCAACAATTATTTCTTAGCATTCTTTGCTAATTTATTAATCCAACTCCTTTACTCTAAGTATGGGTGTATCCTAAAACTCTTCCTTGGCTCCCTTGTAATGTGAAACAAGAACAATAACAAAAACTAGCATTTCTCTGATGCTTTAAGGTAGTGGTTCTCAGCCTTCCTAATGCAGCAACCCTTTAATACTCGTATGTGGGCATATCTGCATGTGGGCAGACCCGCCTGGAGACAGATAGAGGGGCATCTCCATTCCTAAGACCATCGGAAATATGTGTTTTCTGATGGTTTTAGGCAACCCTTGTGAAAGGATCGTTCAACCCACAAAGGTGTCGTGACCCACAGCTTGAGAACCGCTGTTCTAGAAAGACAAAGATTATGAATTTGAAAGCCATGATGAAATTTCACTAGAATTTTTCTGGAACTCATTCTGGAAACAAATATTTCTTAAATATCTATTTAATATGGTTTTTAGCTTTGAATTATGCTGCTTCAATTCAATTTGATTCAGTTAAATAAAACTTTATTAAATGCCCATTTCATGCAAAATACCCTAGTAGGCAATGGACACAAAGATAAACCAATTACTGTCCCTGCCCCCTGAAATCTTACTATGTAGTAGATAGGTACCCAGGTAGTGCGAGATTAGTCTTAACTTAGTATCGGGAAGACCTGAGTCCAAACGCTGCCTGCCTTCCTCAGCACATCACTTAATGTCTGTCTCACTTTCACCATTAAAAATAGGTATAACTAGTAGCGTCTACCTTATAGTGTTTCGAGGATCAAATACAGGGGAAGTGTTAGAACGAACTCATGAGGGACAACTGTTAAATTTATCACAAGAGTTTAATAGTTAAGAAATCATTAAATTGGGGCAACTTAAGTGGCACACTGGAGTCAGCAGGACCTGATTTTAAATCTGGCCTCAGACACTTACTAGTTGTGTGACCCTGGCAAGCCACCTAACTCTGATTGCCTCACACACACACACACACACACACACACTGCCAAAAAAGAAATCAGAAAATTCTAAAAATGAGATCTAAAACTCAATTTCCTGGATTTAAGAAAATGATAGAGAAAATATTAACATCGTGGTTCAAGCTAAAACATATGTTGTGTATACATTTTCCCCCCAGAGATCCAGTTGTTAAACATTTACTAGCACATCCCTGAATCAGATAATATGTGTAGTAGTCAGCAAAATTTAAAGACATCTCTAAATGTTAGTTATTATACAATTATCATTGAAATATGAAATAGGATAGAACAAGTTAAAAAAGAGATAAAAAGATAATCAAATGTAGAAGAGAAAAAAGAGACTATACTTATAGTGAGGAAGACTTGGATTCTAATTTAATATCAATTATTAGCTGCATGACCCCAGGCAAATTACTTAGCTTCTCTTAGCCTCAGTTTTTTCATCTAAGAAATATTGATAATAACATCGAGAGACATACTGTGTTAGTTGTGCTAGATGTTGAAATTAAACAAATACAAAATACCATCTTGTTGAATTAAATTTGATTAGGTACACTTAAAAAATTCCTATTTTCAATAAAAGGCAATGATCTAGGTACAAAGATAAAAAACCAGACAATATCTGCCTTCAAAGAGCTTGAATTCCTAACTTAGAGTTATGACTTGAGGATAAACTAATGTATGAAGAATTTTACAAATTTTAAGTTCTATACAAATGTCAGTTTATGTTTTTGATAGAGGAAGGGGAAAAACAGGAAGAGTCCATGGAAGAGATTATGATTGAATTGTAGAGTATTTCAACAGGTAAAGATGGGGTAGGAGGAAAGGGCATGCAGGAGAAAAGGCAGCATGCTACAGGTACAAAGTTATAGAAGGGTTTATGTAACTATGAATCATGTGAATTTACTAGAACATAGTGACAGATGGAGTAGAGTCATGTTACAGAGAGCAGGGAGAAGTGTTGTTCAAGATACTAAGCTGAAGAAGCCCTTGAAATGCCATTGGACTTTGTTTGGAAGGCAGTATTGAGCCACAACAGACAAATGGCAATATCACACAGTATTAGCAAGCATCCAACATATCCAGGATTGTTTGCTAGTACAGGTTTGATCTGCTTTGATAAAGGGGTCAACAATCTTACTTTAATTACAGATAAGTAGGAAATATAAGCAGAGAAAATAGCCCAGAGATTCCACAGGGCTCCTACTGTCTAAACAAAGTAACACAACCACCTATACACACCACAGAATTAGGAGAGCACAAACCTCTGAGAATGTTGGGGGAGGAGGGCTCTTAACAAACAGCTACTCAGAGTCTAGTCCAGGGAATCAAAAGGTCCTTCTCATTAGCAAACCCCCAAAGCAAAATGCCAACCTACCAGAATATATAGTAAAAAAAACAACAACAAAAAAACAAAACAAAAAACAAAACAAAACAAAAAAAAAAACTTGGCCCCTGATTGGCTCAGAGTCAGAAGGCATGAAACCTACGTGACTCAGCACAGCTGTGAACTAACAGGATTCAAAGGAGATTAATACTTCAGATATTTCCAAATTAGCATGAGCCTGTGAGACTGAAATCCAAAAAGAAAAACAACAAAAATTCCACCTTGCTTGTGCTTACACATATCTATATGTGTGAAAAAGTAAACTGGTAGTGATGTGGAATATATACTGTAGGGAAGAATAACCAAATATAGTTACCCTAGCTATGATACTATCAGAACAAGTATAGAAGAGTAATCATATGGTCTTTTAGCAGGATCATGAAAATGGGAATAGAAAGGAGGGAGTGGATTCAAGCAATATTTTACAGATTAGTATCACTGGCAGTTTGGAGCTATTCTGAGATCAGAAGTGAGGAAGAGGTAAAAACCCAACATAGCACCAAGGTTTGACATACAGGAAATTGGGCAAATAGTAGTGGTATCAGAGAGAGAGAGAGAGAAAGGGAAGCAAGGAATAGGAAAGTGTTTTGTTAAGAGATAATAAATGGTATTTTTTTTTGTTTTATTAAGTCATATTTTAGGTACCCAGGAGACATTAAGGTAGAGAGCAGAGGATTAGTAGAAACTGCCATGGATTTGAGTCAAAGAACCTGGGGTCACATCTTAACTCTGCTACCAAGATATTAATTTCCCTTATTTGGGTTAGTTTCCTCACCTAAAAAAAGTGGTATTGGATTAAAAAATCTTTAAAGCCCTTTGGTTTGAAATGGTAGATACTGTAGGTAATTAGCAATGAGGTTTTGGAGTTCAGTAGAAATGGTGGTAGTGTGGAGATATAGATTTGAGAGTAGTTTGTTCAGGGGTGAAAATTAAGCTGTGGAACTGAATTTGTAAGAAAATAGAATAAATCATAATGATTTGGATACTACATGCACCAGTAACATTTAAAAAGAGTTAACATTGGAAACTATTTTTCAGGGTAAGAGAAAAATCTCTTGAAGCCTATATTAAAGTGTCAGATCACAAAGTCATCAAATAAGTGGTTAGCATATTTAGAAATGAATTCACAGTATAGTTTTTTTTTCAATTTTCACTAATGATAATGAGAATAATAGCATTTGTTGTTGTTCATCTTTTGTTTTCAAAGAGGACCCATGATATCACTGGTGGTGTCTTGATTTGCACATGAATTTGATTTAAGTGAGGCAGAGTTACACAAAGCCTCACTCTCTCTTCCAGAGTCCTTGAAGTCCGGTGGTAAGACAAAAGCCTAAAATAGTGGTAATGGCCCAGGATGCAGTGGATGACTTTCACATCTCCTATGTGTGACCAACCTTCATGTGCTCCACTTTGCCTGCTTCAACTGCTTTCATGGCCAGTGGAACACATTTTTCTCTCCCGCCCATTCCACCTGGGGAAGTTTTCAAATGCTTGGAGTAGACATCCCCCAATTCACCTATGAGTTTGAGGCCTGTTGCTTACCCTCTGTGTAAGCCCATCTATGGAGACAGTTCTACCAGAGTGTGGCCACTGTGAATGCTGCAGCTTCTTGGAGCTGCAGGTGAGACTGAGAGGCACATTTACAGAGCATTTCAGGGCCTGAAAAGTGCTTCGCATACATTATCTCATCTGTTACTTACAACAACTCTATGAATGGCACTCAGATTATTCCCATTTTTTTTGACTAGGAAACAGCCAGACTGAAGTTAAATGACTTGACTAGGTTCATAGATCTAAAGAAAGTCCTGGGAGATTTAAATATTAGATAACTTTCTGAGCATGTGAGGCAATGTGCTTCTGGGTTCAGGTTCTTTCTCATACACTTACTAGCTGAGTTCTGATCCAGTCTGTTGAGCTCTTTTAGGCTCTTTCTTCACCTATAAAATGAGGACAATACTTGTAGGACTTATACAACATTTATATTGTGTTCTATTTATATGTCTAGCTTGAGAGGATTGTCAAAGGAGAACTTAGGTAAAGAGCTATATAAAGACACTAGGCATTATCAGGAAATGTTTCAGTCATGTACAACTCTTAGTGACTATTTCCATACAATTAGCAATGGCTTATAAGCTATTTTATATTGTACTATAGTTATTTGATGTCATGTTAATTTTGTCTTGTTCAAACTAAGCTCGTATCACTCAAAACATAATAAGCACTGAATAAATACTTTTAAATTCATTTGTTCATGTTGTATCACTCACATTGCCCAGCACAGAGTAGAATAGGAATTCAAGAAAATTTTTTTATTAAAGAAATGATAGACTATGAATTTAAAGCTGTAAGAGGTCTTTAAGAACACCCCAAGCAGAGTTAGCATGACTTATGTGACATTTTATTTATTTATTTATTTGCTTTTTGGAGGGAGGAAGGCAGGGCAATTGGGGTTAAGTGACTTGCCCGAGGTCACACAGCTAGTAAGTGTAAAGTGGCTGAGATCGGATTTGAGCTCAGGTCCTCTCACTCCAGGGTAGGACTGTTATTCATTGTGCCACCTAGCCGCCCCAATGTGACATTTGATATCTGCAAACTAGTTTAGTTACAGTTTTTCCTGTCTATATTATTTGTATATGACTATTTGCATGTTGTTTCTGTTATTAGACTGTGGCTGCCTTAAGGGCAGGCACTATTTTTATCCTCCTTTGAATCCCAACCACTTAGCACATAGTAGGTGCTTAATAAATGTTTGTTGTCTTGATTTATGACAAGTTAAGACAAATTTGCATCAGGTGGGGTAACAGATGGGGTAACAGAGAAGTTAAGTGATTTTCCCACAGTCATCTAACAAATGAAAGTACAAACACCTGTATTTGCCACTCTTATCCTTTCCTAGGCACAGGGAAAATAATAAATGGTCCCCAAAGTTGGAAACTCATTGAGGACCTGATTATACTCAAGCTGCTTTCAAAGTGAGAGCAGCAGATTACTCTGCTTTCTTATAGTCACAAGCAAAGTATCAAATGTGCTTGTGGATCTAAGTTCTGCTTTTGAAATAAGAAGGAAGCCGAATGCTTTGCCATATGGAACATCATGCTGGCTGTAGAAAAGTGGCTATTTCATCTAGCTCCCAAATCTTTCCCTTTGCTTTTGGCACCCAGATTGTTGGCGGTTGCTCCTTTCTTGGAAAGTAAATTTATTCCTTTGGCAGGAGCTCAAAAATAGTTGTGTTCATTACTGAAGTTAAAGCAAGCTAGTTTTAAAAGTCCTCATCTCCACGTGGACAGACATAGCTGTGTTGTGTCCAGGCGGCACCTTCATTTTTAAAGTTGTGCATGTAGTGTTTTAACAAAGTGGCAACATCTGCAGCTGCTTCCAGACAGACAGACGGTCTGATGTGAATTATTTAACAGAGTGCCATGACCTCTGTTAACAAAGAGGGATGCTTTGAAATCTATGGGCAGTACCCTGGGAAGCAGATGGATCCAAATCAAACTAATTGAAGAAGAGTCTAAATTTCATATACAGGACAAGGAGAGAAAATTGCTAGTTAGGATTCTTAGAGGGTATACATGCCAATACAGTGCTCCAAGACCATAAACAAATTCTGAGGAATACATTGGGGTTTTGTGGATAAAGGCAAGTAGTTGGGTGGCAAGGCATAGTTAAGGATTGAAAGACTTTTTCTCCCCTTCTTTAGTTTAGAAAATAAAATTATGTTGAAATTTCCTGTCTTTCTTGCAATCAAAAGAAAAAGGACTGAAAGAAATGTGCACTTCAAGGCTTTAAATCTGAAACTTCCTAATCCCCTGAAGTCCACACTAGACTTCTTGCCTCCATGGAAACAACAAAGCATTCATCCAAGTGATTGGCCTCCAATGAATTTTAGATAAGACAGAATGGAAGGGAATTGATGTGATTTTAATGCAGAAGAAAGCGGTGGAAGGGAGGTCCACTTGGTTCATATTTGAATAAAGCAAACATGCCAGACAAAAGGCTGACAGCTGTAAATGACATTGTCAGTACAAAAATTATCAGCCAGTTTACAATCTGTTTGCTTATGTTGAACAAACAGAATGTGTGTGGCATCCTTTGGCTTCATGAATGGCAGAAATACTTGCAGGCTCCAGAGAAAGGCAGATATCTGTTCTCTTACAGCCCTGCTACTATTGCATAGCCATTTGACAGCCTCCCTGAAAAGGAAATTCTGTCTTCTGCTTTTGCCTACTCCCTCTGGCTCTTTTTTTCTTCCCCTCCACCCCCTTTTTTTTCTTTCCTCCTTGTTTTCTTCCTTCTTCATAAGACAAGAACTAAAGTTGGGAATGGATACTTGGCTTTTTGCATCAGTGGTGTGAATTATGTCAGTAGTGTTGCTGGATCAAGTCATTTACTAATGTGTCTGACATTCCAAGTCAGGAACCTGTAGTAACCTAGTGAGATTCAGTGGCAACATTCCTTGTTTTTATTCTGCACAGGAAGCAGAGGCTGGGAGCCCGTGAAGAATGGTACTTTTTCCATCACTGGGCAGCTTGTCTCTGCGTTTCATTTGCTTTGAACTTGTTAACATTGTGCTTTTGTGCTCTAGCAACACAAAACAAAATCAAATCAAAAAGAGCTACAGGAAAGGCAGAGGGATAAGTTTCTAACCACTGGAAAACAGGAGAAACCAAGTCCAAAGCAATATCCCAGAACGCCAAGAGGAAAAGCTGGAGATAGATGCCAATACTTCTTGGGAGCTAGGTCCATTGCCTCAGCCCAGGCACAAATGAAATGAGTTGTGTGGTCTCTTAATCCCTGCTGTGTTCTGCAAACTCATAACACAGAAATAACTCCCTTTGTTCAGAAAGAAGGGAGAGCAAACAGGTACTAATTTTATCCCACCCGTTGGTTGTAAGCCTGTCTCTTCTGTGGAACTGTATTAGGAAGGCTAAGCCTTCCCCAGTTATTTTTGTGAGCCCTATGGTATATGGATACATACAACTCCTTACCTATTAGAGACAAGAGACAGAGTGAGAGAGAGAGAGAGAGAGAGAGAGAGAGAGAGAGAGAGAAAGGGAGAAAGAGAGAGAATATACACTGCTTAGAATCCAAGCAGACCTTGGATTCTGTTGGATTCTGTTCCTATGAACAATCAACCTTTGTCAAGCTACAGGTTAAAATATAATGGTTTAATATGAAAAAAAAAGTAATTAACAATCAAAACTAAGGCTTCGATTTTTATCACCACTTTTGAGTTGGTATATTATTAATGTTTGTTATACCTCTTGCTAAAGATAGAAGGAAATGGCCCGTTTTTGTGATGAATCAAGCCTTTCTTTTATGTAGATTATTTTTTAATAAAAAAGAGTGTTTATTGGTACTTGGCTTGTTTGATGAGAAAAAAAATAATGACAGGTGAGTATGGTCTGTTTGTGATAGATAAAGGAAGTATAGTAATACTAATAAAAAAACCAAAACAAAACACAGATGAATCCCACAATTGCTTTCAGGCAGTCAAGCATCCACGTATGTATGAAAAGTTTATCCAATTATGGTTAACCTGCCATGATAGCTACATTGTGCTACTCTCTTCGTTGTAATCTAAATTGCTGTTTCTTTTTTTCTGATATGGCAGTCGGTCATAAAGAGTTGACCACCATTAAAACTGTTTGATTTGGAGCCCTGTAGTGTTTGACTAAGAGGGTAAATGCAAATTTGATGAAAGAATAAGGATAAATTTACATATCAGCCTCAGCTCACACAGAGAGAGTAAACATTCTGTTTATCTCAAGTGTCACTTTATGATTTCAGGAGAATATAAAACTGACCTTGGCCTAGTCATTGCAAAAGACCCGAATGAAATATACTGTTGTCTAAATACAATTTACTCAAGTAGAACTTGTCTGCAAACCCTGTGGAACTCAGCAAACAGGGGTGACGGTGGGGGGAGTCGTTGGCTAGAACAGAATTTTTTTCTCCCCTGATAAACTCCAAAAGGAAATTTAAAAAAATTATTAGTGAAGAGGGAGAGAAAAAAATTGCTTCTTCCATCTCAAAAGAACAGACGACAAAATAATGTTTGTGGGTTTTATTTTTGTTTTTGCTTTTTATAATTTGGGGGCCAAAGTTATAGGAAAAGCTTGTTTGTATCCTCATAATTCCAATAGATTTGGGGAACTTTTACATTGGATAGGTAGTTATATTTGGGGGGATAATTCCTTTTTCCTGTTTAAACCAACTACATTAGCATTTTCTACAACATTTTTAATTAGTTTTTTTTCTCCTCAAGCTAAGTCAATATTCATCACTGTGGAGAAGCATAAGACATTCATTCATAACAGTGGGAGACTCTCAAGGCTGCATAAAAATATTCTGAGACAATTTCAAGCATCCTTATTGACATTTTAACCTCATTTCTCTCTTTCTCTCTCTCTCTCTCTCTCTCTCTCTCTCTCTCTCTCTCTCTATATATATATATATATATATATATATATATATATCTTTCTCAACAAATACACACATCATTGTGAATGAGGAACTGCCAATGCGAGATTACCAACAAAAAGAAAGTAATGGAACCCTAAGGTTAGGATTTGGCCTAGTATGGAATATTTTGATCAATGTTAGCAAAAAAAAAATTTTAAGTTAGAGTAAAAGAGGGAAAATATATTGGGGGAACCATATGTATATAAGGACATAATTTAAAAATAAGGTTTAGATATATGCATTCGTATGGATATTAGTGTACATGGGAATTTCTCCATAACTTCTCCCCTATAAAAATGTTTACCTAATCCTGCTCAGAGTAAACAGAAAGACTCCAAAGGACTTGCATACCAAATCTCTTGCTTGCTTAATTACAATTAAAAACCAAAGGTTTTTAGGTTCAAGGGTTGGACCAGAGGCTCTGAAGGTCATGTTGGGAAATATTTGGGTATATGTACAAAGCATGAATCTAAAGATGGAAGGAATATCTCATAATTTCCATGAGAATGGACTTCTCCCCAAAAATATTTAGGAAAGGACAGTTATGAGGTAGCTGCTGTTTTTTTTTTATCATGCAGAAGGACCAGGCAACTAATTAAAACACTACAGAAGAAAAAAATGGCCACATGATTTTTGAGGAGAAAATAAGGCTAACAATTGTCTATGGTTGCACATGTAATCACCACAGAACTGCCACTCTCTTCAGAAATTAAACAGGCAAGTCAACTTAAGTCCAGAACTTCTATAAAGGCATGAAATAATGTCACAAACAATTTAATCCTGTCACTTCCCTCAAAACAGAGATACCTCCTTAAATCCACATTTATTAAGAGTCAGCTTAAAACAGGCTTAACTGTTTTCTTAAAACAATCATGGATCTTGACAAAGAGAATGCTGAAATTTGAATGAATTTAAATGATGTAATTCCTGCAAGGAAAGCTAGTCTCCTAACTCCAGCTGCCTCTATTAGATTATGAGTTCCTTGAGGTCAGGGACTGTCTTTTGCCTCTTTTTGTAACCCCAGAATTTTAGCACAGTGCTTGATATATAGAAGGGCTTAATAAATCTTTATGGTTTGACTCATAAAGCCCCAGTTTTCTCCGCTAGGGACAAGAACTCTCTGCTTTATGTTTGATAATAAAAAGCTATCTGAGGACAGGGACTGTTTTGGTGTTCCTTTTCCTTTTTGTCTTTATCTCCCTAGGACTAATGCAATGCTTTACATATACCAAGTGCTTAATAAGATTTCTTGAACTGAATTGATTTCATTGTTAAAGTACAGAAGAATTTTTTCTATTCAGTACTTAAAGTGAAAAGCCTCAATTTTAAATTCTTCCTTCTACATAGTAAGCCAAAATAGTCATGTAGGTCATTTATTCTCAGATCAACAATTCTGCATTGACTCAAGTGAAACTCAAATTCCCTTACCTCAAATTCAAAGTCCTCCACTTTATGGTGTCCCTCTATCTTTTCCAGTTCTGTCACATTTTGATTATTATTCCATTCATACTATGCTACCAAATGGGACAATTTTCTGCTACTCTCAACTATCTTCCTCTCCCCAAATACAGACTTACTCTCATACCTTCCACATCTTTGCTACTAACATTGTTTCCTTTGTCTGGAATGACTTCTGTCCATCCCTTTGAATCTCTAATTCCCATCTATACTGAACGCTATTAGAGACAGTTCTTCTCTGGAGAAGTGAATGGAGTTCTGGGCCTGGAGCCAGGAATACGTAAGTTCAACTCTGGTCTTAGACTCTTGTTAGCTGTGTGACCCTAGACAAGTTGCTTAACCTCTGTTTGTCTCAGTTTACAGCCTCAACTGTAAAGTGGGGATAATAACGTCATCTAACTCCACGTGTTGTTGTGAGGATCAAATAATTAATTGCAAAGTGACTGGCACATAGTAAGTCTTATATAAATGTTTATTAATTGGTTGCTAGAGAATCTAATGAAAAAGTATTTGTAAAAGTGTTTAGCATAGTGCCTGACATAGCTATCTAGATACTTATTCCCTTCCCATTTATTCTTTAAAGCTCAACTCAAGAGTCATCTCCTCTGGAGCATTTCCAAACTAGGACAGCCAGGATGGTGAAGGGTCTTGAGTTCAATACATGGGGATAGTCTTAAAAATGATGGGGAGAGGGCTGTTTAGCCTAGACAAGAGAAGACTTCCTGGGGAAGATGATGACGGGAGATGATGACTGTGTTTAAGAACTTGAAGGGCTGTCATGTGAAAGACAGATTGGATTTGTTTTGTTTGTCCCTAGAAAGTTGAACCAGGAGCAATGAGCAAAATTGCTCAGAATCAGGGCACTGTGCCCAACCCCCACGATGAGGAATGAATAGCTGTAATAACAACAAAACAAAAACAACAACTTGCTAACAATTAGATCTGCACTAGAATGGGCTGTCTTGAAAGGTAATAGGACTTTCCCTCCTTGGAGATTTTAAAGTAGAAGCTCCCTCCTTGGATATATGCTTTAGGTGAGAATTTCTCTAGTGTATGGATTGGAAGCCTACTGAATATTAAGATCTTTCCAGCTCTCAAAATTTCATTGAGTCTATGATTTTGTAACTGCCTTTCACCCCCTTAGTAATGAAATTCCCACCACAGGTCACAATATACTTTGCTTTTCTAACTCTTTAGTGCATGTATGATGGATCACGTTTATCTGTGTTGATGTCACATTCTCCTCACTCTACTATACATCCTGTAAAGGCAGAGTTGGTGTCTTATTTAAACTTTGCATATTCCTTATTGTATTAACAACAGAAGCATTTTAATACATTTTTTTTGTTTAAAAATCACTCAACTTGATTGCTGCCTTTTCCCTAACATAAACAAAATTTCCTGTTACCTTGAATATCTTCCCTCCATCCTACCTGTTGAATCTTTACCTATTCTTTAAAAGCCCATCTCAAATGCTATATTCTCTATGAAGCCTCCCCTGATCCTGTTTTCCACTCTTCCCATTCAGGTAGCATTTTCCTTAGACTTTTTTTATTAGGTATCATAACTATGATGTGTCATATCCCCCTCTATTAGACCCTAAACTCCCTGAAGGCAGAGGCCCTATATTAGCTAAACTTCATGCAGAATTTATATATTCTGGGATCCTTATCCCAAATCCCACTTTCATTGTCAAGTCAGGTCCCCAGAAATTGACTACTGCTCATCCTTAGAGTTTTAAGGGTACACCTGGGTTGTCCTAATACTATTCATTTGAACCCCCATTCAGGTGTGTTCTCAATATCAATTACCAGAGCCTCAGTTAATATCTCTTCTATAGCATTCATTTACTTAGTGATTGTGGTAAATATGATTTAGTTAATTAACATCAATTAGCTTTTATAAGGAGATATTTACTGAAAAGACTTATCAAGACAGAAGTACAAAAGGTATACTCCTCTCTACCACCTGAGTTTGAGAGTGGGCTCAAAGTGGCTGGAAAGGAGCTACTACAAAGCATTTGACTAACCAAGTTCATTTCTGAATATAATAGCTATGGAAAAGTTGTTCTGTGTGACTACAGAACACCAGATCTCAGTTACTGATTTTCTACATACTATGACTGGATTTCACAGATATCTCTGGGGCTGCAATTGTTCCTCATAGAGCTTGGATGCTGACAAACTCTGGTATGGACTCCTATCACTGAAACTCAGTTCTTCTGACCTTTCAAAAGTCCCTCAGGGCCTTGTACCAAAGGAAAGGAGACACAAACAGGAGACTGCCCTATTCCAGATATGGGCTGGCCAGGAAGCCTTGTTCTCATAATCTGGCCCTATGGGAGCAGTGGGAAGGGCAGCCCTCTTCCCTTCTCCATATCCCCTGAATCTCAGAAAGTTTTTCTTATTTATTGTGATCATCAAGAAGAAAAGTAAAAAAAAATCTTAGGGTTTTATGTATAGAATCTTTGTATGAGCTCAGTAGCAAACCCAAAAGCCTTTTCTTCACTATGAATTAAGTGGAGGAAAAAGAGAGAATACCTGTACAGCAGACCCTTCCATTCTATATCATCATGAAATTCCAGAAGCAAGCTCCCTGAACATGTTTGAAAGATTGCTTTATCCCCATCCGTACCACCACCCCCCTCCAGAACATACGGCTTAATATGCATTAAGAATTTATAGAGAATTAAATTATTGCATTTTTAAAGCATTTAATATGCTGGATCCAGTCAGAAGAACTTTGGGCTCTGACACTTAAAATTTTCTAGTCTTAAGACATCACTTAAACTTCTTCAAATCTTGGTTTTTCATCATCACAAGAGGAATAATAAAAATTGCCTTTCTTACCTCTCAGGGTTGATCTGAGACTCAAACAATTGATGTATGTTAAGGCTCTGGCGAATCACTTCACTTTTCTAGTCTTCAGTTTATTCTTCTCCCAAATGGGACTCAATAATCTTCAATGTTTCTCCCAAATCTTGTGATCTATGACTGGTCTTGTACCTGTAAAGTCTGTTAAAGTGTATTTGCTACTACTATTTTCTGATGGAAGAGGCTTTTAAATTCTGCATATATTGGAAATCTTTGGCAATCTAACAAATGGACCCCTTCTCAGAATTTTTAAATACATAAAATAAAATGTATAGTATTACAAATGAGACCAATTGTATTGAAATATAATTATCAACTTTTTTTTAAGTTCACACACTTTGTATTAGGAACATCTGTCTTCTGGCTTGTTAGAGCCTATTAAAATAACCAAATATCTCTATAAGAGGTAAAATTTTATCTTGTTGATCATTTATATTTTGGTACACAACAGCTTTTTAGATACTTCTTGTAAAAGAAGTTTTTCCGGGGAAAGAGAATTGGAGGGGAGGGTTAGAGAGAGCCAGAGGGTCCTGGCTTCTTTATTTTGTTGACTTATATGAGGTTTTGATGTGGGAAAGGAGGGCATGAAGAACAAGAAAGCACTGGGCACCTAAGGATAAATAAGGGATTCAAGGGAAGGAATAGAAAAGGGAGTTTGGGGAGAGCAGTGAAACAAATGATCAGATTCATCACTCTGAGGCCTATCCTGTAGGTGCTAAGAGGCCATGGAGGCAAAACCCAGGGCTACTTGTCAAAGTATTGTCATCATATTGTTTTGGAACATTTTAAATGATGGGGAAAAGGGGGGTACTAAACTACCCACAAGCTCTGATAATTTCCTGAAAAACAGATGAGTTACTGACTCAGTTTCCCCAGTGGTAGCTATTTTTGAGAGGTAAGGGTGATGAATTTCCAAGAGGCCATATCTAGAATTTTGAGCTTATTAGACTGTTCTCTTAGACATTAGGCTTCCCTTGACTTTCCTTTCCAACAAAATGTGTTTTTTGTTTGTTACTTGGCTTAGTATGGAATGTGGTCAGAGATCTCCTGTCCACCTTAAGTAGGAGGGCCGAATTGCTTAGCATTCTCTATCAGAAGTAGATCTTATCAAGTAACTTTAACATCTGTCTTGAAGTTAGAAAGGTCCTACCTTCTTGTTTTTTACTTTTTAATAAAACAGTGATTTATTATTACCTGCCTATTATGTGCAGGACACTGCTCGAGGTACTGTGGATACAATAGCAAATCTGAACACAAATCCTGACCTCCAGAAGTTGACAATCTTTTTAAGAGGTGGGGAAGCTTTCAGAGCAGTGTGGGAAAATGAAAACTATACCATCCCTAGAGTCAAAGGATATGGTTTCAAATCCTGCCTAATATCATATTTACTAGTGTGTTTTGGACGAGTCACTTAATTTTTCTGGGCCTCAGTCACCTTTTCTGTAAAATAAGAGAGTTGGATTAATTTGGCTCCAAGGTGCCTTCTTGTATTCGACTCATGATTCTAATAGAGGCAATCTTAGTCATCTCCTATGAAACACTGATTTCAAGCTACCTCAGTAGCTGAATGGATAGAGTGCTGGATTTGAAGTTAGCAAGACCTAAATTTCAGTTATGCCTCAGACATTTACAAGTTGGGTGAACAATTCACTTTACCTGTCAGTCTCAATTTCCTCATATGTAAAATGGGTACAATAGTAGTACCAAGTGCAAGATTGAAATGAGAACACATGTAGAATGACTTGCAAAAACTAGATATGATGATGATGATGACGATGACGCCTAGAAGAAGAGCCTATTTTAAAGCTACTTCTCGTAGTCATAGCATTGAACTTGGAATCAGGAAAGATTGAGCTTAACTCCTGCCTCAGACTTATACTTAACAGTGTGACCCTTAGGCAAGTCACTTAATCTTTTAGCTTCGATTTTCTCATCTATGCAACAAAGAACAGTAATAGTATGTACCTCACAGGATTATCCTGAGGATCAAATGAAAGTAAAGTGCTTTTCAAACCTTAAGAGTGATATATAAAACCTGCTACTGCTGTTGCTGCTGCTACTACTACTATAATGCCAACTAGCTTTCTCCTTAACTAGATTCAAAGGGACTTCATCTTTTGAATCCACTGAGCCTCAGCTCCCTGTCTTTCCCATTGTAGGTACTCAATAAATATTTTTTGAATGAGTGAATTAATAATTCTTGGGTATTCTCATATAGATAAAAACAAAGAATTGTGGCTGAAGCACAGAGAGAAGCTGAGCTCTTTAGGATCAGATCCACAATCCAATTTGCTGGTGTCAAAGGGGAACCCTTATATGCATTGCTGGGCACAGAATCACATTATTCAAGGGATAGACTTGGAGTGGAAACCACACATGTTAAGCCCCAGTATAATCCATCCCCCTCCCCCAACCAGGACTGCATGGGAAAGAGCTATCTGTACTCTGGTCCTCTTTAGGCTCATGCAGGAAGACTCCAGAAGCTAGGGAAAAAAGAAAAGAAGGAAGATGTCATTTCTTCTGGGACAAATTACAGTATCGTTTCCTCCTACCAAATAATCGGCCTCTTCTATCAGAAGAAACTTCTCTCCAACCAAGAGATAAAAGGAGAAGGGACTCCTCCTCCTGGCAAGCCCTCCAGCTGAGTCCTGTTTGTTCCTAGGAACAGGGACCCCATGTTGTTTACCTTTCTTAGCAGGACCCAAACCATGGATGAGAACCTGCAAGGCCAAAACACTTCTTCACAATAGTTGAGTTCTGATGCTGATATGCGAGCTGTTCCCAGAAGAGAGCTATTTCCCTTCAGCCTCCCAATGTGTTGTATCCCACCCCTGGAGACTGTGGCATTGTCCCTATGTATTAGCTGGGGGGTAGTAGCAGTCCCATTTAGACAGGTGGCTTCCCACTTCTTTTTAAACAAACAGGGGGAGATGGAATGGGTTTCCTGGGTTTCTGTCACTCCCCAAAAGTGCAGCTGTGCTCTGGCCCAGAATGGGGCAGCAGGGGGAGGTGGAGCAGGAGACAAGGTCCTTTCATTATTGTTACCCTTTGATGGGATAGGATTATTCTGCCTTCAGTTGTCAGGAAAGTGGATCCCACAAGATTAGGTGCAGGTGCACTAATTAAACACACCCAAGGCTTGCTGAGATATACAGAACTTGTGTTCTCTGGGCTTCTCAGGTGCAAGGCTAGGGGCAAACCTGAACTAGGAGTTCAAGTTGTGGAGATCTAGTCCTAATATCATCATTGATAAGTTCAATGTCCTCAGGTTCTTCACTTTTGTTCTCCAAGGTTCAGTTTTCCCATCTCAAAAATGGGGACATCACATCTTGTCTCTTATGTTTGGCTATAAATCAATGGCATTTTGCACTTAGTAACAAACATTTATATAGCACTTTAAAATTGTCAAATAACTACATCCTCATTTGAATCTCCCAACTTTGTTAGGTAGGCATTTTTATTCCTGTTGCACATATAAGGAAACAGAGACTGAATGCAGTAACATTACTTCTTTTTCTTCTTCCATCAATTATATATCTAATGTAGCATTTGTACCCAGGTCATTCTTACTCTAAGACTTAAATTTTAGCCACTATACCAAGCTGTCTCTATGCTGTTTATAGAAATCTGCTTCAATATTGTTTTGGTAAAGTTTAAGAGAACTAGTTCTGAAAGAGAAAGGGTTGGGAAAATATGATTAAAAACAATCTACTATAGAGCCTGTGACTTTCAAAGAACTTTTTTTCCCTATCATACAATAACTTCAAAGAGCTATTTTCTCTTCAGTGCCTCATTTGAATTTACATCATTCATTTTAGTCATTATAGGATCCCTGGGAAGTGGAGAGAAACAGGTATTTTTACCATTCTATGGGGAAAGAGAAGCAAATGGAAACCACGTGATTTACCAAGAGTCACCTCTAATTTGCTCCAATCAAAGCAGAAGACCCTGTTTCAATCATATCCACCCTAAGAGAAAACTGAGGGGGTGGGCAGGTGATGAACCATTTCAGTTATAAATAAAGTCTTGTGTAAACATATTTCAAAATGTGAGCAAGAATGTGCAGCCACTCTAATTAGGTTTTATACACTAAGGAGAAAGTTCTCATTTTCCTAGGTAGGACTCAAGGGCTGATGAAGATGAGAATATCCCTACTGAGAAAGGGTTATATGGGCTATGGCTACTGGAACAATTATTAAAGAAAATTTAACTCTTTCTCTTCATTGCTAGGAAAATGGGTACATTTCCATTTTAAAACTGTTTTCTTCAAATTCAAAGTAGATTCTTCATATTTTCTTGTCATTTTATCTTCCCACAATACCAATTCACCACCTTTTTATGTCTTTCCCAAAATGTACAGAGCAAGTGAAGCTTGATGTCTTCACTTCAGGTAAATCTTCTTTCCCTCCCAGGTTTGTAAGTGATACTGGATTTCAGGAAAGTGCTCTCAGAGGGACCAGCCTCTTCTTTTTCAAAGGTGATCTCACTTTCTCTTAGAATGGTATAGTTCTCATTATCAAAGTTAGCTTCTTTACATGTGCAACTGAACCTGTCTTCTCCACTGTTGTTTTCCCTCTCACTTTCCCCTGACTTCTTCCCTTCTGCCAACAAATATTGCAGTCTACCATATCCTCAAAACGAACAAACCCTTCCCTTGATATTTCAATATCCTCAAACTACTCTTTGTTATTATTAACTGACAAACTTTTAAGAAGTTTCAGTGCAAAGGAGCAGAACCAGGAGCAACTGTTTAACATTTAAAAGAAGTAGATTTTATCATGTTATGCAACAGGAAAAAAAATTCTATCATTTTGAGCATTCACATTTGTAAAAAGAGCTTAGCACAGTGTCTGGCGCATAGTAGACACTATATAAATTCTTCTTTTCTTTCTCTTCCACTCATTGGCAAGTAACTAAATCTCTTATGGCCTCTGTTTCCTTATCTATAAAAATAATATTTCTCCTATATACATCAACAATTCAGTTGTGATAAGAGTATTTTTGGAATTGTATAGTACTTTATAAATATGAAATAATATTATTTTGCTTCCAGAAGGTGGCTAGAGTAGGTAGAGTTTGCTGCCATTCTCACTAGGGAAGAGAACCATAATGCTTTTCTAAGGACTTGGTAAGGATTGTCATTTCACACATCCTGTGTTGGAAGTTAAGGCATTATAAAGACTGAACCTTAAATCTGTTCTAAGGTGGAGAGTCTACCCAAGAAAAGGCAATTGGTTATAATTATTTGTATCGTCTGGTTTCTATATTAAAATGAGATTCCTGGTAGCATTTTTAAACCTGGCTTTTGGCTGCAGATTTCTTAAAGGAGCTAGTATTTTTTCTTTGCATATTTTGAAACGTTTGAACAAAACCAAATCATTTAAAAACAATTATACAATAGTTCATTTTGAATCCAATCGAAGTAGGCACAGATCCTGAGCAATGTCCATTGCCAGCTTCCTATGTAACTGTTATTGGGAGACCTTCTACAAAATGTATTTCTGAAAGAAAGGATGGAGATACTGAGAAGGAAGAATGGTAGAAGAAATAAAAGTCATGCATCATATAATAAAAGCTAGTTTAAGTACGTTACATTTTCTCTTTTAAAAATTTTTAGAAGAGATATTGATCATTTTATAGAAGTTTGGAGGCTTTCCTCCAACTTTGAATTTAAGAGACATGAATAAAACCTAAGGTCCAACCTCAAGAGACAGAAAACTAAGGGAGAAGGAAGAGGCTACTGAAATCTTCTAAAATGGGAAGGGGTAAGAAAGAAGCATAGATATTACCACTGGACAGGGTAAATGGATGATGATCCAGAACTTTTGGCTTATTTCAAAGTAATATTCATTTTTGTTTGTTTCTGTGATCTGGGGCAGTGGTTTCATTGTTATTGGGGCATCTTCGGTGAGGAGATTCTCATCACCAATGCAAATTGGCCACTATTCTGCCCCGTAAACTCTTAGCATTGCCAACAAGAAAAATTTATCTCATAACACAGAATACCTCTTTGTAATCTACAAACATGTGTTCTGAAAAGAAAAATGTTGCGTGTTTATACCAATAAAGTAGTAGAAAAGGGGAGGGGTTAGTTCAGCCAAATGTGAGTGGAACCAAAGAAATGGTAGGCAGTTGAATTACTAGGTTTGGCAAATTTAATGAAACTGCTTTACTTATAAGGCTCCCCGGTTGAATAGCAGTTGAAGACAGATCTGAAAGGCTGACCTGCTGGTTGAGGACTAAGGATGAATCTTAACTTCTTTCTATGTTATTGCATAGAAATGAGCCCAAAGTAAGGCTTAGAGACTACTACAATGTCAATAGAGGAAATACAGGTATAGTACATAAATCAATTATATTACTACTACTATACTATCCTTGTTACTTTAATTAACTTTCATTCTTTTTTAGACATTTCCTGGTCTTTGATCTTCAGTTACATTAAACCTTAGAGTCTTTCATTACAAATTGCTTAGGGGCAATTGTGGTCATGGAGGTGGCTTTACTTTTGACTTTTGCCACAAATCCATTTACCTTCTAAACTCTTATGATTTTTCCTGTTATAATGATATTGTTCCCTTATTTTCATTGGAATGAGTCCAGTATTCCCTGTCACCCAATGAAATATGTCTTTCTCTTAAGAGAAAAAAAGTAAAAAACGAAAAAAGGTAATTGTTTCAGCTAACTAGGAGAATTTGAAGTTTCTGCAGTTTTAGTTTTGTACTTGCTACCAGACAGCTTTTTCCATCAATTTAGACAGAAGGCCTTGAACCTAATAATAAGATCTAGTATTTATATAGTACTTGTGGTTCACAATGTGCTTTATAAATATCATCTCATTTTATATGCCCAACAATTTTGGGAGGTATATACTTTTATTATCCCAATTTTACAGGCAACAAAACTGAGACATATAGGGGTTGTGTCTTGCCCACAGTTAGCTGGCTAGTAAGTATGAAAGTTGAAGTCAATTTAAACTTAGGTCTTCATGACTATAACTCTAGCTCTTAATCCACTATATTAACGATTTACCTAAATATGAGTTCCATGTGGTAACAGACTTCACAAAGAATAGTAGACTTTTCATTAATAATCAGTGTAATAAAGACTGTATGTTACTAAACTGAATATAGCCAATTCTCATTCAAGTAATCCCCCTTTCCCCTATAAATACCATGTCATTGACTCCAGTGATACAGTTCAGTTTCACTCTTCTAAATCTTTCAGATTAGGCAGCTTGGGATTGTTTGCCTGGTTTCTGGCACAACACTACCCACTCCCTATAACTTATCAGGCAAGTCTTTGTTATCGAACTGAAATTCATGATTCATCAGGTACATGACGTTTGGTCTCTTAGGTAACTAGTACCAGATAACAGGACAATTTAACCACCAACTGACCACATCTCCAAACCTCAAAACAGTCATATTTTCTCAGTCACTCTCAATTAATGAAGGGAAAGGAGGAGTAGACTGACATAAATGCTGGGACAAGCAATCAAATGATATCCACAACCCAGGTTCATCCCACTGAATATAGTTAGTAGTTAACTAATGCTGCATAGTGCCCATGGACCATCCCTACCTCATGAATTACTGGAAAAACAAAATAAACTAAGACACAACAACAACAAACAAAATTTCTACAAACACCTGTGATAGAAGTTGTATTGGTATTAGATTCTGGTTATTTCTGTTACCACAATTAAAGCTATCCAGTTGGTCTTCCTTTTTTATGACCTTGGCAACATATCCTTTCCCCTCTGCTTGATCTTCAGCACAATACATAGTAAGGGAAGAGAAAATCATTTTACTTCAGCATGAGCAGCTCTTGGGGGCTTAGATTATAGGTCTATAGTCTTGTTATTTGGCATGACATAACAAATGATCAAATTTTTGTATCTGTTTCTATAATTCCAGACTACCCCTTCTATTGCTACCTGAATCTCAAGAGGATGACTTCCCTGGCTTTTGCATAGTCCCTTTCTTTCTCTTTAAAATAAAAATATTGACTTGTTTGTTTATTTTAGTTTGCAAGATTCAGTTCCAGAATCACTTGAGTTTCAGATTTTCTCCCTTTCCTTCACAACCCTCCCCCCGCCCCCACGCAATGATAATACAACATTCCCTAGACTCTCTCCTTCCAAAAAAAAAAATCCTCTGGGACTGATCCCTGCTCCAAACGTTTCCTAACTGACCTTCCTCGGGTTTATTATTAGCTCTGTGATCTTAGACAATTAAATTAGTCTGTTTGGGACTTTGTAAAACTAGAGGTTAGCTCTGATATTTTTGTGTCTGTAATCAGCTGAAATGTTTCTCTCTGGATCCTCAAGGTAAGGTTCCAGCTCAGATAAAATCATTCCACTTTTCTCTAGTACTGTTCACACATACTTCTCCAATCTGCTTGATTTCTACACGTTCCTCCCTACAGACCTGCTCCCACTCTCTCTTCTTGGCCTTCAGGTGCCAACTAATGCATAGCTGCCTATAAATCAATCTTGAAGTAGCATTAAATTAGCATTTCTAAAGGCCACCATTTCATCTAGAGAGAAACAGGAGTTATATTAATGGGGAAGGAGTATATGTCCTTGTGGAATATTCTCCAGCACTTAAACATAGGAGAGCCCCATTCTTTTCCCTTTGTGATTGTTATTTGGAGGGGGGTGAACATTACCAAAAGTTAGCAGAAAACAGTTAAAGGGAGCAGGATATATCAGCAATTTCTATTATTCTTAATCTTCCTACATATCTTTTTAACCTCCCTTTTTATTTGTACCACCATTAGAGGGGGATCCTGGGAAGAGAAACTCAGATCAGTTCATTCTGTTCTGACAAGACGTTTAAACATTTTAGGAGGATATTGAAACTGTTAAATAAAATGAGGCCTTTGAACTACGTTGGAGTTTAATTTAGCCATGCAATTATTCCTTGATGCTAGCCGTCATGCATAAACTGAAGTTTTGCCCACTCTAGAGTAGTCAAAAATTACTTTAGTGCTGGGGGAAGGAAGAGGACCTCAGAGGTCATCTATTCTAACCCCCTAATTTTATAGATTAGGAAACTGAAGCTCAGATAGAGTAAATGATTTGCCCAAGGTCACACAGGTAGTAAATAGGATCCTTGGCATTTGACCTCAAGTCACAGGATCATAGATTTAGAGCAGGAAGGGGCCTCAAAAGACAAGTTCAAACTTTTTCTTTTTTTTTTTTTAACAGATGATGAAATTGATTCCCAGAGAGGTTATAACTTTCCCAAGTAATAAGTGGTGGAACTGGGATTCTTAACCTAGTGTTCTTTCATTATACCATTCTCTTCCGTTTCCATATTAGCTCTTTCCATTGGATCTTGGTGATGGCATATACCAATAGGTCAAGGATCTATGCTTTTCTTGACATATAGAACTCCTAGTATGATAATTCCCTCTTCCTACCCAGACTATACTTGCTTATGATTTAGTAGTTTTAGTTCTGGGGTATTGCTTGAGGTGTAGAGGAGTTAAATTATTAGCCACAGTCACATAGCTAATAAGTGAGAGAAGCTACATTTTAATCTAGGTTTTTCTGACTCCCAGGTGAAAATTCATTTAAATATGAGGAAACTGAGATCTAGAGAGGTTCAGTGATTTGCCAAAGGTCAGGAAGTAGCAGAGATAGGATTTAAATTCAGGCCCTCTAGGATTTAGAAATGGACCTTAGAGATCACTTAAAACCGGGGCTATGTCTTTTTTGAGGGGTGGCAATGACCCCTCTGGAAATCTGCTGAAACTAATGGACCCCTTTTCTGAATAATATTTTTAAAGGCATAAAATAAAATACATGGACTTACAAAGGAAATCAATGATATTGAGATACAATTATAAAGATATTAAAAATGTTTATAGGCCCAACTTTAAAGACCATTCATCTAAAATGAAGAGACTAGACAACAAATAGGGAAAGTGAGACCCTGAGACATCAAGTGACTTGCCCAGTGTCAAATAGGAAGAGACAGTGACTGGATTTCAAAACAGCTTTTCTTACTTTAAATTTCATTCTCTTTCAGTACTGCCATGTTGCCTCTTTCCATGAATTGTCCACAGAGGATCCATTCAACATATCAGAAACTTCCCTCCGTGTGTGTGTTTTTTTTGCAACAGTGTATATGGTGTCTCTTTTCATATATTAAAACACACACACACACACACAACTATCCTGGTAATTCTCAGAAGAAGAAAAACAACTTTCAGGGGAATTCTCTGGATATCTTTCTCAAGTCTTAGTTTTGTAGAGTAAGTGTGCCAAAAGCTTCAGGAATAGTGAAAACCAGAATAAGGTACTCTCTGTCTTATAAGGAGAAGGTAAAGAATTCTACTTCTTTCTTAAAGTTCTAGTGTCCTGTGTTGTAAAATTTATCAGGGAGATTAAGACCTCAATTATTGATAAATTATGAACAACAATTTTGATATAAATTTATGAGCATTTTCTGGTCTTGTGAGTAAAGGAAAAATTCAGTTTTCTAACTGGTTTTGAATTATGTAATTAAAAAAAGGAAGAAGAAGCCCAGTCAAAGCTAAATGTAGTGTTTGTTTTAAAATGTCCTAAGGTGGAGACCTTGCTAGCAAGCTTTTATTGCTGAGTTATAACCCCTTGTGGGAAATGTGGTTCATAATGGAAATGCTGATGTTTCCTTAATTATCAGATTGTCACTGGGCACTAGAGAATTGAAGGAATTTCCTTAGTTTGGAATGGCACCTCCTAAGAGAAGTTGGAGGGAAAAAAAAAGAAAGGGAAAAAAAAGGTCTTCATGGAGCTTCACTGCAGCCAAATGGTGCCATCTAAGGGAAAGGAAAGAAAAGTGGCATGTGGGTTTCTGCCCCCAGAACAGTCTGCTCTGCCTCTTTAGTCACCTGGTTGATTATACAATATTATACATATATTTTATGGATTTCTGAGTTTCTAAACTTTTTTCTGTTTCATTTGCTGGCCTTCATGTATGGTTTGTGGCTTCTGCAAAACTCCCCCCAAATTCCCATTTAATTTGTAATGCTGACCCACAGTATATTGAAACCATGATGGGGAAAGTCACAATATGGAAGGGATAAATAACTATATAATTCATCCCAATACCATGTTCTGGAAGGGTTCCACTGTTCTTTGTGTAATGATTTAATAAACTAAATGATGTACATAATTTCAGAAAATAAAACCATCATATTTATGGAATATATTTGTTGGATCATTCCTCATGTCCTGCCCCCTAACTGTGGGCTCTACACTAGGGCCTCTTCTCTTTAGATCATCTTGCTTGGTGACCTCACCATTTCCAGTGGGTTCAATTAATATCCGTGTTCACATGACTCCCAGATCTATATATTGTTATCATTGTTGTTGTCATTGTTTCATTGTTCAGTTGTTTACTTGTATCCAGCTTTATGTGACCCCATGGTCTGTCCATCGAGTTGTCTTGGCAAAGATTCTGGAGTGATTTTCCATTTCCTTCTCCTGTGTGTTTCCATTTTACAGATGATGGATTAAGGTAAATATAGGTTAAGTGACTTGTCCAGGACCACATAGCTAGTAAGTGTCTAAGGCAAGATTTGAACTCAGATCTTCCTGACTTCAGACCCTGTACTCTATTCACTATACCACCTACTTTCTCTAGATCTGTTATATACCTAGCCCTAATTTATCTCCTGAGCTTCAATCCTGCATTACCAAATAAATATTATTAGACATTTCAAATTTGATATCTGTAGGCATATCAAACCCAACATATCTGAAAAAGAATGTTTTCTTTCTCTGAAAAAAGCCTCCCCTTCTTCCAAGCCTCCCTATTTATGGGAACAGCCATATTCACTACTAGGTCTGTATCCTGAAGAGATAATTTAAAAAATGGAAAAGGGCCCACATGAACAGAAATACTTACAGCAGCTATTTTTGTGGTGGCAACGAAATGGAAATTAAGGGGATGCCCATCAATTGGGGAATGGCTGAATAAGTCGTGGTATATGAATGTAATGGGATACTATTGTGGTATAAGAAATGATGAGTAGGCAGATTTCAGAAAAACCTGGACTTACATGATCTGATGCTGAGCAAAGTGAGCAAAACCAGGAGGACATTGTACACAGTAACCACAACATTGTGTGATGACTTAGCTCTTCTTAGTAATGGAATGATCTAAGATGATTCCAAAAGACTCAGATTAGAAAACTCTATCCACATCCAGAGAAAGAACCACGGAGTATGAATGCAAATTGAAGCCAACTCTATTCTCTCCCTTTTTTTCTTTCTCATGGGTTTTCCCTTTTGTTCCACTTATTCTTCTTTCACAGCATGATTAATATGAATATACCTTTAATGTGATTGTACATGTATAACCTATAATCAGATTGCTTGCCACCTTTGGTGGGGGAGTAATGGAAAGAGGGAGAAAAAAACTGAAACTTTAAATCTTATAAAAGTGAACGCTGAAAACTATCTTTACATGCAATTGTAAAAAACAAAATAGAAATTAAATACAAAAAAGAAAAGTCCTTTCCTGTTCTCCATCACAGGTCCTCATGTCTTCTCTTACCCCCCAAATTATCCTGTATTTCCTACATGCACACCCATGTCCACTTACCCACACCCATACACATATGAGTTTGGATAGTTTGGAGTCAGGAAGAATCATCTTCCTGAACTCAAATATAGATTCAGATACTCAGTAGCTTTGTGACCATGGGCAAGCCACTTAACTTGTTTGTTTCAATTTCCTCATCTGAGGATATTAGGTGCTAATAAATTAGGTCTTAATAATATTACCTTTCGGGGCGGCTAGGTGGTGCAGTGAATAGAGTGCTGGCCCTGGAGTCAGGAGTACCTGAGTTCAAATCCGGCCTCAGACACTTAACACAAAAACTAGCCGTGTGGTCTTGGGCAAGTCACTTAACCCCAACTGCCCTCTAAAAAAAAAAGCAAAAAAAAATGATAATATTACCTTTCTCCCATTGTGAGGAACCATTGAAAAATATGTATAAGCCACTTAGTTCAGTGTGTGGCGCAAAGTAATATATAAATGCTAACTATCATCATTATTCGTGTGTGTATATATATATTTTTTTTTTCTCAGAAGGGGAAAGGCAAGGCAACTTACATTATGGAGGGCCATAATGTAACGCCAATCAGCAGTAGATTCCTGAGAGAATGCTACTGTGAGGAGCTTTTAAGATTCGGATTACACAGTATTAGTGAACACTCTGTTTATTCCATTACAAAATCAAGATTCAGTACAATATTCACAGTATCAACAATTCACAATATTATATACAATCTTCAGAACAAGGAAAGTCTCTATATTATATCTTATTTCAGAAAGACACAATATTTAGAACAAGGAACAAAAGAAGAATCAGCTGGTTTCCCTAAGGGAGAAACCAGCTTAACACTTAAAGATTCAATCAATATAATCAGAGATCCAAT
>CM053595.1:199656793-199677063 GCA_028646575.1 Pseudocheirus occidentalis | reverse complement strand
AGAGAGAGAGAGAGAGAGAGAGAGAGAGAAAGAAAGAAAGAGAGAGAGATTCTCTCCCAACATCTGGAAGCCTACTGAGAACTGCTGAATGGAGTTTTCCTGAGGCCAGAATCTGGTAAAGGCCATCCAGAAGGCCAATATTCCTTCTGGGTCCTAGAGCCAGATGAACTGCTGGAAGACTGAAGAAGCATGGCCAGAATAAGACTTTGTTTATTCATGGCTTGACTGATCCTTGAGTTCCAGGCAAGAAAAGTGGTGAAGGTTTAGAGATGTGCTGGACCCTGTGAACTTCAGTGTGTGCCAGGGAGTGCCCTGAGGACTGGACAAGGACCTCGGAGCTGTCTACCTCTGAGGACTGGATGAGAACCTGGCAGCTGTCTACTTCTGAATCCAGGTGACTGTTGGATTCAGGAGGGAGCTGGGACCATCGAAGGGGATCCAGGGAATCAGAGAGAACACCCAGAGTCAAGATGAAGAAAAGGCCTCCCTTTGGAGGAAACTGAGGTCTGCTGGACACTGAGGGGTGGAGGATTTGTATGGTTTTCTAATGATTGTATTATGATTGATTGAGTTGATGTATGGTTGCCCCATGAGTGGAAGTTTGATTATTGTATTATGAATTGATTGAATGATTATTGATTTGCACCATGAGTGGAAGACTGATTATTGTATTGTGAATTGATTGAATGGTTGCCTTGATTTGTGATAGGAATAAACAGAGTGTTCACTATTACTGTGTAATCTGAACCTTAAAAGCTATTCACGATGGCATTCTTTTGGGAATCTGCTGGTGCATGGCATTACAATCACCCAAGTCTTGGTCAAAGGGACTTATCAATTTCCTTGTCGCCTATTTGAAAAAAGGGAAAATCCACATTTTCCCAATCTATCAATTAGCTTAAATTTAAGATTTCTTTTACAGTCTTATCATATCTTAACCTGGATAAGTCTTTGCCTAAGATTTCCTACACCGGTTGATTTCTGGATGAGGAAATAGAAAAGGAGAAAAAACTTGGTCCCAATTCAATAATTTGTTACTAAATACAAAAGAGAAATAATCAGTTTTCTCAAGTACACATTTTTTTACTTTATTTTTCTTATGGAGTTTTTGGTCTGTGTTCTCCTTTACAACTTGAGTAATATGGAAGTATGTTTTGCATAACTGCAAGTGTATAATCTATATCAAATTTCTTTCCTTCTCACAGAAAGCAAAAGGAATGGAAGGAGAGAATTTGTAACTCATAATTTAAAAAATAATGTAAAATTGTTTTTACATGTATTTGGGGAAAAGAAAATACTGAATTTGGTTTTGATACCCAAAGTAGGGAGAGCAAAAGCAGATAAAGAAAAAGTAGACCAATTTCCTTAATGAACATTGATATGAAAATTTTAAATAAAAATCTAACAAGGAAAATTGCAGTAATATGTCAAAAGATCATACAGTGTAAACAGGTGTGATTTACATCAGGAATGCAGGGATGCTTCAATATTGTGAAAACTATCAACATAATCAACTGTATCAATAAAAAAAACCCAACAAAATTATATTTTCTCACTAGATGCAGAAAAGGCCTGTGACAAAATGCATCATCTACTCCTATTAAAATACTAGAAAACATAGAAATCAATAGAAATCTTTTTAAAATGACAAATAATATCTATCTAAACCAAGAGCAAATATCTGCAGGGGGGATAAGTTTGAAGTCATCCTAGTAAGATCAGGAGTGAAGCAAGGATGTCCATCATTATCAGTCTTACTTCATATTGTACTAGAAGTTTTAGTTATAACAATCAGGCAAGAAAGAAAAAATAGAGGAATAAAAATAGGCAATGAGAAAATAAAGCTATCATGCTTTGCAGATGATGTGATGTTATAATTACAGAAACCTAGAGAATCATTTAAAACACTAGTTGAAAGATAAAGATTCAAGATTTGTTGGTAAGAATTTACCATTTGACAAAAATTACTTCAAAAACTGGAAAGCAAGTTGGCAGAAACTAGTCATAGACCAGTCTCCCACTATACACCAAGATGAGGTAAAAATGGATGAATAATTTAGATATAAAAGGTGATATCATAAATAAATTAGGGAATAATGGAAAAGTGTACCTACTAGATTTATGGATAAGGGAAGTTTATGACAAAAAAAGAGATAGCGCCATAGAATCTAAAATGGATAATTTTGAAATTAAAAAGTTTTTCTAAAAATAAAAATAATTCAACCAAAATTATTAGGAAAACAGATAATGGGGGGGTGTAATTCTGTAACATCTCTCTATGATAAAAGTCTTATTTCTTACATATGTAGGTAACTGAGTTAAATTTCCAAAAGCATGAATCATTACTCAGATGATAGTCAAAAATAGGAATAGGTAATTTTCAGAAGAAATCAGAGCAATCAAGAGTCACAAAAATGCTCTAAATCACTACTAATTAGATAAATGCTAATTAAAGTGCTCTGAGACACCATTCAATATCTATTGGATGAGTCACATGGCAGAAAAGGAAAATGATAAATATTGGAGGGGATCTGGAAAAAAATGGGACACTAATGTACTGCTGAGGCATTTAAATGGCTCAATAAATAGAGTGCTGAGCCTGGAATTAGGAAGCCCTGAGTTCAAATCTGGCCTTAGACACTTACTAGCTGTGTGCTTTTGGGCAAGTCATTTAACTTTTGTTTTCCTAGGAGGTACTTAGGTAGTTCAGTGGACCTGGAGCCAAGAAGACACAGGTTCAAATTTGGCCTCAGACACTTACTAGCTGTGTGAGCCTGTGCAAGTCGCTTGCTTCTGTTTGCCTTAATCCACTGGAGAAGGAAATGGCAAACTAGTATCTTTGCCAAGAAAACTGCATGGACAATATGGTTCATGTGTCTAAGTGAACAACAGCAACAACACACTGTTTGTGGAGTTGTGAACTAGTCCAACCATTCTGGAGAACAATTTGGAACGACACTCAAAGGGCTAGAAAACTGTATACTCTTTGATCCAGCAATACTATTACTAAGTCTGTATCCCTAAGAGATCAAAGAAAAGTAAAAAGAACCTATTTATACAAAAATATTTATTGTGGCTCTTTTTGTGGTGGCAAAAATTGAAAATTAAATATGATGGCCATGAAATACTACTGAGTTATAAGAAATGAGGGGCAGGAGGGATTCAGAAAAACTTGGGAAGACTTACACGAACTGATGAAAAGTAAAGTAAAGAGAACCAGCAGAACATTTTATGCAGTAACAGCAATATGTACAATGCTTAACTGTGAATGACTTAACTATTCTTAGCAACACAGTGGTCTAAGAGAATTTGGAAAGATTTATGATGAAAAGTACTATTTACATCCAGAGAAAGAATAGATAAACTCTGAATGCAAATTGAAGCATTTTAAAGTCTTTTTTGTTTTATTTTGTCTGTTTTTTCTTTTGCAACATGGCTGATATAGAAATATGTTTTGCAAGAGAAAAAAGATCCTCTCACGTCCTCTCTTGACTTCTAGAATAACTGTGGTCACTTTACCCTAGGAGAAAAAGACCAAAGAAAGCAGGATAGTGTAGTGATTCCTGATGAAATGAAATACTATTAAGTTCATTAACAGGGAGTAAGAGTCATTGAATTGGGTCATGCTTTTAACTTAAGACTATGAAAAGCACTTGTTGCTATATTAATCTTATAAAATGCCCTAGGGAATGCACATACACATTGAATTGCTTCTGATAGATGATTTAAAATAATCCATTTAAAAGCAAAGATCATAGCTCATTGACAAGGATTCTGCCATTCTTTTGCTATATTTACTCAACAGGGCCTATTATAATTTACTAGCAAAAGTATGCTTTTTCACGGACTAAATTCAGCATTTGATACTTTGCCTTATGGAAATAGCAGCTTAGTTAATATCTATATATCACTTTAAGGTTTTGCAAAGCCCTTTGTGCACATTATCTCATTTAATCCTCATTTCATTCTCACTGACAACTCTGAAGTAAGAAGCATCTCATCATTTTTGTGCTGAGGAAAACGGACTTACAGATACAAAATAACCTGCTCAACACCACACACAAAATAAGACATGAATCTGGGACAAGTTTTGAAAAGCAAAATTATGAGTACAAGCAGATTTTAAAATCCTACTACACATGATTCAAAAATTCTTCCATGTATCTATTTCACAGTATCATAGAATTTTAGAGTTAAATGCTAGCTCAATGACTCTCCAATTTAGCCCCTATCCCAAAGGAATCTTTACTACACTATAAGTGAGAAATGGATATCTAGCCCTCCAGAAAAGGGGAACTTACTACCACATTAACCATTCCATTTAATGTCTGAGCAACTCTAATTGTTTGGGAGTTTCACCTAATATTAATTCAATATTTACTTCTGTAACTTCCATCATTTATCTTTCTTCTGCCCTCTTGGACCAAAAAGAAAATGAATAATCCTTCTTTGGTTTGGCAACTTTGAAGACCATGCTCATATACAATTATCATGGTGTGTTAGGTTTGCTTTTCTCTAGATTAAATGTCCCTGTCTCCTTCAGAAAATTTTCTTCTGACATAGACACCAGACCCTTCATCTTATTCTTCATTAACAGTTAGACATTTTCAGGCTTATGTATATCCTTTCTAGAGTGTGGAACTCACGACTGAACATAAAATCCGATATGGGCTGAAGAAACAGTACATAGAAGAGCTATTGTCTCTTGCTGCTCTCCTTATTTCTAGATGTGATGTTTCTTTTCATTCCAACTAGGATTGCATTAATTTTGCTTTGTTTTGCTTTATTTTGTTTTAAACCACTGTTTCAATCCATTTAAGTCTATTTAGAACTTGTTCTTTGCCTCTTTTTGTACCCCAGGACTCAGAATAACATCTGCTACATTGCAGGCATTTAGTAAATGTTTATTGACTGACAGACAAAAATCCTTATCCTCCCCATTATAAAATTGCTGTCTATTGGGGTTGGGGAACTGTAGCTTTGAGGCCCCATATGGTATTTGTTCTGTGAAGTTTGTATTAAGTCAAAGAACTGCCCTTGAGAACCTAGAGGGTCACGTGTAGCCTCAAGACTGCAGGTTCTCCACCCCTGGTACTCAATCTGTGATTGCTACTTTTTTTATTTGTTTTTTATCCCAATGAAAGGCTTTATGTTTGATCCTATTGAATGAAAGTTTATCAGATTTAACCCAATGCCTTCCAAGATCTTTTGTGATCCTGATTCTGTCACAGGGCGCAAGCACACAGTCCTGATACACTTCACCACAGCCCTTTTGTTAAGCTGACATTGAACTATTAATGACTATTTGAATTTAACTTTTTATTGAGATCTGAATTCATGCAACTATATTTTAATCTATACATGTTTCTCCATATTTTCCACAAGAATGGTATGAAATACTTTCTCAAACACTTAAGTAAGATCTTTGTGAAAGATCTCTGTGAGCTATATATATGGCATTTCCTGATCTACTTGTTTAGTAATTCCATCAGAAAAGTAGGAGGAAAAAAGGTTAGTTTGACATGACCTCTTTTTGATCAAGCCTTTCTGGCTTTTTGTTATCACTGCTTCCTTTTCAAATAGTTTGTTAACCAGCTCTTTAATAATCTGTTCTTTAACTTTTCCAGGATTTTATCAGGTTCACTGGAACACTTTTTTTTTATACCAGCTACATATCAACTGATGAAATGTAGATATAAAATCTAGTTCCTAAAACTAGCCTTATGTTGCTCCATATCAGATTATGATCCCAGGTTTAACTGTGAAAGTTTGCCATTTCATATCTCCGATTCCAGTCTCTGAGGTCCTTTTTTGTTGCTGGGTTAATTGTTTTGATTCGGAGGAATACTTTCTCAGGAGGGATGACCCTTCACAGAATAACAGAATTTTGAAATAACCATCCAGTCTAATTAATATGCAAAAGGAATGTCCATTACAACCTATCTGACAAAGGGTCATCTAACTTTAGCTTGAAGACTGCTGAGAAGTGGAAATGAACTGCTTCTAGCTATATACTAAGTATTCTAATTTTAGAGCTCCAAGTCTAGTTACCTCTTTGCAACTTCTGTCCATTGTCCTGCATTCAAACAGAGTAAGTCAAATCCTTCTTCCACATAAATGACCTTCAAACATTTGAAGATGACTATATCATTTATGAGTCTTCTCTTTTCTGGGCTAAACATAGCCATTCCCTTCAATGGATTCTCATATGTTGTAGACTCAAGGCCCCTCATTTTCCCTAGTGCTCTCCTCTGCACAATATCCAGTTTATTATTTTCCTCTTCTCCAGCCATGTGGCATCTGGCATCTATTATATTGTTGGTATATTAGGCCTAAGGAAACTTCCCTCAAAAGTGCATATTTCACTGAAAGTATTACAGAAGATAGCTCTCCTCAAAAATCTGAACTCTTGGCTTTTTCTTTTTTAAGCCCCTCTGTGCCCCTCCTTTTAAAATAGTGTCCCTTCTCCATAATACATTTTAGTCACTTTCTTCCAATACCAGCCATGAACTGGTAGACAAAATACGGTTATAAAATCTAATTTCTAAAACCAGTCTCATGTAGGCTTACAAGAGCCTATTCCTCTAGGCTTAATTTTCAAGATTTGCTCATTCATGCCTAAATGTATTTGGATTCCTCATTCCTTTTGTATTAGACTTCTTTATAAAATCGGGTCTATTTTTCATATTCAGTGGAGAATTATTCTATCAGTAATTAACTGAATCTTATTTCAATGACATTATCCTTTCCAGTGCCTCATTAAGCTTCTCTTCCAGATCTTACCATCTTGAACAATACTCCCCTAAGTATCTATAGCCCACTTTCAAGTCTTTTCTAGGTAACTTGCTTCATTTATTGTACTCTCTTGATGTCTAGTATCCTTTCAACCTTTGCAAATTACAAAATGTCCTGGTTCTCCTTCCTGCCTGTCAGAGGGATTTTATCTGAAAGTTAGAGTGAAGACTTCAAACTCATTCAGTGATGGTGCAAGCAATTTGTTTTCAAGAGTATGCAATTTTTTTCATAGATGATTTTAATTTAACCTAAATATAATAGGTAATTAATTTAACCTAAATATAATAGGTAATTATATATATTATATATATAATATATTATATATATATATGTTATATATTATATAAATATAATAGGCATTATTAATATATATTTTGTATATCTCACTGAGAAGTTCCTGCCGTATTTCAGGGGTCTGTGAAATCAGAATATCATTGTCTACAGACAGCAGCATTGGAAGTACCTCACTATTTGCATTTCACACATCCTTCTTCAGTAAACTACAGTAACTCTCTATTACCTCCAGGACTGAATATAGAATCCTCTGTGTGGCTTTTAAACACCTCTACAATCTGACCCCCTTCCTATCTTTCCAGTCTTCTTTTACTTCTTTGCCTCTGTGTATTCTATGTACATATATATATATATATATGTATATGTATATATATATACACACACACACACATATATACATATATATGTATACATATATATGGATATATATTTATTATTTATCCAATGTGTATTATACACTTCACAATATATTATATGCTACTATATAATATATAATTGGGATATACACATACGTATGTAAGTACATCTTTGTATATATGTATACATACACATATATAGATAGATAAATCTGCAAATACAACATATAGGTATATAACTATATGTAACATAGCAATGAGTATAACTATACAGAACTACATGTATAGCTATATAAAACTATAGCTATATACAATTAGATAATCATGTAAATATATACATATATTCATGTTTTTATGTATATATATGTGTGTTTGTGTGTATGAATGTGTGTATGCTTTTGTGAAATCTAGTCTCTTTACTAACAATCATGGAATCACCACATCTGGGCTCTACCATATCGGTTCCCAATGGGCTACCTGAGAAAATGTAAAATTCAGATGAGAAGAAAGAATTCACACACCGAAGACCACCACCACCACCACCAAAATCTTTCTTAGAGACAAACTAGTACAAAAAGTTTTCAGGGATCAATAATCCAGGTATCGCAGAGAGGAAGATTCCAAAAGAAGGGGGTGGTGGTGGAATACAGCTATTATTAATAACAAAAAAGCAACTAAGAAAATACTAGCAACTAACAGTCCATATACGTCTTTTCTCATCTCTCTCAAATCCTTATGAAAATGGTCTCAGTGTATTTTGAAGATATCCCTAACTAAAACATCAAAATGAACAGGTAAGTTTTTATATTGCATGAATATTGAACAGGAAATCATCATTATCCATCCACATTGGAAAATTATGAGTTCTATGTGTGCCAGAGAATCAACATGGCCTACCTAATCTCAAAGCCAGGAAGAAGTAGTTCTTATCTCACCTCTGACACACACTAGCTGACTCTGTGACACTGGGCAATTAGCCTACCCTTGATATTATAATTTGTAGAGAAGACAATGATCTGCATTGGTGAAGAAAGTTCCATGTGCCAATTAAATCATATCCTCATGTGTGCAACAAGAGCAGATAACAGAACACATTTTACCCTGGACTGGGGGTTGGAGGTAGGGTGAGGGCTATAAGGAAAGGTATCTGAGAGAGCATTTGGAAGTAATCCTCCATCAAGTTGCCATTCTTGAATTCAATTTCCAAGAGATCAAAGAGATATTTCTTGAGGCCATGCTATGTGCCTAGGACTGTTAGGGCAGTCCTATAGGCCATACAATAAGGTTTAAAACTCCACAACTCGTCAACACCTACAGAATAATTAAAACAACAGGTTAAAAAAACCCTCAAAAACAAACAAAAAACATGCCTAACAAATCTTCAAAAAGAGTAACTTGAAATAAATAATGTCCTTTGTGGCATACAGAAACATAATCAGGTGTCACACCTACTTTTTCTTTTTCTTTTTCTTATTCTTTACCCTTTCCTAAACTGTTGGAGAGTTCAGGTTTAGGTCAACTTTATTGACTTAGGAATCTTTTGCTGAAAGTATTAGATCCAACATGGATAAAACGTGAGTGTGACTTTTTTCTTGGGCAATTGTCTTAAATATTTTGTTATTTCCCCATTTAGTTTAAGTGAGATGTGAGAACTTGAACCAAAGGATGCTTTTTTCACTTTGGACTTTGGACAGGAATGGAGCAGGGATGTTGAATCAATTGATTTCTCATGGCTTCTGCTCTAGATCATGTGGTTCTTTTCTACAACATGAGCCAGACTTAGAATGGGGCAGCTGGGACTCTGCCCTAGGGCCTAGATTTTCACTCACTTCCAAGTCCGTGTTGCCTCCCTTTTGCTGCGAGTGACCTGCTCTCTGTCCAGTTCTCTTTCCCACCTCCTGGATGCTCATGGCCCCAAAGCTTTTCTCTAACTGTCTTCCCACAGGGGACGGTTGGGTTTCTCTTCATTCCCTCCCTCATCTCACACACACAGAAGTCTGTCCTAAGCACCAGTGCCTGAAAGGAGATACCAGGGATCAACTGGGAATAGTAATGATGAAAACCCACCTCCCTCCATCTCTCCTCTTTCTCTTCTTCCATTTATTTCCCCCCTCTCTCCTTTAAAGTTTACTCCATCCTAATCATGCTCTTGTTGCTTTATCTGAAACACGACAGGTCCCTGTCCCTCCGTTTTAATAAGTGACCCATAGTCTTCTCTACTCCAAATCCTAATCTCTCTGGACAGTATGTCTGAACAATGTCTCTCTCTCCAGAGAGGTAATGTGATGAAGTGCCAAATCCACAATCAGGAACACCTATCATGTGAAAGATATTCTTTGTTCACAGGCAGATAAATTAATCTCTTGGAGTCTCAATTTCCTTATTTGTAAAATGGATATTAAAATGACCATGGTGATCCATCTTGAAAGGTTGATGTGAGGAACAAACGAGATTATATGTGTAAGGTTCTTCCAGAATGTTAAGGAACTATTATTAATATAAGTTTATTATTATTATTATTGTGGTTGTTATTGTTGTTGTTGTTGTTATTTCCATCTGGCCTCTCAGATCTCTCTATACCCTCTTGTCTCCAGTCTGCACTATTCTAGTCAGTCTTGCATAGACTCCTAGAGAACTTGTAACCTGAATCCAACAGTGGTGGTCCCAGAAATCCACAATTCATGGAAATTTCCATACCATGCCACATTTACTCTGACCATTATCCTCGTCTCCCTTTCAGAACCTTGAACTCTGCCCCGGAAAGCTAAGCTCTGCTTTTTTTTTTTTTGCAACTTCCAGATCATCTTTATATCATGCCTGCATCATCATCATCCCGACTATCTTCCCTTTCTGTATAAACAGCTCCCTTTAGAATGTCATTAATCTCCTTGAGGGCAGGGACCACATTGTTTGTTTGTCCTTATATCCCCAGGCCTAGCATAGTGCTTGGTACATGGTAAGAACTTGATACTTTATTTTACCATGGTCAATGTGGCTGCCACAAATAGACTAGCTCAATATGAACTTGTCTGATTTTCCCAGTCAATAGATGCAATCAATCAGTATTCAGAAGTGAGATCATTGGGCGAGGGGGAGGAGGGGGGTTAAGAGTGGATAACCAGGGCTTCATGGATGAGGAGGATATGATGACAGGATCAGAGCCAGAATGCATCTGAGAAGGCAGCAGGTACACTACTTACACATTATACGTGAAGAAAGAGAAGCCCAGAGTTGTGACATGATTTGTCCGAGGTCACACTGGTTGGAAGCACAAGAAGCAGCATTTGAACCCTAGTCTTGGGCCCCCAAATCCAGTATACTTTCTAAAACCATGCTGGGTCTTATCTTATAGAATAGATTGGGTTACCTTGGTAGAGACTAAGGAAAGCCTTTTGGGAGGGTGTCACAGGCTGAGAATGAATAATAGGCCTGGTTAGTGGATCTGTAGGCAGATAGGAATAATTTCAAAGTATGGCAGCTTAATTTATGGAGATATTATAAAACTTAACACAACAATGTTGGCAAAGAAAATAATCTAAGAATACAAATAAATTTAGAAGTATTATCCAAAGGAGTACCCTGCTCCATTAGCTTTCAAAGGCATGAGTCCCTAAAGAAATACCTTTATTGACCAAAGCCCAAAGCATGCAGAAATATGAGGCATTGACTTTAAGCACAATTCCTATATGTTGATAGAAATTCAAAGCATTCATTGGAGATCTAATTACCCAGTTTTTTTCTTTTCGGAGGGCTATTGGGGTTAAGTGACTTGCCCAAAGTCACACGGCTTGTAAGTGTATCAAATGTCTGAGGCCAAATTTGAACTCAGGTCCTCCTCACTCCAGGGCCAGTGCTGTACTCACTGTGCCACCTAGCCGCCCCATAATTACCCAGTTTAGAAGAAAACTAGTTGTACAAAAAAGAGAGTCAAACAGCAGATGAATTCCAGCCACTAAATATAATGTAAACTTAAAGATTTGCAAGTGTTGGCTGTAATCCTACAAAAGTCGCATAGCTTTATTTTTATAAAGGATCTTGGATACTTTTTGTTTACATGCAAGGAGTTGAGGAAAGGTGGCCTGCCTACTACTTTTGAATAGTTGCTAGATGATACCCTTTCCACTAATACTGGCATTGTCTTAATAGTCTGTCAGTTGAAAAGGGAACAGTTACCATTCCAGAAGAGTCTTTTGTGTCTTTCTGTTTTTTCAGTGTTCGGAACAGCTGAATCTTTCATAGGCCACTTCAGAGATACAACATGATGGAGCCAGAAAAATAGAAACCAATAATTGCATCGGGGTGGCTGATGGCCAGTTGCCCCCTTATCACCCAGGTAAGTGCCTTGACTCATCTCACTTAATTTTGACCTTTTATACCAAACACTCAAGTCTCTAAGCATCTTGCAAAAAAAATACCTATGAAAAGTGAGAATGATTGCAAGTAGCTTCCTATGATCTAGGCACAGGACTTCCTAAACTGTAGTCTATGAACTTGTATTTTTTTAAAAATATATTTTTGATTAATGTGGTTGTTCAGTTGTTTTTTAGTTGTGTCTGACTCTTGATGGCCCTCTTGGGGTTTTCTTAGCAGAGGTACTGGAGTGACTTACCATTTCCTTCTCCAGCTCATTTTACAGATGAGGAAACTGAGGCAAACAGCATTAAGCAACTTATCTAGAGTAACACAACCTAGTAAGTGTCTAAGGTCAAATTTGCATTCAGGAAGATGAATCTTCCTGATTCTAAGTGTGGCACCCTAGCCACTATGCCACCTAGCTTCTTTTGATAACTGTATTTCAAGAGAGAATTGGTTTCCTTTATAATCCTATGTATATTATTAAAGCATTTAAAAACCTTTATTCTAATAAGGGGCCATAGGCTTCACCAGACTGCCAAAAGTACTCTATTACATAAACAGATATTAAAAACCTCTGATTAGGAGCATCAAGTTAAACTTTTGTGCCTGACTCAAAACTCTCCATCATCTAGCCTCGTTCTAAGTTGGCTGCCTATTACTTTCCAACACAGCTGCATATACTCCAGTAGGGTAACCATTTTGTTGTCCAACAGGTCTGCTATTTCCTTTCATGTCTTTCCTTATTGTTATCGTTCACAAGTAAAATACACTCCATTGTTTACTCCACCCATCAAATGCAACTTATTTTTCAAGAGAGTGGTCATAGGAAGAGTCACCCCATTCTAAACAGCTGGGCAGCTACACATAACTTACTTTACAAAATAGCTTAAGAGAATGAGTGGAACCCTACAGCGATGATGTAGCTCCCACAGGGTCTCTATTTGAAATTCTTAGCAAGCAAGAAGATAGAAGCTTATAGAGTGAAGGAACTGAGCACAAGGAAGGCTTTATCTGACAATGACAGCTAGACGAGAGATGTCTATCCCATGCAGAGGATTCACAGAATCCTATTCATAAGCAGCCAGGGACAATAGTGGATAGAGTTTTGTGTCTGGAGTCAGGAACAAGTGAGTTCAAATTAGGCCTCAGATATTTACTAGCTATGTGGTCCTGGGCAAGTCACCTAACCTATGTTCCCTATAGTTTTCTCACTTCTAAAATGGGGATAATTATAGCATCTACCTCCAAGGATTGTTGTGAAGATTGAATGAGATCATATTTGTAAAGCGCTTAGTCTACTTGTGTCTGGCACATAGTGGATGCTATATAAATGCTAGCTATTGTTATTGTGATGATGTCATAAACCAGATAAAGAGGAAGGCACATTTGCATAGACCATTAGAGAACGGGGAAGGATTTCTGGACTACCTCAGTCCAAGAGACTGTCAGCTTGGATAGGGAACTAAAGCTAGGGGGTTGTATTTTTCTTGCCAACTCCTTGAGCTTTGGGAATTCTAAAAGAATTGAAGATACTTAGGGGACTATGGCCACTTAGTAGCCAGAGCTATTTCCATTTGTCCTAGACCATCTAGGCCCATGAAATATTCTTCATGCCAGTGAGCTCCAATACATGCAAACTTCACACAGCATGGCAACAGAGGTGCCAGCTGACTAGTGACTAGACTAATATAAGATAGCTTAGGGGTCATGAGAGAGGTCAGATGTCAGCCACATATCACACTAGTATTTGCTGGTATAGGCTTGTATATTGCATCTGGATTAAGAAGACACACAATGAAAACAGTGTACAGGGTTTAATAAGCAGCTAGGTGGTATAGTGGATAGAGAGCTGGGTCTGGAGTCAGGAAGACTCATCTTTCTGAGTTCAAATCTGGCCTCAGATATTTACTAGCTGAGTGACCATGAACAAGTCACTTAATCCTGTTTACCTCAATTTCTTCATGTGTAAAATGAGCTGGAAAAGGAAAGGGCAAACTACTATAATATCTTTTCCAATTAAATCTCAAATGGAGTCACAAAGAAGTGGATACTACTGAGAATGATTGAGCAAGGACAGCAACATAGGGCTTACTATGCATAATGGATACTTTTATATGTTGCATATTCATCTAGTGTACTTCACAGCAATTATTACAGGTCTTTTAATTTGAAAGAAAACAGTAACAATTTTGAATTGGTTTTCATAAGGCCTGGATTCTATTCCTAGCTATAACAAAGATAAGATTTGTGACTTTTGGTGATTTGTTTACTTTTCTTTGCCTCAGTTACTTGCTGGTAAATATGATAATGACCAGCTGATTACTAAAATCCATTCCAATATTAAAATTTCCAATACCATGTGAATGATTCATTAAAATTCTGATCAATATTTGGGGCATTCTCACAAAAGGAACATCTATTATAAAGCACTCATTTTAACTTAATCCTTCAATGAAGAATAAATCTGAAGCATATACGTATGTAAATATGTATGTACTGGTTGAACTGATTAATAAATAGCACACATTGAGCCAGTTAGAATTATTAGAGGCAGTGTGATATGTAAGTTGAAAAAAAGCACTGGTTTCAGAGTCAAACTATATGGATGACTTCCCAGGATGCCAGGCAAGTCATTTAAACTCACCCAACTCAAGTTTCCTCATCATGAAACCATGAATAACAATACTTAGACTATACTGCCCAACAGGAAATAACTTAAAGAGGTATAACTAGGACAGAGTTGGGGCAGCTGGACAGTTGTCCCATGGTTAGAAATTTAGGACATAGGACACACCCTTAGTACTTTGTTGATGGAATTTTCCCACCTGCCCACCCTACCACCAGGCTTGCCACCTTACTGGCCTTCCTCATTCTATCCCTACACAAGCATGTCTCTAGGAAACCACATTTCTAGCAAGGTAGAATCCACTGGAATCCCAGGGTATGTTTTTCCCCTCAACCCCTCTGATTCCCAAGTTAAACTTCACCCTGCTCTTTACCACAGGTAAACATTTCTAGTTATGATACTACATATGATTATATAAATACGAGTTATTATAGAATATATTAAAAGAATTGGAATTAGATGATTTTAGAGGACTGTATGTGATTTTAAGATTTTTAAAATTCTTTTTGATGACAGTATCATTAAATGATCTTTTTACCTCCAAATTCCCACAACATACATAGTCTATATTATACAATTCAACACTTGGTTATATGTGGTCTATTATTATTCATTTTTATTTCATGTGTATAAGTTTTACAATTGGGTGGCACCTATGTCATAGACATTGTTGAAATCACCCACCCCACTTCTAATGCAGATCTGAATACATCAGACGTATTCAATAAATACTGACTGAATGTCTGATTGTTTAAGGTCTAGAATTTTTACTTTTAAACCATCCCCCTTTCACATAGTTTTCTAAGCATGAAAGGGAGAAAACAGTGATGCTAAGAGTATCTCATACATTGCAGACACTCAATCAATAATTTCTGAATAAATAAATGAATCAATCAATCATTCTATTTATATCTATCTATATATCTGCATATATCTATCTATATTAGCTAAATGCACTCAGCTTGTTTATTGTGTGGAAAAAAAATGACTGGTCACAAAGGAAGGTACACTAATCCCAATAACGCCATGTACAGGCAGTCTCTCTGTCTTCAAAAGATGTGTCACTGGGGAAGATAAATGTCTTTCTCACAATACAGTGACACAAGCAAAGAGGGCAGGGGTCAAAAGTTATTTGTGTAAGTCAGTATGCATTTAGGAGTCATCCATAGTGGACCAAGACAAAACTTTAAAGGTCAGGTTTGTCTCCTATTCTGTTTCCCTGCTTGCACCTGCTTTTATGACCTAGTGTATACAAAAGAGGAGGCAATGGCCTTTGCAAAACCAATACCAAGCAGACTGTTTCCTGCTGTAAAATGCAACTAAGGATGTCATGGAATTCATACCAAAGATGAGGCATTCTTCATGAGACTGCTTCCAAAGTATCAGTAATTCTTCACCCCCACCCCAGCCCCCGGCATCCTTAGAGACTTACCAGACAACATACACTCTGTGAACCCTGTCTCCTAGAGAGCAGCTTCAGGGAGGACCCAGTGACCTTAGTCAATGCATCAGTGGCTTCTACCCTGCCCATGTAAAGGTCCCTGCTGATGATTTCATCACACAGAGAGATCTCCAAAGGAATCCATGCCTGACAACCTGCAGGGAAACTTGGAGTTCAGCTAAGGTTTTCCTGGTTTGACTTTCATGCTTCAAGGGGCATCTGCATGGGTCTTCCGTCTGATGATGCAGATCATATCCACTCCTGATGGCCCTCCCTGAGATTGCCCCTCTTGTTTGTACTTTGGCATCATAGATTTAGATCTGAAAGGAAGATATAAGGCTATCAAGTCAAACCTGCCTTTTACAGAGGAGGAAATTGAGGCTCACAGAGTTAAGTAATTTGCCCAAGGTTATACAAATCCTCCTACAAATCTACCTATATTGCAATATCATATTATATTAGGAGGTGGGTATAGGCACTATCATTGTTTCCCTTCCCCAATATTCTATTGAGAATATGAGGTTCTAGATAACATCTGTGCTATATCGCAAGGCATTAAGACAGTAATTTAACCAAATCATATCAAATCAATAAACATTTATTAAGCAACTGCCAAATGCCAGATACTGTACTGAGAATACAAATTACAAGAAGAGACAAAGTCCCTTTTCTTAAGGAGTTTACATTCTAATTAGAGATAGACTATATATACACACATACATACATATACATACATATATGCATACATACACTTATATATGACTTAGACTATGTCACATGGAAGGAGAGAACCAGTGGTTCTTAGGGTCCATGGGCAAAACCAATAGTGTGTCTTCTTCAATGACATTTCCATTGATAAATACACATCTTTTTCTAATGCTGAAGTATTTAGATATGTCAAGGTCTTTGGTGGTCGAGAAAGTTCTTTCTTGGGTCTTTAGTAGCTATGGCTGTTGGGGAGATGAGGGCAGAAGCATTTGCAGGCTATGTCTCTATAAAGGCTTCCCTAGATGACTGTTGAAGCAGCTAGGCTGGATACGTGACCAGTAATCTTGAGGGTGCTGATATTCCAAGGGCTCTTGGGTTTAGCTTTCTCACTGGTGGTAGTTGTTAATCAGTTGGTAAGTTGGTATTGATCATGGTAGGGAGAGTCACCTTTTCCTGAAATCAAGGTAGGGAGAGTCACCTTTTCCTGAAATCAAGGTTGTTGGTCTGAGGCATGTTATTATGACTGTGTCTCAGACTCAAGGTCCTAGATTGTCTCTTTTGGAATCTAAGGGGAGGTGATGGTTAAGTAGCCACTGTGGTTTAACTGGGTTGGCATAAATTACATCCTGTATCTCCCTCAGGGTACTTTGTTGTTTCAATTAGATTGACTTGCCTGCTGTATTGGTAAAAGTTGGTTGGTAATGGGATGGCAGGTCCCTTCTCCACAGTTGTTACTCCTTTAAGTAATGGTTTTGAGAGATGGTTTAGAGATCTAGGGGAAACTGTTATTCCTAAGTGACTTGGGCTTATCTGCCCTTCAGTGGCAGTTGGTCATTCCTTAGTGCTGGTATTGATCACAGTGGGAATTGTGGGCTGATTTTTATAAGACATGGATGGTGGTTATGGAGGCTTGGCTAGAATCATGACCAGAAGTGTTGGTGGGGGTACAGAGATAAAATACTGCTATTCCCAGAGTTATTGGTACAATTGTACCAATGAATATTGTGATAATTATTATTAAAGTGTGAGGAATAAGAGGAAGAATGACACAATGAGTAGTCAACCATGTTATAGTCAGAAAGACATGGATTGAATTTACACTTCTGACACATACTATCCACACACACACAAACATGATATTAATTTAGGCCCACATCATCTTTTACCTGAACTACTTCAATAGCTTCCTAATTATCTTCTGGAATCTCTCCTTTCCAATATAATACATGGACAACTGCTGAACTGATATTCCTAAAACATAGGTCTATGTTGGTCCCCTGCTTAAGAAATGTCAGTGGTTGGGGTGGCTAGGCAGTACAGTGAATAGAGAACCAGCTCTGGAGTCAGGAGGACCTGAATTCAAATCTGACCTCAGACACTTAACACAAAAACTAGCTGTGTGCCTTAGGCAAGTGACTTAACCCCAATTGCCCTACCTTCCCCCCTCCAAAAAAAAAAAAGCAAGAAATGTCTATTGCCTCTATTACTAAGTGCCAACTTCTGTCTTTAGTGTTTAAATTTCTTAATAATCTTGTTATGGTCATAACTTATTTCCCATTACTCTCCCTTAGTTATTGTATATTCCAGCCACAATGGTCTATTAGCTATTTCCCTTACATAGCTTTCTATTTCATGAATTTGGCTTATCTGGAGAGAAAAGAGAGGCATAGAAGATTTTTTAATGCATAGAAAAGCATAGTAGGAAGCCTGGAAGGAATCATATTAAAAAAGCAGGGCAGCTTTAGAAGTCCCATGAAGGAGCCCACTTTCCTCAGTACCACCAGAAACAACTGTGGACAACTGCCATCAACAGGAAGATATGAACTGGAACTCCGGGAGTGGCAGTATCCCACAGATCAATGTTCACACTTCCAGCTTAGCATCTGAAGTCATTTTGTGGATAAGCAACTCTTCTAGAGAAACAGCCATCCCCACTACTTACAGCAAAGTACCATGCACAAGGCTGGTAAACACATCTAGTTGAAGCAGGAGGTTATGCTGAGAGAGACAGGAGACATTACGTGCCTCCACCACCATCACCACCATCACCATAACCACCACCACCTTGACTAGTATTTCTCCTCAAATCCTAATAGAGACAGCTTAGGATTCTGAATCCAAGAGCTATTGGAATAGCAGTGCTTTCAGCCCAATTTCCATAACCATTATCCTTGGAAGCATCCCTTCTGGAGGTGTAACCTGGCATGTAAGATCCTGGAGGGCAGGGACCGGCTGATTTTTTTGTTTGTATCCCTGGTACTTAGCACAGTACCTTGTGTATAGTAAGCATTCATCAAATGCTTAATTAGTTTTTAATTTATTTATTTATTCATGTTGAGTTGATTATTAACTTTTTGAAAAGAGGAAAGTACAAGATTTTAATTTCATATATAGTTCTTTCTGTTCTATTGTCTATAAGATATTGATTTTAGTTGATATCTCATAATTAAAACAAAACAATTAATTAAAGAAATTAAAAGAAAATTGCTATTAATACTGTTTCCTGACTCCAGGCTTAGCACTGTATAGACTGTGTTACCTTGCTACCTCTGATACTATTTCACAATTTTTTATGTAGTGTTGATATCACATTTCATTCATATACCATACTTAATTTAGCCATTCCTTAAAAGATACACACCATATGTGTATATATATATATATATATATATATATATATATATACACACACACACACACACATACATATGTGTGAGTATCTACACAAATATATACACATGTACCTATAAACAGATGTATAAATACACAAATATTTTTCTTTTAACTTATCTGTTCAGTTGAGGACAAAGACTGTTATGGATTTTGCTTTTGGACCCTTAGCACTGAGTACAATGACTGGTACACAGCATGTCTCTCATAAAATAAGTGCTAGCAGCTGTGGTGGCTGTGAAATTAAAAAAAAAAGAAAAAAGAAAAAAATTCTTATTTGATTGAATTGTACTAAAAACTTTTATTAATGTATATAACAACTATATGTATATACACATATGCATATGCATCATGTGTAATTTGCATAAGTATTAACTGTATAATTTTCATCTTATTTTAGTAGAATGTAAACTCAATGAAGGCATGAATGGTATTGTTTTTGTCTCTGCCTTTACCTCATTTATTTCAGGGCTTTTTGTAAATTAAATGTCTTTTTGTTAAACACTTCCTGAAGAACTCATCTCATTTTCACACTTATTGTCCCACTTCTTGCATGTATAGATACCATTCACATTAATATACTTTAGGCCAGATAATCTAGGCATCTGTTCAAATATTAACTTCACATTGACATCAAAGGACTTAAGACACCTTTGGTTTGTAGCAAGCAAGGGATATAGTTACAATACACAGGGGGGGCGGAGCCAAGATGGCTGCGTAGAAGCAGCAAGGTCCCGCAGCTCCCACACCGCCACCCTAAACACCCAGAAAATACGAGCCCAGACAAAGTCTAGGAAAGTCTAGGACTCTCAGACCCACACAAATACAGAGAACATAGCTCTCGCTGAAGGCAGCTCGGCAGCAGGGGTTCAGCGTGGCCACCTGAGCGGAGGCTGGAACAGCCGGAAGCCAAGACCGCGGCCAGGCCTGGGACGGTGGGAAGGAGCTGAGCCGAGCCCCGCAGCCAGCCTGCAGTGGTTCTACAGCCTCCAGCACCCCCACACCTGCCAAGGCGTGAGGAGCC
>CM053595.1:199616163-199656293 GCA_028646575.1 Pseudocheirus occidentalis | reverse complement strand
AAAAAAATTACAAAAAATACAATACACAGAAGGAATGGGGAGGGAGGAGAGAGTCATAAAGGCAACATGAATTACACGGTTCACAGGGGACAACCAAACATTGTTTCTTTTGAAAGCCTGGAGAGAAAGGAGCACTGTATTTAGACTGAAGACAAAACTCCTCAACAATAAATTTCCAAACAAAAAACATACACAAGTAGTACTATAGATCTAGAAATGAAGAGACCTTAGAGGTCAGTTAGTTGAATTCCCTCATTTTAGAGATGAGAGAGTAGCCAGTCAGAAATATTAAGTTAAATAGGTAGTAGAGCTCAAATCTCAACCTTGATACCCTTGATTCAAAATATAACCCTTTTACATTGTACCACTTGGTAAAAAGAGATATACCAGACTCTGAAAAAACAATACATTTCAATAAATATTTTGTAATAAATAAATATTGAACATGTCTACATGTTCTTAAGGGTAAAAAATAACAAGGAAGCCATTATTACTGGATAGCAGAGTGGAGTGGAGGATTTAAGGTGTGAGAAAACTAGAAAGGGGGTGGGGCATTTAAAGTACAGTTTCAGTTCCAAGCAGAGGATTTCACATTTGATTCTGGAGGTGACCAGTAGCTGCTGGAGTTTACTGAGTAGAAGGTGACATGGTCAGACCTGCATTTTAGAAAAAAGAAATTGACAGTTAAGTGGGAAGAGACTTGTGTGAGTCAGTGTGAAGACTTGAAGATGTTTATTTATTGATCCTTTTTCCTCTCCAGACTTCTCCCTTTTTTGCCCCTTTTCCAATCCTGAAAAATAGAGAACTGATATCTGAGATCTTTCTCCACTTATTCAGTGTGTTTGGGTAAACAAATGGATGTAAAATTATAAGTGATATCTAGTTGACTGAAATCAGTGTTTCAAAGGATCATACTCTTGGATCTTTTTTCACAACACTTTTCACAAGGGTAATCATCTGGAAATTTTTTAAAAAGCTAGAAATGTGTAATGGGACTTTTTTCTTTTTCTTCCATTGAAATGTGAGTTCTTATAGGAGAGTCACTATTTTTACTTTTCTTCCTTCCTTCCTTTCATCCTTCCATCCTTATTTCTTTCCTCTTGTTTTTTCATTTCCAAATGTTAGCATAGTGACTGGCTTATGATAAATGTTTAATAAAGGTGTGCTGATTGGTTGTTGATGGACGAAGTCCTACTCCAATGTCTCATTATATTATAGAGATGACCATAGGATTATGAAATTTTTGTCAGTGTAGCACAAGTTCTAACATGTCTACCACTAACCTGTAAATGTTTCCATTTTGGATGCAGCAAGAAACAAGAAAACTATTTCTACTTTCTAAGGACCAGCTTAACAAAGTATGAAGCAGCTAATCCCCAGGAGCTGTAATTTTCTAGTAAATTCTTTGACCAGGGCAATTGCTAAAACAACATACACAAACACTCACACACACATATACAATATAATGCCCCTCCATTCTACATGTCCCCATTCCATTTCTATAGTAATATTATAATAGTGGCAGAAAATATGCAAAGGGGGTTACGATTTACACAAATTTTAATAAATCTATAAATATTTAACTTATGTTGTATATATGTATGACATGAGTCTAAATAGAGTTTGTAAACTTTGATTTATGTCATGTGTTCCAAGGCAACAAGTAAGCTACTTAATGGAATATTTGGTGATCTCGTGTTATAGTGCCTATAGTCGGTATTTGCAAAAACACTTTCATGAAAATAAATGGGAGTATATGATAGGCACTGACATCTGTTGAAAAGAAGTAGGAAGAGAAATTTTATGAGGAACTCAAAACTAAGTTAGACCTTCATATGTTTTAATCCTCAATGATTTCATTGTGGGAAATTTTTAAAATTTTATTTTATTTTTATTTAATTTGTTATTTTCCAAATGTATATGAAAAAATTAACAATTTAACAATCATTTAAAAAATTAATTCCAAATTCTCTCTATCCCTCCCATAGGAAAAGGCAAGCAATTTGATTTTGCCTATGATGTGAGTTAACCATGTTAACCAAGTTGAAAAAAACCCAAACAAAATAAAATAAAAATAAAGAGAACTTAAAAAGTATGCTTCAATCTGGATTCAGGGTTCATACATTCTCTCTCTTGAGGTAGATAGAATTTTTCATCACGAATCATTTGGGATTGCCTTGGATCATTGTCTTAATTAGAGTAATAAAGCTAAGTCTTTTATAGCTGATCATCCTTACATTATTGCTGTTACTATATACAGTATTCTACTGGTTTTGTTCATTTCATTTTGTATGAGTTAGAGCTTCACTGGTTTTTACCTGGGAAACTGTACTGCTTGTCATTTCTTATAGCACAATAGTATTCTATCACAATCATATACCACAACTTGTTCAGCCATTTCCCAATTGGTTGGCATCCCCTAGATTTCCAATTTTGTCATTACACAAAAAGAATGGCTATACATATTTTTTGTACAAATAGGTAATTTTCTTTGTCCTCTGATCTCCTTGGGATTGTAATGGCAGTTAATTTAAATGTGAAGTCCTCTTTTTTTGTTATGTCAAGTAAGCAGGTACTTAGCCTTTAGTTACTGGGGCTAAGTACCTCTGTGAAAGAAACAGAAGGTGTGAACTCTGTCTCCTGTTGCTGACATAACAGGAAGGTGTTGGCTGAGACAGAAAGCCAATGTGTTTGTGTGTATATAAGAAGAGCCCCAGAGACAGACAATAATAATCAATAATTTTTACTCCTGGTGGAGGAAGCAGAATTGTCCCAGCATCTGGAAGCTGGGTTGCTACTGGCTTGAGAACTGAGTTGCAGTGTTCTATGAGACCAGAATATGGTGAAGGCTGAAACTGCTGCCAAGAAGGCTGCCTGGAATGCTGAGATTTCTTCTGGGTTCTAGGTATAGCTGAATTGCTAGAGGACTGAAGAAGCATGACCAGGATAAGGCTTTGTTTATTTGTGGCTTGGTTTCTCCTTCAGTTCCTGGCAACAAACTTTGTGAAGGTTTTGAGGTGTGCTAGACCCTGTGAACTTCAGTGTGTAACAACAACTTCCTGGAAGACTGGATGAGAACCTGGGAGCTGTCTGCCTCTGAATCCAGGTGACTATTTGGTGGATTCAGATAGGAGCTGGGACCATGGAAGGGGATCCAGGGAATCTGAGAGATCACCTCAAGTCAAGATGAAGAAAAGGCCTCTCCTTGGATATTGAATTTGTGATGAAACTGAAGTTTACTAGACACTTAGGAGTGAACAGTTTGTGTAATTTTCTAATGATTGTATTTAGTGATAAACGATATTTAGTAATTGTGAATCTGGATAACTGACTGATTAAGTTAACCTATGATTGTTCCATGAGTGGAAGACTGACTTGTATTGTGAAATGACTGAATGATTAAGTAAGGAGGGTTTCTCCCTTAGGGAAACCACATGACTATTCTTTTGTTCTTTGTTCTAAATACTGTGACCACTTTTGTGAAAACTATGTGGCCATTCTAATGTTGAGCTGTTGTGAACACAATATTGTGATTTTCTGTGATAAAATGTAAAATATTGTGAATATTATATCGTGATTTGGTGTGAAAGTCTGCCTTGATTTGTTATGGAATAAATGGAATGTTTGCTATACTGTGTAATCAGAACCTTAAAAGTTGTTAACAGTAGCATTCTTTTGGGAACCTGCTTGTGTATGGTGTTACAGGGATAGATATGAAGTAATGGTATTGTGGGACCAAAGGATATGCATAGATTCATAACCCTTTGGGCATAGATCCAAATTTATCTCCAGAGTGCTTGGACTAGTTCACAACCCCACCAACAATGCATTGGTATGCCAGTGTTTCCAGATCCACTCCAGCCATTGTCATTTCCCTTTCTTATCATGTTAACCAATCCAATAGGTGTAAGGTAGTATCTCAGAGTTGTTTTAATTTACCTTTTTATAATCAGTAGTGAGTTAGAGTATTTTAATGTGACTACTGATACTTTGATTTCTTCTCCTGAAAATTGCCTTTTTATATCCTTTGGCTATTTATCAATGAGAGAATGTCTCTCTTTTTTAAAAGTTGAATTTTGCTGTTCCCTAACAATCCGCTAATGGGGCATTTATAGAGAAACTTGTTTCAAAATTCCCCCGGTTTTCTATTTTCCTTCTAATTTTTGATATATTGGTATTGTTTGAACAGAAGCTTTTTAATTTCATGTAATTAAAATTATTTAATTGACTTTCAATAATCTCTTCTATCTCTTATTTGGTCATAAACTCTTCCCTTATTCATAAATCTGGCAGGTACATTTTCCCATGCTCCCCTAATTAGCTTATGATATCACCCTTTCTGTTTAAATCATTTACCCATATTGACCATACCTTGGTACAAAATGTGAGATGTTGGTGTATACCTAGTTTCTGCCAAACTGTCTCCTAGTTTTCCCAGGAATTGTTGTCAAATGGTAAATTCTTAACTTAAAAGCTTGCATCTTCAGTCTTACAAAAAAGTAGATTACTATCCTCATTTACTACTGTATATTGTGAATCTAATCTAGTCTACTGATCCACCACTTCATTTTTTAGTCAGGAACAAATTGTATTTGATGTTTACTGTTTTGTAATATAATTTGAAATCTGGAAGTATTTGGGTTGCCTTCCTTTACATATTTTTGTCATTGATACCCTTGATATTCTCAAACTTTTGTTTTAGAGGAATTTTCCTACCATTTTATCTAGCTCTATAAAATAATTCTTTGGTAGTTTAAATGGTATGGTACTGAATAAGTAAACTAATTTGGGTAGAATTCTTACCTTTATTATATTTGCTTGGCATACTCATGAGTAATCAATATATCTCCAACAGTTTAGATCTATCTTTGTGGGAAAAGTGTTTGGTGTTTACGTTCATATAATCCCTGAGTTTGTCTTGGCAGGTAGACTCCTAAATATTACATATTGTCTCGAGGTATTTTAATGGAATTTCTCTTTCTAACTCTTGCTATTGGGTTTTGTTAACATAATATAGAAATGCATGTAATTTGTGTGGTTTTATTTTATATCCTGTAATTTTGCACCATTTCCATGCCATTTTTACCTTCACTGTAAAACCTCTTTCTTGTTCACATCTTTTATGTGAAGTCATCCCTTTCTTGCCTATTCATTTTTTACATCATCTCAATGTAATAAATTCACTCCTGCACTCTCTTTCTATGTAGAATTCTTCTAACTGCCCTAATGATGATACCTTTCTTAGAAGACACATATATCAACTTCACATATAGAAAGGTAAACAGTTTAACCTTTCTGTGTTTCTTATATATTTTTCTTTCATGTTTACCTTTTTATGTTTCTCTTATTTGAAAAACAAAACTTATTCAACTATGGTCTTTTCATCAGGAATGCCCCAAAGTCTCTTATTTCATTATGTGCCCATCCGCCCCCCCCCCCCCAGGATAATACTAAATTGTGTTGGGTAGGTTATTCTTGGTTGTAATCTCAGCTCTTTTGCCTTCCAGAATATTATATTCATAGCCTTCCACTCATCTAATATGGTAGCTGCTAACTTATATGTGATACTTGTGTGTGGGCCCACAGTATTTGATGGTTGTTTTTGTTTTGTTTTATTTTGTTTCTGCTTGAAATATCTTTTCTCTTACCTGGGACCTCTGAAATTTGGCTACAATATTCCTGGGAGGTTTTGTTTTAGGATCTCTTTTAGGTGATCATCAGTAGATTCTTTTAATTTCTATTGTATCTCCTGACTGAAGGATGTTGGGGCAGCTCTCCTGGATAATTTCTTTAACTATCATGTCTATAAACATTTTTTAATTATGGCTTTCAGGTAATCCAATAATTCTTAAATTATCTTTTTTGATCTTTTTCCAGGTGAGTTTATATTTCTTATCTTCTTCTATTTTTCATTATTATGACTTTATTATTCCTTGATGTCTCATGGTGTCATTAGCTTCCACATGCCAAATTCTAGTTTTTAAGGAATTATTTTCTTCAGTGAAATTTTGTACTTTTTTCCACTTGGCCAAATCTGCTTTGGAAGACATTATTTTCATCAATGAATTATTGTATCTCCTTTTCTATTTGGTCAATTCTATTTCTTTAAGGTTTTATCTTTTCAGTATTTTTGTACCTCTTTTTTCAAGCTGTTAACTGTCTTTTCATAATTTTATCCCTGAGTTTTCATTTCTTTGACTATTTTTTACTCTATCACTCAACTGATTTTGAAATTTTAAGTCCTTCCAGAAATTCTTGTTGGGCATGTGTTAAACTCACATTTTTCTTTGAGGCTTTGCTTGTTGTGATTTGTCTTGTTCTTTGTCTTCATCTGAGTGTCTTTATTTTCCCAGTTATTATAGTAGCTTTTTATGGTCAAGTTTAGATGTTGTTGCTTGATTATTTCTCCATCTTCTTGATTTTTAACTTTATGTTAATGTTGTGTGTGTATGTGAGTGTGTGTGCATGCATGTGTGTGTATGTGTGTGTGTGATGGTGTGATCTGGGGAGATGTTTGGACATTGCTCTCTTGTTCTTTACTATTGTCCTTATCAGGAAGGGACCCTAATCCCTTGGTATTGCAACTGATACTATTCCTCAGGAACTCTTTTCTCTTGAGACCAGAAATAATGCTGCTTCCTAAATTCCTGGTCCTTGATCCCATAGGGCCTGAAATGAAACTGCTTCTTTTGGATTCTACTCCCTCTCTCATGAAAATGCTCCTCTATACATAACACAAAGTGGCAATGGTGTTGCCAAACAATCCTCAGGGCTCCCATTCCCTCTTGACCAAAGATGCTCCTCTACCCCTTGAACAATGACCCAGAAGTGGGTATAGCTTCTAGTTCTGCATCTAGTGCTAACATAGGAATATCCTATAATATCTTTCAAATCAGTTGCTAGGTTACCTTGCTTTGTCTAGTTTGAGAACTCCCAAAGCTGCTGCTGCTGCTTATGTTGCCACCACCTTGTCCCACCACTGGTGTTATGTTTGTGTGGGCTCTGAGGAGCCTACACCCCTGTGTTACAGATCTCTCTTGACAACCTCCTAAGTTTTCTTTGGCTGAAGGAATGTCTCAGTCCTATCATTTTGTTGTCTCTGCCACTGCAGAGTTCAATTTGAGGCATTATTCTAAAGTGGTTTGCAGGGAAATGTTGGGTGGGAGAGTTTGTTTGAGAGCTTCCCTTCTCTGCCATCTTGCCTCTGCCCCAACACAGAACTCATTTAATTGAGTATGACTCTCATTTATCAGGTATACTATGTAATGTTCTAGGGCTTGGGGCAATGAATATGCTTTCAACTGTAAAGCAGGTGTATCTGGAGAACCTTATGATAAGAGAGAAGAATAATGTCTAAGAAGGCTTATAATCATAGGATTTTAGAACTCAAAGGTGTATTAAAGAAGATTAAATCCTATCCCCTTAATTACAGTTGAGGACATGTAGAACTAGAGAGATTTAAATAACAATGACAGTGTTTATCAGTTAAAATGGTAGGGATAGATAGCAGGGGTCATTACTCCAAATTCAAAGTTCTTTCCAATATACTAGGCTATGTGAAATAGACAATATTGTCAAGGTTCTTCAAAATTCCATACAGTTAGTTGCTTATCTTTTTAATTAGATTTTTAACAAAGGTCTTTGTGAAATATGAAATGGTGTTGGGATGTGATGAAGAATGAAAGAGAAGAAAGTAGAACAAGGCAGGGCTTAGAGAATTTGAGATTATAGGTCTTAAGAAGAAGTTTGTTTATTTATGTTTCCTGTCCCCAAACTTTCCCCAAACAGTCAGATGGGGTGACATAACTGTAATTCTATTTGTGAAGGTTGAGGTTGGTAGGTCTCTTGAGCTCAATGTAACAGTAATGAGATTTGAAGTTCCTTTTGTATTACTAAGCTAAGAGATAATTAGCATCTAGTTAAGATTAAACTTTTGTTAGAGAAACAGAAGGTATAAACTTTTGTCTTCTGTTGCTGATGTAACTGGAAGGGGCTGAACAGGGAGGGGCGATACTGTATATAAGGAAAAAACCCAGAGAGGGAGAATCAGAATTTCTTGGGACAAGGATCTAGAGGCAGAAGCTGTTGCAGCTGGAGAAAGAGAGAATTTCTCTCAACAGCATCTGGAGACTGGGATGGTACTGCTGGACTGAGAACTGAGAAGAAAAATGAGAATTGGTAACAAAGAGATCTTCTTGGAGCAGGCTTGGTGAAAGTAGAAGTTCCTGCCACCAGGGAGGCTGAAGAGGAGCCAGGGAGGCCAACAAGGAAAACTCCCCCCAGGACAGAGAGAATGATTTTGATTTTGAAAATCTGGATGGAGTGATTTTGATTCTAGGAGCAGCTGAGACTTCTGCTGAGTCTGAGGGCCAGCCAAAGATGACAAAAGACAGAGGAAGCATGATTGTAAAGGATTTAAGACTGTCTGTTTGTGGCCTTGTTAAGCCTTGACTTCCTGGGAACAGAGACTGTGAAGTATTTGAAATGGACTGGACACAATAAGCTCCAATGTGGAGCAGGAACTGCACAGAGAGCTGGACAAGGACCTGGGAGCTGTTTGCCTTTGAACGCAGGTGACAGTTTGGTAAATCCAGGTAGGATCTGGGACCATGGAAGAGGATCCAGGTAATCCAAGAAACCACTCCTAGTCAAGCTGAAAGAAGGCTTTACTTGGATACTGTGTATTGACTAAGAAATTGCAAATTTACTAGTGACCTAGGGGTGAAGGGTCTGTATTTTCAGATAACTGAATAGTGAATGATGAAGGATAACTGATTGACTAAATGATTGTAGTTAGTGATTGCTGACTGAAAAAGTAATTGATTTGTAACCTAGTAAGCACCATGAATGGACAACTTTGACTACTGTAACTTATGACTGAATTAAGGATTTTGTGAATAACTGAGTGACTAAATGATTGTTTTTTGTTCAAAATTTTGTGACTACTATAGTGGAAAGTATGTGTTCTTTTTCTGTGATAAGTTGTTGTGAATGCTGTGTTTTGATTATCTGTGTTAAGTTGTAATATTGTGAATGCTGTACCTGGATTTCTGTGAATGCTTTGCTCTGATTTGTTATGGAATAAATAGAGTGTTCACTGTACTGTGTAATCATAGCCTTAAAAGCTGTTCATAGTAGTATTCTTCTGAAAAGCTGCTTTTCCTTGGCTTTATACTCAGGAGTTCTGGAATGTAGTGGGCTAAACCAACATTAAATCACATTAAGTTAGGAATTAATATGATAAGTCATAAGAGACAATATCTCGCTAATCAGAGTGTGACTAGACCCATAAATCCATAAATATCCCTGGCACTTCCATCCTGAGCAGGTTAGGATGACCCAGTCTCAAAAATGATAAGAGGAGTAGTAGTAGTAGTAGTAGTAGTAGTAGTAGTAGTAGTAGTAGTAGTAGTAGTAGTAGTAGTAGTAGTAATAGTAGTAGTAGCAACAGCAGCAGCAGCAGTAGTAGGAGTACTAGTAGTACTTGTAGTACTAGTAGTAGTAATTATACAAAAGACTGAACCTTAGGATCAACAACTTGCTGTATATTTCATACTTTGTGACCATTCCTTATAATTGAGAATTGATGTATTAATTAGCTTAAGTATCTAGTAACATTATAAGACTTTTATCTGAAAACTATCAGAGATCTGTGGTCAATATAGCTTTGTAACATGATCTACTTACAGTAGTTATCAGTTAATTTTTCCCCTCTATTAACTTTAATTCCCGTCAGAGGCTTCTTTTTCAAATATATATCTTGGCAGTTTAAATATTAGTATGAACCAAAAATAGGTGGACACTATTTTAATACCTATTTTCCTATTCACAGAAACATCCCTCTGATGCTCATCTAACATTGAAAAGAGGCATTTACATTTTTGAATGTTGTATTTTGACCCGGGCTATAGAAGAACGAAGATGTTGACCAATTTTTCCAATGGCCGTTGGTTATTTGACTACTAATTTGATTGTAGAATTGTTCTTATGGCGTAGTTGCTGCTTCGCCTGAAAGTGCTCATTCAAGTGGGGTTTAAATTGCTGCTTTCAATTGACTCATAGTCAAAATACAGAGAAAATACATTATGCACCTACTGATCAGGTTGAATGGTAGGCAAACAGAAAATTCCTCCATTTCGTTTAAAATATGGTATATGCTGCAAAATATGCATGCTGTATTTCTTTCCAACTGAAAATTTAACTATGGAATAAAGAATAGGCAATAAGATATTAAGTGAACTATGTAATATAGTGAAGCATCATATAAGGTTGCCTTCAAATTTTTTCCTAGTGAGTTCTCATAATTGAACATTTTGAACTACATTAACATGGAAATGTAAGTTTTACAGAATCATAGAATTTCAGAATTGGAAAGGGTCACAGAGGCTATTTTGCTTTCCCTATACCCCAAATAAGTCCTTTCTACTACATACCCAACAACCAGTCAACAAGCAGACTTCCTGGAGGGGGAACCAACTACTTCAAGAGAAAGCTCATTCCACTTTTGTATACTTCTATTCATGATGGAATCTTTTCCTCACATCAAACCTCAAACTGCTTCTTTATAACTTTTATCCAGTATTGCTAAAGCTACATCTGGGAAACATCTCTCAACCCCCTTCCATATGTCAACTCTTCCCTTACCTGAAGACAGCTATCATATCCTTGGCAAGTCTTTTCTTCTCTGGAGTAAACATCTCAGTGCCTTCAAATAATCCTCACTTGGCCTGAAGTTAAGATCTTTCACCATATTGGTTGCCTTCCTCTGAAGAATCAGGAGCTATCAACATCCTTCCTACATTCAAGTGTGGCCTCTGGTTTACATTGGCTGGGTAATTCTGGGCAAATCACTTCAACTCTAGTGCCCTAGGAAAGATTCAAATAAACCAATCAAACAAATAACAAGTATTTATTAAGCACCTACTACGTGTCAGATACTGTGCTTGCTACTGTAAACATGGGAAAGAGTCACACAAGATGAGAGTACGGGAATGGATGCTGATCCCTATAATTGCTTAAGTCCCTCAGTCCCAAGTGCTAGAACAGTGAATGAAAGACAAAATGTGCAAGAATCATTTCATAAAGTGGTTCAGTTGCCATTTCTATGAATATTTGGGTTCTTCAAATCTACAGACATACACATCTCAAAGCAAAACTACCTGCTAAATTGTCCTTTCAAGGGACCTTTGGCATTTAATTTATAAAGCAATGCCCTCTACAACCCATCACCTGCTCTGAATTTTGGTAAATTGTACAATCTCTCTCCTTTTTCATGTCTTCCTCATTCCCCTTTCATATTGTTTGCATGGGCTCATTGCCATTCAGAAAAGAGAGCTTAATAATTCTTTTAACTGAACTTTTTAGTTTCTACATCAGCAGTATTATGAGAGGATGATACTTATAAGCAGATAATAAGAACAAAAATATCCTACTCAGAGCTCCATTAATTCAACAAATGTTTGAAGGTTCACTAAGTTCCTCTGGGACATGGATATAACTATTTACTTTGCTTTTGATTTTTATATCTTGAAAAAATTATTTTATAATTTTAAGTCTTTTTTATAGTTTGAAACATTAACTAGCAATTTTCTTCCCCCATCCCACTCCTCAGTTGAGGAGCAACAAGCAATAAAATCCTTGTGTCAAATATGAATAGCCAAAGGAAGCTAATTCCTCTTTGACTGTGTTCAAAAATATGCATCTCATTCTGCATTTGAGACTGTCACATGTCAGTCTTACCTGTCTGGAAACATGTTTCTTTCTTAAATTTCATTGATTAGAGTTCTAAAGTCTTTCAAAATTGTCTTTCTCTAAGGTTGTTGTCATTCTATAAATTATTTTTTGGTTCTGTTCATATCACTCTGGGTGAGTTCAGACAAGTCTTCCTATTTTCCTCTGAAACTCTCCATTTTGTCTTTTTGTATGATATAATAATATTCCATTATATTAATGAATTAGTCATTGCCAAATAGATGAGGAGCTCCTTAGTTTAAAGTTCTCAGATTTTATAAAAAGAGCTAGTACGAATATTTGTTTTTCACTATCACTCAGGTGAAAGACTAATAGTGGTATTTCTGGGTCAAAGGATATGCATAGACAGTGATTTGGGGAACATAGGTCTAAATTGTTTTTCTGGAAGACTGGACCAATTCACATTTCACCGGCAATATATTATGTTTCTATTTTACAGTAGACCATATGGTGTTTTTCCTTTTTTTGTTACCTTCGCCAATTTGATGAGTATGAAGTAGAATCTCAGAGTTATTGTAATTTACATTTATTTAATTGTTACTTCATATGAAGCCTTTTTAAATATGGCTATTGTTAAATTGAATTTCTTCCTTTTAAAATTAATTGTTAAGGTCATTTGACCATTTGTCTACTGAGGAATCGCTCTTATTCTTATAAATTTTGATCAATTTCTTCTGTATCTGGGATATGAAATCCATTTCTGAGAAATTTAATATAAAGATTTTGCCCAGTTACTAATTTTTATCAATTTCTTCTATATCTGGGATATGAAATCCATTTCTGAGAAATTTGATATAAAAATTTTGCCCAGTTACTATTTTTTCTTCTTTTAATTACATTGGTTTTAATTGCACTTATTTACTTATTTTCTGTTTCTGATTGATGATTGGCTGAAATCCATGGATGAACATGTGCTTGAGAAATAAATACCCTTGAACAATGACAGGAAGTGGCATAAATGAGCTACATAGGATCATAGATTTAGAACCAGAAGGATTGTTAAAAATCATTTAGTTTCATGTCTTCAGTTTGCAGATAAGGGAACTGAATCCTAGGGAGGTGAAGTCACTTGCTCAAAGTCACATGGTAAACAACAGAAGTTGGATCATTTTTCAGAGCTGCCTTTCAAATTAATTACTTTTAGTTCATTTGATGGGCTACTTTGAAACACTGGATTTAAAAATCAAAACAAAACAAACAAAAAACTATTAGGTTTGACTATGTGCCACAGTGGATGCAGCACTGGCCCTAGATTCAGGAGGACGTGAATTCAAATCCACCCAATGACTCTGAGGATTGTTAGTTCCCAGGCAGAAGGTGGAAGAAGTATAGATTCTCTTATTCTATAAATCTTCATGATTCAGGGCTATACTACTTCAATGAGTTTGTGTGCTCTCTTTCTTACCTCTTGACCTCTATGAGTATTTGTGTCACCTGAGGTTTTTAGAGCACATGTTTTAAAATTACTGTTCTTGCAATGCTGTTTGAGTAAATGTATTTTCTAAGAACCAATTGTGTCCATTCAGTGATTATTACTGGAAAGTTAAAAGAGGTTCAGTGACAGAGACAGGATGAAAACACATCCTCAATTTCCTGCTTCCTCCAATTACAGAGATTTCTCTATGGCACCATATCAAATTGAGAGTCATAATCACACATATCTAGAAATCTCTGTAAGCAAATCAAAAGGAATATAGAGCAGTTCCTTTCTAAGCCCAAAGAAAAGCTGCATCACCCTAGTTCTATCATACAGAGCTATATTATGTGAAATGGATTAGACATTTAGCTTCAGGGGATCAGGAGGGTCTGCCCGTGAATGTATGAAAATATTTCCTCCTCTCTTCTCTATCAAATGGAACCACAATAATTATATTTTCTATGAAACTATCAGTAGTTTCCAGAACACAAAAATATAGTAGTATCAGGGGATTCTACACTAGAATGTTACAATAGAATTCTACAACAGAAGGGAAATCTAGAAGTAATTTAGTCTACTTTACTTTTATCTAAGGACAAAATAATTTACTCTGTGAAACTTGACTCAGTCAAAAGAGCTCACCCAAGGACCTAGAAAGCTACATGTGGTCTCAAGGCCACAGTTTCCCCCCTCTGATAAAGATCTATACTGTTATTAAAGCTCTTTATAACTCTCTCTTCCTTAATGTTTCTAGAAATTAATACCTCTTTACGTTCATAAATTCTGCCTGGGCATCTGACTTAAAGGGCATTCAGGGCCCTTCATAATTTGCCTTTCTAACCTTATTGCACAGCTCCTGACTCCAAACATCTTAATTTTATAAATGTCAAAGTAGTTTCCTCTATGGAATCCGCAGCTCCAGACATCCCTATCTACTCATGGTCTATTCAATATGCTGTGAACACTGACACCTCTGTGCCTTGGACTGCACCATCATTTTACTTGTCTGGAATGCTGCTTCATTCTTTCTGCTTGTCTAAGTCAGATCCATCCTTTGAGACCCAGCTTGAGATCCTCTGCTTTCTCTCCATCCCACATTAGTATAAGTTAGCTTATACAATAATACCATAGGGAACAAGTATGTGTCAGAGATAGGTCTTGAATCTAAGTTCTCAATTCTGCTATATCTCTTGGAAATATAATGTTCCACTAAATGATTTTCCCAAATCACTGAAGCATACACCTTTAAAACAAAACAAAAAAGTAACCATTTTAAAGTAAATCTTTTAAAACATTCTCCTTTCTTGCTGAATAAATAGTACTTACCATAAATTCTAGTCTTTTTTTTTCATAAAAATGCACAGAATCAAGGAATCTAAGAGTTGGAAGGGACCTTAGCTGTCATCAATTCAACTGGTGCCTTAGTTAAAAATTCCGACCACAACAAGCCCAACAAGTCAATGCCTAATCTCTGTTGCAAGACCTCTAATAAAGGAGAACTCACTACCTTTGAGACAGTCATGTTGACTTAAAAATAAATTTTATTTATTTTATTCTGAACTAAAATAAAACAAGAATAGCATAATATAGTAATATATACATACATACATACATATATATATATATACACATACATATATAAAAGATGATTGCACGTGAAATCGCAAATCTGTAATGTACAACTGCCTATTCCCTTTAAATACATAATAAAATTATCCTGTAACTTTGTTTTCTTTTTCTCCCTACCGAGAAAGACCTGATAAGTAGATGTATAGAATCATTTTAATACACACACACATACATACATACATACATGTGTCCATTTGTAGCCTATTTCACTCTTGAGCATTCATTTTCACTGACATCAAGACTAACTCTTGTCTCTTTAAGGTACCTCCTATCAATTGCTCCTTGTTTTGTCCTAACAGGGACTCAGAATCATCATTATTGTGATATACTATAATAAAATGCCTGGAGAAAGGCACATGGAAAGAGAACAGAATATGCAAAGTGTAGTCAATGTTGGAGGTAAATCAGAAATTATATTAGATTTGGAGTAAAATGAGTAGGATTCAAATCCTACCTCTGATTTCTAATAGTGACATTACCATAGGCAAATCTTTCTAGACTTTTCTTTCCTAGGTCTTACTTTTCTCAAGTGCAAAATACAGGGTTTGGTGGGTTTTTGAGATCCTTTCCATCTCCAGAACTATGATCTTTGTTCAGTGAGCTTTTCTCTCCTTCCTGGGGAAAAATTCTAGAATGAGTCATTAAAGACATAATGCTTCATAAACATCTGGCAGAAAACAAAACAAAACAGAAAAAGCTTTGACTACAAAGAGCCTGTATGGCTTCATCAAGAAAGGACATGCCTGACTCACCTTATTTCCTTTTTTGAAAGGGCTACTAAACTAGCACATCAGGGTAATGATGTTGGTATAGTTTATTTATAGCCATGCATTTGATAAAGTATCTCAATCTTTTCTTGTGGGGGAAAAATGAAGGTATATAGACTAACCAATACATTCAGCTGGAATGAAAGAACTGTTGTTAATGATCTGATATTAACTTGGCAGGAAGTCTCCAGTGCAGTGCCCCAGTGGTCTTTGCTATGCCTTGGGCTGTTTAACATTTTTATCAGTGACTAGATGGCTAATACGCTCATCAAATTTTCAGATGAAATAAAGATGGGATAGTTAGCTAACACATTGGGATCTGGAAGATCTTGGTTAGCCACGGCATATCCAATGATATGAAATTCAAAAGGAAGAAATGTCAAGTCACACCAGTTTAGAAACTTTTGAGTATAAGATGGAGGAGGCATGATTAGAAATTTGGCTACTAAATATTTAGGGATTTGGTGGACTGAATATTAAATAGGAATCAGTAGTGTGGTATGTTAACCATTCAATAAACAAACATTTAATAATTGCTTATCCTGAATCAGATACTGTGGTAAATACTGGGGATACAAAGAAAAAAGAATTCTGATCAATAGGTAGCTTGTAATGTGAGATTGAAGCTCAGGAGAGAACCTAAGATTGGATCTACAGATCTATAGTCATCAGCATGTTGTAGTTTTCAGTCATTCTTCAGGCATGTCCAATTCTTCATGACCCCATTTTGGGGTTTTCTTGGCAAAGATACTGGAGCAGTTTGCCATTTCCTTCTCTAGCTCATTTTACAGATGAGGAAACTGATGCAAAGAGGGTGAAGTGACTTGGTAAGGATCACCTAAGCTAGTGTCTGAGGCCAGATTTGAACTCAGGAAGATGAATGTTTTGGACTCCAGGCCCTGCATTCTATCCCTTGAGCCACCTACCTGTGCTATGATCCGCATAGACATGCTAACTGAACTGGTTGCTGAAGAGGTCCCCAAGATAGATAATATGGAGCAGAGGCTGTTATCTAAGGGTCCATGGAAAAATTTTATGGAATGTGTGAACTTGGATGAGGAAAAATACAGATGTGTCTATATATCTTCAGTTTCTTTTAACTTCTAATGGAAATTTAGCATGTTGTTCAATTTTTTAAGCAGTGTTTTGAGAAGAGGTTTTGGTACAAAAAGAAACTCTGGTAGAGGGAGAAGAAAGAACAGTGTCACAAAAATTCAGAAACGAGAGTATCCAGGTCAACAACATCAAACTAATATGATCTTAGATGGCAATGACAGTTTCTCAGAATAAGGAGGGAATAATTGCTGGCTCTTTTCTGGTCAGGTCACACCTTGAATATTGCATTCTGGGCACAATTGTTTAAGAAAGTCTTTGCTAATTTGGGAGAATGTCTCAGTGAAGGCAACTAGGATAGAGGAGGGCCTCAAATTCATATTATATGAGGAATAGTTGAAGTAGGTGAGAGTTTTTAAACTGATGAAGAAGAGGCTCAGGTGATACGTGACAGCTGCCTTCGAGATTCTAAAGGGCTATCATTCATGTGGGGGAGGGATTAGACTTGTTTGCTTCCAAAGGGCAGAATCAGGAACACTGGGTGAAGTGGGAAAGAAGGACATTTTTAAACAGTATAAGAAAAAAAAATCGAAAGAAGCACAAAGCAACCAAGCTAAATGACAAAACAAGAAATTCCAAACAATTAGAGGTGTCCAAAAATGGAATTTTGGAGAGAGGCTTTAGGGAGGATCTGAGCACACTTCAAGTGGACTCTTCAAGTCCTATCTATTCTGGTGGATGTTCAAAGAATACCTGTTGATTATGTTATCGTGGTGTATTATTTGGGGCATTAGGTGGACTAGAAGGCAGATGAGGTTCTCTGACACTCTGAAACTTTTTAATTCTTTGAGGTATTCATTGAAATTTGTCCCTAAACTAAGTTCACAGACTTCTATGCACTATTATTTACTTTTTTTTCTATCTCTTTCCACCACCCCATTCACCATCTTAACTTGCAGCTTCTAATCTAATGTAGACTGGGAAACCAAACAATAAAATCTGTTAGAAATGAAGTAAACTGCATATACCCTCTGAGTGGGGGACTTTGGGGGATAGTCTCTTACAAAATATTGTCTATTAGCTTTATTGCGGGGCACTGGGTAATTGTGGTGTTATTGTAGTTTTCCAGCAGGCCTTTTATTTACTTCCTAATTTTGGTTTGCTTTTCCAATTTTTTGATGTTGTTGAGACTTTCTGATAAATGAGGAGTTATTGTATTGTTGTTTTAAATATATGTCTTCCCTCTCCAACTAAAGCACAAGCCCCTTGAAGACAGGGATTGTGTCGTATATGCACTTATTTTCCAGGATCCTGGCACAGGTCTTTTTTGAATGTAGATGGCACTTAACAATTGTTTTTTGGAGATAATTTAAATCTCTTCTTGTTTACTAAGGCATCCCCAGGTAAGATTTTGTAAAAGTTATTGTGAGGCTTCTGGGCAATGAGTTCAATGTATTATCTGATGTAATCTTAGAGAAAATCACTCACACTGCTCATGACTGGGACCTTTAAAGGGCATTTGGCTTAGGAAACAGAAATGAGGAAACGCCATGTCCTCAGGTGAGTTCAAGGACAGATAGATATCCCTCCACATTCCCATTGAACAGCATCTAATCATTACGGAACAGCCCTGGCAGCCATACCTCTCCTCTGCCTCTTCTTTTTTCACGTTCCACATTCCAAGCAAGATAATACATGCCCATATGATGAAATCTCCAAATTCCATCATTTATTCCTAAGGGAGTATTTCTTTCTCTTTTAAAAATTTATTGATTATCTTTGTTTTTGCAGCATAGAACTGTCTAGATAGACTGACCTTCCATATTGGGTCTTTCTTTTTGCAAAGTAAAATGACTTAGCAAAATCAGGAAGCACTGTGCATCCATAGTTCCTCACTTTCCAAGAAAAGGAAGAGAACATTTCCTCATCTTTTCAAAGGTCAAAGACTGTTAATTACTTTTACAAAGCATTAGTCTTGGTATAACCTTTTTCAACAGCCTTTTCATTTGAATCCAAGTGGATATTTCTTGCTTCTAATTTGCGTTTTGTGGCCTGAAGTCGGTAGTACCCTGTGTGAACTGCCCAAAGAAAAATATGACAAGAGGCAAAAAATGTTTAAATGGTAAATAAACTATTTAGGATTGGATGTGTATTCATGAGTCACCAGGGGTGTGAAGGGTAACTTAGCTAAACGATGTTGGTAAACCACAAATCCTCTGAATCAATATTATTAAGTTTACTGTACTAATAATGTCAAACAGCAAGGTGTTAGTGGAGTGTGGGTGTGAGGACTTTTCCCTTCTTTTTTTATACAAAGTTTAAACACTATTAAAAACAGTCTGGAAAAAAAGGAAACAGAAATTCAGTCCTACTGTTTCACAGTAAATGGAGGCAAGGCATATGGAGATAGCTTGAAGGATCCTATAGGAAAAAATCCTCTGAAGAGATCAAAAGTTCTCCTGGAAATAAATAAAAAGAAGTTTTCATTCCAGTTTTCTTTGGAGATTTAAATGGTGGTAAAATGAACAAATTCTAGCTATTCTAGTCTGCTAATTCAGTAAACCTGTCAGCTAGCAAGGTCAGGTTATGGGATGTTTAATATGGGATGTTTACTAAAATATGCTGGCTACAAGAAGGTGCCGAAAGTGGCCTATCTAGATTACCAAATTTTAAGTATTTGGGACACAATAAAATAAAAATATCATTAAAAAAGGTACAAAACATAACCTTAAACTTTTTTTGCAGATGGCATTTTAAGATTTTATAGGCTGTTATGAATGTAAATTAATACTGTACAATAGTTATGCTCTTTAATAGTGACTTCAAATTAATGGAATTCCATATGACAGAGTTCAGAGTACATAAAAATCTGGCATTATGAAATGAGTCCTAGGGGAGTATTTCTTTCTTTTTTAAAAATTTATTGATTATCTTTGTTTTTGCAGCATAGAACTGTCTAGATAGAATGACCTCCCATATTGAGTCTTCCTTTCTGCAAAGTAAAACAACTTAGCAAAATCGACCACTTACTTGGAAGCAGAGGAAGCACTGTGCATCCATAGTCCCTCACCTTTCCAAGAAAAGGAAGAGAACATTTCCTCATCCTTTCAAAGGCCAAAGATTGTTAATTTGAATTGAAAATTAAATTGAATTAAACTGAATTTTAATGAATTAAATTAAAAATTTCCATAATATTTACAAAATAATTTTATTTATACAGATATGTGTATTACTTAGCAGGTAGTCCATCCATACTTTTTTAAAAAATATTCTCTGAATAGTAAAGTGGCTACATTAAAGGTTATTATAAGAATTTGTGTGGTATACTGGGAAAAGTATTGGATCTGGAAGTAAGAGATCTAGTTTTAATTTTCACTTCACTATTTATTGCTGTTTATCCTTAAATTCCCTGGATTTCAGTTTTCCCTGTGTAAGAACTAAGGGGTTAAATTCAATGGGCACAGATGTTTTTGAAAAGTCTAACTGATGAATAGATAAGGATAAATTATTGTACCAGGGAAGGGGTGAGAAGAAATAATTAAAGACCTCTTCCAGAACCATACGCCATGATTCTGTTTGACTTCCTGTACTTAGTAAAGGCTTGATTAATTCTTACAATTTAGGTTTTTCCACTCTGTACAAAGAAGAGTCGGTTTGGGGAAGCCCTGACTTGACCAGAGAAACACAAATACCACAGCTTGTCTACAGTCCTGCGCACCAAACTCCATCATGAAGAGGTTTGCAAAAGCACAAGGCTTTATTTGTATATTTGTTTATATTTTTGTTTATCTTCCTTCAGGTCCTCACATCTTCACATTGGAACTGAATTGCTTTCTGGTTTTTCCTTCATCCTAGCAAACTGATTAATCTATTAAAACCCTTTCCATGTCCCTCCCTCCACTCCCTACCATTTTGTACATCTTTTAAAGATTTTTCCTACTTGCAGAATCTCTCACTCAATGTAAAAGATACATATATTCAAAGGAAAAAAATCAAGTTAATACCCTAGTCCTAAATTTGGGCTTTTAATGACTAAAGAAACTGATTGATTATATTATTGGAAAGAGGGAGCATTCTATTCTATTCAACAGGCATTTGGTGCCTGGTACTGTGCTGAGTACTAGGGACAGAAAGACAAAAAAGAAGCCATCTTTGCCTTCAGTTCAGGCAATGCTCTTAGGAAAAAGATGAGAGCACCAAGAGAAAGGAGTTCTAAATCTACTCCCAAATTCTCATCTGATGTTTTCCCTACTTCATGCCTGTTGACTTACTGATTTTCAGAGCACCCATTTCTTACTTGCTTATACTGTCCCACTTCTCATTTTCTGACTGGATAGATGAAGTACATTTCTATTGACAATCATAATATTTCCTTAAAGAAAGCAAAAAGAAAAAAATTAAGGAATATAACTTTACCATCTGCATCCTAAGCAATGCTTAATTTGGATTGGTTTGGAATGAGGAGCAGTGAGGATTTTAATCGTATATAGGAGAATACACAAGTCTTGGAAGGAAGTAAAAAGAAAAGAAGGAAAGGAAGAAGGATGAAAGGGAAGGAGGGAGGAAACAAGTGTTTATTAAGTGACTATTATGTGCCAGGCATTGTAGTAATTGCTTTACAAATATCTTATTTGATCCTCACCACAACCCTGGGAGGTAGGTGCTACTATTATCCCTATTTTATGACTGAGGAAAACGAGGCAAATTGTGGTTAAGGGACTTGCCCAAGGTCACACAGCCAGTAAATGTCTAAGATTAAATGTGAAATCAGGTCTTTCTGATTCCAGGCCCAGTGCTGTATTCACTTGAGCAGTTAGGTGCCCTTAGCTGCCTCTGAGTAGGGTTGTCCTTCTAAGTACTTTGTTCATTATTAGAATGATTACAAGGACTATTCCTGTCCCACCAATGCCTTTCCCACCTCTTAAAATATAATATTGTACTTTTCCCAATTATATGTTAAAACCATTTTTAAATATTAAAAAAAGTTTTGGGTTCCAAATTCTATTTCTCCCTCCTTCCTTCTTTCTTCCCTCCCTGAGATGTAATTTGAATGATATTTAAAAAACTTAGCATTAAAGATTCATTCCATTACATAAAAATCTCTTCCTTTGTTTTGCTTTTTGTTTCTTTTTGCGTTTTGGAGGGGGGAAGGCAGGCCAATTGGGGTTAAATAACCTGCCCAAGGTCACACAGCTAGTAAGTGTTAAGTGTCTGAGGCTGGATTTGAACTCAGGTCCTCTTGACTCCAGGGCTGGTGCTCTATTCACTGCACCACCTAGCCACCCCTCCTCCTTTGTTTTAATAGGTAAGTCCTGAAAAGTATAAATCTTAACCATTATCAGTCACTGACATGTCTTTCAATGATTTAATAAATCATTTAGTTCTTTTGGGAAGATAATTTGATTAGAGAGAAATAAAAGAGGAAAAAAAGAAACAGAAAATTATAAAATAACTACTGTGTGCCAGGCATTGTGCAAAACACTTAACTGTTTCATTTTATGCAAATGAAAAAGGTAAAGAACCTAAAAACAGTGAGGCAGAAGGGCCCCAGAAGTGTCTGATTCTACCAAAGTCTACTTGATATTTCTTCCAAGGAATGAGCTCTGAGTCATCAGATTCTTTGACTGAAATAAGTGTTCATCTCTTATTCTGAAGTAGAAGTCATCCATTTCAAGGCACTCCACCTACCTCCCAACCCTACACTTCTTTTTATTTTCTACATCTTCCCCTTCTTTCCCCAAAACCAAACTACCTGATGAATTACAGTGGGGTGAGAAGGGATGGGGAGATTACTATTCTTGTCTCTTCTTTCCCCCCTAGCAAATGCTTTCCCTAAATTGTTCTACTCACCACAAAGCATGTCACTTTTTTCATAATGAGCATAATAATTCATTGAGTTGGTATGGACAGCAGTAGGAATATCATACTTTATTTCTTAGTCATTTTAATTTTTCTCCAGATTTTGCAGCTTTTAGTCTATTTACTCGACCTCACATTTCAGCTGATGTTCTTCTGTCTCATTTTCTCTCCTTCAGTTTTATTAGTCACTCAAGTCAGGTTAGTTGATAGCACGACTGTCACTAGGGCAGGAGCAACATCTGGGAAACACTGCTTCCTCCCATTTTAGTGTGGAGAACGTAGTCCTATAACTTCATGCCTCATGATCTTGGTCCTACATTAACCTGTGCCTCCCACAGGACTTGAGATGAAAGTCAACTCCAGTAGAGAGGAAGAGGGATATAGCAGTGAGAGTGCTCATTTCTACAGTTATTTACTGGCCTGCCTCCCTCATGGGTTTGGGGGTTAACAATGGCCATTTCGAAAGGCAAAATTCAAGTGCTAGAATTCCAAGTCATAGTTCTGGTATGTACGTGTATGAAAAACTCTTTAGGTCCTTAGAACCCAACTGACCTTAACATTACTTTAAAGTAAAGCTTTTGCAAAATTTGTTGGGCTCCCCCCACTAAGAATTTGAAGTTGCTAGGGCTAGCAGTTCAAAGTATATTTAAACTTTTTCCTTCCTTCCTTGACCAAATCAAAGATCTGAGATTTCACTGGTGTACACATTCCCTCCAATTATGTGGACTGCAATTCCTCTATTTCATGATGATTTTCAATCAAATATCCCCAAATCCGAGTTGGTCATAGTGTATTATATAGAACAAAAGAAGAAAACAGTTTTGGAAGAAGAAGCTCACAGTCTTGCAAAGGCAATTGACCCTGAGTTTCTACTTTGTTTCCTCTCCCTATAATCTACCCATAGGCCCCAGGTTCACAGTGATCACCTTCAGCCTAAATTTCATTTAAATATCAATTACATTATGTCTTCTGCTACTTAGGTTAGAGAATCTAAATTCACTGTGCGTTGCAGTCCAATTTGGGATTCTATTTTATTGCCTGTCTAATACTCCCTCTAGTGTTCAAAACAATCTAAGACTGTTTTTGTTAAAATCTCAAACTACAGGCAGCCCAGTTGTACAAAAGAAATGCCTTTGTTTAGTTTTTTTTAAAGAAAAAGTACACACATATATATATATACACATATGAATGTATACACATACATATATACATATATATGTGTTTAATACACATTTATAAGACACACTAGGTGATAAAAGTTACAGCCAAAATATACACCTCCTATTTCCAGGTAATGGCATATTTTCTTCATTTTATGAAATGATACAATATCAATTGTATATTTTTCATAATTTTTCAAACTACAGCAACCACACCGACAACAACAAAAATGTGCTCATTTCTAAATGTTGCTATAGCTAAGACTAAGACTTCAACTCCCAAGTCCTCATTTGTTGAAGGCCACTGGTAATCTCAACCTTTGGTTAATGAACAATGAAAAACTATTGTTTAGTAGTTTTGGAGACTAGTCAGGAAGAATGCCCACTGTCAACCTGTTTCTTGATATTGGGCATAAAGACTGAGGAACACAGTGACCTCTTGTTTGACACCCAAGCCAAGCTTTCTTGGTCAGGCAGCAAGGCTTCACTGGCTCTTTTCTTATCCTCCTTCCCTACCTAGATTCACTATTTTTTTTCATCTAATTAAAAAGATGGAAATTAAGCCAATTAGATTATAAATTATAGCAAATAAAATTCTTTTATTCTTAGAGAGCTTTAGAGGTAAGTTAGGTGGTTGGGGCCCTCATATTTAGCCAAAGAATGATGTATTTCCCCAGAATCATCCCCCAAATAAGTTCCCTAGAGGACTGAATTATGGATGACAAGTTTCCCCTCCCCCAAATTCTTCAATTGTTGTTTTTGTGTGGGGCCAGAGGGCTGCCAGCCTGTGGCAGGAAGAATGTTGAAAGAGGGAGTCAGGAAGACCTGGGTTCAAAGCTGACCTCAAACACTGACCAGTTGTATGACTCTGGGCAAATCATTTAACCTTGTTTGCCTCAGTTTCTTCATCTGTAAAATGAACTGAAAAGTTAATGGTGAACCATTCCAGTATCTTTGCCAAGAAAACCCCAAATTGGGTTATAAAGAATTGGGCATGATAGAAATGACTAGACAACAAATGGACTAGATGAATTCTCTGGTGGACTTTATGAAATTTAATTCAACAAGTGTCAATCACTCTTCTAAGCAGCAGACATATAAAGACAAAACTGAAGTAGCCTCTTCCCTTAAGAAACTTACATTGACTTGGAGGAATGTAACACGTGTCTAGATAATGAAAAACAAAATAAGATAAAATAAATTTAAGAGAAAACAAACACTAATAATTGGGGAGGGGATGGAGCAGGAAAGGCCTTATATAGGACAGGGCCATAGACTGATTTTTGAAGGAGGAGATCATAGATTTATAGAAGGTGAGCCCTAGAAAGGATTCTGGGCAATTCATTGAAATTTTTTAATGGTGCCAACTATCAAGTTTGGATGGAGTTTTCCTTGGAAGGAACATTGGAGGGATGAGGGCTTTTTCTTCTACAGGATAACATGTTTAATCCATGACAGGGATAAAAGCATAGATGGCATGTTTATCAAATTTTCAGATAACACAAAACTAAGAGAGATATAAAACAGACTCTGTATGATCGACTCAGAATCCAAAAAGAACAATGGCTAAAATCTCAGAAGATGAAAATTAACATGGATAAGTATAAAATCTGGAACTTGGGTTCAAAAGATCAACTTCACAAGTATTCAATGACCAATGAGGGAGGCATAGTTAGATCACAGGTTTGGTTTTTATTTTGTTTTCTAGAAAAACAAAATAAAATATAAACATTTGGTGAGTGCGCTGCAAGTTTGATTGGTGCAAATAGTAAGCTGAGGAAGCCATAAGAGGTCATTTGATGTTGCTCTATATTAGAGAAGCATTTGTTGTTGATTTTTAGTTGTGTCCGACTCCCTGTGACCTCATTTGAGGTTTTCTTGGCAAAAATACTAAAATGATCTGCCATTTCTTTCTCTAAGTCAGTTTACAGATAAGGAAATCGAGGTAAACAGGATTAAGTGACTTGCTTAGGGTGTCTGAGGCTGGATTTGAGTGGAGAAACACAAGTGTTCCCAATTCTAGGCTTAGGAGCTATATTCACTGTACCACCTAGCTCCTCATTCAAACAGTTATTAGTTGTGTGGCCCTAGGCAAGTCACTTAACTGTCTGCCTCAGTTTCCTCATCTGTAGAAATTACTTGGAGAAGGAAATGGCAAACAACTCCAATATCTTTGCCAAGAAAACCGCAAATGAGGTCATGGAAAGTTGGATACAACTTAAAAAATGACTAAATAGCAATAGTTTGTCCTAGTAAGGCTACATCTATAGTGTCTTGAGGTCACATTTGTAATGCTCTGCTTGGTCAGGACACCACAATTTAGAAGGGACACCTATAAGTTATAGAATATTCTGAGGAAGGTAACTGAAATGGTGAAGGACCTTGAATCAGGGCCAATTTAGGAAAGTTTGAAAGAATGGATTATATTCACCCTGAGAAGAAGAAAGAAGAAGGAAGAAGGAAAAGAAGAAGAAGAAGAAGAACCCTTAAGGAGCATCTGTTATCTGTTTTTTAACTATATTAAAAGTCTAGCAACAGATGGAATGCAGAAGCAGTTATGAGAATCAAGTTATTTTCTATGAAGTCAGACACTGAAGAAATTTTTTAAAAATTATTTTAATTTTTGGTTACAAATTTTCTTCCTCCCTTATCCATGATAAGACATATGATATCCATGATACAAATGAAATCATGCAAGACATATTTCCTCATTAGTAATATTCTGGGGGGGGTGGGGAGAAGCAAAGAAAATAAAGGAAAAAATTGCTTCAATTTGCATTGGGAGTCCATCAGTTCTCTGGGTGAAAATGATAGCATTTTTCATTATGAGTCCTTTGGAATTCTGGTAGATTATTGATCAGTTGCTAATTCTTTCACAATTGGTCATTGTTACAATCATTGCTTTTACTCTGTACAAGGTTTGCCTGGTTTTGCTCTCTTCACTTTGTATCAGTTCATATAATTTTTCCCAGGTTTTTCTGATATTAATGAAATTTGTAGAATAATATTACTTGTCTCTCTAATTTTGTATATTGAAAAATATATATTTATATACTATTTATATTGTATTTATATATGGTGGTATTTATATAATATATTATTATTGTTATTTTGACAAATTAATAAATATTTAAATACAAGTTTTATTTCTACTATGGTAGATACCAATTCATAACTCACATAAACAAGAGCTTTTTAGAGTCCTCAATAATTTTTAACTGTAAAAGGAATTTGAGACAAAAAAGTTCGAGACCCACTGGAGTAGAGTCTTGAATATGAATTCAAAAATTCAAGATTGAGTCCAAATATTGCTTCTGAAATATGCTTTGTGACCATGACCAAGTTATTTAACCTCTCTGTACTCCAGACACTTCTCTAAGAAATCTTAGTGATAGATTGCTGTCTACTTGGAAGAAATCCCCACACCAAAATTATCACAGATTATTGCTGCATGTGCTTAGCCTAGGACAATTCAATATTTCTTCCTAGAGCAGATTATTTTGTTATATGGAGGTGGTGAAGTGAATAGAGCCAGACCTAGAGTTTGGAAGACCTGAGTTCAAATCCAACCTCAAACACTTACTAGATGTATGATCCTGGTCCAATCACTTAACTTCCATTTGTCTTAGTTTTCCCCTTTCTAAAATAGGGATAATGATACCTTCATGATTGTTGTGAAAATAAAATGAAATTATATTTGTAAGGCACTTGGAAAACCTTATATTATTATTAAACAATCAGTATTTTCAAAAGTATTTTTCACCAGAATTCTCATGCCCCTTTTGGCAGATACAGTCTGGATGCTTTTTCCCACATTAACAAAAATCCAAGCATACAAGGTAGAATCTCCCTAGCTTTCACACAGGGCCCCAGTGACCCCAAAGCCAGGGGCTTGGAGGGATATCCATGACAGCTGTCTCTAGGACTTGAAAGGAAGATGCTTAGGTAACTTCTGCAAAATCGGGGATTTCTAAAGAGGACCTGTCTGAGTTCCTCAAAGGTGAGACTTATTCCTATTTCTGAAGGGAACTAGCAGTTGGCATTCACTGAACCAAGGACTACTTTGGTCCTACAACTCTTTTTTGTTAAAGACAAGTACCTGTTTGCAGGGAGGTGGAAGTGGGAGGGTAGGAAGTCCCCCAAAGTCCCTTTTTGAAAGATCCATTCAGTAAATCCTGCATTAAGAATTTTCGGTTTTCCTATTAAACCCGAAAGCAATTATCTTGGATTAGCATCAGATCAGAAAGGGATTACTTTGAGTATTGTTTTCAAAACCCAGAGGACTGACAAAATTATTATCCTATAATGATTATGAAGGTAGTGAAACTGGTAACATTTATCCAAATGGGGGAAAGGACAGCAGGACTGTGACATAGCACATTCCCATCAATGATGTGGCACTTGGGACTTGGCATTTTCAAAATTTGTCTGAAATCATATGTACGTTCTAAAATACATAATAATAGTATAAGGAGCAATGGTTCCCCCTCTGCTTCGCTGCAGTGCTCATGACCAGATGCAGCTCAGTAGCTTGTACATAAACCTAAATATTTCATGAAGAATGGATTATGATCGCTTATATATAGCTATGTGGCATTGTATGAGAATTTTTTAAAATAAATTTCAGAAAGACACTGGTATAAAAGGAAGGTTTAAAACAGTTTAACATAAAACAAACAATAATAATATTAGCTTACATTCATATAGCACTTTATGGATCACAAAGTGCTTTCATATTCAAAATCTTACTTGATCCCTGTGACAACTCTATAAAAATGCTATACCCTATACGGAAGATGAAGCAGATATTATCCTTATTTTTTATGTAGGGAGACTAAGGTGCATAGCGATTCAGTAATAACTGCTTGAAATCACCCTGTCTGTGAGAAATAGCCAGAACTCAAAGGATTGTGGAACTGGAAAGGACCTTAGTGCCAATCAAGTTCAACACGCTTCCTTTTCAGTTCAGTCGTTTTTCAGTTATATTCAACTCTTCATGATTCCTTCTGGGGTTTTCTCAGCAAAAATACCAGAGTACTTTGCCATTTCCTTCTCCAGCTTATTTTACAGATGAGGAAACTGAGGCAGACAGGATTCAATGACTTGCCCAGGGTCACTCAGCTAGTAAGAATCTGAAGTTATATTTGAACTCAGAATGATGAGTTTCCCTGATTCCTGGCCCATCACTCTATAGCCACCATGTTACTTAGCTACCTGTACTTCATATTAAACGTAAGAAAACTCAAAGTGAGAGAGTGTAAATGATTTCCCCAGGGACACACAGCTGGTAAATAAATGAGGAAGAATTTGAACCTGACTTAAGGTCAAGCACTACATCCATTATTAGTGCTACCTCTCCTCAGGCATCCTCAAGTGGGATTCCTTTCTATTATTCTAGGATGTCTCTCCAAAAAACAATAAGAAAAGGCGACTGGATTTGGAAACAGAAGGTATATATTAAAATCTTTGCCCTGCTATTTATTATTGAGTGTCTTTAGTAAACTCACTTAAACTCTCTAGACTCCAGTTCTCTAGATTGTTAAATGAAATAGTTGGTTGAGATGATGCTTCAAGTTGATCCCAGTTCTAAATCCTAGGCTTATCATACCTATTGGAATAGGATGGAAGTTTGTCACTCGCTCTAGGCATGTTCAATAATTCAAAGTATCTACCCTTGCCAACCCTGGGGATTTAAAAAAAATGGAGAACAATTGAAATAATGGATGTAAAAATATTATGAAGAGTTTAAAGTTCAATGTCCAGAGCTTATGCTCTCTGATGTATCCCATGTTCCCACAATATTTGAGGATGAGAGAAAGACTCCTTTATTATGACAAATTCTTTGGACTCTATTCCCCAGAAGTCTCTGTATGAGCTTCTTAGAATGGCATCATTGATGACCCAAATAGTTCTCTGAATCTAGATGTAACAAAGAGAGATTTCTTATCATGGTGCTAATAGCTATGTAACTTATAACGATATAATATATGATATATACACATACATACACATAGCTTTAGTCATATTGCTAAAGTAGCTATATTATAGACAATTTTTTACATAGCTAGTAATTATATAGGATATATATGAGTTTATATATATATTATATATATATTATATATATAATGGGACTGATACACACATGCATATATATATGTAGTTATATGCTTGAATTTTTCACATATGATACATATATATATACATACATACACATATATATGATTAGCAATATATCTATGTCTATATCTATATCTATCATATCACTAACAACAAATACGCTTTCTTTTCTTCGAAAAATTTTCCCAATTCTTGAAATAATACTCTATGCCAAAGTCTATCATTTATATTGAACTCAATAGTAAGATCTGAACCAATGCAACTCCTTCATCTATGTTTCTTAATCACACCAGTTTGTTGCCCTAGAGCAGCAGTTCTCAACCCGTGGGTTATATTCAATTTAAATACATCCTGCATATCAGATGTTTACAATACAATTAATAACAGTAGCAAAATTACACTTATGAAGTAGCAATGAAAATAATTTTATGGTTGGGGGTCACCACAACATGAGGAACTGTATTAAAGGTTGTAGCATCAGGAAGGTTGAGAACCACTGCCCTAGGGGAAGGACTTTTTTTTTTATCATGGATCCTTTTGACAGTCTAGTGAAGACTGTCATAAACCCCTTCTTAGACCAATGATTTTAAATGCATAAGTCATCTTAATTTAATTTACTTAAATGAAACCAATTATATTTAAAGTAAACAATTACATTGAATAATTATATTGAAATCCAGTTATCAATTAAAAAGAAAGTTCATGGACCCCAGGTTAAAAATCCTTTTGAGATGACGATGATGATGATGATGATGATGATGATAGTGGTGATGGTGCCGACAGCTTTAGTTTCCTAGTCTTTTAAAATTTCTAAAACATTTAAATACATTATTTCATTAAACTTAACAACCATGATAGGTAGACAGTATTGGTAGTAGTTGTTTTTAAATGGATCTATGATTTCCTTACCATAAGGAATTCCTGTTTAGGAAGCTTTCTCTGCCAATACATACTGGCACCTGTGCTGTAAGTCAGAGCCTAAGATAGATAACCAAAAGAACGAAATGTGTAAGTGAGTTACCTAGGGTAACATGCTTAGTAAATGTATGTCAGACATCAGATCTGAACACAGATCTTTCTGTCTCCAAGGCCAACTTCCTGTCTCCTACACTGCACTGTCTCTGGCATTTCTACTTCCATTTTTAAAGTTGAGGATTAAAGCTGGGGGAATGGAGGTGGTGTAGCAACAAACCCATGGTCCTACAACATGTAAGAATCATGGACAACATGGATTCATATCTACATCTTTAATGACTACAAGTTTAGAATTCTAGCCACTATGCCATTTTGTTTTTCTTAAAGCATATTAGATGATCTCCAAAGTCCTTTCTAGCTCAAACACTATTATTCTATTCACTGAACCTTTGTTCCTCATTCAGTGCAATTCAGTTGCCAAATGTAGATTACTGGGGCACTTAGCTTTATGTTTTTTTCCTTGATCTAACTTGTGAGGCCTTTTGCTCTGCTCCAAAGAGTCCCCTCCCTTCTCAGGGTAGAGGAGAAACACATTTGGCCAATGAGGCCGCTGTTCCACATGTGCAGTGTTAAAGAGGTCCTGGAGATGAAAGAAAGCTAGTTTTCAGAAGTGGCACCCTGTGCTGGCAGGAGATCAGAGGGCTGTATGGCAGATACTCAGAGCAGAGAGAGGAAAATTAAACTGGGACATTGGGGTCTGAGGACATTATAGGGGAAGGGGAAGTAGAGGAGACTGTGCACTTAAAGCTGCTTTGCAATGAGACGGAACTAGACCCTCAACATCTTAATTTCTCTCATCCTGTGTCCCAGCAGAAATAGCTACACATCTACCTGCCAAGCTGATATATTAAATGTCACATCTTTAAATGTGACATGTTAAAGGTGGTACTTTAGAAGTAACGTGTGAGAGTTTAATGCAGGTCCCAGAGATGAGTGGCTCTATTCTCATTATCTGGGGGGCAAACAGTGTTTTTCTCTGCGACCTTGCATTCAGTAGAATTCTTTTTAAGTTATTCTGAGCCAACAGTGTGAGGCAAAATCCAAAAAGGGGGAAGACGAATTTTAGTAAAAGAATCATAATTTCTAGGATCTGGGAAATAACAGACCCACTGCTTTCTGACCTGGTTATACCATATCTGCAGTATTATCTTTAGTTCTGAGAGCCCTATTTTAGGTGGAGCTTGGAGAATCTAAAGACTGATACCAAAAAGGGCAACAGAATTTGGTGAAAGACCTGAAAAACATACCACATGAAGATCAGTTAGAGAAACTGGGGTGTGTGTGTGTGTGTGTGTGTGTGTGTGTGTGTGTGTGTGTGTGTGAGTGCCCGCGTATGCACGCTTGGGGAATATAAGAGTTTATACTTTTAGAGCTTGAGGGATACCAGGCCATGTAGTACAATACTCTTATTTTACATATAATGAAATTAGCAGGGTTGGAGACATTAAGTGATTTGGCCAAGCCAGGTAGTGTTAGAATTTGAACCTAGGTCTTCAAGTATTTGAAAGGCTACCTTGTAGAATATGCATTAGGGTTATTATGCTTGGCCTCAGAGAATAGGAGGAGGAGCAATGGAGGGAAGATGCATAAAAACCAATTTAAGCTTGATATAGTGAAGAAAGAAACAAAAAACACCTTCCTAATGATTAGAGATATAATCAAATGTAATCAACTTCTCTGAAAGACAGTGGGTCCCCTTTACTGAGAGGTCTTCAAGCAGAGGTTGGATAATCACTTGTCAGGTATATTGTAAAGGATCATCCAAGTTTGGAATGAATTAGGGGGTCTTCCGAGATAGCACCCAACTCAGATATTCCAATTCCTGTATTGTAGAATTCACTGTTTTGCATACGGATAAGCCATGCAACTAAGAATCTCAAAATTGTCAGTAATTAAACAATTAATTGTTTGGGTTTTTCTTGATTTCATGGGCTGAAGACAAACTTTTGTACTATGGAGAATGGAAGCTCAGTCATTAAAGATAATGGAAATCCAGCAGAGATTATAAAGAATTCTCTGCCTCATTCAATTACAGAGCACAAATTGTTCAATGGAGCCACCTTGTGGACAAACTTAATTATGTTCAGAAAGCCAATCTTCATTTTGTCCCCCTTTAGTATAAAATTTTAACTTTTAGAATATTTTTTATTGTGAAATTGGTATCTTGGAGTTATATGACACATGGAAATAGTTTAACAGATAGAAAGGTGGGCCAGAATCAGAATACGTGGGTTTAAACCTCAATTATGCCACTTCTTGTCTGTGTGACCCTGTGATTTTATTTACCTTCTCTGGGTCCCAATTTCCTCATTTGTAAAATGACAGAATTCGACAAGCTAACTTCTAAGATTAGTCTGAGCTCTAAAATTCTTAGACAATGAAAACAGCATCCACAAATCCTATGATGCCAATACATTGGCCCAGCTGCTACTCCTAGAATACACACTCCATCTCCCATCTTTGTCTTTGCACCACTTATCCCCAATGCCTGCCCTTTCACCTCTGACTTTAGGGTTTTTTTCTGGTTTCCTTCAAGTGTCAACTCAAATGCTACCTTTTCCAAGATACCTCTCCCCATCCCCCTAACTGCTAGTTCCTTCCCTTCTCAGACTATCTTCCAACTACTCTATAGATCTGATATGTACCTAGTGATTTAAATATTTTCTCCACTGAGACTGTGAGTTCCTTTATGAGTGTCCATTTTTGCTTTTCTTCATATCCCCAGAGTTTAGTACAGTGTGTGGTCCAAAAATAAGCCCTGAAGTGCTTGTTGATTGACTAACTAGGAGTTAGAAACATCTGGGTTTGTGTCCTAGATTTACCATAAACTATGGTCTCCAATTCTTCCAACCTTACTTTCCTCATCTGTAGAAAGAGAGGACTTAATTAGATGACTTCTAAGGTTGCTCCTGACTCCAGGGCACCACCTAGTTATTTACAAGCAATTTAGTAATCAGTGATTCAACTGTCACTATAATCAGAAATTCTTAGTGGAATTCTGATCAATGTGCTTATTTCATAGATACAGTATAAATTTCTAGAATATGAATTATGACAAGTAGATTCAATTCCATGCTATATATCTTCCCGGATGATTTTGCACTGGTCTGAAATATCCCATAAAGTGTGGTTTCCTAGATTAGGTGACTTGTTTAGAACTAGAGGTGAGGGGGATGCATTCCCTAGGCAAGTCATTTAATTCTGTTTGCCTCAGTTTCCTCATCTGTAAAAGGAGCTGGAGAAGGAAATGGAAAAACACTTCAGTAGCTTTGCCAAGAAAACACCAGATGGTGTCACAGAGAGTTGTACATGACTGAAATGACGCAAAAACATCAAGTCAGTCTACTTTCTCAGTGGAAAGGGACCCTGAGAAACAGGCTTGACCAATACAGGACCACTGGGAGAAGGAGGTGAAGACAAAAAGGAAATGGTCCCACTCAGGGAATGTGCTAGCATAAGGGATGTGCTGGCAAAAGTTTAATAACTGACTCTCAAAAATAAATGGACACAGGAAAACTATTAATTCTAATCTACATTAACATTTTACCCATCAAATTTTACTCTATATAATCAATAAATCGAGTTCTGATTTGTAGCATTTGTTGATTTCTGAGGTGTAAATGTTCACACTGAAAATTTAATAATTGGCTCTCGTGCTGGTTTGAGCAAACTCTGGTATTCTCCTGAACTGTACCCTCTCAGACACCTGTATCTGTAGCATAACCCCAGGTCCCCCCATATTGTTAGCATTAGAGGACCTGGATTCAAATAGTGACTCTGCTATCTACCAGCTGTATGATTAGTGACTTCACTGGGCCTCAGTTTCCTCAAATGTGAAACAAAAGGATTAGGCTGGATTTCTGAGGTTCCTTTAAATTCTAAATCTATGACTCTATGACTGGTTCTTTACAATTGGGGTTCAGAAATCCTGAGGAAGTGATTAGCATGAATTTTGTTGAGTTGGTCAAACTTGACCCCTCAATCTTTTAAAATATGTTTTTCTTAACTATTATGAGCTCAGTCCTTAACAAATATTAACATTTCAATAAAAAACAATAAAAATGCATCATAAGTGAAACTATGAATTTCTGTTATATAGCTATTGTTTTTTTTCTTATGGTTTTTTTTGTTTGTTTGTGGGTTTTTTGTTTTTGTTTTGCTTTTTGGAGAGCAAGTTAAGTGACTTGCCCAAAGTCACACAGCTAGTTCTTGTGTCAAGGGTCTGAGGCCAGATTTGAACTCAGGTCCTCCTGACTCCACGGCCAGTGCTCTATTCACTGCACCACCTAGCCGCCCCATTGGTTGTTTTCTGAAGTATATGTTAGCTTGTGTATACACACATAGCAGATGTATATTCACACAAGTTATCTAAACTCTGCTCATTAGCAAAACTGACAGATATGTCTGTAATCTTGCTGCCTCCCTCTGTGGGAGACTGACTCCTGCCTCAAGGTGAGCTCCAGAAGTGACGACTAGGCTCTTTTTATCTCCATTTTCTGATACGAATATTTGACTAGAATTATATCTACCTACCCCTCTGAGTACTCTTATTGTAGGTCATAATGGGTAAAAATGTACAAATGCTTTCTCTGGGTAATATCCTTTAAGACAAGAGACAACTTATATTCCCTGACTTGGTCCCTTCCCACCAAATACTGGTTATAAAAAAGACCATTCACAAATACCAAATAGTCAGCAAGCCAATTTATCTGAGCAAAACAGCAAGCAAAAATTAGAGACATTATACATATGCACATATTTCAGAGTGACACAAGAGTAAATGATATCTGATGAGAGCAAAATAATGACAGAAACAGAGACAAAGAGAGAAACAAAGGGAGAGATTGAAAGATTGAGATCTTACCCAAGTCTCAGTTCCTCAAAGTCTCAAGAGAAGCAAGTTAGAAATCAAGAATGTGCTGGGGAGCAGGCTTCCCCTACATTTCTACAATTTCCAACGTCTTCTTTACCTCTCTCCCTAGTATTGATCTCAAAGAGTATCTGGAACCACTTATATCTTTCTGACCACTTGTCATACAAACACATAGTACCCTTTGATCATTATCTCCACCAATTAGGAATCTCTACCTGCATATTCAATGGTGTGAAAAATTCCCATGTTTATGTCCCCTTTTTGAATTTCTTTTCGTTTTATTCTGTTTTTCATTCTTTATTGATATTGTTTTGTTTTCTTGGCATTTCTATCATTGGTTGGTTAGCTGTTGTCCTTTGTTTTCAAAGAGGACCAAATCACATCACTGTTATAGAGTCATTACAGTGTGTCTGACTGTGAGTTCAGAATGTTTTACCACAGTCTGGGCACAAATCGTCTATGTTAACATTTGGGGTGGATTCTCTAAATTTGCACATCTCTTGTTTCTTTTGAGCTGCTTCAAATCTGCTTTGCTCACAAGGTACAACACCTTCTTTGATGAAGGCATGCCATGCTGGGGGTTGCTGTGCCAGTGTTTCCCATGCCACACAATCAATTCCAAAGGTCTTCAGAGAGACCTTGAAAGTGTCTTTGTATAGTTTCTTCTGACCACCATGTGTGTACTTGTGAGTTCTCCATAAAATAATCTTTTAGGCAAACACAATTTTGGCATTCAAATAATGTTACCAGCACATCAGAGTTGTGCTCTCTAGAGTAGAGTTTGAATGCTTGGCAGTTTTGTTCAAGAAAGGACCTCAGCATATGGTACCTTATCTTGCCATGTGATCTTCAGAATCTTCCCAAGACAATTCAAATGGAAGCAATTCAGTTTCTTGGCATGGTGCTGCTATATTGTCCAGGTTTCATGGGCATACAAGGAGATCAGCAAAAAACTTCTCCACTTTTTTTGTAACAGATGGTTGCATGTATGGATGGTATAGTGCTGGCTGGTGGGGCACCTGTGTCTCAGTGGTAATTGTTAGGCCAGAATCTTTTGGAGTAGACACTTACTGTGTTACACCTGACTTTGATCATTTTGGTTAAAAGCAAACTCTCTAATCATCACATTTTATTCCTGGGAGACAAAGTTCTAGAAGACACATCTAGAGCCTTATTAATCTTGAGTGCCATTATCTGGACTAAAAAGTACCTACAGATAGATGCTGCACTGAATCATTGGCAAAATTACAATATGAGCTGAGGAGAAGAAAGAGAAGGAGAAGAAAGGGAAGGAGAGGAAGAGGGAATCATGTATAGTGGGAATAGTACTGGATTGGATTTTAAGAGATTTAGCCCTCAGTTCTGACTCAGTCTTCCCTTGTGGGACTTTGGGCAAATTAGTTTACCTCTCTGAGCCTTGCTCTCCTTTTCTGTAAAGTAAGGGGGTTAGGAACAAATGACTTCTAAGGGATCTTCCAGTTCAGATATTCTATGATTCTATTAAGTAGGACAAGAAGGTACTAGATATTGAGGGTGGAAAAGTTCCAAAGGGATAATTTTGCTCTGGTCAGTACTTGCTTTAAAATTGTGCCTCCTGTTAGAACTGCTAGGTATGTGGGTAATAATGTGTATATTAACCCTATGGGGGTTGCTGTGAGGCTCAAATGAGAGCATATATTAAAAGTACTTTGCACATATTAATGACAATAACAGTATAGTATCTGATATATGATTATTATTATTGATTTTGTTATTAAACAGATAATCTGAAAGACCAGGGAGGTAAGTCTTAATTTTGTGTTATTGAATGTAACTGGAGGACTAAAGTGCCTGCACCTTGATAATAAACCAGTTTAGACATGAGCCAGATGGAAATTCCCTAAACATATCTGAAGAAATTAAAAAAAAAAAAAGTAGTGAATCAGGGGGAATTAACTTGAGAGTCAAATGCTTGTCCATATGAGGTTAATTTTTTTGAAGTTGGAATCATTTTCAACATTTTATAGAAAACACTGGTGCTGATTTTCTCATATATGCATTGCTTTACAGGGTAAACAAAAGCAGCCAGCACACCAAGAGGAAGCCATGACTCCTTCATCCAGCACTCTGTCCCCCTGGCCTCCAGAACACAGTCGCACAGTGACTCTTCTCAAAACCCGCTGGATGCACTGGGTCTGACTGAGTTTCTACCCGACAGTTCTCAATGAATGGGCAGGAGCACAATCCTGCTGACTTCAGTTTCCTCAAGAAAAGGCAAGGGATCCTTTGATTGACAGCAACTTAGCAATGGGGAGGCCAGAGCTGGGGCCACTGAATCCTTGCTCTCACGTGTATCAGAGGAGCACTGAAGAAAAACCTCACGCCAGAGTGGAGGGCAGAGCAGAAAGACGGGCACCTCTAGAGAGGGGATGGGGAGGATATTGCCCATAGTGTTCAGATGGTTCAACACGCCCTCAAAACCTAGAACACAGAAGCACACATACAACACACACACACACACACACACACACACACACACACACACACCACCAGCACCAGCACCATTTCAAATAATCAACAGTTTGCAAACAGTTGAATTAGACACTTTTACCTCTCAAGCACTGTCATACACAACGGCTTTTCTCTAAATCTTTCCAATAAGTGGACGTAGGCCCCCGGCATCCCTCCGGCCAGCCCCGTGTTAGGCCCGCCGAGTGTCTGCCACTGCTGTAGCTGCTGCTGCTGCTGCTCCATCTGCAGCTTCTCCATCTCAAAGAGCACCGGGAGGGCAAGGGTCGTAAAGGAGGCCCGGGAGAACCAGTACACCTTCTAGGCCGGTCAGCTACAGGTCCAAGATGGCTCCGACCGCAGACCGCACACGCTCCACACGCTCTTCGGAAGCGCTCAGGAACGTCTGTCAGGCCCCAGAGCCTCTCCGGGGCAAGGTCTCATCGGGCTCTTCGTGGTCCTCCAGCTCCTCCTCAGCCTTCTCCTTGTGGCTCTTCTGCAGCAGCCCTTCTGTCCACCCCGCCGACACCGACCACGACACGACACAAGTGGCTACCGAGACGGAGGAGGGGGGGAAAGAGGAGGTGACCGAGACTGCGGACCACGTGGCAGCTGTGGCTCTCCGTATGAGGTTAATTTATTCACTGAGGTCACTATGGGATAACTTTATGCTTTTAATAACCTAACAAGGTAAAATCATTGTATAATGCTTACATTCTAAAAAGACCACATTTGACATGGAAATAGTTAAAATATCCTAATCAATGAATCAGGAAAATAGCATTATCTTTTAGACATGGGACATTATATAGTAGTATTAGAAAAAATATTTCTGTATCATAAATTGCAGTTATAACATGTGGTTGAATGCTTTCTTTAATACTATGAATAATAAATTTATTTCCACTATCTACATAACTAATTATGGTGAACTTACTACAAAACAGCTTGTACATGACTCCTGTTTTCCAAGTTAAACTTCCTTTTCCCCCTTTCTTTGTTTTCTCTGCTTTTTCTTAGTTCCCGAGATGACTACTCACCTTAAGTGAAAGGAGGAATGAGGAGGAATATTGAGAGTTAGAGAAAGAACCCCAAACAGCCATTTAAACAAAACAAAAAAAAAGCAGGGCACCTCCCTTTCAGACCTCCCACTTTCTGTCAGGAGGACCACCATTCTTTTGGTAATTCAGGTCTACAACCTTTGTGTTATCCTTCTTATCTTTTAATTTTCCATCACTCCACATACACAAAAGTCAGTTGCCAAGATTTTATCATTTCTGCCTCCAAAGTATCTATCTCACATGGACTCCTGTGACCATCACTATAGGTCAAACCATTATAATCGTTCACCTGAGCTATTGTAAGATCTTCTGATTGATCTTCTCTGGCTCAAGTGTTTTCTTTTTAATCCATACTGTATTTAGCTACCAAAATGTGTTTCCTAATGTCCAGGCTACTCTAATATATTTATGCATTATTACTCTTCCTATACTAAATGAGAAAACTAAATAGGCCTTTTTTGAGGGAGAAAAAGGAGAGGAAGAAGGAAAGGGAGAAAGAGAAAAGAGGGGAAGGAAGAGGAGGAGAGGGGAGGGAAGGGTAATGAAGGAAGGTGAGGCGAGGCAGGGTGGGGTAAGGGGAGGGGATCCAAGAAAGAAACCCCTCAGTGTACTCTGGAACCCTGAAAGAGAGACAAAAGAAAGCCTCCTGTCTCTAAGAGAGTGGGGATAAAGTGTATTTTTTACATTAGTAATATATCCCATTAACATTCATTTATTGAAATCTATCTACTATCTAATGGATCCTAGCTTTGCCACCTACTGCCCATATGATTTTGGGGAATTTACTTTAAATGTTTCCTCAAGTGTGAAATAAGAGAATTGTTCAGGATGACCTATAAATATCTCTTTCAACTTTATATCATTGTGATTCTATCAGATGAGACTCAACCCTGGAGATAGTAGAGCAGTCCCTTCAATTTGACCATTTCAATTTGTCTCTGTGCTTCCTGGGAGAGCTCCTAGGTAGTACTGATTCAGTTA
>CM053595.1:199576161-199615663 GCA_028646575.1 Pseudocheirus occidentalis | reverse complement strand
CTGAGAAGAGGTGGTAGTTTTACATAGACCTGTTTTGGATTCTGTTTGGTTTGACATTGTAAATCACCGAGAGAGCTAAGCTTTTCTCCTTAGGTGCTATAATAAAATCACAAAATAAGTACTAACAAAGGGTCTTGTGGAAAAGCTACATCATCTTCTCATTTGGTTCCTTCCATTGATGACTGTATTGGCCATTGCTTACTATGGTCTCAGTGTCAACTTCAATAGTCACGAGCCTCATTATTCTTTGCCTTTTTGCCAAGTGAATGAAAATACTTGACATAAGGGGAATATGCATTACATACTCTCAGTCTTTCATCTCTGCTCACCAGGGAAACATTTTCAATCCATACCACTTGAGGCCCCAGCAGACTGAAGCTATTGCCAAACAACCCTGCGATAAAGTGACCGCTTGTGCTTCCCCTATCCTTATCCACTCATGTACTCAATCACAGGCATGATTTCAAGATATCTTTGACTTTTAAGGAATCTTGTCAAAAGTTATCAGTCCCCTTGAAAATTCTTGGTCCCAGATATTATTGAGCAAGATACTCTCTTCAGCCAGTTGGTTAACGATGTAGAAATGTACGCTTGTAGAACCCCACCCATATGCCATGAACACACAAGTCTTTCTTTCTTTTTTCTGAATCATGCATATAATCCACACCCCAATTTTCTTGTAGGAGATCCATGACTTTGCAACCACCCATGACATATTCTTGTACCGAATCCACAGCTGCCTTTGATCTTGGGAAGACTGAAGCTGGCACGGACACAACACGTAGCATGGACCTTGCATTTCTTTTATGTTTTACTTTGAAGACATTACTCTGATAACAATCACCACCCAAAAATGCAAATTGGAAAAATAAGATAGAGATGAAACATTTTTTTGCCCTTGTCCCACAAAGAAGAGAGGCAAGAAAAATGATCCAGAATTAGTGCATGGGGGCATAATGGGGGTATGGGAGGGGAACGCAAATTCTTCATAGTTGTTTAAGATCAAGATTTTGAGGGAGCATGAGTTGGCCTAAATGGTCCTTAAAGTCCCTTCCAACTCTGATTCTGTAATTGTCATTCTCGTTAAACTTTTCGTTTGCCAATAAACATTTTTTTTTAAAATCTGACACTCCTTTTATTTAAAAGGTACAGTGGCATACACATGTGTGTATATATGTATATATGCATATGTGTGTATACATACTTGCATATATACCTTACAGTCAAGATGAGAGTATTTTTTCCTATATTTGCTAGCCCAAGGTAGTAGCCAAATATTGAGAAATCAAAAGTAATTTTGGTGTCTAGGAAAAGTAACAAAAAAAAGTTTTCAAATTAACTTTTAACAAAATTTTGTTTTAAATTTTTAAAAAAATTTTGAGACTGGTTCTCCTTATCTTGCTCAGGTGAAAAGTAGAGGCCACTGATGGTTTGGAACCTGCCACTGATCAGGAGAGGAGTATTTGCCCTTTTCCAGTTCTAACTGGGACTGGTTCACCCATCCTTCAGCAAGCCTGAAGTCATCTGCACCTGGACTCACCAAATTGGAGCTAAATTTAGTGTGGATACTTTAACCAACTGTAACTCAGAACTTTGCTTTTTTTTTTTTTTCTTTTGCAGGGGGAAGGCAGGGCACTTTGACAAGCGATTTGTCCAAGGTCACACGGCTAGTAAGGGAAAGAGAGAGGGAGAGGGGGAAAGACAGAGAGAGGGAGGTAGAGAGAGGAGGGAGGGATGGAGGGGGAATGGGGGAAAGAGAGACAGAGACAGAGAGAGAGAGAGAGAGAGAGAAAGAGAGAGACAGAGAGAGAGAGAGAGAGAGAGGGAGAGAGAGACAGAGAGAGAGAGAGACAGAGAGAGAGAGAGAGAGAGAGAGAGAGAGAGAGAGAGAGAGAGATTGAGAACTCTGAGAAGTATCTCTTTTGGGGAAAGAACTTAACACCTGGCAAAACTAAACCCTGTAGGGTAGAGATAGATCCTGAGATGTCACCCTGTGTGAGGAAGGCAGAGATGTTCAGACCAGAGACTTTCAGGCCTTTCTAGACTGCTGAGTTGCTTGCTTCCAGAGAATTAAGCAGGGTAAAGACACACCAGGCAGGAATTCACCTAGAATTCTTTCACCTAGGATTATAAGAACCCTCAGTGTTAGTTTCCTTTATTAGCTATTTTGTTTTTTTTTTTTCTAACCAGGTGCCAAATTTAGTTGTTTAACCCTACTGAAGGAATCTAAGTACTGTTAGCACCTTTTATTTTCAGGAGTCCTGGAACAAAGTTCTGGCTGTCTCAACCTAGTTTTATCTCTGATGTTAACTTTTGGAAAACAGATTACCTGTTACATGCAAAAACAATATAAATTTTCACCCAAATAAGATTCAATAGGATAAAACCCCCTAAAACACTTAAATTACATTTGGCTTCTACTTAAATTGCATTTAGGCAAAGGACTATACAATCACCAAAAGGCAAAATAGATTGTATTACCCCATATTTTTAGAAACCTCATATCATATGATATTTTTTTTTGCTAATTACATTTTTGGCATCCCTGACCCTTGCAAACTCAAGGTTCTTGCTGCACATTTTTCAAATTTCCCTATTACTTTAGGCAATTGTCGATTTCTTTGAGGTTTCTTCCAACATTTAAGCCCTCCCTGCTGTCAGCATTTTGTTTTTCCTCAAGAGGAAAAAAAAAAGTAGTTGGTTTGTCTCAGTCCTGGCAAGGTAATGAAAGTCATTCTAATTTTTATTTAAGAAAAAGCAATTTTCATAAATGGTGTTCACTAATGGATCCTGATCATCTATAAGCCCCATAGCAAATTACTCTTAATCCAGTTTGTCTGTGATACGTTACCTGAGGGAAATAATATCAACGCTTCCTCTTTGCTAGCAAACTGTTCACAGGGACTTCTTCAATATATATTAATCCCATCATTTATCTTTGTCAACTGAGAACAAAAATAATTTGTAGAAGAGTAAACAGAAGAGCACAGGAGAAGGGAGCTCAGCATTATTAAACAGTGGAAAGCAGGTGCTCTCAAAGCCAAGCTTATTTTTATTGGGAAACTTGGGTAATTCTCCTTCTGCATCTGTGCATAGTAAATCAGTGTGAGGGGAAAATCTCATATTTTTAGAGGAAACTGAAATCACTGCATCCAAGGACTGAGGGACAAGCACTGATGGCCTTGAGTTCCTTTTCTTAGCTGATCTGAAAATGAAAGCTTAACAACCCCAGAAGAGGCTGAGGAGGCTTGGAAGAGAGGAGTGGAGGGTCATTGAAAAGCGAAAAAACAGGATTTGAAAAATGCAAAATAATCAAATATTCTTCAGATACTGATCTTTGAGTGCTGAGCTGGGATCTTGGCTGCCAGATTTTTCAGGTCCCCTCTTTATCCACACAATAACCTAAATAGAAGGGAGAAAGAACAATGCTTACCAAGCTCATTCATTCTTCTGGTGGCTTCAGTTGTCTGACTTTCTGTGAGGGAATGATGTGCCTAGCTATCCACTGGCAAGTTTTGCAAAATGCTCCTGTAAATCCTGGGGAATTCTGGAGAGGGGAATAACATCCTCTATTATTTTTCTTTTTTCTAGACATGAACTATGAAACATATCTACATGTAGTGCAAAGAGTGCTGGACAAAAACAAAAACAGTCATCCACCCTATCCCTCGCCACAATCTAAACCTTGAGTTTCAATCCTCTTCGAACTCACACAAGCTGTTACTGTGGGTAGTTCATTTAAACTCGGAGCCTCAGTTGCCTCATCCTTAATAAGGGATTAATAAGAAGAACAAGATGAATACCTATAGTAACTACCTACCTTAAAATTTTGTTTTGAGAATCAGAGGAGATAGTAATGTTTACTAAAATGACTGCAGGTCTTAAAGTGCTATAAAACTGTTAATTATTATTGTTATTAAATTGACACTGATTCATAACTAACAGATTAAATTTCCATAGTCTTTTAACGATAGACTTTCTACACAACAACCTTGTACTGTGGGAAGTGAAAATATCATTATTCCCATTTTACTGAAGAAACAAAGGATATTGGATATGAAGTGACTTAGGTGACACTATCCATCTAGGAAATAATAGAATTGTGACTTAACCATGGCATCTTTGCTTCCATATCTAGGGTTTTTCCCACTGTGTCCTGTTGCCTTCATCCCAGCCTATCACTTATTTTTCTGAACCTAAGAGAGATGATGCAACAGCAGATGCAACGAGTTAGGGGTCTTTAAAATCCTGCTCACTAGTCATCTTCTGGAAATTCTCTTAGGCATTAACAGGTAGCTATGTGGTGTGATAGAACCTGGAATCAGAAAGATAGGTAAGACCCATTCAGATCCTTCCCCAGACTGTTACCCTCTCAAAGTCATTTAACTTCTTTGAGCCATGATTTCCTCATTTATAAAATGCTAATAATATTAATAGCCACTTCTTTCGAGGGTTATTGTAAGGAAAGCATTTGTTAAATGCTTTTGCAAATCATAAGGTTCTATATAAATGTTAGCCATTAATAGGTCCATTTAGCAGCAAAGAAACAAGTTAGATGATCTTGGTTCAACTTTGACAGCTGACTTGTATTGACTTTGTGACCATGGGCAAGTCTTTAAACTTTCAGAGCCCCTTGGCAATGTTTTGAGAATTTAAAATGTCAAGTTGCATACGTGTTGCTGATATGGATTGATAGGAGTTTCTAGGTAGGGGATTTCCTACCCAGATGAAAACATATGGCTAAACAAGTTGTGGTATATGAATGCAATGGAATACTATCGTGCTATAAGAAATGGCGAACAGATGGTCTTCATATTCACCTGGAGAGGCTTACACAAATTGATGCTAAGTGAGAAGAGCAGAACCAGGAAAAACTTGTACACAATCACAGACACATTGTATGTGTGACAACCAGCTTTGATAAACTGGACTCTTCTCAGCAATGCACATTTATAAGACAACTCTGCAAGTCTCAGGATGGAAGAAGATATCTACATTCAGAGAAAGATCTAGAAAGAACAGAGTTTAAATGGAGACTGAAGCAATCTACATGCTATCATTCTTTTCCATGTTTGGTTTTCTTTCTTTTTTCCCATTGTTCACTCCATTGGTTACAACCCTTCTGTACAACCAGACTAATGTCCAATGCGAAAGTATTTGCAGATCCTATACTTGACTGTATGCCATCATGGGGTTGGGGGTGGGAGGGAAGAAGAAGGGGAGAAAATTTGAAACTCAAGGGACTGGAACTGAATCTTTTAATCTAAAAGTAAATAAATAAATCAATTTTTTAAAAAGCAGAATTTAAAAAAAAGTGTGTGCCACCTGCCTAAATATATATTGGATTATTCTTGTGACCCTACAAGCAAAATTGAAATGGTTCAGTCTTTTAACTTCAGTTCTTCTTCAGACTGTATTTATAAATTATATCATGTTCTGAGAACACAATCTTTTCCCCTAGTATTTGAAACTTTGGGCTGGTGTTGGAAATTCAAGTTCAGTTATCTCTTTGTATTACTCATTCACTCATTTGCCTGTGTCATTTATATTCAATCTAAAACAATTGACATTTAGACAATATTTTAAGGCAATTTGATTTACATTATCTCATTTGACCCTCACAATGGGATTGTAAAGTAGGTACTATATTATTATCTCCATTTTACAGATTAGGAAATTAAGGCTCAAAGAGGAAAATTGTCAGAGACAAAACTTAAAATGAGGTCAATCTAGACTCCAATTGTGTAAGAACCAAATTAGATTTAGATGAGAATATAAGTACGGGTCAATTGTAGGAAATAGTTAATATACACAGACATATTATGAACAAACCCATTCCAAGCCTACGTTATAGCAAAATTCTGGACAAATTATAATACTCATTTATGCAAAAAATGAAACAGTCACAATAGGCTCATTTGCCTATGCTGGAAAATGATAGACTGGAGAGTAATTTACCATGTTTAAGGGGAAATTTTTGAGTACTTCATGAATGAGACAAAGGAACATCTGGCACCCAAGGCTATGAGTTTCCCATGTTCATGTGGGTTCTCTAAGCTTGAGCCCACTTTCCTCTGGAATCTGTGCACTTGTGGAACAGAATATGACAGAAATTTAAGGGCAATATTTTGTGTCAGTTGTTCTTACTCAACCAGTTATGTAAATACGGTTTTCTAAAAATTTCTCATAGCTTATTAACTAATTTTTAACTGATAATCTTGGATGAAAACACACTTGTGGAGACTCAATCCAATAGCACTAAGGACTCATCTGTGACCTGTCAGACGTGTCCTTGCAACTATAAAGGGGAGATACAGGCAACCTTTGGAGTTCCAACTCAGTGGGAATTAGGATGAGGATTCTCTGAGCTTACATAGGCTATGTTGGTACATGCTATTTTTCCCCTCCTATCATTACTATGTAAGTCCTTTGAAAACAGAGACTTTCATTATTGTTTTTCTAATCCTAATACCCAGATAATGACTTACAATTAATAAATGCTTACTAAAAGAATGAATCAATGAATGTATGGTATAAAATGAAAAAGAATGCTGACCTTGGTGTTTAGATAGACCTGGTGAGGTGGTAGTCAAACACAATGTTGATCAGTTCAGCTTAGTGGTGCATGCCTCTATTCAGCACAGAAGTTATGATCAACAAAAATGTTTATGCATAGTTCCTGAGAGATAGAAGACGTTGAAGTCTCTAGTCCTGAACTTCTGAGATGCCTTGCCACAGTTGTTCCAAAAATGTGTGTTTTACTCTTACGGAATTTTAAGTGTTTGCCTATTTTCCCTGGATACTGTTTTCTTGTTGTGGTAAAGTTTAAGGGTGGAGTATTATGTGATATTATTTGTGGTGTTTTTTTACATTTTATGTAAATATTGATTAAGACAGTATTAGTGTTTGGCTTTTAATAAGAAATACATCTGTAGGTACTCATAAATTATAGATTTGGTAAGAATAATCACCCACAAGCATTAACTCTAGAACCCTGTGAGAGTTAGAATAGTAGTTGCTTGGCCACTCCTCTTGGGCACCATCTTGGATGCCATGCATGAAATTAAGGAGCTAGCTTGAGAACATGAAGAGAGAGAGTATGGGGATAGGTAGTGGTCATTACTATCACGTAGGCTATGACAACATAAATGAGAACAATACTAAAAATGACAACATAAAAAATGGAAAAAATGAAACTACAAATAAACTATGACAAAAACTACAATGAAACTACAACAACCAAAGAAGTATTGCATAATTTTAATGATAAAATTTGTCCCTGGAGAGTAGATAAGATAATATAACTTCCTCCCTTGCTTGCAGAAGCAGGGGATTATAAGTATAGATTATGACATATACTGTTAGACTCAGTTTAAGTGCTTGTCAGTCAGTTTTGCCAAATCACTTTAAAAAAATAGTCTTTGTCATAAGGGATATTCACTAGGTAGGGAAGGGAAAGAGATACATTTGGAAAACATGGTGATACAAAAATCAATCAAATTAATTCATCAGTAATCATTTATTAAGCTCTTAAGTGTACCAGACACACTGTTAAGCTCTGGGAATATGAATAAAGGCAAAAGCAGTCTCTGCCCTCTCAGAGCTTATATTCTAGTAGAAGAGACACTGTGAAAGTAAATAGCTATGTACCTATTTGCTTATTCGCCATATTGGAGCCAAAGAATAGTTAGAAGACAACCTTAGAGAAGATGCAAGCATCAGGTGATAGAGAAAGTTATCCTCCAGAAGGTGGTCTTTCAGTTGAGGGTTGATGGAAGCCAGAGATTCTGAGGAAGGAGAGATGAGTGAGAAAATCTTTCTAAGCATAAGGGACCACTAGTGCAAAACGATGGAGTTAGGTGCTCGAGTATGCAAGGAACAGCAAGTAGGCCAGTATGGTACATCTTTATGTGTGTAGTGAAGGGAACAGAATATAGGTTGACTGAAAAGATAAGGAGTGAATGAGTTTTTCAGAATTTTAAATGCCAGAGGATGGTACTAGGGAGCAAATTACTGGAATATATTGAGAAGAGTAGAGTTGATGTTAGACCAAAACTTTAGGAAAATTTCTTTGGCATTTATATGAGGGATTGAATAGAGTGAAGAGAGACTTGAAACTGTGAGTCCATTTGGAAGATTATTGCAATAGTTCAGAGTGTCTTAACTTCATTTCTTTTTTCCCCTCTCCTTCTAGAGCAGCAGTTCTCCACCTGTGGGTTATGTTCACTTTGTAACAATGAAAATACATCCAGAATATCAGATATTTACATTATGATTCATAACAGTAGCAAAATTACAGTTATGAAGTAGCAATGAAAATAACAACATGAGGAACTCTATTAAAGGGTCATGGCATTAGGAAGGTTGAGAACTGCTGTTCTAGAGTTATACTAGTGGATCATGGAAATTCTCATCTAATTTTCCCTGATTTTAAATTTGATCATTTATCAAGGTATTATTAAAGATAAGGCAGAGATGTGAGCTAAATTTGAATTCAGTGCTCATTAAATGACTGCATTCTGAGTAATCATTAATGGTCTGATGTCAACTTAGACAGAAAGTCTCTAGTAGAACTAGCTGTTTACCATTTTATGACAAATTTTATGCTTACTTATTACTTATATAAATGCCAAGATAGCATGATTATCAAATTTTCAGATGGCACAAAACTGGAAGAGATGTCCTTCAAATTGGAGGACAGAGTTAGGATCACTTATAATATTACAAAATTTATTCTCACAAAGTCTTGTGTGAAAATACTACCTAGGCTGGAAGGAACCTTCTTAGGTCTATGTCTACTAGGAGGAAATCACAAATTATTCCAGGGAACTGATGATGATGCTGTATGCCACCCATCTTTAAAAAAAAGAGGTTTATGATATGGAATGAGGCATGCATTTTCTTGTACATAACGTTTGTTTTACTTGATTACAAATGTTTGTTATAAGGTTTTTGTTTTTGTTTTACTATACCAATGGGGAGAGGTCAAAATGAGAGAAAATATCGTCTTCTGTTTTTTTTCTTTTATTTAGTATCTTATTTTTACCCAGTTACACATAAAAACAATTTTTACATTCATTTTTAAAACTTTGAATTCTAAATTCTCTCTCTTCTTCCTTCCCCACCTGCCCCTGTTGAGAAAAGAAGCAATTCAATATAGGTTATGCATGTGTAATCATGCAAAACATTTCCATAATAGTCACATTGTAAAAGAAAGCATAGACTAAAAAACAAAACAAAATAAAACCAAACCAAAACAAACCCACAAATCCTCAGGAAAAATAAGGAATGCCTCAATTTGTATTCAGACACCATCAGTACTTTCTCTGCAGATGGATAAGATTTTTCACCATAAGTTCTTCAGAATTGTTTTTGGATAGTTGTGTTGCTGAGAATAGCTGTCATTCACAACTGATCTTCTTACAATATTGCTATTACTTTGTACACAGTACATTTTCCACTTTGCTTCAGCTCACGTATGTCTTCCTGGGCTTTTCCGAGAGCATCCTGCTCATCATTTCTTAGAATAGTATTCTGTCATAATCACATATTACAATTTGTTCAGCCATTTCCTATTTGATGGGCATCCCCTCAATTTCCAATTATTTGCCATCAGGAAGAAATGCTATAAATATTTTCCTTTTTTATCTCTTTTGGGATATAGGCCTAGTAGTGGTATTGCTTAGTCAAACAGTATGCATGGTTTTATAGCCTTTTGGGCATAATTTCAAATCACTCTTCAGAATGGTGTATCAGCAAGCAGCCTAGCATGCCCTAGCATAGGTTCTTAGATCTGCTTTTCTAAAGGAAAGCAACTCAAAATGGGTTAACAATCTTACTTTAATCAATCAAACATATATCATTTACCTAGTTTGGGGAAAAAGTCAACACCATGAATTTCGGAGAATACAAACAGTTACAAGCAGAAGTTACAAGAAGAAAAAGAAACAGATCAGCAGACGGTCTTCCAACTGTCTGACCATCACATCCATACCTAGTCAATTACCAGAGAGGGAAGCATCAACATCTGGGTTTTCAAAGCCAGGGGCCTCAATGGCTTCCCAGAGTCTTGTCTGGCCAAATCACACAATTCTTTCCAAAGTGATCCCCAAAGCAAAACCTTATATCAGGACATATATAGCCTTCTCCTGGATCAGAGAATGTGACAACCCTCTTGACCCACTGCCTAATCACAAAGCAATAAGGCATGGACATTCCTCAAGAATAAGCCTCCTGCCACACGCTACATGTAACCACACTCAGCCTATTAGGGGGCAGAGTATACTTTCAAATCAGGGAAGGTTCTCTTAAGCTTATCAAAGAGCCACTTAAGCCTATCAAAGGGCCTAAGGGCAGGGAAGATCTTCAGATTTCCTTAACAAATGGTCAAATCAGTTAATAACTCCACCAACAATGCATTGATGTCTCATTTTTTCCACATCCCCTCCAACATTTGTCATTTTCCTTTTCTGTCCTATTAGGCAATCTAGTAGGTATTAATTATTTTAGAATTATTTTAATTTGCATTTCTCCAATCAATAATGAGAGCACTTTTCATATGACCATAGAGAGCTTTTATTACTTCATCTGAAAACTGTTCATATCTTTTGATCATTTATCAATTGGGGAATGGCTCTTGTTTTTATAAATTCAACTCAATTCTCTATATGTTTGAGAAATGAGGCCTTTATTAGAGAAACTGGCTTCAAAATTTTTCTTTACACGTACTTTGCTGACTGTATTTTACTCAGTCCTATCCCTCATCCCATTTATTCTATTTGCTCTCTCCTTTTACCCTGTCCCTCCTCACAAGTGTTTTGTTTTGCTTCTGATTCCCCCCTCCTCCAATCTGCTCTCAAGTACTATGTCCGAGGCATTTACTGGATTCTGGGAATACAAGTACAGAGATGAAACAATACCTACTTCCAGTGAACGTACATTTTATTGGGAGAGACAAGTGAAATATTCCTGTAGAAGAGTTAGTCTTTGCAAGCTGGAGTAGCTCCCTGTCAGAGAATGAGGAAAAGAACATAGTAGAAGAGAAGATATCAAGTGGCTTTGAGATAAGGAGAATGGGATAAGAGGAAGCTTACATCAAACAGCCCAATTTTTCACAGTAAAGTAAGAGGCAAGATTCTCAACTGAGAATGAATGGAGGATAAGAGGGTGTAATGCCATGCACGAGCAGCTTCCCAAAAGAGTGCTAGAGTGAACAGTTTTTAAGATTCTGCTCACACAGTATAGTGAACACTCTATTCAAGAACAAATCAAAGGAAAACATTCACAGCAAATCAAGATACAGTATTCACAACATTACATCTTATCATAGAAAATCACAATATAGTGTTCACAACACCATATCATTAAAATGGCCACATTCACCAAAGTGGTAACAGTATTTAGACAAGTAACAAAAGAATAATCATCTGGTATCCCTAAAGAGGTTTGCCTCCTTACTTAGCCATTCAATCATCTCAGCATATAAGTCAGTCTTCCACTTATGGGGCAACTAGGTTAACTTAATCAGTCACTTATTTAGCAATCAGTTACTAAGTATCATTAATCACTAAGTACAATCATTAGAAAATGCACAAAACCTCTACCCCTAGGTCTGGAGTAAACTTCAATTTCATCATAGCATTTAATATCCAAGGAGAGGCCTTTATTTCATCTTGGCTAAGGGAGGTCTCTCAGATTACCTGGATCCCCTTATATGGTCCCAGCTCCTACCTGAGTCTACCTAATAGTCACCTGGATTCAGAGGCAGACAGCTCCCAGGTCCTTGTCCAATCATCCAGGCAGTTCCTGCTACACACTGAAGTTCACAGGGTCCAATACATCTCAAAATCTTCACAGTTTCTATTCTTGGGAATTCAAGGATCAGTTAAGCCACAAAGTCTTAGCATCCTAGTCATGCTTCCTCAGTCCTCTGGCAGTTTGGCTGGCCCTAAGACCCAGAAGAAATCTCAGCCTTACAGGCGGCAGCAGCAACACTGGCCTTGTAGGAGGCAGCAGCCACCTTGACCTTCTAGGCAGCCTTCCTGGCAGCAACTTCAGCCTTCACCAGATATCTCAGCAGAACAGCTTCTTCCACCAGGATCTTGTCAGTAGAAAATTCTCACTGTCTCTCTGTGGGTTTTTCTTTTGTATAACACACACACACACACACACACACACACACACACACACACACAGAGCCTGGCTTCCTATTTCAGCCAACCCCTTCCTGTTATGTCAGCAATAGGAGACAGAGTTCACACCTTCTGTTTCTTTCACAGAGGTTTGATTAGGTACAAAGGGCTAAGTAACTGTTTACTTGACATAACAAAAGCAGTCTTCAAATTTAAATTAATTACCATTACAGACGGCTTTTTAAGGAAATGATTAGAACTTCTTTATAACTTTAGAATAGCTTCCTGTGGGAAATGAGGTACAGAATCAGGACAGAATAAAAGGACTGCTTGACTCAGTTGAATTTTTAATGTGATCACATACAAAACTTTCTTCAGCTTCATTTGGTGGCTTGTTAATAAAGTGTAGTTAATAAAGGAAGATGGTGGGGATAGTATAGGGCTGAGGATGGGCAATAGGAGAAAGGCAATAGGAAAATGGGTCAAAACATTGAACAGTAGTGGACAGTGAGGAGTTGAAATGGCTATTGGGTTGAGACTTGACCTCAAGCAGTCACAGCAGAAATAATGTCCCAAGAAATTACAGGGATGTACCAGGGGAGTGTCTCAGTGAAGGCAAAGAATATCTTTAGGAAGGTTTAGACACAGAGGAAGTTAGAATGACAGGAAATTGTGTTTTGATTAAAGAATATTAATTTCTTTGATTTTAATACCCTTTTGTTTATTTTTAGTTTACATCATTCATTTTCACAAGATTTTGAATCACAAATTTTCTCCCTCTCTTTCCCCTACCCACCACCCCAAAACAGCAATCCCACTGTATACTTCCTTCCCTAATCTGCTCTCTCCTATATCCTCCCCCATCGCCCTTCTGACTTTCTGGTAGGACAAGATGAATCTCCCTACCCCAGTGCCTGTATATCTTGTTTCCCAGTTGAATACAAATAATAATAATAATAACATATGCATATCTACACATATATGTATATGTGTATATATATGCATATACATACATACATATACATACACACATATGTACATACATATACAACATTTTATTTTAAAACTTTAGATATTAGATTTTTTCCCTTCTTCCCTCCTCACCTACTACCACTGAAAAGACAAGCAATTCAATACATGACATTTATGTGTAGTTACACAAAACCTCTCCACAATGGACATGTTGTGAAAGACTGACTATATTTCCCTCCATCCTGTCCTGCCCCCACCCCACTTGTTCTATTCTCTACTTTGTCCCTGTCCTTTTACAAAAGTGCAAGCTTCTAACAACCTTCCCCCCACTTGCCCTCCCCTCCATCATCCCCCCTCTCATCTCTTCCCCCCAACTCTCCTGTAGGGCAAGATATCTAATTTAGAGTGTATGTTATTCCTTCCCTAAGCCAAATTCAGTGAGAATAGGGTTGACCCATTCCCTTTTGGCTTCCTGTTCTTCCCCTCCATTGTAACAATTATTCCTTGCCTCTTCTATGAGAGATGATTCATCTCAATCTGTCTCTCCCTGTCTCCTCTCATTCTAATCCCCTCCCACCTCAGAATTTCACCTTTTAAAGTATCCTCCCTTCCTATTCAGTTGATCCTGTGCCCTCTATCTATATATACATATAGATAGATATGTATAGATCTATCTATTCACATATATACACACATATTTATTCATACATATGTGTACACACATATACACACTCACATATGTATTCATACGCCTATATACCCTACCATATAAACATATATGTACGTATACACACATCTATATGTATAGATGTGTGTGTGTGTATAAATGCATATATACATACATACATACATACATTTATATTCCCTTCAACTATTCTCATACTGAGAAGAGTTTCATAAGTTACAATGATGATTTTTCCATGTAGGCATGTAAGTATTTCAACTTTGATAAGCTCCTTACGATTTCTTTTCCCTGTTTACCTTCTCATTCTTCTTGTATTTGCATGTCAAACATTTTATTCAGCTTTGGTTTTTTCATCAAGAATGCTTGAAAGTCCTCCACCTCACTGAATGACCATATTTTCCCCTGAAACATTATATGCAGTTTTGCTGGGTAGGTGATTCTTGGTTTTGATCCTAGCTACTTTGATCATATTCCAGGGCCTTCAATCCCTTAATGTAGAAGCTGGTAGGTCCTGGGTTATCCTGACTGTGTTTCCACAGTATTTAAATTGTTTTTCCTTTATCTGGGAACTCTGAAACTTGGCTATAACATTCCTAGGAGTTTTCTTTTGGGAATCTTTTTCCAGAGGTGATCAGTGAATTCTTTCAATTTCTATTTTGCCCTCTGGTTCTATAATATCTGGGGAATTTTCCTTGAGAATTTCTTGAAGGATGATTTCTAGGTTCTTTTTTTGATCACAGCTTTCAGGTAGTCTGATAATTTTTAAATTGTCTCTCCTGGATCTATTTTCTAGGTCAGTGGTTTTTTTCAAGTAGATATTTCACATTGCTTTCTATTTTTTCATTTCTTTGGATCTGTTTAATAGTATATTGATTTCTCATGAACTCATTCACTTCCATTTGCTCTGATCTAATTCTGAAGGAATTATTCTCTCCAGTGAGCTTTTGAGATTCTTTTTCCATCTGGCAAATTTGGCTTTTTAAAGCATTCTTTTCCTCATTGACGTTTTGGGCCTCTTTTGTCATTTGAGTTAGTCTATTTTTTAAGGTGTTATTTTCTTCAGTCAGGTTGTTGACTCTATTTTCATGATTTTCTTGCATCATTCTCATTTCTCTTGCAAACTTTTCCTCCATTTCTCTTATTTGGTTTTCAAAATCCTTCTTAAGCTTCTCTGTGACCTGTAACCAATTCATATTTTTCTTAGAAGCTTTTGGTGCAGGAGTTCTGACTGTGTTGTCTTTCTCCTGTTCCATGCTTTGATCCTTTTTGTCCCCAAAGAATTGGCGGCTGCAAGACCTCTGCTTCTACCACTTCTGGCTTTGGGGCAGAGGGCCAGACCTGCTGCTCTGCTCCCCCCAACCCCAAATTCAGTCAAGTTCCACTTACCTTTCACTTTGTCTTTGGCATTTATGGGTTGATAATTCTTCAAAACACCACAGCTGCTAGTGCTCCACTCTCCTGAATGCTTCAGCCATGCTGGTCAGGCCACCTGCAGGCTAAAACTGCGGGTTCACACAGGGCTGGGCACAACTCCCAGCATGCTGTGATGAACCCTTCCTGTCTGCCTGCCTGACTGCCTTCAGAGGGAGATTTGTTTCTCTGTCACTTTGAGGGTTCTGGAGCTCTAAAATTTGTTTAGAATCATATTTTGTAGGTATTTGAGGTGGTTATAGGGGGAGCCACAGAGTTTTCCTGCTTCTATGCCATAATCTTGACCTGGAATATTAATTAATGTTATTAATTTCTAATGAGAGAATTGGAACACTAGTAGGTAATGGTGAGATGTAATGCATGACTGTGTGTGGCCAAGGTGAAGTGTAAAAGGGCATGGGTTTAAATCTAACATGTGATGATCACTAGTTATATAACTATTGACAAGTCACTTCAACCTCCGTTTTCTCACCTGTAAAATGAGGTTGTTATACTACATAACTTTCGAGGTCATTTCATCTCTAAATCTGTGATTCTGTGTTTTGTTCAATATAAATCAATTAGAAATGTTTGTTGGGAAATGCATATTTATTTAGTCACTCACATTCTGTACTTTTTAATTTTCTCTTAAACGCTCTTCACTAGAGTTGGAAATCTACCTTGTATAGCCTGGTGAAAGGTGTCGTCAAAATGTGTGACATTTTTGGAATTTGTTGAAATACCTGAAAACACACCCCAGGATTTTAGTAGCATAATAAACTGGACTTATGTCCTATACATCCTGACTTGTAGGAAAAGAGGAGCCCAAATGAGCTGCTTCCCTTTCTTTTTTTTCTTGGGAAGTACCTGAGAGTCTTGGTTTAAATGCCTTTAGTACTGAAAAATTTTGTTTATCAAGGTTCCCAAATAAGATCCCCTTTGTAAAAGAACAGCTTCTCATCCCCATTTTAGGATTCTAACCTTCCAGGAAAACCAATTATTACCTGACTAGGGGACAGATGACTTCCTGATTTCCTGATGTCTTTTATATTGAGAGAGGAGTTCTCTTTGCATAAGACCACCTGGGAACTGATCTGACAGTTCTAAAGACCACCCAACTTTGATCCTTGAAGCCCTAGGGTTTTCTGGCACACTCTACTTCAGTGCCCTGAAAGTTAAACCCCCAGCCAAGAGTGGATAGACAGCTTAACAATGTCATAGGATACGGAAGCATTAAGCAACATTTCCTGGGGACCAACAAACGAGGACAGTTGAGTGAAGTCAAGGTTGGGTAAAAATGTGTCCTTCCTCCCCTGCCCCCTCCCATTACACAGAGAGAAAGTCTTTATTCATAGATAAAGGGAGTGGTCACATAAATGGCATAATACATAAGAGCCTAGAGAGGTCGTCTCCCCCACCGATGCCTGAAAATTCATTCACTTTTTCATTCATGTTCATTCTTGCTCTTTTCCTGGGGTCCTTTTTTAGTTAAAATGCAAATATTCCTGGAAGAAACAACTTGGAAGCACAATCATTTTTCCCCACCACCATCATGCACATTCAATAAGCTAAGGCGTGTGCCATGACTAAAGAGAAATCTTAAACTAAAAGCCAGGAAAATGAGAATGTTTATTTAGAAATTCACTAATTAGCATCAGATTTATTATTCCGAGATCAACTTTGATCATTTGTTTATTTATTTATTTTTTTGTTGGGTTATAAGCTTCTGGAGGGCAGAGACTGTTTTATTTCACTTTGGAATTTCCAACCAGCATGGTGCAAAATGAACACAAGAGGTGCTTAATGAATGTTTATTGCACTGAATTAATTAATTTTACACTCATTCCTTAGGGGCTGATAAAGAAAATTGCACTTGAATTTCAAAAGTATGAGGCAAATGCGCATTTCTCAAATTCTTTTAGTTGCTGATAGTCTTGGTCAGTATTTTTTAGACATTTATTTAAACCAGAAAGACAATGTGTGTAGGGTCTATAGTATTGGGTTTGGTTTCAGGAAGACATGGATTTAAATTCTACCTCTGACATTTACTAGCTGTGTGTTATCATGGTCAAAATTGAGGACAACTATCACTTTTTTGGGAGAAGTCTAGTACTGGAAAAATATACCTTTGCCACTCTTAGCATCCATCCTCAACTCTACCCTCTCCCTTGTAGTCATCATCAATGCCAGATTTTGTCAAGTCTACCTCCAAATCATCACTTATATCTGTTTTCTCTGCATTCATTCTAGTTAAGTGTCTCAATATTGTTTATCTAACTATTGCAGTTGTCTCCTCATTACTTTTCCCCTTCTTTCTGATACATGCTCATATGTCTGCCAAATGAATTTCAAGTAGAGGCTTGACCATATCATTACCCCTGCTCAAAAAAGTCTTGTAATAGTAGTAGTAGTAGTAGTAGTAGTAGTAGTAGTAGTAGTAGTAGTAGTAGTAGATCAAAGTACTCAAATCATCTAAACTCTTCTAGTCTCGGTTTTCTTATTTGTCAAATGAGGATATCAGACTTGATGACTTTCAAAGTTCTTCTGGTCACGAAGACCACAGTCTACTATCCTATGACTCTTGCCTGTTAGAATCCTTTCCATTTAAATGCCTTTAAATTTCACTTCAGGTACTGCTTTGAAATATAGTGTTCTCTCACTACCACTCCCATGCCACATGTGTTAGTCCTCTTATAAATTATCTTGCATTCACTCATCTTTGTGCCTGTTGTATTTCCCTAATAGACTGTCAACTGTATGAGGTTTGAAACTACTTCAGTTTTGTCTTTGTATGTCCAATGCCTTACACATTGTAGGTACTTAAGTAATATTGATTTGAATGAACTTCATCAGACAGACTATAAATATAATAAGATTGAGGAAATTTTTATAATTTCCATAGATCACTCAATCAGTAAGTGTCTGAGCTGGACCTCTGACTGTAAGATCAGTATTCTTTCCCTTTCTCAATACTATCTATGTGAATAGATATTCACATGCTTTCTGACAAAACCATTGACTCAAACATACCCCATGGAAGCCAGTCCTCTTCCCTACACCATCCATCCTGAAGTTATAGACATGAATGGCAAAGAAACATCCTAACCCCTAACATCACCCTCAGAGATGTGCCTGAGGAGGCAAAGAATGTCTTCCTTATTTGCTTTAAATAGAACCTCATAATGATGCTCAGTATATCAGTGTAGTAAAAAGTAATGGAGGTCAAATTACCATCTTACTCCATAGTAGTAGGTAGCAAATGAACCAGGCTGCCCTTGGGCTTCCAGGGTATTGGATCTACTGCCAGAGTTTTATCTATTCCATTTCAGCTAAGTGAAAAAGAAAATTGGGCCACCAGCTAGAGAATGAAAAAATTAAAATTGGCCAGCTTCCATAGGGATCAGTAGGTTTGTTCAAGTCAAACCATATGGGATGCGCTTTTCTACCTGGTTGTTGTATGTTACCTGTCAGAGTCATCATGTGCTGTGACATGTAACTAAGTGCATATTAGCATTAGGAATGCAGGATATGGAAACCACCAGGGTGGAGGCAGTGGCTGTCTCAGTATTCATTTCTGTTTTTGTACAATTATCACTCCATTGTGCAGTGAAGAGTGGTTATGCATATACTGTAGGAACTACTGCTCAGATGTCAAGGCTTAGCTTTCTCTTTCTCTGGAGATGAACTTTTTCACTTGATTAAGTGACAGATCCCTGAGGAGTGTGCCTTAGAAAATAGTTTTGAATGGATAATATTGAGAAAGTAAGCTTAAAATGTGGTTGACATAGATATTAGAAGATGATTTCTAATTTATTGGTTTATTTGACTCATATAATTGCATCCTTTTCCCCTGGGACCTTGAGGAACATTTAACATGTTTTAAAGGATCTATTTCAAATGACAACAACATATTAAGACCATCCAAACCCATCTGAGAAAATAAGACAGTATAATGACTGCTAGAAAATAGTGTCAGAACAGAAGCAGATGGAAGCTAGGAGCAAGAGCTTTTTACTGGAATTATGAGCCCTTACTTACCTTGTACAAGTCATTGCAAGACCTAGCCTTTAATTTACAACTACCAGATGGGAATGATAATTAAAAAAACCAAAACTAGCATTGGATAGAACTTTTAAGTTTACATAGAACATTACACACATTTCATTTAAACCTCAGAACACCCCTGTGAAGTAGCTGTTATCATTCTACTTTACCTATAATGAAAGTGTGCTTCAGAGAACTTAAGCGTGTCTCCCATGCTTGGGACTTAATATCAGAGGTGGTATTAGGAAATAAATTTCCCTAGCTCTGAGTCTGGCACTCTGTCTACTCCTTTATGCTGGTGCTCTGATGAAGATTATAGAACCATCAGACTATAGTTGTGTTAGTGGTTACATAATCTAATTCATTTCATTGGAGATACCACTATCTGTATTTTTGCCACCCCTGTGGATAGAGCTCTGGATCTGGAGTCAGCAAGATCTGAGTTCAAATGTGACCTTAGAAACTTACTAGTCAGTCAATTGCTACCTGCCTCAGTTTTCTCAGCTCTAAAATGGAGATAATAATAGCACCTACTTCACAGGGCTGTAATGAGGGTCAAATGAGAAAATATTTGTGAAATGCTTAGCCTGATTCTGGCACCGTGTAAGTGTTTAGTAACGGTTTGCTTTCTTTCCTCCATGATCCTCCCCTGTCTCTAGCATTGAATCAGATACAACTTTCAAATCCATTATGGCTCATCTCCATGGTCATATGAGTAGGGGGCAAGAGACACCAAGAATATCCAGTGTTCCAACTTTTTATGCGGATGATTTACTGAATCCTTAGCACTGTAGCTTTAATGAAGTACCTAGACTTTTATTTTAATCATCCCCTTATATCTTTTAATAAACTCTTGCTCCAGAACCCTATCATGGAGTAGGAGTGACCTTGGATTCTCAAAGGTTATAACACTGCAGCACAAGCTAGAGTGGATTATAACAATACGGAAGGACTTCAGGTAAGGACTCCATTATGACCCATATACTTCTTCCAAGGACCAGTCTTATTGAACTTGGGAAAGCTCAACCCCAGGCTAAAATTCTAGAAGACCACCTGTTACACTGTGAAGAAGTTGGAATTTGGTCTCCGTGGAAGGAATGACCACTTGAATGAGGTCATTAATCTTGGTGCTTTTGAAGTATCTCTCTCAAAACTTAACCTAGTGTTCTCTGCACCCAGGACAGTGGTTTAATAATATATGTTGCTGCTGAATGAATAGCAAATACTAAAGAAATGCTTAATTAGGGGGTTGGCATGGATATTTATATTATTCATTTAGAACCCTGAAGCAGCAAACCTTAGAAGATCACATAAACACAAAATTCTCAAGTCTCAGTTTGGGAAGGGACTTCAGAGGCATTTAACGCAATTCATGATTAAATTAAAGTTTCCTTTATAAGTGGTCATTCAGCCTCTGCTTAAAGGCTTCTAGGAATGGATGCAAAATATATTACCTCCCAAAGCAGTGTGTTCCACTATTGGAGAGCTCTAATTATTAGGAAATATTCCCTTATATAAATCATCAATTGACCTCTTTTCAACTTTTGCCCAATGCTCTTGGTTATGCCTTCAGTGGTCAAGCATATGGGGTCTGATCTCTTTTCCATAAGATCATAGAATTAGAACTGGAAGGGAACTTAGAAGCCATTGTTCCAATGCTCTCATTCTACAGGTAAGGGGACTGAGGCAAGGAGTGGTTAAATGACTTACCCTGGGTCAATTAGCTAGTAAATGTCTGACGTGGATTTGAACCTAGGTCTTTCTGACTCCCAAGTCTAGCACTTCCTGCATTACTCTGCCCTTTTTCATAATTGACCAGATCCTTAAAGATGGTTCCTATCTCCATCATAAATCATCTCTTCACCAAGCTAAACATTCAGTACCTTCAACTATTCCTTATATTCCTTATGTTAATTAAAAGGCCCTTCTCTGTCCTGGTCACCTTCCTCTAGACGCTCTCCAAATGATCATCTTTCAATCAGTCATCTTGACTTTTGTCCTGCCATTGGCCTCCAATGACACTGGCAGAGAGAGCAAGGCTGAAAACATTGTGCAATCTGCCTCACTTAAATCCTGTTCACCAGCAAGTCTAGACATTACCCCCATGATGTCATTGAACCTCTCTGAGAACAAAGGATGAACAACAACAACCTATCAGTGTCTTTCCTAAAGTATGGCATGAATAATTCAAAGTAATACCATAGAAGTTGTTTAACAAGACATTTGAAGTGATTGCTTTGGGATGTACTATTTTTAAGCCAAGTCCTCTGGTTTCTTTCCACTATACCACTTTATGTTTCTTTTAGGTGCTTCTTACTAAAATAAGGTACAATTAATAATTGTGTAATATTAATGATAATAGTCAAAGGAGTATGAACTTTGAGTCAGAGGACCTAGCTTCTAATCTTGGCTCTGATTCTTATTACATGTGTGACCTGTAGGTCTTCTTTTCCTCCTCTACAAAATGAGTCTCTTAGAGTAGATGACCTCTGAGGTCTCTTCCTGATCTGGAGCTGGATCCAACAATTTTGAACTATTATTTTCATTTTACTTATAAAATATAAATGAAAGAAGCATAAATAGGACAAACAATCTATTTTAGAAATGGAAAAATTGAGTCATAGAGAATTATCAGAAGTATAGACAGGCAAGTGAGTATACTGAGCAAGGAATGATGTGTAGAAAACTATGAGACTAGGAGGAGATATAAAAAATAATTGGAAAAGAGGAAATGTAGTAACTTTGAAAAAGAAAGAAAGAGAAAAATAATGAAATATGTTGTGCAAAATATAAAACCATAAATTATAAAATTAACTTGACTTCAATCCCTGGGGAAATATTAGAGGTTATTATTAAAAATATTACTAGTGAACATCTAGAGAAGAAAGAAGGGAATCACAGAGATTCATCAAGAAAAGGTGATGCCAAACTAATTTTACTTCCTTTTTTGATAAGTTTACTAGCTTGGTAGGTCAGGGAAATGACACAGATAATGTTCACCTAGACTGTAGAAAAGCACTTGATAAAAACTCTAATGCTCTTCTCTTGGAAAATGCAAAGATATAGGCTAGTGTACAGTGATAGGGAACCTATGGCCTAGATACCATATGTGGCCCTCTAGGTCCTCAAGTACAGCCTTTTGACTGAATCCTCACCAGTCGGATTCAGTCAAAGAGCCACACTTGAGCACTTAGAGGGAGATAGGTGGCCTTGAGGTACCAGGTTCCCCATCCCTGTGATACAGTATAATTAGATGGATTTGGAAATGGCTTGATGTCTAGACTTCAAAGAAGTCAATACTTTGGAAGTATGTCTCCAGTAGAATACCCAAAGGGTCTATGTTTGGCCCTGTGTTATTTAACCTTTTATCAGTGATTTGGATTATATCCTTATGAAATTTGCAGATGTCACAAATATGAGGGAGATAAGTAACAGACTGGATGATAGCATCTAGATCCAAAACAATCTTGGCAAGTGGGAACATGGGTTTGAGTCAAAGAACATGAAATTTAACGGGTACATATGAAATCTTATAATTACATTCTTTAAAAAATAACTTTATAAATTTAAGATGCAGCAGGAGTTGTTAGACTGAGTTTTGTCTGGACTTCTGAAAAGTGTTGGTGGATTTTATTGGACTGCAAGCTCATTATGAGCCAAGACTGTGGTATAGTAGAAAAAAAAATCTAATGCAATTTGAGACTGTACCAAGGGAGTAGAGAAGGTGTCAATTCTACTGTCTTCAATTCTGGTTGGACAAACCTCAGGATTATGACTTTAGTTTATGAGTAATGCATTTTAAAAAGACATTAATAAGTTACTTTGAATCCAGATGGAGGAGGTTAAGGTATGGCAGTGTAAAAGGCCTCAAGTTCATGCCATATTAGGATAGTTGGGCATGATACTTGGGAGAAGAGAAGACTGATGGGAGTGAGGTGTGGATGATAACTATCATCAAGTATTTAGAGGATTTTTGGAAGAGATTAGACTTATGCTTAACTTGAGAGGGTCATCTGTGAAAAATGGTTCAAAGTTGCAGAGAGGCAAATTTTGGTTGTATGTTTAAAACAAACAAATAAATAAAAAGACTCCCTAAGTATTCCACAAATATAATTGACTTTCTCAAGAGGAAAGAAAGTTTTATCTCAGGAAATCTTCAAGCAAAGGTTGCATGGCAATCATTCTGTCATGTTATACAGAGAAATCTTTTTAAAGTATGTACTGGACAAGATGGTCACTGAGATTCTTTGATTCTGGGAAATGGCCATGTAGTGTGCAAACCACTGGGGCTGGAGGAGGGGCAGGTGTGAGCAACAAGATTCATTTTTAATATTTCTTTTTATAAACATGAACATTTAAAAAATTTTTAATATTCATTTTTAAAATTTTTTAGTTTCAAATTCTCTCCCTCCCTCCAGCCCTTCACCAACCCATTGAGAAGGCAAGCAATATGATACCCATTATACATGTGAAATCATTCAAAACATTTCTATATTAGACATGTTGCAAAAAAGCAAGAAAAATAAACTGGAAAAGAAGTATGCTTGAATTTGCACTCAGATTTCAAATGCACACATTTTAAATGACAAAATATTCTGTTTTTCTTAGTATGTATCTTTAAAAGAAAAAACCCTAATCAAATTGTACGTGTTAAGGTTATAGATCCAAGCCTCCCGTGGACAGAAGCACAGGGTGGTGATTTTCAAATGTTGCCTAGGGCACATACATGTCTCATCCTGCCTCTACCACAGGGGATTAAGTGACTTGCCCAAGGTTACAGACAGTTGGGGGGATGACAAAAGGTCTTCCTGTTTCCTGTCTAGTGATGTTTTGTCCTGGATTGTTGATAAGCAACCTCTTCAAAACACTGCCATTGTGTGCTTATTCAGTGGTATGACTTAGAAAAATAGACCCAGGGTCCTAGTGAGACCATCTGCAAGATAATATCCAAACCCACCTGAAGTTTAATAGATTAAATCTAATCTAATATACTTTCTTTCTTATGCAAGTGGACTACTACTAATCAGTTTTTACTTCTAGAAATTTGAATGGTGGTATCACTGAGTATAACTCAGTCATCTTATTGTCAAGAATGTCAGGATGGCAGCATGGTCTGTGGTACTGGACCTAAGGTTCCCCTTCTTCTAAACGAGATTCTGACCAATGTATAGAATCATATAGACTCTTAGGTCACTTCTGAGAAGAAAATTTTGGTTTAATGCTTTAGCAAGGTAAATTTAGAAATCAGTATAGGGAGACTAAGTCCAAGGTTATAAATTTAAACTTTATTTTAAGCACATTTCTTTTAGGTCTTTAAGTGAAAGCAATAGAAGGGTTTAAAGCAGTGGTTCTTGACCTTCCTAATATTGTGACCCTTTAATACTCGTGTGTGGGCTTGGAGACCAATAAAGGAGTGGTGTCTCAGTTCCTAAGATCATCAGAAATATGTCTTTTCTGATGGTCTTAGGCGACCCCTGTGACCCCTGTGAAAGGGTTGTTTGACCCCTCCCCAAGGGATTGCGACCCACAGGTTGAGAACCACTGGTTTAAGGGAATTAGTCCTAAAAACCTAGGATCTAATCACAGAAAATGATGTTAAACTAAATCAGACCTGAACAACTTGGCAGTTGGTACAGTCCGAAATTAAAATAGGCTGAACTTCTTCCAGCTGCAGATAGGTTAGACTAGAGACATACTGACGATAGTTGCTTGCCATGGGTCATGTGACAAACAGGAGAGTGCGAAGTGGCAACCCTACATTTTTCATGGACTGCCCAAAATCCTTTGGCCAGCTGCAAGCACCCAGGTGGTATGTTGGGAAGTCCTGAGCTAAATGGTAAGAAATAGCCACATCATGATATTCCTTCATGAGGTAAATCTACCAAACATGGGGTACCCTTGACAATGCCTAAAGTCTGAAGATGAAGGGTCTTGTTCAAGGAACAGTAAGGAGGCCAATATTATTCTATATCTGAGCACATGGTAGTGATGGTATGTGGCATAAAAATGGAAATATGGAGGATGGTTCTAAACACGAAACAGAGGATTTTACATTTTATTCTGGAGGTAATAGTTATTTATGGAATAGGAGATTGATACGGTGAGAACTGAACTTTAGAAAGATCACTTTGGCACTTGAATGGAGAATGTAGGGGAGGGGGGAGAAATTGACAGAAGCCTGACCAATAAGTAGGTTATTGAAAGAATCCAGTAATGGAAAGAAAAGTGCCTATCCCAGGTTGGTGGCAGTGTCAGAGAAGAAAGGAAACACATGAGAGAGATTTTTCAAATGTAGAACTGAAACAGATTGGCAGCAGATGGAATGTGAAGGTGAGAAGGAATAAGGAGTTGAGGAAGACACCTAGCTTGTGAACCTGGGTGACTGGGAGGATTGATGATGTACTATATGGGATTAGGCCTGGTGGTTTTGAGACTACCATGACAGTCTACCTTTAAGGGAGGCTGTAGCTTATAGACTCTATTAATGGAAAAATCCTGCCAATGATGTATCTTAAGGTTAATATAGATGTGTGTATGAAAACAATATTTCTCCAACAATTAGCTTCTTTTTTTCTCTCTATATCTGTGTACTACAGAAATCCCCTGTATGCCTTAAATCCTAATGTGCAGCCAGCTCCAGGTGGCCACCAAAAGGGCTCTTTGGTCCATGCCTTTCCAGATTAATGGACCCATATATCTGTGATCCCTACTACAGCACCACTCTGATGTGTTATACTTTATGTTAATGTGTGTGTGTGTATGTCTGAGTTGTATATTGGGTACCCTTCTTTTTTCTTCTTTCCCTTCTTCCCCTTCCTTTCCAATAAAAGCTTTGCATTGAAAGAACTTTCATTGTTTTTACATGTTATTCTCATGATTCAAACTCATTAAGGGGTTGTTTTCTCCAGTCTTTAGCTACTCCACATTTCATCTTTAGACCTAACTGGGACCTGTACAAGGATTTAATCTGTTGGTATCTGCATCTACTCTGAGAGAGTATGGAAGTGTGTACCCAGTTGTAGAAAGTCAGAATCAACAGGGTAACCCTATGTCCTCTTGGAAGGGATACCGTTTTTCCAGAGGACTGTCACAGAACATGCCCTAAACAATAATAGAGAAGTTAAAAAGATGGAAGCACTTCGAGGCAATATGTATTTGTACACATGTATGTGTATGTATGTATATAAGTATGCATAATATATGTATATGTGTACATGTATAGTCAGTTTTAGGATATGTTGAATCAGAGACATTTATAGGACATTTGGCTTGAAATGTACAGTAAGCAGTCCTAGATTTAAGACTGGAGGTCATCAGTGAGATTAGGCCTAGATAAGTAGAGTAAAAAATAATCAGCATAGAGTTGATAATTAAATCCATGGAAGCTTTATGAGAACAAATAAAATTGCATAGAGGGAGAAGAGAGGAGGATCAGAATAAAGTCCGGTATCCAGTTAGTGAGTGTGGCCTGTTTGGTTGGTTGTTGTCCTTCATTCTTGAAGAGGACCAAAATGACATCACTATGCTAAAGTTAAATTTCAGTGCAGCTGACTGTGACCAATCAGAGCAATACAAGCTTGAAATGCTCTATCACAGGTCAGGTAAAACTAGTTTATGTGAACATTTGGGCTGCATATGCTAAATTTGCTCATCCTTGGTTTCCTTTGAGCTGTTTCAATTCTGCTTTGCTCTTGGAATACAGCACTTTCTCTGATGTGGGCACGCCATGCTGAATGGTCCTGTGCCAGTGTCTCCCATGGGACACAATCAACTCCAAAGTTCTTGAGATGTCCTTGTATTGCTTCTTTTGACCACCATGTGAATATTTGCCCTGTGTGAGTTCTTCATAAAATAATCTTGTTGGCAAGTGTATGTTTTGCATCTGAACAATGTAACCAGTCCATCAGAGTTGTGCTCTCTGAAGTAGAGTTTGAATGCTTTGCAGTTTACTTCTAGCAAGGACCTCAGTGTCTGACACTTTATCTTGCCAGGTGATCTTCAGAATCTTCCTAAGACAATTCAAACACCTATGAAGGCAGGTGAAGCAAGCACTGTGGAGTGCTGAGAGATTGGTTAGACATCAAAGAAGAAAAGATCATCCATCTTGAACCATCACCAGTTTTCTTGATTCTGTTCTACCCCTGGACTGTGATCACTCTGGAGGAGAGAGTGAAGCCAGTGACTTTGTGCAACTCTGCCTCACTTAAATCCAGTTTATGCATGAATCAAAAGACATCATTATCACCCATGCCATTTTACAGCAAATGAATATATTCTGAATTCTGTGGATAAGTTCACTTACTTTGGTAGTGTATTTTCCAGCGATATCAACATTGATAAAGAGGTTTAAGCACTCATTACTAGAGCTAGCTCAGTGTTTGGGAGGCTCTGAAGGAACGTATGAGAGAGAAGAGGTACTAGGCTACCTAGGAAACTAAAGATCCGTATAACTGCTGTGCTAACCTCATTGTTGTAAACCTGTGTAACCTGGATGGTCTATTAGTACCATGCCAGGAAACTGAATTGCTTCCATTTGAATTGTCATAGGAAGAGTATGAAGATCACCTGGCAAGAGTGTGGTCTAGATGAAGATCCAGCAAAGGAGACTGAAGAACAATCAGACAGGGAGGAGTAGACCCAAGGAGAGTGGTGCCATGAAACTCTAGAGAGGAGAGATTACTAAAAAGAGGGTGATCAGCAATGTCAAAGGCTACTGAGAAGTCGAGAAGAACAAGGATTGAGAAAATGCCATTGGATCTGGCAATTAAGCCATCATGAGTGGCTTTTGAATACGAGCTTTCAGTTGAATGATGAGGCCAGAAGTGAGACTGTAGAGAGTTAAGAAGAGAGTGAGAGGAAAGTACATAGAGTCACCTACTGTAGTTCATCTTCTCAAAGAGTTCAAGCTACAAAAAGGAGGAGAGATACAGCATGATAGCTAACATGGACAGATGGATCAAGGGAGGACTTTTTGAAGATGGAGCAGATGTGTGCATATAAGCAGCAGATAAACAAGGCAGTATCCTTAGCTATGTAGCAACAAAAGCTATCAATATGAGTAGTAGAGGGGAAAGAGGGCTGGCTTTGAAATAATTGAATCTGAATTGAAATCCTAGTTCTGCCGCTTTTATATATCTGACTTTGGACAACTCACAGTCTCTGACCCTTGTTCTGGTAGATGTAAAATTCCATCAAAGTAAGTGGTTGGGGCTACATTACCATGTTTCTAAGGTCCCCTTTAGCTCCATGTTTTAAAAGTTGGTTATACTTATTTCTTATTATGCTTTAAATGATTTTGATAATCATGACACTGAGGTTTCCACTGAGACACTCAGTGATGTTTCCCTTTGTGTGTAATAAGAGTTTGCTTATGTTGATATCATGTGCTCTCATGGGCGTTATTCTGACAAGGTTGCTTTACGTGAAGCCCTAGACCCATGGCTCACAACCTTTCTAATGCTGCAACTCTTAATACTCATATGTGGGCATATCTGCATGTGGGCAGAACCGCCTGGAGATGGATAGAGGAGTGGTGAATCAGTTTCTAAGATCATAGGAAATATGTGTTTTCCAATAGTCTTAGGCGACCCCTGTAACCTCTGTGAAAGGGTCGTTTGACCCCAAAGGGGTCACAACCCACAGGTTGAGAACTTCTGCCTTAGAAGTTCAATATCAGATTTCATCATAACATAATTTTAAGTAAACAAATGTCTTTTTTCTGTCAGACCTTGAACTTGAAAGTGTTATATGAATGCATACCATTATTTTCAGAATACAGATTCATAGATGCAGCAGGTGGCACAGTACATAGAACACTGGGCCTGGAGTCAGGAAGAACTGAGATCAAATCCAGTCTCAGATACTTCTTATCTGTATCACCCTGGGTAAGTCACTCCATCTTTGTCTGTCTCAGTTTCCTCAACTTTAAAATAGGGATAATAATAGCACCTATCATGCATGATTGTTGAGAGGATCAAATGACATAATATTTGTAAGAAGCAATTAGTACAGTACTTGGAACATATGTAGACGCTATGTAAATTCTTATTCCTTTCCCCTCCCTTCTTCATACCTTACCTGTCATTTCTGATATACTTTTGACTTGTCTCCATCCCCTTTATCCTTTCCCCCTCCCCTCCCTCTCTTTTCCTCTCCTCTCACCTCCCTTCACCTCTCTTCTCCCCACCTCTTCTCCCCCCTCTTCCTTCCTCCTCTCCCCCCATTTTCAGGCCAACACTCTCTATGCTTTCTAAACTTACAGTGAATTCATGTGACAAACTAAATCTTTGCTATCATGCTTATGGGAATTGCTAGTTAAGAGAAAAATGCGTCTTTCCAAGCTGTAGATCTTTTTTTTTTCTTGTACACATTTAACACCTTGAATAGATATAACCTAGTGCTGATCACCCCGAGCTCCAATGATGTCTGTATCTCAATAGAATATGCTGAGTACCAATTGAAAACTTTAAATTTTTTTGGAAATACATTTAAAGGAACTAGAACAATCAATCTGCTCGTCACAAAATGTCAATTCACTTATTTCAACCAATTGACTAAAGCTGGAAGTCATCGTCTTGCCATGTCCCCTCAAGGATGAATGCTAGAGATGCCCTTTACCATTCCTGGCCAACAGAACAGGTGCAAATATTCTCTGACTGCTTCCTATAAAACGTGATGACTCTTTTATTGATTGATGAATATAAGTCTGTGGATATACTAGAGGGGTGATTTATACCCTTTAGCGCTTCTTCTTCCTGCTGAACTCAATGTTTAAGAATGATTATGAGCATCGGGAAGGTTGGGAGTGGGATCTTCCACTAAATCCCAATCCTTCATCTCATGGTCCCCTGAGCAAGTCTGTGTCTGGGATCCAGTCATCCCATCTTTGTATCATCTTTCTTTTGGTTTCAGGCTTTGTGAGATCGTTAAATGTTGTTACTTCATCCTTTCTACCCACCTGAACAGAATGTTGGTTATCACAGAAGCTGAGGCAGAAAGAATGGAAATGAATGATAGATAGGCCAAGAGCAATAGAGTGGCCCTTAGCAAGAGAGACTTTAGGGAAGAAAGTTCATTTGGCATTGACTGGACTGCGCTCAGTAGAGGTCCAATATAACATTGCTAATGGGTATCTCTATTGCAAATGTCCCAAGGAGGAGGTTTGAATACTGTCCTCCGAATTGATTTTATTGTTTTTTATTGCTTAGTGTTCTGTCCTATGAGGAATAAATTCAATTCATGATTCATGTTTGTACTCTATGTAACTTTTTACTTCCTCTTTTCCTGTCCTCCCCTCCCCTCAGCACCCTGAGAGTACCTTAAAGGCTAGAGCAAAAGATAAATTATATGGTGGTGAAAACAAAGTGGTGGGAGGGAGTGTATCAATAATGAGATATTCACAACACCCATGATAGTTATGAATATGCTGGTATAGTTTTGGATCACAAAATGTAGCAAACTATCCACGTGGAAGGCAGAACCAAAGTCTTTATTCAGAAATCATAACACTGAGTCCCAAAACCAGAAGGACAAGTCCCAAAACCAGAAAGCTAAAGTCATTATAGTAGTCACAAAGTTGATACACATAGTTAATGCAGTGGACACCCACATTCCCAAGCCTTCACAAATAGAATAGGATCCCTCAAGCAGGGATCTCTTTCAGACTCACGACAGTTTCTCAGCCTGGTCCTTGGAAGTTCTCAGTAGAAGCTGCAGAAGGAGAATCTCAGCAAAACGTTCAGTCTCCAGGTGGTAACTGAGAGAATCTAAAGGTCCTCCTGGTTATCTCCTTATATACAGTGTAGCTCCTCCCTGTTCAGCCCCTTCCTGTTAAGGTGTGAACTACTCCCAAGGAGTTAACTGGAAGGAGCTAAGCCTTTACTCGATGCTAAGTGCCTTTACTAGGTGCCAATAGAAAGGGGCATGGAAGATCTTCTGATTTCATTAACATTACAGGGAGTCTGGTTCTTCTACTGAAGAGAAGGTAAACCCAGAGCAATGAACTTAGAGCAATGAACCCAGAGGGCAGGTAAAGGACTGGTACTGGGGAAAGTTGCTACCTTTGACTGTTTCAGCCTAGCAACCCTGGTTAGCCTTAGTGCTAGACAAGACTTACCTTTGGTACCTCCCATTTCTATGGTCTTGGACAAGACATTTAATATATTTTATTGCTAATTTATGCAACTGTTAAATGCACAGGCTGGACTAGTGGGAAAACTGCTGGATATGAGTTGACAGACTCTCTGTTCCACTTTTAACTACTTGTTACTTTGTTTAAGTTCTCCTGATTTTCTTAGCTGTAAAAGAAGGGATTGGACTAGATTGCTTTGAAGGTCCCTTTCAGCTCTAATCTGAGAGACTCTGAGGCTACATATTGCATAAGTTAGCTGATGCCCACTTAAGGTTCTTTAGTTCAATAAACACGGAGCCAATGGTGTCCTAGCAACACAGGGATCTTCGTAAGCTAAAGGGCAAACTAAGAACCAGGACGTGTGTTATCGCTTTACTGGCTTGTGGTAAAGATGGGGATTGGGTCTGAATAAATGTAAATAGAAACAAAAGATTTTGTTTTGCTTTGCTTCTTACCATCCGTGGTGCCCTTGTATGTATTTTTATGTGTATGCGTGTGTTTTCTTTTCCTTTGAGAATCATCCATTGGGAAACACACACTTGAAAAGGCAAACGAAGCCCACAAATAAAAAGGTGCAGTGAATCTGGATGCCGGATTTTGAAGTTAGGAAGAGACCTATTTAAATTGTACCACAGCAAGTTAGTGTCTGTGTGCTCTGGGCAAAGTGTTTGTCTTCTCTCAGCTTCTCTTTGCTCTGCTGTAAAATGGGGACATGAATCCCTGTGGTATTTTACCTCTTAAGATTAAGTGAGGTGATGGATATAGACTGCTTAAATTTATACAAATAATAGAAGTTATTATTTTTAAGAAATTATTATTTTGAAGAGCACCATGAGAAGGCTGAGAAAAAGTTCTGCCACTGAAACCCAAGAATACTACCCTAGAGGTTTCCTTTATTCTCTCCTTCTGTTGTTGCCACCAGTCTTGTTAGTATGAGCCTTTCTCCCAACTCATTGAATCTAGTATTGGTATGCCTTCCTTGCCAGAGTTTCACTGAGACACCATCAGGACTAAAATATTTGACTAATACTGCGTATGTATGTGTGGCCAATTTCATGGGGGAAATCTAATAAAGAAATTCTCCCTAGCAATGCATCCTGGCAGTTTCTCTGCCACATGGATTTAGAGTTACCTAGAACACTTAAAGATTAAGTGACTTTCCCACAGTCACTCAGTAAGTGATAGAGGCCAGACTTGAACCTAGGGCTTTCTGAGTTGCAGGGTGGCTCTTTGACACACACACACACACACTCTCTCACTCTCTCTCTCTCTCTCTCTCTCTCTCTCTCTCTCTCTCTCTCTCTCTCTCTCTCTCTCTCTCTATTGTACTTTTTCACATTTTAAAAGAAAATTTTATTTATATATTTTTTTGACATTTTTTATACTTCCCAACATATTTCTTCCCATTACTCCTCTCAGAAAGTCATCCTATATAACAGTAAATGAGAGGAAGGGAGAAAGAGTTCAGCAAAAACCACCAAAGCATCAAAAAAGAGTCTGGCATGATAAGTAATTTTCACATCCACAGACGTCCATACTGCTGCAAAGAAGGGAGGAGATGACTTCTTATATCTCTTTTTTTAGGGATAAGCTTGATCTTTAGAATTTTTTTAGTTTCCATTTTGATTTTTTTATTATTGTTCTTTCCATCTGCCTTTTTTGCAGTCTTTGTGTCTAGTGTTTTCCTGCCTCTGCTTTCTTCATTTTGCTTCAGTTCATATAAGACTTTCCGGGTCCCCCACTGCATCCTGGGCCATCTTCAGTTGCCACGATGTATAATGGGCCACTGGATCAGATGACTCCAGAGGAGAAAGGGAGGCTAGTGATTTTGCACAGCCCTCCCTCACTTATATTAAGTCCACTTACATGTCATTGCATCACCTCTCTGATACTGTAATCCTCTGAGAATAAAGGACAAATAACAATTCTCCCCATATTTTTCTGTTTCCATTAGGTTCATATTTTCTTATGGAACAGTAATATTTCATCAGATTCATATATGGCAATCCATTTAGCACTTTCTCAAGTGATGGATATCTACTTTGGTTCCAGTTTCTTGCAATTCCAAAAAAAATGTTTTGTGAAAAATATTTTGGTGTATATAGTATTTTCTATTTATCATTGACCTCCCTGGGATAAATGCCTAGCATGTACTACAAGTATGTAGACATTAAAAAATAAATTGCCCTTTTGTCCAGAGCCCACTATTGGGAAATTAAGAAATACCCCTTATATACCAATATAATTATAGCAACATCTTTTTGTAGTAGAAAAAAAGGAATCAGAGCAGGTGTTTATTGACTGAGGAATGACTGACCAAATTCTGGCATATTGTCATGGCATATTATTGCATTCTAAGAAGCAACGCATGAGAAATTCACAGAAACGTGGGGAGAATTGTATGAAGTATGTCTCAGAGTCAAGTCAGCAGAAACAGGAAGTCTAAGGATGGGAGAAGAAAGGAGGGAGGGAGAAACAAGGAAAGACAGAGACAATGATATACATGTACAGAGACCCACAGAGAGTTGTTCAGAAGAGGAAAAGAATGAAGAAATTCTAGCAATGCAAAAACAGTTTGAATAAAGGAATGGGAAGAGAAAGAAAGGAAGAGAATATTATACCTCACAGAGATCTCAAAGTGATTCTTATTTTGGCCTCCATCATTTTCCCACCCTTACCCCCTTACACAAGTCAGCACTTTTAACTCATTTAATAGTTTTTCCTAGAACTTTAACTCAGTGACCTCCTAAGTTGTTGTGGTCACACCCCAAGGAAAGCATGATTAATGAGAAATTGGGAAGATGTGTCGAATCCCACCTTTCTTGATAACCAGTCTTCAAGTTTGTCTCCACAAATCACATCTTTCCTAATTTACCCAATTGCTCCAAGCTATCACTTCCCTTCTGCTTCTGAGATGCCAACCTCAAGGCAACTATATCTTAAATGTTAGGTACCCACAGCATGTTAGAGAAATTGGCATTGGGAAAGTGTACTCCACTACCCTGCATGACCATCCCTTACTCCTCATATCAACAAAGTTGTGATGGATGAAAAATAAGTCAGAACCCTGAATCATTCTTCTCATGGTGGGTGAGATACAGTGAGCTGCACAGTATTGAAAAGCATGGATGGCCTGGGATCTGCACTCAGATCTCACAATATTATCTTTTCCACCACATCCATCCTTCTTCCAAACTTCCCTATTTCTGTGGAGAATATCCCCATTATTCCATTCACTTGGTTTACAAACTCTATTCCATTCTCAAATCATCACTCTTAATCAACTTACAAATCTAGTTAATGGCCAGTTTTTGTCTTGACACTATCTTCTACATTTGTCCCTTACTCTATGCTCACATGACTAACAGAATAAGTCAGATCCTTCTTACCTGCAACAACCATCTATTTGACCTTCCTGCCTCAAGTGGTTCCCCCTTCTAAGTAATCCTTCACCATCACTGTGGTCACTTCAGAAAAAAACAAAAACAAAACAAAAAAAGCATGTATCCAACTCATACTTCAGTAAGCTGGCTCACATTTGCCAGCCTTGTTTCACTTAGGGGTGCTATTTAGATGCGATGCATACTGAGTTCTCTCACAATAAGAGCTATTTAACTTTCAAGTCTACTGGATGTCAGTTGTCAATAATTATTCACATATTACATGTTACAATGGTGTATAGAAACATCTTTGTAAAAGTTTTCATATGTTGTTGTTTTTTAATCACAGGGTAGCTTCTCCACCTGTCACAGCAAGCAGGACAAGGTTGAGTGAAGTAGACAATTTTTAGGGCACCTTTTCTAGATACTTCCTCCTGCTAAGAGGTGAACAGTGCAGTTCTTTACAAAAATCTCTTCAGACTCGGGGCTTTTGAATTCTGCTACTTCTTCAGTCCAGTGAGAGAATGATCCTATGGCCTGGACTATCTGTGTTAGCTTCCAGTGTATCTGTACCTGAGGCTTTGCCACTTGCCTGTCACCACAAGACTTTGAAGTAGGTAGAAACAGTAAACTTGGGCAGATGATGTCTTTCGAGTCACATATAAATTAGATTAAATGAGACAGAGTTGCCCCAAGTTGTTGGCTTTACTCTGTCTTCCAGAGACATCAAAGTCCAGTGGAAAGACAAAAATCCAGATGACTAGCAAAAACTATGGATGCAGTGGATGACCTTGTCATCTTCACAGTCTAACCAAGCTTTATGTGTTCCACCTACCTTTGCTGTCTTCATTGCTGTTACAACAAATTGTTCTCATCCACCTATTCCATCCTCCAAACTAACCAATAGGTTTGAGACTCCTTACTTACAACCAACCTGGTTTAGCCCATCTGCCAAAATTATCTAGTAGGGTGTGGTCACTATACATGCTGCAGCTTCTTGGAGCCACAGGTGAGGGTTGGGTTACTCAGGAGCACATCAAAGATGGAAAGCAGTCCTGAAAAGTTCTTGTAAGCCCTCACATTGGAGATATTAGTCTTCCCTACACCGTGAATATGAAGAGAGGTAGTAGTCAAAATCAAAGCAGGGGAGGTCTTCAAACTCCCCCCCAGCAGATCTATTAAGGGGCAGAGGAGATCTTCAAATTCCCATTCCCATTACAGGTGTTTGGTAGGTTCTTTCAATGTTTTTTTGCTCTCTGGATCTAAGATTATATATATATATATATAATACTTTATACTTTATAATTTCTTGAAATAGGATGTCTAGGCTATTTCCCTTTTTTCCCTTGCCATAGCTTCTAGATAGTCCAATAATTCTTAAATCATTTCTCCTGGTCTATTTTCTAAATCAGTTGTTTGTTTTTCAATAAAATATTTCATTTTCTCTTTTATTTTTTATTCTTTTGATTTTGTTTTATTGTCTTTTCATGTCTCATGGAATTATTAGTTTCCACTTGACCAGTTCTAATTTTTAAGGAATTCTTTTCTTCAGTGAGGTTTTGTACTTCCTTTACCATTTGACTGATTTTGCTTTTTATGGAATCATTTTCTTCAGTTAGACTTTTTATTCTTTTATCATTTAGCCAATTATGTTTTATAACTTGCTTTCTTTAGTATTAGTTTGTTCCTTTTTTACCAAACTATTAAATGCCCCTTCAAAATTTCCTTATATTGCTCTTATTTTTCCCAGTTTTCCTATATAGCTCTTATTTGATTTTAAAATCCTTTTTGCTTTGTTTTTAAAAAATCTCTTCCATAAGCTTTTCTAGGAATTCTTATTGATCTCTTGTCTAATCCGCATTCTGCCATTGAAACTTAGCTTCAATGTTTTCATATTGTTTTCTTCTGAGTTTGCATGCTGAGCTTCTCTGTCACCATAGCACCTCTTTATGATCAGGTTATTTTTAATTGTTTACTTTTTTAAAAAAGCCTATTTCTTGATTTTGAACTTTAACTTACAATTGGGTTGTCCTCACCTCTGAGGAAGGGCAGGGTCACTGTTCCAAACTTTAGATTTTTTTACCCTACTGTTTTCATAGCTAATTCCAGAGATCTATAGTTTTTTGGTGCTTCCAAAATGTGAGAGATGTGCCCACTACTCCCTTGTTCTGTGTTCTCATCCTTATCCAGGAAGAGGCCTTGTTCTCTTGGGACTGCAAGCTCTGGTACTTCTTTTTTCCCTAGTACTACAACCAGGTATTAGACTTTCCTGCTCCTTTGTGACTGTAAGTGTTCCTGTCTATCCAGAAATAGAGACTGGGAACTGGTAATGGACAATGGAATGTCAAATGATGTGAGTCCTGCACCCAGTCCCCACAGAGGGGATTCCCTGTAATCACATTCTTACCAGATGTCAAATTCCCTTACTATCTCTGTGTGGTGAAAGCTCTGGAAACTTCTGCTGCTACCTCCACAGCCTCCAAAGCCTACAGCTGGAAGGTGAAATTCTTACTAGAGGATTTGGCTATTAGCAGGTTAGCTAAAATGGAAAAAGTTTTACTTTTTTCATCTTCTTTTGATAAAGTGTGCTTTGGGTTGACTATATGCCTGCATTTGAAACATGCTTCATTTCTACCCTGGTTGACCAACTTCTGACTTGTCATTTCTCCTTTCCTGTCTCAATCAGTTGTGATATCTTGAAATACCAGTAGGTGGTACCCTGTCACTATTTCCGGGCCCCAGAGACACAGCTTGACCTAAGAGAAGTGGAATTGAGCCCTCTCTTAAAAAACTTTACGCATTCTCCCTTAGCAAGATCTGAGCTTCCTAGAGAACACTATGTAGAGAGGAATTTGACTTGTTTTACTCAAATGCCAGCTGTTAACAAAATCAATTTGATTAACTTCATGGATTAGAAATAAATTACAATTGCTAGGATTTTACTGCCAAATCTTGTAACTGATTCTTTCATCTAAGATTGGACTTTTGTTTCATGATGAAAATAATTTCCTTGTGTTGCCAAACTTTCATTCAAAAGATGCTAAGTTCATGCTTTCCCCTGACTAAAAAAAATATAGCCATCCTAAATAACAAAATTTCTGTAACTAGTGCAAATGAGTGTTTCATACTGATTACAATTGCTCTCGTTTCTTTTCTTTCTCATGTGAGAAGTTAGAAAGGAGGAAGAATAAGCATTCTTGGGGACATAGAAGGAGCCCATAGATGTGTATATGCACATCCCAAAGAAGGGGTAAGCCCAGGAAGATTGGAGAGGGGTAGAGGGACAGAAATAGTAAGCGCATTTATCTTTCACCTCATCCACACATGAAGTAGTTATACCATGAAGTTGTGAAGTGCTTAAGCTTTAATAACTTGGGATATATTTCTGATAGAAAAATAATGGAAATATAATTTAAAATTCTAAATTCTCTGTACATTGCTGGCCACAGGATATGATTTACTTTCTCATGTAGCTAGACATTTTGATTTGTCATATGAACTTAAATAAGTATGCCCTGTATGTAGGCATATAATGTAGCAATTTAAAAATTAAAAATGTTTGCTTATAAATATAATTTCCTACTTATTTCCTAACATTCCCACTTTTTTCTATCAAAAGTACGATTTTCCTGGTATGGAGTATTTAACTATGACGAAACTCTACTAATTGTTTTAAATGCATGAGGACTCTATATCTTGAATATAGAATATGTATATTTTGAGGCCAGATATAAACAAACCAGGCTAAAACATTATTATTAAAAATTACTTTTAGAGGGGGTCATAGCCAAGATGGCAGCGTAGAAGCAGCAAAGTTACACAGTTGCCACTCAGCCACCCTAAATACCCATAAAATATGACCCTAAACAAATTTGAGGACTCGAAAACTCACAGAAATACAGAAAACACATCTCCCTCTGAAGGCAGCTTGGCAGGAGGGGCTCATCAAGGCAGGCTGGGAGCCGAGGCCATCCCAGACAGAAAGTGAAACCATGGCCAGGCCTGAGGGTGGTCGGGAGGAGCCGAGCCGCGTGAGTCTACCGACAATAGATCTACAGCACCTGAAGCAATGTCCACATCTATCAAGCCAGGAAAAAGAAGGCTTAGAGAAAGATCAGTGAAAGTGAAGCATTCAAGCTAAATTGGGGGGAGGAAAAGCAGTTCAGCGAATCTGCCCCCAGGGCAAGGAAGCAGTGAGGGGAAGGGCATGATCTGCTGCAAAAAGCAATTGCCTCCACTGGGCTGCTTCAGACCTCCTGGCATGTGGAACCCACAGGGGGCCTGAGACAATTGATCAGGGCCAAGGGCTCTTGAATTGAGTGTCCTGGATCTGGATCGTGGTCTTGGATGGTGGTCATGGGGAGCACTTTCAGCAAGCCAAAGCTGGTGGGAGCTGCAGAACCCCCTTAATAGCTTTGGCAGCTGTGAAAAACCCAGTGATTTGGGACAGAGCTTTCCCTCCTGGAAGCAGAATTCCACAGACCTAAAAAAATCAACCAATTAATTGACTGGCCAACATGAGGAAAAGGAAGCAAAATAAGAACTGCAATAAAACTCTAGAATCCATTTTTGTGGACAAAAAGGATCAAAGCATGGAACGGGAGGAAGACAACACAGTCAGAACTCCCACAACAAATGCTTCCAAGACACTTGAAGATTCCTTACAAGCTATAGATAAACTGAAAAAGGACTTTGAAAAACAAATAAGAGAAGTGGAGGAAAAATTGGGAAGAAAATGAGAATAATGTGA
>CM053595.1:199539117-199575661 GCA_028646575.1 Pseudocheirus occidentalis | reverse complement strand
CTCTAAATCACTATTGATTCGAGAAATTAAAATAAAAATAACTCTAAGGTACCACATCTCACCAATCAGATTAGCTAAGATGACAAAACAGGAAAATGACAAATGCTGGAGAGGATGTGAAAAAATTGGAACACTAATGCATTGTTGGTAGAGTTATGAACTGATTCAACCATTCTGGAGAGCAAGTGAATATTCTTTGACCCAGCAACACCACTTCTAGAATTATATCCCAAAGAGATCATAGAAGTGAGAGGAAGACCCATATGTACAAAAATATTTATAGCAGCTCTTTTTGTGGTGGCGGAAAATTGGAAATTAAAGGGATGCCCATCTATTGGGGAATGGCTAAACAAGTTGTGGTATATGAATGTAATGGAATACTATTGTGTTATAAGAAATGAGGAGGAGACAGACTTCATATTTACCTGGAGAGTCTTATACAAAACTGATGTTGAGTGAGAAGAGTAGAACCAAGAGAAATTTTTATACAATTACAGACACAACTTATGTGTGACAATCAACTTTGATAGACTGGGCTCTTCTCAGCACTGCAAGGTTATAAGACAACTCCAAAAGACTCATGATGGAAAAAGATGTCTACATTAAGAGAAAGAACTACAGATTTTGAATGCAGATTGAAGCAAACTACCTGCTCTCTTTCTTTTTCTAGTTTAGTTTTGTTTCCTCTTTCCCACTGATCATGCCATCAGTTACAATCCTTCTTTATAACCTGACTAACGTCTAATGTGTAAGTATTTGCAGATCCTATACTTGATTGCTTGCTGCCATGGGTGGGGGAAGAGAGAGGGGGGAGAAAATTTGAAACTCAAGGGATTGTGGAACTGAATCTTGTAAACTAAAAGTAAGCAAACAAAAAAGGGGAAAGATCTGAAGGAAAAAAGTGGCATGGTGACAATGAGCCAAGTGAATTATGAATGATGATTAGAATCTTTACCCATAGAGGTTAACTGAGAAATACAGGCAGTGAGGTTGGGGGAAGATTGGAGAGAAGGCTGAAGGTGACCAAAGATATCCTTGTATATGAAGAATGACTAAGTTGGAAACTAGTAGCTCTTTCTTATATATCTGTAGTTATCTACGGGGTAAATACAAGCTTGAAGTGCTACCAGGTGGCTTATACAGATATAGGACCTGAGTTACTATTTTAATCAAACAACCCCCTTGCCATAAGAAAACTTCAGCAGGGGTGAAACACACACACACACACACACACACACACACAGAGAGAAAGAGAGAGAGAGAGACAGACAGACAGACAGACAGACAGAGAGAGAGAGAAAGAGAGAGAGAAAGAATAGATAGGTGTCCTTGAAATCAAGAAGACCTGGATTTAAGTTCTGCCTCTGACATTAAATTGCCTATATGACCTTGGAAAAGTCACTTAATTTCTCAGTGTCCCCATTCAAGTTTAAGTTGCAGAAAAGTTGCTTTGTCAGTGCTGGTTTGATCAGCAAGTTTGCTTGGAGTTTGCTCACCAAGAGATCGCTCCCTATACCAATGGAATCACAGGTTGAACACTGAATTTTTGTCTACATATCTCTGTATGTATGTATGCTGCCTATTTCTATCTACCTCTCTCTCTCTATCTCCAGATCCATATCACTTTGGATAAGTGACATATCCTTTGCTTTTTTCCCTCATTTTATATTTAAAAATAAATCATTGACTTACTTAGAATTTCTTGTAAGATGTGATTCAAGGTTGTTTTTAAATACTTTTAATAAAGCTATGTCATTTCCCCCACATTTTGTTGAATTCCCTTTCCCAATATTTTGCAATATTGAGTTTATTAATAACTAATATTTTCCTTCAATTAACAGTATTATTAATTGAAACACAGTCTCATAATATGAGTTCAACAAAAGCCTATAATATCAGTGACAAGTAGTCCTCTAGCCTCCATTGTAAAATTTCCAATGATAGGAAATTGGGGCAGCTAGATGGTTCAGTGGATGGAGCATTGGACCTGTAGTCAGGAATACCTGAGTTCATATTTACTAGCTGCATGACCCTGGCAAGTCACTTAACCCTGATTGCCTCAATTTCCTCATCTGTAAAATGAACTGGAGAAGAAAATCATAAATTAATATCTTTACCAAGAATAGTCCAAATACAGTCATGAATAGTCGGGAATGACTAAACAGCAAAAGTGATAGAAAACAGACTTTATTTATATACGTGTTCATCAAGACATCTTCTAAATTATGTGCAGTTACACTGTCTTCAAAGTTTTTCCTTTCTTTTTCAAGCAACACCTTTGAGCACCATCTTTTACTCTTCTTTAGTTTCTTATCCTGCTGTGCCTCTCCCTTACTCCAAGCTTATTCACTTAAAACTCATAGCTCTCACTTGGTGGCAAAGTATAATATATTATTCAGGGTCATGGGTTTAGAACTGGCAGTGACTTGAGAGGTCATTGAATCTAACCTACTCTCATTTCATAAATGAATACAATGAGTCCTAGAGAGGCTATGAGTTGCCCAGGGTTTCATAGAGGTAGTAAATGGTAAAGCCAAGATTTATAAAACTCAGGTCTTCTCACTCCCAAACCAAAACTCTTTATCTGCCCACACTTGCAGGGGTGGGTGCATTGGTTCCAATTTCTATATGACTCCTGACATTTTTTCTCAATAATAAGCATGATTGCAATGTTTAAAACAACAATGGCAGCAGCAGAAGTATAAGTATAAGACCTGTTAATCTCAGAAGAAGAAAATCCCTTCTTTTTTGCTGCTTGTTCACTTCTCTGATATATACATATATAGCTTTAGAAAGTTGCCGAGGGCACTAAGTGCATATGGGATTTGGGGCTTGAGCGAAGATTTTCCTGACTCCAAGGCCAGTTCTCTATCTACTATGATGCCTCATATGACAAAAATGTAGAACTAAAAAAAATATGAAGGACCACATGAAAATCTACAAAAGTTTTTATATAATGAAAATTTACAGTAGGTAGCCAAAAAAATCCACAAAATTTTATCTCCAAGTTGGTTAGTATCATGACAAAGCTTGCCGCTAGACTTCTGAGCGTGATAAGATGCTAATAAGGTAGCTACCCTACCTTCAGCTTATGTTCCCCACTTGGACAAATCACTTAATCTCCCTAGGCCTTAATTTTCTCAATTTTAAAATTGAAGAATTATATTAGAATCTCTTTGATCATGTATCACCGAATTCAACAGTAGAGCCCATTTTTTGTTTTGTTTTGTAATACAATTCAAACAAAAATGGTCATCTTTTCTTCATCTGCTTCCAACAAAGACATATTTCCTAATACCTTCCTGACAAACCAGACTTATGATCCTAGAAGACTCTACTCATCTTAAGTCCTCTATCTATTTCTATGGTTTAAGTTGGATAGCAACTAGCCTAAGTTAACAGACTATACCAGCTGGGATGTCCTCAAAGAGCCCCCTTGAAATGTGGGCTTCTTCCAAAGCTTTTATCTCACAACTTCCACAATTTATCCAGCAGTGACAAAAGAATTAGAGTTGACCAGCTTGCCTGGAAAAGAGCCCCACCCCAGGCAATTTGGTGTCTTTACAGATAAGGCAGCCTTTTCATTTCTAATTTTGATGAAAGACTTACTGGCTCAAAAAAGGCTTGAATGAAAGCCAGCTGTTTCTAAATTGATCTGGGAAACTAGTGACAGGTGAGTGCCACATGGGTTTAGGTTGTGTAGCTGCCCAGCTTGAGTTAAGAGAGCCAGACCCAGTATGTAATTTACAAAAAAGAAAAGGGTTGGGTTGGGCAGACTAAGGAATTGTGTATGTGGGAATGAATATCAGGTTGAATATTTCCCCACTGTGCCCAAATAGACTTAGGCAGGCTGCCTCTACCTAAATATTCTCAGAGACTGTTTGATTTTTCTGAACAGCTTGATATCTATTATAACAAAATTATTGGTTTGATCATGTCAGTCCAACTATTCAATTTTAGCAGAAGGGGAAATTTGTCAAATTTATTGATCCAATAACCCCAGAAACAACCTTTTTTTCCAGAATGTGTTGTCTAGGTTACAATGCGACTCAATATAGTAATGACAATTTTAATAATCTCAGCTGCCCCAAAATATAATGGTCTACCTAGAAAAGATCTGGAGGCAGGAGTGTGGGTGGAGGTGGAAGAAGCATGTGTTAAGAACCTTCTATTTTTCAGGTAACCTGCTAAGTTCTTTTGTAAAATACTGTAAAGAACACAACCCTTAAGTGTGTGGCACATGATAAATGCTTAGTAAATGTTTCTTCCATCCCTCTTTCCCTCCTTTCCAAATCTTATCTCATTTGATCCTCATGACAAACCTCTAAGGTAGGTGCTGTTATTATCCCCAATGTATAGTTAAGAAAATTAAAGCAAAGAGAGGTTTAATGATTTGCCTGGGATTACACATCTACTAAGTGTCTGGGATCAGATTTGAATTCAGGTCCTACTTGACTCAGGCCCAGTACTCTATCCACTAGGCCACCTAAATCTAGAAGTACTCTTGAAGATCATTTAGTCCAAATGATCCCAACTAAGTTTTGTGAGTGTATGTGTGTGTGCCTGCATGCGTGTGTGTGTGTGTGTGTGTGTGTGTGTGTGTGTGTGCGCCTGATGGATCTGCTTTGGCAGTCCTAAAGGTTGCTTTAGACAAAGGAGTTTGTCTCTGTGTAGAAAGGTTTTGGAGTCCAAACAAGGCAGTGAATCTCCTACGAATTCACCCCCATCAATGACTAATGATCACAACTTAATCTTTTTGAGGAAAAAATATAACTTTGATATCAATTAAGATACAACTCTTTCTATGCTTAGTAATTTACCACTTAGTATTAATGCTAGATTTATAGGGAAAAAAAAGGTGTTTTTCATAAGGACATCAAAAGAGACAATGTGATACCTAGAAACGGAAGGAAAACTGCTACAAAGGGTTGGAGGGAATAAGAAGGACATCAGTATCAGTTAAATCAGGGGTCTTTATCCTGGGCTTCACAAACTTCCAAAAGGTTTGTGGATAGATTGCAGGGAGTCGCTGAATTTGAATGGGGAAAATTTTACCCTAAGCAAAGTACAAATAGAAGATGCATTCTCTGTAGTCCAGTGGTTCTTAACCTAGCATCTGTCAGATTTTTAAATATTATTTTATAACTATATCTCAATATATTTCCTTTATAATCATATGTATTTTAATTTATACATTTGAAAGGACATTAATTTTAGGAATCCGTAAGTACTCACCAGAGTGCCAAAGGGTTCCTGACCAAAAGAATAAGGTTAAAAACTCCTAATCTGCCACATGGCCAATAATAGCCTTTATAAATAAGATGTGTTGGAGCTCGCCAATTGTTAAATTTTCTGTTAGCATTTATACCTTGAAAATCAACAAATGCTACAAATCAAGGCCCAATTTATTGTTTTGTTTATCATCATTTTGTTGATCACATGTAAGAAAGTGATGGAGATAATGTTAATAAATCAAATTATACTTTAAAATGTATGTTGTGTTTTCAGATAGTTATTAAACATTTACCTGCACACCCCTGTCGATAACATCCCTAATTCAGCCTCCACTCAGAAACTTCTGTGTCTAGGAGTTATGAAGAGAGAACCACAATAAAGAGTGTTATCAAGGAAATGAATGATCCAAAAAGAAAAAAGTGTTGGGATTGTGGTCGAATTGACATATAACTGATGACCAATTCATGCACTATCAAGAGAAGTTATGAGAAATTGAGACAAGTCCCAGGCATACTGAATGAAACCCTTGTGGGGAACTTATGGAAAAACATGCATAAGAGTCTCATGTGATAGGAAGGAGTAGATGGGCCACAATATTAATCAGTGAAGGAAATACTCACATGAAGATGACAGATGCATTGGCATATTGAGTAAACTAATGAAACTTTTCCTCAATTTATGAGTAGCATTTCTTCTTACCCTAAAAAAGCTAAAATTATTCCACAACAATTAAGTAGGTAGAATATCATTGGCCGCATTTTCCAAATGGAGAAAATGTCTAATGATCTTAAATGACTTTTATAAGACCAACTCTTGAAACTAGTTCTTGTGATTCTGAGTCCTGAGCTCTTTCCAGAACTCTATGCTATTTCTCTAATATTAGGTCATGAGTAGTAGTTTATAATAGTGCGTCTTTCAAATATCTCTTGCTTTCTAACTTTCAGTATTTGGTGTAATAATCGAAGTGTAAAAACAGAAATAAGTGAAAATGAAAGTGGGTTTTTTCCAACTAACTTGGCCTCCTCCTCCCCAGATTTACTATATTAAAAGCCTAAATATTCTATTAGCATTCTTTTCCTCTAAGGCCATTGTTCAAGTCTTGTAGAATTGGAATGAAGGATTTGTGGTGGGAGAGAGTCATAGAAGCACAGATTGTTAGAACGGTAAGGAGCCTTAGAAGCAATCTAATCCAACTCCTTTTGACTAAGAAACTGAAGACCTGATCATTTATAGAAAATATCCTTTGTCATATACTTGGTAAGTAGCAGCATTTCCCACCCCACCCCCAACTCAAATGGTGTAGTTAAAAAAAGTGTATTTGGAGTAAAAGAACCTGATTTAATTCCTAGTTCTGCTACTTACTACTTGTCTGACTTGGAAGAGTTAATTATATCACTGACTTAATTTCTTGATTCATAAAATTAGAAAACTGGTTTGGAGTGGGGAGATAATTGAAGCAGGTAAGCAAATTAGGTGACTACTGAAATAGTCCAAGGGAGAGACAATGAAGCCTGACCTAGGGTGAGGGATGTGTAAGTGGAGAATTGGAGATATATGCAGGACACACTGGATAAAAAGATTATAAATTTTGGCAATTTATAGGGTTGGGAAATTAGCAAGAGTGATGACTTGAGGATGACTTTAATGTGGTGACTTAAAGAATAGCACTGCCTTCAAAAGAAATAGGAAGGTTCAGAAGACCTCAGATACTTGACACTTACTAGCTGTGTGACCTTGGGCAAGTCACTTAACTCCAATTGTCTTATCTTCCCCTCTCCAAAAAAAAAGGATAATTCTGTTTTGGACCTGTTGAGTATGAGATGTGAAAGCAACATGCAATTTTAAATGTCCCCTGGATACTTTTTGATGTCATGACCTTCTGGATGTTAGGAAGTCTAAGGAGGACACAGGAGATCAAGCATGTCCCCTACTGGCCTCAAGCTATTTTGACCTTGTGGTTCTGGAGAAATTTAGTAAGGAGAAGCTTATACAAATGAAGTGTGAACTTTTCAGCTTTTCAAAGTGAAAATAACCCATTTATAATCACTTGCTTACAAATAACAGATGCTTAATAAATATTTGCCAGTAATTGACTAAACTATCTATTCTCTGCTTACCTTGACTTTTGGGAATCTTTGGCTTTCTTCAAAGTTCAGCTCAAATCCATTCATGAGGACTTTGTTGATCTGCCTATTATTACCAATCTGCCCTCATTAACTTATATGCATTTTGTTGATTTATTGTACATAATATACATGTATACATATACATGTGTGTACGTGTGTATAATGTTGCCTCCATTCGCCCGTATGTACGTTAAAGGCAAAGACTATTTTATTTTTTTCTTTATCTCTCCAATATCTAACACAGTGCCTTGAATATAGTTGTGCTTATTAATTGTTTTAATAAATTACTTAAATGATTGATTCAACCAACCTGGTTGTCTACGTAGATTCAGCCCATACCTTACCAATAAGTAAGGAAATGGGAAAAGATTTTCTAAAGGGTCATTATCTAAAAGATTCTGAAGCAACCAGATGTGAAAAGAATATTCTCTCATTTTGAAGTATCCACCCTGTGAACTTACTGTTATTCCGTGGATTTAAGACTGCATATCATTTTTATACCTACATCAACGTTTGTATGCTCTATGGAACAAAGGTTTATGCTCCAATGCCAGAGCTAACATTAAAAAAAAATCCATCACATTTTACTCCTTTCAGTTTGAGCAGAATGTTGAAATATGACTTAGGAAATTATCCCCCCCAATTCATTTTTAATAAAAAGTGGGAACTGGATATAAGTTTTTAATAACACCTATGTATGCATTTAACTTTTATTTTTTATATATAAAAAGTGGAGTGTGAGCTTTAGGCACACCCAATTAAGCTTTTCAAATAAAAAAATGGAAAGTTCGAAATATTTTTGTGTTGCAGATTCCTTCAGGGTGCAGGAAAGGGACATTTTCATTTTTGGAGATTAAAAAACTATTTTCTTTGTCCTTTCCTTATACCTTCTCCCATTTTTCTTCTTTAATACCATCAATATAATTATAGAATGAAATTCACCACTGCAGTTAAGTCTACATGACACTCCACACTTATACCAGCTGCCTCTCCTCTTACTTGCCACCTTTCATGTATCCATTACTGAACTGTTCTTCCACCTTTTTGTTTCTTTTGTTTCTCCCCTAATTTCCTTTATTCTCCTCTCTGACCTGCGTGGTACCACAAAGACAGAGGTTAATAAGTGCTGGCTGTAATTTGTCTCCTTGTATGATGTTGATGGAAGGTAAAGGAGTATGGGGAACTCACTCTTGAGGCTATTCTTTATAGGAGTGTCATCAACTGGAATAGTTCTTGGATCAGTTTGGGATTGAGTAGTAGGTCAGTAGTAGAATTAGCCAGGGTTGAGAGAGGATTCATTACTTGTTAGTTGTCTTTGCTTCCACGAAGTGGAAAGAGCCCTACCTCAGGAGTCTGGGGACCCAAGTTTAAATCTTGGGTCTGTTACTTACATTATGTGTGACTTTCAATAAATTTCTTAACCTCTTCAGGCTTTCATCTACTCCTCTGTTAAATGAGAGATTAGGCTTGATGAGCTCTCTGGTTCTTTCCAACTACATAATGCTCTGAAATTACATCCCATCTTGCACATTCTGCTTTAAGGCCCAACAGATTTTCTATAGTATTTTTGCATTTTACTGAAGAAATATACAGATTAAGCAAAATTTAAGAAAAAAATCTACATAAGCTTTTTCTCTTTCTTTCTTTTCTTAAATGAGATAATAAAATTGTTACTTGAATGATTGCATTGTCCCTAGACTTCACAAATTCTTAGAGCTCATCCTGGTTTTGAAACCAACGGACATGTTTGCTGGGGGTTGGGGTGATTTGACAGTATTTATCTTATTCTTAATAAAAGAAACTTGAACCAGGTGAACTATAGTCCTCTTGTATCTAGGTTAGTTTTTTTTTAAATAATAAAAAGTACAAGTTCTGGCATATTGTCATTTCCTTTTATAGTTTTATTAGAGTATACTCAGGGAAATCACTATTTGTACACCAAGGCACCCCACCCCCACTTCAGGTTTAATAAGTACACAAAAAAGGTACTTCCTGTAACTAGTCAGTCCTTATTAAAAGGGGATTCTTTTTAGGGAAGTTATTGTTGATTCAGCAAAGTTAAGCACAGTGAAAATTTGGATGAGGCAAGTTCCTGACTCAACTAAAAGTCAATTTTCAAAATAATCATTTGTTTGTATTCAATTGGTTGTTATTTCAGGTTTGTTCTACCTCCTGTCTTCCCCACCCCTAAACCCCTCCCTACCACCATTCATGTATGGGAACACAGTCCTAATCTCAGTTATCATCTTTCTCATTTGTCAAATGAGAATGTAGAACCAGATAATATTTCCAATCCCTATTTTTAAAAAATTATGAAAGCATTCAAAAAGTATTCTAGTCTTAAGCCTTTGGACTAATCTAAAAAAAAACCCTTATCAGTCTTTCTTTAAGGATCAATTCTCAAATAATATTCTGTTCCTCTTGTTTTGACTAACCAAAGTAGGATGCATCCCTCAAAGTTATTAAGTGGTGACCAGGCAAGGACAAAACAAGGGCCCTGGAGAATGAGCTGCTAAAAAGTGGTAGCACCTTTCCCAATGCTTTGAAGGGATTTGTGTAAAGATCCATCTAAGATTAGGAAGAAGTCACTGATTTCTGTCACTAGTGAGTAACTTGGGGGGGTTGAGAGAGTGAACTCTGAGGAGAGTCCATAGCAGGGTTGAGTGGTTTCTGGAAAGTGCTTCCCCCAAAGTAAGTGACTATTGTTTTGGATTTTTTGATGAAGAAAAAAGTTAACTTTCTCCTTTCCCTGAGTTGCATAACCATGTTTTATCATAATACATAATTTCCTTTTTCAAGAATCCAAGTGTAATTTCAAAATGACCTTGTGTTAGAGACATATCTAAGTACACCAAATGACTCTGCTAGTTTGGACATTTTTTCTCTCTAAGCACATCAATGCTTGGACTAAAATAATGAGAATCATAAAAATGATTTTGGCAGGCTTTGGCTACAACACAGTATATTATTAACTTTGTTTTCCTTTGACAAGAAAGCTGGACTAGATCAGTAGAGGTCCACACAACAAAGAGTTTTTGAACAGATTTCAGGGAGTCCATGATCTTGTAGGGGAAAATATTTACATCTTTATTTTCACCAAGCTCTAATAGGAAATTCACATTTCTTTCAATTATGAACATAAACTACAAACCATTATTCTGAGAAGGAGTCCATTGACTTTATCAGACTGCCAAAGTTTTTTCTTGGGCCTATGGCACAAGAAAGTTTAAAACTATCTGGACTTTATAGTCTTTAATATGGCTCCCTATGAACTATGTTGCAATACAATCCATTTTATTTTAGGGAAACTCTAATTACTAACACTTTCATACTCACAATAAACTGGAATCCATCTCTTCATAACTTTCATATACTAACCCTGTTTATGTCCTCCAGAGATGCATGAAGATCTAGGATCACCACCCAATTCTCCAGACTGCCTGTCTAGGGATTTTTCCACCAAGGAATGAGAAGCAGGAGAACTTCAAAGTTCATACGGGGCTAAGTTCACCTTAAGATACACTATTGTTAAAATAGTGTATGAAGGAGTAGGGGCAAAAAAGGGATAGAAATAGACAGGGCCAAGATTTACCAAGGCATTGAGCTAACTTAGCCAAGAATGCTATTTTTTTATTTTTGGACTTGCTACACCTTTAGCTGAGTTACTATTAAACTAATACTGAAAATAGATATCCCTGCTCCTTATTTAATGAGTTTAAAGTACTTTATAAATGCTACTTTATTTCCATATTTCTGTGCAGTTCTTCTGTGCAGAGATGGTGGGGTAGCAAGGTGGTATGATGCCAATGTGATGTTCACAGCATTTATTCAAACACCAGAAAGCTGAATCCCAACATCAGAAAGCCAAATCCATCATAGCAACAAAGAAGTTGGTACATCTAACCAATGCAGTGAGCATCAACATCCCCAAGCCTTCCCTCCTTCAGGCCTTCAAATCAAAACAGGCTCCCTTAAGCAAAAATGTGCCTCTTCTCACTCACACTAGCTGCTCTGCCTCTGTGCTACTTGCTCCTAGCTCTACTTAGTGCTCTCCTTTGCTCCGTCCTGTTCTACCCTTCCTGTTCCACCCTTTCAGCAAGCTCCTCCCACTGTGGACTCCATGTGATTACATTTGGCCTATTAAGGTCAGACAATGCCTTCAAATTCCCTTACGCCTATTAAAGTGCTGGGAAGATCATCAAATTGCCATTACCATTATATTTGGCCCCAAGATCTTTCATGTCCCTAATATAGGTCAATGAAAGTTTAAGAGTAATTGGTGTCAACAGAATTTTACAGCAATATAACAGGGATGATACAATAAATACAGAAAACAATACCTTAGGGTGGGCTTGAGTACAAGCATCCCATCATTCCCCTAAGTCACTTAACTGTGAAATCTTATCCAGCACCTCCAAAAGAGAGTGCTCTACTTACCCAATTAATAGAGTCAGAATTAAGTGCTTATGAGGAGGAGCCATTTTAACTATGATATTTCTATGAGCAACTGCTAAAGGTATATTGTGATGTGCATTTGCATCTCCAACCTGATAGCAGTTTTCATTACCTCTTCCTTTAGCTTTCTCATACAGTCTCTAAGTGAGTATCAGGGTCTTATCTCCACTGGGCCACATAGAGTGAATTGTTTATTGCATTTCTCTGCAGTTAAAGCTAATAGATTAGTTACATTATTGCCTCTTTGTATATGGTAATCCCTAAGAGTTTGATGTACAAAAGAATTCTCACTAATACCTATTAATTTCAAGCAATTCATACTATCTATAGATACACCTCTGGTTCTTTTGTCACTGATTCTCACCATCCAAGACACTAATGATTTTCCCATCCTTTGGGTGAATCACCTTAATATATTAATAACATCTTGTTGAGTGAAAACCTCAATTATGTGCCTGAACTCTGTTTGGCTCCAGTGATTCTCCTTCTTTCTTATCCTGCTTTCTTATGGGGCAAACTTCTGCATTAGAAGCCTCCTCATGTAACTTTGTTCCATTCTCCTCACAGGCATTCTCCTGGCAGTCATTGGGGTAACTATGCCCAGCCTCTACAAAAGCTGTATGCACATTCCTTTTGTTAGTTTTTTCTTTCCTTTTAGCTAAATGAGCAGTAGCTTGTTCTTCTACCACCTGAGACCTTCTAGGTTGTTCTTCTAAAGGAGATCCCAAGTGATGTGGCACAGAAAAATTCTCATGCAAACCAGACAACTTCCTTTCCATCTGAGCTTTCTCCTCCAACAGCTTATCTCTACTTTCACATATAAGACAATAACTTGTTAGCAAGGCCCAGCCTTTCCTACACACCCCTGCCAGCTCTTTCCCCAGTTCTATTGGTATTCCTTGCAAGCATGTTTCCAAATCTCTGGATTCTCCCTTATGTAGCTGCGGTTCCTAGTTTTCACATTGCCTTGTGCTTTTATCTCATTCTTTTTCTAGGAAGGATAAGGTAAATCCTCCCATTCTGAGATATCCATTTTTTTCTCTAAAACCCTCTTGCCTCCAAATAGAGGTCTGTTATTTTGTGATCCCATCCTTGTCACCACATATTATATCAATGTAATATTCACAGCACCCACGGTGGCTATAAATATGCTGGTGTAATTCTGAATAACAAAATGTAACAGACTCTCCACATAGAAGACAGAACCAAAACATTTATTCAAATATCAGAAAGCTGAATTACAACACCAGAAAGTCAAATTAATCATAGTAACCAAGAAGTTGATACACATAACCCATGCAGGGAACATTCTCCAAGCCTTCCCTCCATCATGTCTTCAAAACAAAACGGGCTCCTTTAAGCAAAAATGTCCTTCTTTCACTTATACCAGCTATTCTGCCTCTGTGCTGCTTGCTTCCAGCTCTGCTAGTGATCTCCCTTGTGGTAGGGAAGGCCTTAAAATTCCCTTAGGCCTATTAAGGGGCAGAGATTTTCAAATTCCTATTTCCATTATAGTTGGTAAAGTGGATAGGGTGCTGGTCCTATAGTCAGGAGGACTTGAGTTCAAATTCAGCCTCAAACACTTGACATTTACTAGCTCTGTAACTCTAGGCAAGTCATTTTATCCCATTTGCCCCTTGCAACCAAAAAAGAAAACAAGAGAGATGGTTATATCCTTGTAATTACCTGGGGCATAGCTATAAACTGAACTAAATGATCTCTCTATTCCCTTCAAGCACAAAATTTAATTATCTTGTAATCACAGAAATTCTTCTAAAATTAATAGACAACTTAAATACAGAATAATAGAAATACTGTTATAAATAATAACTCATATCTGTATTAATTAGTGGTTGACAAAGCACTTTTCTCACAACAGTCCTATGAGATGGGTTATACAAATGTTAAATTTTACAGAAGAGCAAACTAAGGTTTTGAAGAGTTAAGTGGCATAAGTTATGGTGACACAATCATAATTATCTGAGAAAGAACTTAAACCCTTGTGTCCTGACTCCAATTCCAGTACGCTTTCTACTCTGAGAGGTAAGATAAGATTTAATATTCAGGCTGCGTTTTCACATCTCATATATTCAGTACAAAATCACAATATCTAATCTACACACATCATAATTACTTTTCAACTATCAGTTCACTGTAATTTAGGAAACTTTTATTAAGCACCTATGAAGCACAACTCATGCTAGACTTGGACTCGGGACTTCTAGGTTGGAATCCTTCCTTTGACCCTTTCTAGTTGTTTAAACATAGGCACACATAAATGTTAACATCAATATTAAAACTGAGTCTTGCTTTCCTCATCTTCATCTATAAAGTTTGTTATAATATTAGCTAGGTAGTTCATGTAAACTAATGGCCTACTTTTAAATATCTATTCTGAATGGTAAATAAGGTCTTCAATGCTCAGTTACTGTTATTGCTTTTCAGGAGGACCAATGATACCATAGAGTGATGCTCTGACTTGCATAGGAGTTGGATTCAAGTGAGAGAGAGTTGTGGCAAATCATCAGCCTCACTCTCTTTTCCAGAACCATCAAAGTCCAGTGGTGGGAGAAAAGTCAAGATGACTGGCAATGGCCCAGGATGCAGTTGATGACTTTAGCATCTTCTATGTCTGACCAAGCGCTAAAAACTCCACAACACTTGCTTCAGCTTGCCTTCATGGTCATTGGGATAAATTGTTCTTTCCTGCTCAAGTCTTCACTTGCTTGGGGTAGACATCCCCTAATACACTAATGGGTGAAAGGCCTGTAAGTTAACCTTAACTTGCTTTGGCCCATCTGCTAAGATGGTTTTATGAGGGTATGACCACTGTACATGCTATAGAGTCTAAGAGCCACAAGTGAGAGTTGTGTTGTATGAAAGGAAAGAAGGTTAGCATTCCCCTTGATAATAGTGGAAGAGGTCCTAAGTGGCCTTTACAACATATATACAGTTAAGGTATTGCCACCTACTCAGTGATATCTAACCAAGCTCAGCTATTATACTCTAGGGTTATTCCTCAGGGGTTAGCAAGAGTTGGGAACCTGCAGCCTTGAGACCACATGTGGCCTATGTCTTTCAGTGTGACCTTTTCACTAAGTCCAAGTTTTATAGAACAAATACTTTTATTAAGGGGATTTGTTCCATGAAGTTTGGATTTAGTCAAAGGGCTGCAGTTGAGGACCTAGATGGCTACAATGTGACCCTGAAGCCACAGATTCCCCATCCCTGGTTTGAGTGTCTTGATATACCCCAAAACAGTGCAAATTAGCTCTCCTGGTAGTAACCATGTATCTCAACTCAAACCAAGAAAAAAAACTACTAATCTCACCTAAGAGGAACATCCGCAAAGTCAACTGAAAATCAAAAACATGCCTAGAAGCAAAGAGGTTTTTTCCTCCAAGAAATTAATCCCAAAGAGAGACTAGGAATGTACTCATTCTCCCTCTTAAAGGAAACAAGATTGTGAGGGCACAGTAGAAATATGATATAATCAGGCAATGGAGGCCCAAAGATGAAATTGACATAAAAGATCACAAAGTAACTTGGGGGCATTTCCATTAGGATATTCTGTATTCCATAAAAACTGGCCGACTAACTCTGTCCTATATTCAGTTGGCTATCTCTTGCTTACATTCAGAGGTCAACCCCCAGAGAAAGCATTCAGTCTTCATTTCTATATTTCAAGCATCCTTACATCCTTCAAGGCTCTGTCCCAATGCCATCTCCTCTGTGTAGCTTTTCTCAAGTTGCATACTGAGAGAGTTCTTTCCCTATTCAGAAATTCCTATGGAATTTTGTCCTTTTTGCTCAATTAATCTTTGCCTGGTATTATACTTACTAATGTTTATGGCATATACTCCCCCACACCTCAGTAGGAAATAAACTCCAAGAGATCAGAGACTGGGTCATTTTTCATCTTTTTTATATCTCAGTCTCCTAGCATAATGTCTAACATAGAGGAGAGAGAGAGATAAAAAGACATAAAGGAGAAACAAAATTAGGCAGAGATTCAGACAGAGAGAAAATGAGACATAGGCAGAGAGACAGAGAGCAACACAGAGAGAGACAGAAACAGTCAGAGAGAAGACAGGCACACAGACAGACAGAGATGCAATGACAAAGACAGAAAGAGATACAGACTAGTTCAGTTAGACTGAACAGCTTCAGCTGACTAAATAACTTCCTAGCTTCCTGGGCAGATTTTTTCCTTTGAAACATATGCTTAGCTGATTTGTAAATCCATCAGACAGTGAGTGGTTAATCAAAGTCTGTAGAAACGAATTGGATCATATCTCCATATTTATATTCCTACATCTAACGTAACAAATCAGTGAATAGACTAGAATAAAATAACATACTAATTGCAAAATTAGTGTCAAAGGACTTAGGGAGAGGAGAGGTCTACAAAACCTTCTCTACCTTCTGTGTTGAGTATTTCTCAATTTCACATTTGTATTTGGTGTTACATTTGATTCTTCTCTTTCTCTCACCCCCCCCCACAGGAATTAGCTAATAAGTTCTATTAGTTACATATCCATAACATCTTCTCTTCTCTTCCCACCATAACCACCCTACTTAAGCCTACATATCACCTACTAAAGATAACCAGTAGCAACTTCATTCTCTTCATTCATCAACCAGTAACAACATCCAAAGCAGGTCAGATCACCAACACATTTGTCTTCTTTATGAAAGTCATTCCTCTTCTCAACACCCCTAAATATCTTCTTATTACCAAATGAGGAAAATTCAAACTCCTTTTGCCTACTGTTCAAGGCTCTTCACAATTAGCTTTCCTCTTAACTTGTTCTGCATACCTCCATATTCTCTATGCTCTAGCAAAGTCAGAATAGGAGTTGTGCCCTGAATATGACCTATACTTTCCCACCTCTATGTCCATTTATTTGTAATGCACTATCTCTGTTTGTTCAATTCATGTCATTTGTTGTTGTTCAGTCATTTCAGTCATGTCTGACTAACTCTGTGACCCTGTCTAATTAGAGTGCTTTGTCATTTTCTTCTCTAGCTCATGTTACAGATGAGAAAACTAAGAGAGAGAGGATTAAGTGACTTGCCCAGGGTCACACAGCTAGTGAAGGTCTGAGGCCAGATCTGAACTCCAGTGTGCCTTGCTCCAGGCCTGGTGCTCTATCCACTGAGTCACCTAGATGCCTTTGTTCAATTTGTACCCATCATTTAAGACTCAATCCAAATACTTTTACCTTTAGGAACTCTTCATCTTTCTTTACATTTGTTAGTGATCTTTATTCTTTTGCACTATTTTCATAGAAGAAGAAAAAGGGGGAGGAGGAGGAGGAAAAATGTAGGCATTTTACACATGTTCTCTCTTCTGATCCTCACAACAACCCTCTAAGTTGGTGTTATTATTATCCTCATTTTACATATGAGAAAAGTGAGGCTGAGAGAAGTTGAATGACTTGTCCATGATTACACAGCTAGTTAACTTTTTGAGGCAGGATTTGAATTTAGGTCTTCCGGATTCAAAACCTAGTACTCTATCTACTGTGCCTTATATTCATGATATAGTCAATGTTATAGCTACACATACTTTGTCAAAGTTCCCTGACAGAATATAAACTTCAAAAGGGTAGGGATTTTGTCTAATTTAAATTCTGTGTTTTCTCCAATACCAAGAATGATACTCTGCAAGGTAGAAGACATTAATACCACATGTTTAGTGACTTGCATCCACGTAAGATAAGAGCTCATGAAATCACAGCGACTAGAGCCAGAAAGAGGTGAGATGCAACACCCTTATTGAACAAATGAGTACACAAAGCACTGAAGAAACCAAGGTCATACACTGCATGCCAAACCATTGCCAGCTGTTGTAACTTTTTCTTGTCACTGGATTTCTTTTTTTAATATTAATTAATTTATTTTCTTGTTTACATCATTCCTGTACACAAGACTTTGAGTTACAAATTTTCTCCCGATCCTTCCTCTACCCAACACCTCAAAACAGCCCTATCCCACTGTATGAACCTTCCCCCAATCTTCTCTCTCTTATGTACTCCTCCTTGCCCCTCTGACTTTCTGGTAGGGCAGGATGGATCTCTCTACCACAGTGCCTGTATATCTTAATTCCCAGTTGGATGTCGTTAATAATAATAATTTTATATATACACATACATATATATATTTAACATTTGATTATAGAACTTTAAATTCTAGATTCCTTCCCTTCCTCCCTTGTCACCCATCCCCACTAGAAGGACAAGCAATTCAATACAGGCTATACAAGTACAATTAAGCATAACAGCTCCAGAGTGGGCCTATTATGAGAAACTGCTTATATGTGCCTCCTTCTTATCCTGCTCCTCCCCCTTGTTCTGTTCTCCATTTGTCCCTGTCCCTTTACAGAAGTGTGTACTTCTGGAAACCCTCCCCCTCACCTTGTCCTCCCCTCTGTCATCCCACCTCTTATCCCCATCCACCCTACTCTCCTGTGTGGCAAGATATCTAGTTTAGAGTTTATGTCATTCCTTCCCTAATCCAAATTCAATAAGAGCAAGGTTGATCCTTTTCTCTTTTGGCTTTCTGTTCTTCCCCTCCATTGTAAGAATTATAACTAACCACTTCTATATGAGATGATTAACCCAATCTGTCTCTCCCTGTCTCCTCTCTGCAGGTGGAGCCTTCAGGAGAGTGGATCAACCACAGCTGTGGCAGTTTCCAGACTTATCAAGCCATAAGAAACAAGGACAAAGGGAAACTTTTGGAACTCACCTAAATTTGAGGGAGAAAAGTGGTCTGGCCAAACTGCCTCCAGGGCAAGGAAATAGCAGAAGCAGCAGCCTTGGAAGCAACATCCACGTGGCTGCTTCAGAGCTCCTGAAGTGGGGCCAAGCAATTGTTCAGAGGCTAAGTGCTCTTGTGTTGAGCTGCCTGGATCCAAATCATGGTCTTGGGTAGTGGTCCTGGGGTGTGTTTAAAGTGAGCCAAACTTGGTGGGGGCTTAAAAAAAACAGTGGCCTCCCAATAACTCCAGCACCTGCTAAAACCCCAGTGATTTGGGACAGAGCTTTCCCCTCTGGAAGTAGAGTCTCACAGAGCTAAAAAATCAAGTAATTGACTGTCAACTACATGAGCAGGCAAAGGAAGCAAAGTTAGAACAGCAACTGAACTTTAGATTCTTGCTTTGGGGACAAAAAAGATCAAATCATGGGAGGAAGACAATACAGTCAGAACTCCCACACCAAATGCTTCCAAGAAACAAAAAGACTGCCTACTATCCATAGAGCAGCTTAAGAAGGATTTCAAAAACCAAATAAGAGAAATGGAGGAAAAGTTGGCAAGAGAAATGATAATGATGCAAGAAAAGCATGAAAAGACCTGACTGAAGAAAATAATACCTTAAAAATAGATTACCTCAAATGGCAAAAGAGGCCCCAAAAGCCAAAGAGGAGAAGAATGCCTTAAAAAGTCAAATTTCCCAGATGGAAAAAGAATCTCAAAAGCTTTCTGAAGAGTATAATTCCTTCAGAATTAGAGTGGAGCAAATGGAAGCAAATGACTTTATGAGAAATCAAGACACTATTAAACAGATCCAAACAAATGAAAAAATAGAAGGCAATGTAAAATATCTCCTTGAAAAGAGCACTGACCTGGACAATAGATCCAGCAGATACAATTTAAAAATTATTGGGCTACCTGAAAGCCATGATCTAAGAAGGAACTCAGAAAGCATCCTTCAAGAAATTCTCAAGGAAAATTGCCCTGATATTTCAGAACCAGAGGGCAAAATAGAACTTGAAAGAATTCACCAATCACCTCTTGAAAAAGATCCCTGAAAGAAGACTCCGAGGAATGTTATAGCCAGGTTCCAGAGTTCCCAGATCAAGGAGAAAATATTACAGGCTGCCAAGAGGAAGCAATTTGAATACTATGGAAATACAATTAGGATAACCCAGGATCTAGCAGCCTCTACATTGAGGGACTGAAGGGCCTGGAATGTGATATTCTGGAAATGAATGGAGCTAGAATTAAAATCAAGAATCACCTACCTAGCAAAACTGAGTATAATATTTCAGGGGAAAATATGGTCATTCAGTGAGGTAGAAGACTTTCAAACATTTTTGCTGAAAAAAACAAAACTGAAAAGAAAATTTGACACTCAAATACAAGAAATATGAGAAAGTAAACATGGAAAAGAAATTATAAGGAACTTATCAAAGTTGAACTATTTACATGCCAACATGGAAAAATGATAATTGTAACTTATGAAACTTTTCTCAATATGAGGACAGGTGAAGGGAACACAAATGTATATGTATATAGACATACACATATGTCTATATAGGAGAGTTTATATGTGCATGTGAATACATATCGCAATATATATATTTATGTGTACATAGAGGGCACAGAATCAATTAAATAGGAAGGGACAATACTTTAAAAGGTGAAATTCTGAGGTGGGTGAGGATTATAATGAGAGAAGACAGGGAGAGACAGAATGGGGTTAATCATCTCATATAGAAAAGGCAAGGGATAACTACTACAATGGAGGGGAATAAAAGAAGGCAAAAGGGAAAGGATCAACCTTACTCTCATTGAATTTGGTTTAGAGAAGGAATGACATAAACTCTAAAACAGGCATCTCGCCACACAGGAGAGTAGGGGGGTGGTGACGAGAGGTGGGTTGACAGAGGGGAGAGGAGGGGGGAGGGTTGCCGGAAATACACACTTCTCTAAAGGGACAGGGACAGGGATAGGGTAGAGAATTGAACAAGGGGGAGGGGTGTGATAGGAAGGAGGGACATATAAGCAGTCTATCACAATAAGCCCACTCTGGAGATGTTCTACATAATTGCACATGCACACCCTGTATTGAATTGCTCATCCTTCCAGTGGGGGTGGGTGACAAGGCAGGAAGGAAAAGAATCTAGAATTTAAAGTTCTATAATCAAATGTTAAAAATATATATGAATGTGAATATACATTTATTATTATTAATCATTATTATTATTTACATCCAACTGGGAATTATGATATACAGGCACCATGGTAGGGAGATCTATCCTCTCCTAGTGGAAAGTCAGAGGGGCAAGGGGAAGGACATAGGAGAGAGCAGATTGTGGGAGGGGTTATACAGTGGTATGGCTGATTCGAGGTGTTGGGTAGCAAAAAGATGGGGAGAAAATTTGTAACTCAAAATCTCATGGAAATAAATCATGTAAAAAAGAAAATAAATAAATTTATTTATTTAAAAAAAGAAAAGAAAATGAAGGATGAATAGCAACAGTATAGTGCTTGGCACAAAGAAAGTACATATGTAATAAATGTTCGATGAGTTAAATTCAATTAAAAACAAATGTCCATCCAGAGAACTGATATGATAAGCCAAGGTCTTGCACAGGGACCAAATTACATGGACTAGGAGATGAAGCCAGTTACTCTGATCATAAATCCATCCCCTGCACCATTCTCCATCATTTTTCCAGGCTAATTTTGTGTAGAAGATGGAACCTGAACTGAACCTTGAGGAGGTGTAGGAAGAGAAGAGTCTTAGAAATGGGAATTCTGGTACCAGCGAGTTTGGGTATCATGAAAAATCATTCTAAATCAATATACAGATTCCCAACCTTGATATTTTGAAGGAAGTCAACATTCTTTCCCTCACACCCACACATATACTAATGAATTTTCCAATCAATGACCATTTCCCTAGATCAAGAATAGCAATTAGCAAGTCTTAGAACCTACCTTATCTAAGACTTGCTTACTTGCTTGAACAGAAAAAAATTGATCACTTCAGGTAAGAATATTTTGCCTACAATACAAGCCATTAACTAATTGTTTCTATTTGCCTAAAATGTATAAATTGGTGCACTCTGAGCTCCCTGATAGGGAGACAGAAGAGGCATCATAAATATATATACATATATATATATATATATTTGAGGCATCTCACAATTCAAATGGATGTCAGAAATAAACAAGTCAAACCACATCTAAACAAAAATAAAGTCTCTATAATATAGGCCAGGCATATTTGAACCCCTAAATTAAGGGAAAACCATTACCCATTGAAGAAGCCCAAGACATTCTCTTTTTTGATAGGTCCAGTTATTGTGGTATGTGTGTGTTTAGGTGTGTGTATGTTTGTGTTTAATGACAAAGTCAGAATATGCTTGTACCCATTTTTCTTTGTTCTGATTTCTAGGTCCAAGAAAAATATGTTTAATTACTGGACAAATAAAAGACAAAATGCACATGGAAGTCACTGAATAGTATAAAATAATTGTGCATCCACTAAAACAAGAGGCTAAGAAAACTCTGTCAAAATGGAGAAGCAAACAGTAGTGAAAGACAGAAGAACCAGAGAACTAGGAGGGAAAAATTCAGTCCTTTAAAAAAAAATCAGTGGCTGAAAGCTATTAAGTTCACTCTTCTAGTTCAAAGGGACTGGAAACGGCAATTTGTCAGGCAACTGTTGTCACTCTAGATGCCCACAGTGGGTCTCTTTGAAGCCCTTGATTGTGTACAGAAGGCCCTGGCAAGTCTTTCTCTTCTAAGGTCAGTATTTCCTCACTTTAGCACATTTCTGTCACAGTAATTGCGACTCTTCCTAATTCAATCAACAAAAGTGCTTTTCTTCAGAGTCCAAGTTGAAGTGATGTCCATATGTTCTGACTCTGTCTACACAATCCATCTGATTACTCTCTTGCCTGGGATGGACTGAAGCTCTGGCAGAGAGAGAAATAGAAAGAGAGACTGAGAGACAGAGAAAGACAGAGACAGAAATAGAGAGACAGAAAAAGAGAGAGAGAGAGAGAGAGAGAGAGAGAGAGAGAGAGAGAGAGAGAGAGAGAGAGAGAGAGAGAGAGAAAGACAGACAGACATAAAGACATAGGCAGGGGGTGGCTAGGTGAATAGCACACCAGCCTTGGAGTCAGGAGAACCTGAGTTCAAATCTGTCCTTAGATACTTAACACTTAAGAGCCGTGTGACCTTGGGCAAGTTACTTAATCCCAATTGCCCTGCCCTCCCCACTCCAAAAAACAAAACAAAACAAACAAAAAAAAAGACATAGACACAGCTGGGGCAACAGAGACAGACAGACAGACACAGAAAGACAGAGACAGAGACAGAGAGAGGGAGGGAAGTACCAAGAGACAGAGAAAGAGAAACAGGCAGAGGCAAAGAAACAGAGAAAGAGAGAGATAAAAAGAGACAGAGACAGAACAAAAAAATAGAGATAGTGTAGAAAATAAAACAGAAAAGGGGAGAGACAGGCAGACAGAGACACAAAGACAGAGACAAGAGAGTCAGAAAGAGATGGAGAAATAGAAACAGAGGCAGACAGAGAGAAAAATAAAGTGATGCAGAAAGACAGTGAAGACAGAGAGAGAGATAAAACATGGAGATAGGGCAAGAGATGTGAAAAGAAGAGAGGGTGAAAGAGAGGCAAAAAAGGGAGAGGAGCAGGGAAGGGGAAGAGAGGAGGGAGGAAAAGAGAGAAAGATGGAAAGAGAGGGGAAGAAAAAAGGTGAGAGAAAGGAGGGTAGAGAACCTAAAATTAATCTCTCAGCCAATTAAGATTTATGGAGAAGGAGAGAGTATGTCTAAATGTCTGGTAGGGCCTGTCAGTTTAGGACCTATAGTTTTTATTCCAAGATAGTCAGAGTTAGAGAGTGCAGTAACAACCAGACTTTTTATATAGTTTTATCACACTAGCCAGTAGAGATAGATGCAGGATATAATAGTAATAACAACCAATACTTCTAGAATACTTTGCATCTTACAAAAGACCTCCCCACAACTTGTTAGGTATTGTGAGAGTTATTATTCTTTTTTACAGGTGGAGAAACTGAGGCTTTGACAGACTAAGCATATTGCCCTGAGTCTCAGCTAGTAAAATATGGAAGGATGGATTTGAACTCAAATATATCCTCCACTCCAAACTGAATATTCTTTCCACTGTAAAATGCGGCCTTTCCATAATAATTTGTAAAACAAATGATTTTCCATTTGTCCATGGACACTATGTAGAAGGAAAGGCAATTGTACCATCATGAGGCTGTACCAGAGCAAAGTAGAGAAAACCTTCAGATGATAATATCTGACATTTACATAGAACTCTTAATGTATGTAAAGCCCTTTATACACATCTTGGCATGTCAGCCTTTCAACTACTGCAGATTGGTGCTCACTGTCTCCATTCTACAGGAGAAGAAACTGAGGATCAGTATGGTAAGTGAGGTCTGGGTGATCTTCCAGATAGTCAGTGTTCAAGGCAGCATTCAAACCAGGTCTTGTTTGACATTCAGCCCAGCACTCTTTTCACTAAACCACAATCTCTACAGAATCCTGGTTACATTTAGTTGATCTGTGATCTGAGAGGGCTCTACCGTGTCCTCCTCACTGGTGTTGCTTCATTTCTAACCGTAGCTTTGTGCTGACTATTACCATTGCTGTTACTGCCAACCAACAGTTGAAGCCAGTGGCATATCTTACTTGTTCAAAGAGCATTAAAGAGATCTGTCCAAGACATACAAATTCTCAATGTGGCTTTATCCCGAATATAATCAAAAGAACTGAACTGTCACTTTAAAAATGAAGAAATGTGGGAAGGAGACACCCACCTGGTGAGTCACTTTGTGTGGCCTCAGAAGATATATACATAAGGTCAAGTCTTCTAGTCCTTTCTTCTTTATCCAGCTATGACTATTGGGCCAACCAGCTCAATAAGCAAGGACAAAAAATTAAAAAAAAATAGTTTGGGACCAATTCAGAGCAAAAGGAAAGGATCTGAGGAGCTCCAAAAGCTAAGCAGAAGGAGAACTCACAGAAGAAGAGAGAATATAGTGCTGATAGCAAAGTTGTGTGTTGGAGAAGCTCGAAGGACAAGTGAGGTGGGCCTCATCTGAACAGCTGTGTACCAGATGCCATTGCCTTGTAGCCTCTGGGGATGCATTTATAGCAAGCAACCAGAGAGGATATGGTAGAAAGAATATGGAGACATATTTTCCCTGTTACATACATATGACTTAGGCTGGAGGAGGGGAGGAGGTGGTAGAATAGGCTGGAGCAAAAGAAGAGGGGAAATGTGAAGAAAGTAAGGTGGGAATTATCTGAAGCACTTCAAACAACAGAAATAACATGACTAGTACTTTCCTGTGTGTACCTTCCTGGGTAGAGGGGATCAGATAACATGTGCACTTTGGAATCCCCACCACAGGGTGGTCATTAGTTAAAACATAATAAGGCATTTGAACTCTGAGTGCTATCACAGGGGTGTCTTCTGGAAAGGGGAGTTTGCTGAGAAAATTGTCCCATACCTTACACAAATATTAATTCTCCCTCCTTCAGGCAGAGAACCTCCAGCAAGTCAATAAGCACTTAGTTGTGCCTGCTATGTTCCAGGCTCTGTGCTAAGAACTGGAATACAGTTATTTTGTACACATCTCTTAATTCAGGGCAAGAGGTCTAAGTCTCATTTGACAGCAAAAGATATTGTGCTTTGGAATCTAACAAGGCAATCAGAAGAAGAATTTGATCCCCACAGTTCTCAGCAATATGAATTTATGCTAGAAAATGTTGGTGGCTCAATATGCTTTCCCTTAGAAGTAAGGTAGAGGGTCAATTCAAAGGTATTTAATAGAATTTTCTGCATTTCTCCTTCAAAGTCGTACATGTGTGCAAGATATTCCACTACTGTATATGTTTCAAAAATAGAAGGGAAATACCCCTACTCATATGGAACTGGGCATAGTGTCTACATCAAGATAATACAGTGCACCTGTATATATGTCATTGTCTCACATTTATCTATCAATACCCAAAAGGAGACTGATTTCACATATATAAAGTAATTGGGAGAGTTTACAGCCTTTGTCTGCCTAATTGATGATTTTGGGTGATCACAAGGGGACAATTCTCCTGGGATGTTATAATCTCACAGCTAAACAAAACAGAGAATTCATGGGCAAAGCAGCACTCATACTTGCTTAATCTCTATTCCTTTTGTCCTCTTCTTTTGAAAAAATTCGTTGGTATCTCTATTTCTCTGCTGCTGATCTACACTTCAAGGTCTTTGAGTATCATAGTTAGAAGGGCAAAAAGAGATAAAACAGCAGGGCTGAGGGAAGACAGGTGCACTGATATACAGTTGGTGGAGTTTAGATTTGACTTAAATATTCTAAAAATTAATTTGGAACTATACTCAGAAAGTTACTAACTGTAAATCCTTGGACTCAGTGATATATTACATATATACAAAAGGCAGATAGAAAAGATTCATAGGTACAAAAATACTTATTACAGGATTTTTTGTTGTAAAAATAATTAGAAGAGTATCCATAAATTGTGGAATAATCAAAAATGTGTTATATGAACATAATGGATTATTACTATGCTATAAATAAGATATAAAATTGACTCAGAGAAACTAGAGAAAACTAGTGTGAAGGGTTAATGAACAGGGACCAAAGAGTAATTTACATTACCAATACAATTCCATAGAGAGAAGCAACTTTGAAAGACCATAGGACTCTGATCATCATTGCTCATGATTGAAGAGAATTGATACTATGTCAGTACATACACCACTCCCCTCTTGTCCAAGAAGAAATGGATTGGTGATATAGAATGAGACATGCATCTTGGAATATATTCAATGTGCTGATTTGTTTTTCTTGACTGTGATTGTCTGTTAAAAAGGGAACCTGGAGAGGGGTTGCAATGCTATAGATGCAAAAAAAAAGAATAATAGAATGTCAGAAATACAGCAAACCAAAAAGTAAAAAAAGAAACACTAGTATGGCAATTTGCTACTTGCATATTATTATATGCTTAAAAAAACTAGACATAATGAAAGTTCATATGAGAAGGAAAAGTGTTACAGGATATTTTACTTCATAATAAATATTTCTCTATTTCTTTGGGGTTTTGCAGTCATATCAAACCATAGGTTCAAAGGTTATGGCTAACTTAACAGTCACTCATATTGGCTACAGTTTGCTCCACAATGCACAGGGCAACCATCTAGCATAATTAAGAAGTAGTCCAAAGTTATCTGTTAATGAGTGAACGTGTTTTCTTCCTCAATGACCTAGTTTAATGGAGGAAATGGAAACAATATCTTAACCTAGACTGACTACATAGTAGGAATTTCTGTCTCTCTATTATGGCAGGCTGCTAATGAGATAGTTTTGGTCATGTAAACTTTTCAGCACCTTTCCCATGATTTTTTCTGGTACCTTGTCTACTCATATGAGATTCACTTACAATGAATTTATGGACTTTATAAAGTCTAACATATATGATGGTGTTTAAGTTTTATTATTAATCACAATTAAATGAAAAACTAATGAATGATGAATGTTTCTTGCTGACCTCAGTATATCTTGGATAAGAATATGGCCTTTTAGAGATGAGGGACATGTCAATGTAAGAAAAACAAAGAGCCACTTGGATCAGGGAACTTTGGCAACTAACTGGTTCTGCAAGCTTTTGCTCTTCATTTAAGCTCTTGGGACCCCTTGGGGCTTTTATTTTCCATTTAATAAGGGAATTCCACTACAAGATTTTGGAGCTTCCTTCTGATTCTATGGTTCCATCTTTTTTTATTAATATTCTGATCATAGAGGAGCAAAAGAGCAGCCACCATGTTGCCCAGTTTGATGTTTCCAAAAGACCTACATGGTTTTAATGGTGTGAAGAGTAGGTAAGTCTCTCTATAACAGGAAAGTTTCCTGTTGCCAAAGCATTGTCTATGGGCCTCTGATATTTCCTTCAGATTTTTAGGAATTTGGCAAGTAATTGCTCAGGCACATATGGTATCCAACTGGCATTCTATGATTTTGTAGATCTTGGGTTCCTGTTGTAGGCCAGGTGAAGAAAGGCCCTGACAAACATAGATCAAAGGACTCTAAGTTCTGGCTACACACCCAGTTGTCCCCCAGGCACTACATTTGATCTGGCCATCACTATCATATTAAACTAGATGAGAACATCCAACTTATTTCTCATTCAAGACACTCAGAGATGCCAAAAGATGTTTCTTGAGTGGGTGCTCTACTCTATTGAAAGAGTCAATTCACTTTTTCCATATGAGCTCTTCCTTTCCCCAGAATGGATCCATATGGAATTAGCTCAAACTGGAAGTAAATTGGAAGTTACAGTTCATGCCATTTGGGAGTTGTTGAAAACTTTGACTTGCTTTGGAATACACCCATATAAACAAGGAATCTGAATTGATCAAATTGGAGCTTTCAGCTCTCTTTCTCAACCTTTCCTCTAGTCCCATGTAGACTCACCTTAGAAGGTCAATTTGAATACATGTTCCTCTCCAAAAAGACTTTTATCCGTGATCTTAAAAAACTTGGCAGATCATAGTGTTTCCTAAGGGGATCTAGGAATTTTAGTGGATTGTAAACTCAATATGAGTCAAAGATGTTATATGTCAACCAAAAAGCTACCACTGTAGGCTTCATTGAGAGGTATAGTGTCAAGGACTAAGGAGTTAATAGCCACATATACGCAACCTTACCAAGAACACATTTAGAGTATTATGTCATGTGTCATGTTCTCAGTACCACATTTTAGGAAGGATACCAGTAAACTGCAGAGATTCCAGAGGAGGGCAACCAGGATAGCTGAGTGCCTGGGATTCGTGCCATAAAAGAAATCTGAGATGCTTAACCTAGAGAAAACTGGGCAAATAATGAGAATTGCCTCCAAGTACTTAAAAAGCTGTGATGTGTAAAAAGGTTTAGATTTGCTCTGCTTGACCTCAGAGAGCAGAACTAGAAAGCAAGGGGTAAAAGATACAAAGATGAAAATTAGGCTTGCTATCAAGGGAAAGACATTCTAACAGCTGAAGCCATCCAAAAATGCAATAGGCTACCTAAGGAGGTACAAGTTTTCTGCTCACTGAAGGTCTTTAAGTAAAAAACTGGATCGCTACTTTTTTTGGTATGTCACACAGAAGGTTGTTTGTTGTGTACTGATTGGACCATATGGCTGCTAAGGTTCCTTCCAAGTCTGAGATTCTGTGTTACCACTTCAGTCGCCAAACTGCAGAAGGTAGGGTTCAAAACTTTTTTTTCAATTTGAGGATGCCTAAAATTCCAGATTTGAGTTGGAATGCAGCCTCAGACATTAATTATGTCATAATTTCCTCATCTGAAAAATAGGAATAATGATAGCACCTACCTTATAGGATTGTTGTGAGGTTTAAATGAGATAACATATTTAAAATACTCTATGAATTCTAGCTATTATTAATATTACTATTAGAATAGGTAATAGTTCTGAGGTTAGTTTGGATAAGATAATTTATAGGGGCTTTAAAGCACAATCTGATCTACATTTTTCCTGTCTCTAAAAGTGCATGCCACCCAGAAGCCACGTGGTAAATGTCCATTTGGCCTCTGGGGATAAGGTTGTTCACCCTGATTCTGGACGAAGCTGAACCTAAAACATTTGTATACTCCCAAATTTAAAACTGAACATCCTCCTTTGTAAAATGCCAATTACCATCTATCAGATGTAAAAAGTAAAAGGAGATTTTTAAAAATTCGATCTGAAATGAAGAGTAGAATTGGGGGGGTCAAAAAATATTTGGATTTATATAAGTCATGTTAAAAATAGTCTTTTCTTGCCCAACTCTGATTTTGAGATCAAGGTATGTTTCTTCCATGCCTATCCTAAAGCCTAACTTGGCCTGGGTCCTGTAAAAGCCTGGTGTTTGAATAAGTCCAAGGAACTTGGTTAAATGGTCAACCTTTTTTCTTCTGTGGAATCCAATCAACAATGAGAGAAGTAAAAATGTTCTCTCCCTTTCTCTTTGAACAAGTTTAAGGGCTAAATTTTTTCCAATAAGACTTGACATACCTGCATAGGCACATCTGCTTTCTTTGCCAACACCCCCTCCTTTTGCATGCACAAATAAGGCAATTGCATGTGCATATGAGCACCTGTGTTTACACTTACCTGCTTTGGCCAGACACATTTATCTAATCCCCTTCATGTGAAGGGGTTTTGCACACAGCCCTGAAAACATGACCATATTGGTCTATCCTCTCTCTTCCCCAGCGACTCACTCACTACAAAATCACCATAGTCTATCAATGCTTTATAGTGTGCTGTTTAAAGATTAGTTGATGGCCCTGCTAAGATCTGTTTTGCACCTGTAAGCAGGCCCCATAAGATGCTAAAACTGTCAGAATAATCTCTTGGGCCAATGGTTAATCAAATCTTTACATGACAGGGTTACTCTAGAGGAAGTACTTTTCAAGGCAGATGTTTCAATCCTGTCATGTCTTATTTTTCAGGATGCCCCTGTAAGGCAAAGCCTGTTAAATGGGGCCTATTTTAAAGGGGTTTTCCTCCCTGCAAAGGGGGAAAGCCACCTGGATCTAAAGAAAGCAAGAATGGTAACATGAAATATGATACTTAATGCTCAAAATTTCTAGTACTTTGTTCAGACTCAAAAAAGCATAGGAAAAAATCTCACAATATGCTGTTTACAAGAAATAGATCTGAAGCAAAGTGATACATGCAGGTTAATGGCAAGGATTCAGAGCAAAATCCATTATAATTCAGTTGAAGCAATGAAAGCAGTGGTAGCTATCATAATCTCAGACAAAGCAATGGCAAAAATAGATATAATTAAAAAAGATAAGAAAGAAAACTATATCTTGTCAAAAGGTATCATAGACAATAAAGTCATATCAATACTAAGCACATCTGCACCAAATGGTACAGTATCTAAATTTTTGAAGAAATTGAATTAGTTACAGGAGGAAATAAATACTAAAACTATACCAGTGGGGGACCTCAACTTTCCCCTCTCAAAACTAGATAAATCTAACCAAAAAATTTAACAAGAAAGGAGCTAATGAGGTAAATAAAATTCTGGAAAAAGTTAGATATGATAGATCTATGGAGAAAACTGAATGGGAATAGAAAGGAAAATACCTTTCTCACCTTAAGGAAGCCAAGGTGGTGGAGTAAGCAATGGGTTGCTCCCACCCTCCCTCATTGACCTCAAAAAAACCCAGAAAATATCACCACAGGAAAAAATCCTGGAACAGCAGACAGCAGAAAGATGGGGTGTAGCAGTCTTTTAGCCTGGGAAGATTGGGGAATTAACAGGAAATTTCCCCCTTACTGTAGTGGAAGAAGAGCAGGACAGGATGGAAGGTTTCCTGGCAAGCCAGCAGCAAGCCCCACCTCAACAAACCAAAAGAAGATCCTGAGCCTTATAATGGTATTGCAGGCAACACCAGGATCCCCACCCCCAACCCCCATGTGCTTTAACACAGCCAGAGAAACCAGCAGACTCCAGGTCTGAGAATCATTGTGTGTGCCAGTGGACATGCAGCAGCCACAGGGGAGGAGGTGTCCTCTAATGACAATACCATACCCCCCCCCAACCCCATGAGCTTCAGCATAGCCCTGGGGAAATGCAGAGAAACCCCACCTGCCCTTGGCACACACCAACCACCAACACTATCTCCAGCTCAGCAGCAGGTAAGCAACCAGACCCCTACAATTTCCAGATGCCAGTACCTGAGGCCCTAGCACAGAAAAAAACAGTGACCAGGCCCCAGCATGGTGCTTCCTGTGCCCAAGAAACAGAGAATAACTCTAAAAGTCAGGAAAAAGTCAAGTGCCATGTGCCAAAAACAACAAAGAAAAACGCTTATCATGGAAAGTTATTATGGGGACAGGGAAGATTAAAAAAAAAAATCAGAACAACAATGTTAGGATACCCACATCTGAAACCACAAAGGGGAATATTAACTTGTTTCAAGCCCAAATAGGTTTCTTGAAAGAATTCAAAAGGTAAATAAGCGAGGTAGAATAATTGGGAAAAGAAATGAGAGGTATGCAAGAGAGAGTCTACAGCTTGGAAAATGAAGAAAAAATTGACTATATAAACAATTCCAAGGGCAGAGCCAAGATGGTGGCATAGAAGCAGGAAAACTCTGCAGTTCCCAAATAGCCACCTCAAATACTCATAAAATATGATTCTAAATAAATTTTAGGACACTAGACCTCACAAAAGTGCAGAAAAACACATCTTCCACTGAAGGCAGCTCAGCAGTTGGCAAAGGAAGGGCTCATCACAGCAAGCTGGGAGCCATAACCAGACAGGCCTGAAACTGTGGCTTGCCCCCAAGGTGGCCAGGAAAAGCCGCAGCTGGAGCCTTCAGGAGAGTGGATCAGAGGCAGCTGTGGTGATTTCCGGAATTATCAAGCAATAAGAAATAAAGACTAAGTGAAAGGTTAGTGGAACTTGGGTAAATTAGGGGGAGAGGGTCTGGTCAAACTGCTCCCAGGGCAAAGAAGCAGCAGAAGCCACACAGTTGCCTCCATGTGTCTGCTTCAGAGCTCATGACCTGTAGATTTCAGGGGGAGGAGGGGGCAAGCGATCATTCAGGGTCTAAGTGTTCTTGCCTTACTGGCCTGGATCAGGATCATGGTCTTGGGTGGTGATCCTGAGGTGAAAGAAAAGAAGAAAACATCAAATACCCCATTGGAAAAACAACTGATCTGTAAATAGATCAATGGGACATTCAAGAATTACTAGTCTAATTGAAACCCATGATCAGGAAAAGAACCTGGATAGCATCTTGCAAGAAATCATCAAGGAAAACTGCCCTGAGCTCCTAGAAACAGAAGGCAAATTAACCATCCAAAGAATCCACTAATCACCTCCTAAAAAAGATCCCAAAATTGAAAACACTAATGAATACTGTAACCAAATTCCAGAATTATCAGGTCAAGCAGAAAATACTGCAGGCAGCCAGAAAGAAACAATTTAAATATCATAGAATCACAGTCAGGATTATGCAGGGCCTTGCAGCTTCTACATTAAAAGATCAGAGTGATTGAAAATGATGATCTGTAAGGTAAATGATTGCAACCAAAGATCAACTATCCAGAAAAAATTGAGCATAATCTTTCAGGGGAGAAGACAGACATTCAGAATGTCAGAAATAGGGAACTTCAAAACCTTCCTGATGAAAAGAGCAGACTCAATTGAACATTTGACCTTCAAACACAGGATTCAAGAGAGGTGATGCACAAAAAGATAAACAGGAAAGAAAAAAATGTTATTCAATAAGGGCAACCTGTTTACATCCCTATATGAGAAGATGATACTTGTAACTCTTGAGAACTGTATCTTTATTATGACATTTAGAAGCGATATACATAGACAGAGGGCATGGGTATAAGTTCACATTAATGTGATGATAAAAAAATCAATTTAAGTGTTGAAAAGATCTTGTAATGGGAAAAAGGAAAGAAGGAAGAAAGGGGGGAAATTACATGAGATGAAGAAGGAAGAAGACATTACAGTAGAGGGAAAGAAGGCAGGGAAATGATCATTGTTTGAACTTTACTCTGATTGAATATGGCTCAAATGGGGAATAATATACTCAGTTATAGGAAGTGAAAGGGGAAAGAGGAGAGAGGAGGAAAGATTTGGATAGAAGGGAGAGAAGAATTAATAGGGGAAAAGGGAATGAAAAAGGAGGGGCTGATAGAAACAGGGCAGCGTGAGGGAAGTGGTGGTCAAAAGCAAAATTTAGTGAGGAAGAAAAGGGAGAAAGGAGAGAGAAAAGCATAAATGAGAGGGTTGGAATAGGATAGATAGAAAGACACAGAGTAATCATAATTGTGCATGTGAATGTGATGAACTTTCACAGAAAATGAAGGTAGATAGCAGAATGGATTAAAACCACAATCCTACAATATGTTGTTTACAAGAAACACATTTGAAGCAGAGAGATACACTCAGAGGAAAGGTAAAAGACTGGAATATAATATATTATACTTCAGCTGAAGAAAAAAAAAGATCTCATTAAAAGAGACAAGAAAATAAACTACAGGGGTGGCTAGGTGGCGCAGTGAATAGAGCACCGGCCCTGGAGTCAGGAGGACCTGAGTACAAATCCAGCCTCAGACACTTGACACACTTACTAGCCATGTGACTTTGGGCAAGCCACTTGACCCCAATTGCCCTCCAAAAAAAGCAAAAAACAAATAAAAACAAAAAGAAAGTAAACTACATTCTTCTAAAAAGCACCATAGAAAATAAAGTCATATCATTACTAAACATATACGCACCAAGTGGTAAAGCATCCACATTCACAGAGTAGAAGTTAAGGCAGTTACAGGAAGAAATGGAGAGCAAAACAATATTAGTGAGGGACCTCAACCTCCCCTTCTCAGAACTAGATAAATCCAACTACAAAATAAACAATAAAGAAGTTAATAGAATTTTAGGAAAGGTAGATACAGTAGGTCTTTGGAGAAAACTGAATGGAGATAGATATGAATTGCCTCTTTTCTCAGTGGTACATGGCATGTACACACAAAAAATGACCAAGATAAAGTCAAAATGGGGACACAATTTAGATATGAAGGCTGATACTATAAACAAACTGGAAGAGCAAGGAATATGTTACCTGGTCAGATTTATGGAAATTAGAAGAATTTATGAACAAACAAGAGATAGAGAACATTATGAAATATAAAATGGATAATTTTGATTATATTAAATTGAAACTTTTTGTAGAAATAAAGTCAATGCAACCAAGATTGGAAGGGAAACAAAACTGGGAAATATTTTTTACAACCAGTGTCTCTGAAAAGGCCTCATTTCTAAAATTTATGGAGAATTGAGTCAAATTTATAACAATACAAGTCATTCCCCAAATGATAAATGGTCAAAGGATAAGCAATTTTCTGATGAAGAAATTAAAAATATCTATAGTCATATAAAAATGCTCTAAATCACCAGTGATTAGAGAAATGCAAATCAAAACAACCTGAGGTACCATATCTCACCTATCAGATTGGCTAACATCTCAAAACAAAAAAATGATAAATATTGGAGAAGATGTGGGAAAACTGGAACAGTAATGCATTGTTGGTGTAGTGGTGAACTAATCCAACCATTCTGCAGAGCAACTTGGAACTATGCCCAAAAGGCTATAAAAATGTGCATACCCTTTGACCCAGGAATACCACTTCTAGGACTGTATCCCAAAAAGATCATAAAAGGGGAAAAAGCACCCACACATACAAAATACATGTAGTAACTCTTTATGTGGTGGCCAAGAATTAGAAACTGAGGGGATGTCCATCAATTGAAGAATGGCTGAACAAGTTATGGTATATGAATATAATGGAATATTATAATTCCATAAGAAAACATGCACAGGCTGACTTCAGAAAAACCTAGAAAGACTTACTGGTGCTGAGTGAAGCCTTGATGGAAGATGATTCCAAAACGTAAAGATAAAGAGGTAATGATTATAGTTAGCATTTTAATGGTGCTATTAGCACTGCAAAACACTTTATATGTATTGTCTCATTTGTCTGTCACAACACTGTGGGCAGTACTATCATTACCTGAATTTTATAGATAAGAGAAGAGAGGTTAAGTGACTAGAAATCACATCATTAGTAAATGGTTAGTAAAGCAAGACTTGAACTCAGGTTTTTCTGATAATGAGTCCAGATGGAATGCTGAGTTTGCTTATGATTAAGGCAACAAAGTCCTGTATCAAGCCTTGCCAAGAAAAAAAAATATGTATACGTATGTGTCTGTTTATAAATATATTTGTGTGGATATATGTATATTTCTGTTGAACATATATGTACTTCTGTTAAATATTCTTTTCAATAAACCACCATAATTAACCAAGTGTTTTTTGTGTATTTTTCTTCCTTCCTTTTTAACTATATCAATAGATAGCTATATAGATATATTTCTGTTGAATATCCATAACAATAAATCACCGCATATACAGCCATTTGTATTTGTGTGCATATAGGTATTTTTATCTAGAGGGAAATGTATATAGTAATACATAAGCATATATGTATGTGTGTATGTATATTACATATACAAATATGAATTATGCATATGCATATATACATGTTATATATACACACATGTATGCATAAATAAATGTATATTGTGCATTTCTGCTGAATATATGTGTTTCTCTTAAATATCCTTATCAATAAACCACCATAATTAGCCAAATGTTGAGTATGTACTCTTCTGTAGTCCTTTTACCTATTTCTCTATCTATCTACCTATATATCTCACCTCTGACAGAGTCTGGAACACACTACATACATCATGGCACAGCATCAGCCTCTGATGGGGACTATGGTCCAGTTCTGAGAAGTGTGGGATTGATCAGTGTAATGGTAATCAATTTGTTGGATATTTAGGTCTAAGTGGATAGGATATTTAAGGCTAAGTAGATCAGATAATTAGGGCTAAATAGATCAGATACTTAGGGCTAAGTATAGAACTCTGAACATTGATGAAAAGGTGTGAACTCCCCTGTTGACTTGGGAGAAGGCCAGTGCTTATAAGCAGGAGAATTTTAGAGAGACGGACAAATTTTGGAATTGACTCCTCAGTGAAGGAGGATTCGTGGAGACTGAACTCAGCTGAGAGGGAGGGAGAGAGAGAGTGTTCCTCTCCCAGTATCTGAATGCTGACTGAAGACATGAACACGATGGGGCTTTGTTTGCTGGTGGCCTGGCTGATCCTTGAGTTCCAGGCAAGAGAAGTCCTGAAGGGTTTGAGGTGTGCTGAACACGGTGAACTTCAGTGTGTGCCGGGGATTGCCTTGAGGTCTGGACAAGGACCCAGGAACTGTTCATCTCTGAGGACTGGATGAGAGCCTGGTGGCTTTCAGCTCCTGAATCTA
>CM053595.1:199499572-199538617 GCA_028646575.1 Pseudocheirus occidentalis | reverse complement strand
GGACGCCTGAGGCCTGTTGAGGTGGGTATAGGTAAGCCCTATACATCCTGACCCAAAAAGATAACCCTCACCTGAATAAAAAATCAGTAACACCCTATGGATTAAATAAAAGTACAAACCAGGGTGAAACAAAGAAAAGGGTTTGTAGCTAATTCTCATTTAAACAAAAAATTAAAATCATAAGCATATCTTATCCAAGCATTCCAATTGCCCCACTGTGATCCTTAGGGAACATTTGGATTAGGAGCAAGAGAGAAGCAGAAAGGAATTAGGCAGACTGGTAATCATAACTTGTTTTTTTTACAGACCTGTGATTTCAAAAGTATGGGGCACTCCTAGTATGGAAACTCCCTTCATGCATGCATTTCAGGAGCTCATCTGTAATTAGAGTTTCCTGAGGACAGAGAAAGGTTAAGTGATTTGCCCATACACCTAGTATGTATTAGATACCAAACTTTAAGGAAGTTCTTCTGGACTCCAAAGCTGGACTTTAACCACCAAACCATGCTGCTTTTGACCCCATATTTATGTAGTACAAAAATACTTGCCTTTGAGACAGGCAGTTAAATGTTTAGAGACAGAAAGCAATGTTTATTTTACCCTAAAGAAAAGAGAAAATTGAAAGGACTTATGGTAGTCCATAAACAAATATACAAACACGTAAGAATCACAAAGTACATTCAGGAAGCTAAAAATAGATCCTAAACACAATAAAACATGAACAATAGAATGTCTTGAGGAGGCAAACAGAAGGAAGCAATCTCTTTTCCACTAAAGCATCACTTTCTGAATAACTCACTTATTATTACTATTATTAATGGGGGAGGGAGTTACAAGTGTCAGATCCCTTGCTTCCTGAAGTTATGAGTCTCTTTCACTGCTCTTTAAGCCCAAGGGGTCCTCTTGGGCCATCCTCTTTTCTCTCTAAAGGACCCAGAAGTTTTGGAAATCATGTATCTCTAGACACAGGAGTTCTTATTATGGAGCCTCTGACCTTTATTTTTTTAAGTCTGATAACTATTTCAATACAATTTGTTTCTTTTGTAATATTATGTCTTTTATTTTAAAATTTTTTTAAATTTTATTCTGAGAATCTATCCATAGGCTTTACCAAAGAGTCAAAAGGGTCTGTGACAGAAAAAAAAAATTTTTTAAACCCCTGTTCACCTTTCTAGAAAGTATGGTATGTGAACTCTTGACTTTGGGACTTTTAAATCCATGAGGTAACCCCTAAATCTGGTGCTTTCCCATGAAATATTCCTTGTCTAATAAGAAAGCTTGGTTCTGGGATCATGCTACTCAGGAATTCCATTTCTAGGGAGGATGTTGGGACTCAGGGAGCTTGTCTGCAAACTACCTTCTTAGCCATATAGATAAACACATCTGCCACATGCTTCTAAAGGAATTCTACCAATAACCAGCTATTGATATCACTCTCAGGAAACATATAAAAACTCAGGAACTTCTTTTTAGGCATTCCTTGACCATTCCTGGAAGGTAGGGAAATATAAAGGTACCTCTCCCATCCACCATCCCAAAACACAAGTATTCTCTGATATTCCCTGGCATATCCTCTAAATAGAGAAAGGCAAAAATGTGGCTCCCCCAAAGGATTATTTAATCCTATTTTGCAGATGAGGAAACAGATTTATCCAAGGTTACACCTCTACTAAGTCTTAGAAACAGGGCTTAACCCTAGGACTCCTGAATCTAGAAAGCAATATTGTTTCTTTTTTCCCACAAGATTCTTCTGCTACTATCAAACATCTAGGGAGCCTAAAAGGGGTATGTCAGTGAATAAACAGGCCTTTTTAAAATTGTTAGTGATTGAAGTAAGAAGCTGGGTTTTTGCCTTTTGATTTTCTTTAAATAATTCTGAAAGTGATTGATGCCCAGTAGTCCTCACGACTTTGGATCCAGAGTGCCTGCAGTACCTGACTTAATAAGTTGAATGCATGAGCATTTAGAACCCTGGTTCATCCTGTCATCCTTTCCCCATTAGAACAAGTTTACAAGCAATCGGTCTGACTTTTTCTGGGCTACTATCTCCTTATAGAACTTTCCCCACTGATTGGATATGTCATTGTACATAGACATAGAGTTATGTCTAAATCTAAATCACACTAATTGCATACCAATGGAAAATAAGTGCCATATGGAAACCATTGCTTTTTCATATTTTATAGTTTTCATTTCTGAAAGGATACTGATATTAACTGAGAGCTGCTATGATATACTTTATCAAATCACAGAGTGTTAGAGCTGGATGGGACCTTAAAGATTGTCTGATCCAAACCTGATTTTACAGATGAAGAATAGAAGACATACCAACAGTTGATGTGGTTTACTTGAAGCCACAATCATTAAGCTAATTATGGGAGCTGGAATTAGAACTCAGGTCATCTGTTTTTCTTACCACTTAATTTGTATGGACTTTCTAAAAACAGAGTAATTAAAATGTGAGTAGACTATACATATATTTATAGCATATTATATATTTTATATATACATATATACATTCATGCATGTATTTATATGTACATATTTATACAAATATATATATATATATCTGCACACATAAACATTTGTTAAGCTTCTACCATGAGGCAGACATTGTACTAAGTACTGAGAATACTAAAGAAATATAACCAATGCCCTCAATATGATAGAGGGATACAACACATAAACAGGGACAGTTAGGTGGTGCAGTAGATAGAGTATGAGATCTGGAGTTAGGAAGACATGAGTTCAAATCCAGCCTCAGAAACAAGTTGTGTGATCCTGGGCAAACCACTCCAGTATGTCTGTTAAGAAAACCCCAAATGGAATCATGAAGTGTGAGACACAACTGAACAGCAGCAACAACACACAAAAGAAGGCACAAAATGGTGGCAGTGGGTACCAGGGGACATCTTGTTCCATTGAGTTCAAAGCAGACAGAAGAATACATGTGAAGTGGAGTGATCTGAAAGTTCAGTTTCTGTGCTTCATAAATGAAAGAACTGAGGAGAGTTTAATACTCCAAACTCGAGTACTCCAATCAGAATGTAGAGGAAGCTGAGAGATGCAGTGTCACTCAAGGCTTGAGTTAGCAGCATGGTGATAAAACTAGGAGTGATGAACTTATCTTGGCAGGGGAATCTTGTTCTGTGGAACTGAAACCAGGCAGGGCATATCACATATATTTAAAATAATACTACAGGAGAGCCTTTCTAATCTGGGGAACATTTCAGTCAAGCACAGTTGAAAATGTAAAACTTGGGCCAAGACAGTAATTACAGTTTTAAAATGCTGAAAGAGAGAATACCAAAGAAGTAGAAGATAAACATTTAACCTTTCATAGGTAAAAAAAAGTTTTGCATTCTCTTTTATAGTCAACCATAACTTTTATAAGATGAATTATGCTTTCTGTTATTGGCATGTTGTTCAAGTTAAATAAAAACTCTGTTTTGCATGAAAGACACTGGTGAAACATGTATTCTGAACGACCCCATGCCTGATCCTGTAGGCACACTGCACACTCTTAGGTCATACAAGTTTCTTTAGAATTTTCCCTGCCAGACTTGGAGATCAATTTAGACATTCATACTGCTTGCCAGCTTTTGGGTTCTCACTCACAACCAACTTCCATTAGACTAAAGGGAGCTCAAAATATAGTAGGGATTCTCAAGCAATGTTTATTCATTTTGATGGGATTAGTCCCTTTCCTCCATAATGTTTAAGGAGAAGCTCCTTTTGGACTTAGAAAAAATATAGACTATGCCTGTAGAGCAAGACGAAAGTTAATATGAATAAACATAATGAAGAAATGTAAATTTAAGGGTTACTAAGTTGTTACAAAAGAGACAATCACATTGCAAGGGAAAAATAAATATTTCGAGTCTTCTAGAAATGTTATTGGTTATTATAGGAATGAGAGTTCTTAAGTCTTTGAAAGTTTTTTATTATATTATTGTTATTATTGTATAAATTGTTTTCTTGGTTCTGCCTACTTTATTCTGCATTAGTTTGTACAAGTCTTCTCAGTTTTCTCTGAAACTGTCTTTGTAATTTCTTTTTGTTTTATTTTATTTAAATTAATTTTTATTTTTCAACTTTTACTTTTATATGATTTTGAGTTCTAAATTTTTCCCTTCCCTCCCCACCCCACTCACCAAGATGGCATGCAATCTGATATAGGCTATATATGTACAGTCATATTAAGCAAATTTTCACATTAGTCACATTATAAAGAAGAATCAGAATCAAAGGAAAAAACCATGAGAAAGAAACAGCAAAAAAAGAGAAAATAGTATACTTCAATCTGTGTTCAGACTCCATAGTTCTTTCTGTATGTGAATAGCATTTTCCATCCTTAGTCACTGTAACTGAGATAATTTTCTTACTGAGAAGGGCTAAGTTTATCAAGGTTGGTCATCACAATGTTGCTGTTACTGTGTACTATGTTCACCTGGCTCTGCTCACTTCATTCACCAACAGTCCCATCATTTCTTATAAAACAATACAATTTTATCATATTTGTGTAACATAACTTGTTCTACCATCCACCAGCTGGTGAGCAATTCTATAGTTACCATTTTTAACCACCATAAAAAGAGGTGCTATGGACATTTTTTTGTACATTTAAAACCTTTCCCTCTTTCTTCGATCTCAGGTATGTAGACCTTGCAGTGGTATGGTTATGTCCACGGACATGCCAATGGCTTTCCAGAATGATTGGACTAGTGTACAGCTCCATGAACAGTGTATTAATGTACCAGTTTTCCCACAACTTCTTCAGCATTTGTAATTTCCCCTTTAAAGAATTTTACTAATCTGAGATATGAGATATAAACTAAGAAGTTATTTTTTAAATTCTCATTTCTTCAATTATTAGTGATTTAGAACATCTTTCTCATGGTTATTGATTGATTGTATCTCTCCCACAAAAAATCCTCTTTGTATCATTCAATCATTTATCCATCTGGGAATGGCTCTTATTCTTACAAATTTGAATTGATTCTCTTTATATTTTATAAATAAAATACCATCTCTCTGTAATGGAATTAAATAGTTTATTATTTTAGTCCCTTATGACTGATTACTGATGTTTACTTTTTTTTGCTTCCCCTGATCCCTATATTTGTATTTCAAATTTCCTATTCAGTTCTGATCTCTTCATCAAGAATGTTAGAAGTTCTCTATTTCATTAATGATCAATTTTCCCCCAAATAGCATATACTTGGTTTTGGGTTTGGGTTTAGTTTTTTTTTTTGGTAGATTGTTCTTGCTTATAAGCCTCTATCTTTTCCCTTATGGAATATCATATTTCTAGGTTTCTGCTTCTTTATAGTGATAGCTGCTAAATCATATGTGATACTGATTATGGGTCCTCACAATCTGGATTCTTTCTACTTTCAGCATTTATTTCTTTGACCTGAAAGCTCTGCCTTTTGACTATAATTTTCCTGGGAGTTTTAATTCTGGGGTTCATTTCAGGTGGTAACTATTGGATTCTTTGTATTTTTACTTTGCCCTCTGGTTCTAAGAAATCTGTGGAAGTTTTCTTAGATGACTTCTTGAAACATAATGTTTAAGTTTTTCATTTGCTCATGGATTTCAGGTAGTCCAATGATTTTTAAATTATCTCTATGCTAATTCTGGAGTCTAAGTATTACTGGGGGATATGTCTTCCGTTATATTATTGTGTGGCCTTAGAAAATTCACTTCTCTTTGGCCCTCAGTATTATTTTCTATCAACAGAAAAATTTAGACTAGAAGGTATTCCAGAAGTTCTGAAGTTCTATCATCATAATTCTTGACCATAACTATCAATAATATACTCTTCTGAGAAGTCTACTGTAGAATTATGCTTAGGAAGGGCCACTGACAGTTTCTTCTATCTCCCACAAAATAATTACTAAGGATTATTTATTAGGTGTAATTGTACAAGTCTAATATGTACACTAATTAAAATTATAAAAGCCCTGATGATCCAAACTAAAGTATCTTGACTTTTGAGAAGTGTCACACTGAATCCAGGAAGTAGGTGATCTGTTCAATTGACTATATTATTCCTGATGTAATTATAAAGCATTATAATACTTTCCGGTTTTGGTAGGAGCTTTCTCATAATCCATCACTGGCATCCTGAAATACCCTGTCATGCAGCTCTCATAGGGAAGAGGACACTTCCTGAAGGAGCAAAATGCCTGTATTGAGCCAACTCCACCCAAAGAGAAAAATCAGGGAACAAGGTTAGCCTGTAATTGCATTCAGTGTTGAAAGAAAAAGATCTTTCATATCCTGCCTAAAATTCTCACTTAACTCTATGAGTCAGTACATAAACTTTAATTCAGACATTTGTAGCACTGTCAACAGCTCATATGTCATTAGCAGAAAGTTTTTAAAGATACTGTGCTCCAGCTAGAGTTTGTATTTTCCCTACCCTCTCAGTTTCTGTCTTTCCACAAAGTCAGGGTCTCATAGGTCCCATTTTGATGGTCCCAAGATCAGTGAGTTCTTCAGGGAGATGCACTAAGGATACAATACACAAGCATGTATTTAATTTAGGTGTCTATCTTTACTGATCTAGAGGAAGTGGGGGCGGTGGATGGGGGCACGAGGGCTGCAATGTAACATAATGAATAAAGGGTTATCCTCAGAATCAAGAAGACATGGATTCAAGCCTTGACAGACAAATGTTGGCTGGGTGATAATGGGCAAGTCATTAAATTGTTGATATACTTTGGCAATTCTCTGAGACTATACATTCCAGACACCAATCTACAAGGGTGGGTGAAGCTTCCACACCAAGAGTTCTCTAGACCAAAGAAGTTGTACAAAGGCCCAAACTCTCCTATTTTTTTAAAATATAGCTAGAGGTAGACAGACAGAGCAATGTATATACAGATACAGATATTCTCTGTTTACTTAATGATGAATAGAATCGTTTCCATTTAATCTTACTGGGTTAGCCTCCCAAAGTTTCAGTTGAGTGACTATAGAGACAGTAGGCCAGATTAGAAAAAGCCACAAAGTAATAGCCTCCATCAGTAGACGCCTTTACTGAGACCAAGCAAATTTATACGTAGGAAAATGAGTATTTTTTTCCTTGTCCAATGGTCTCTCCTCCTCAATAAATGGTGCTAGTGGAATACTCCATGAAATGACATAAAATTTATGATTGCCAGACATTGCACCTGAAAACAGATGAAACAAGTTTATTCATGTGTGTGGGATGGGTGTGGGGGTAGGTGAAAGGCCCTTGTGGATCCTGCCTTCAGAGGAAGGATTTCTTATCTCCACCCTACAGCTGACTCATTGCATTTGGCCAACATTATAAGTAAGTTTTGAATCCAAATGAAACATCCAATGTCCCTAAAATGAGCCCTAACTATGTGTTCTTAAAAAAAATCACTTCATATGTTTTTGTTTGCAAAAAAAAAATCAGACTTTCTCTATCTTACTATACCATCAATCTACTATTAATAAACATGTGTTTACTTAATGCCTACTATCTGCCAGTGAGTTTTAAAATGGACTTGTACTTCAAAAATAGAATATATTTTAAAACTAACTCCCCAAATAAAGACTAGAAGAAAACCTAAGTCCCTGAAAGAAACCTGAAACTTCACCTGGGAAAGAGTAGGTGAGGGACTATGGAGGGGAACATTGGTCAGATTTCTTGAACTGCTTTTCTTTTCTTTTTCGTTTGTTGAAGGGGATGAATTCATCTGCAGATAATGAGAGCAGGGTATATTTGGAAATGAAGGAAAATTTTAAAACAACTAAAAACAGTAAAAATTGAAAAGAAAAAAGAAAAGAATGTCCAAAATATCCACCTTAAAATTTCAAATTTTTTATTCATTTGTTTATTTTCTTGTTTACATCATTCCATTTCCATGAGATTTTGAGTTACAAATATTCTCTGCATCTTCCCCCTATCTACCACCCCAAAACAGCCATCCCAATGTATAACCCCTCCCCCAATTTGCTCTCTCCTATGTCCTCCTGCATAGCCCCTCTGACTTTCTGGTCGGCAAGATGGATCTCCCTACCCCGGTGCCTGTATGTCTTAAATCCCAGTTGCATGTAGTTAATAATAATAATAATAATAATAATAATAATAATAATAATAATAATAATAATAATATACCACATATATATTTAACATTTGAATAAAGAACTTTAAATTGTAGATTCTTTCCCTTCTTTGCTCATCACTCACCCCCACTAGAAAGACAAGCAATTCAATACAGACTGTACATGTGTAGTTATGGAGAACATCTCCACAATGTACATATTGATTATATGTTTCTCCTTTCTATTCTGTCCACCCTTGTTCTTTTCTCTACCTTATCCCTGTCCCTTTAGAGAAGTATGTGCTTCCAACAACTGCCATCCCTGAACCTACTCTCCCCTCCATCATCCCCCCTCTCATCTCCATGTCCCTTACTGTCCTGTGTGGCAAGATACCCAGGTTAGAGTTTATGTCATTCCTTCCCTAAGCCAAATTCAATGGGACTAAGGTTGACCCTTTCTCTTTTGCCTTCCTGTTCATCCCCTCCACTGTAACAATTATCCCTTTCCTCTTCTATATGAAATGATTAACCCCATTCTGTCTCTCCCTGTCTCCTCTCATTCTATTCCTCTCCCACATCAGAATTTCACCTTTTAAAGTATCATCCCTTCCTATTCAAATGATCTTGTGCCCTCTATGTACACATATATACACATACTCAGATGGGTATTCATACGCATATCTATATACACACCCTCCTATATAGAAATGTATATATATATATGTATACACATTTTTATTCCCTTCACCTATCCTATTTATGAGAAAAGTTTCATAAGTCACAATGATGGTTTTTTCCATGTGGGCATGTAAATAGTTCAACTTTGATAAGTTCCTTATGATTTCTTTTCCATGTTTACCTTCTCATGCTTCTTGTATTTGAGTGTCAGATTTTCTTTTCAGTTCTGGCTTTTTCAGCAAGAATGCTTGCAAGTCCTCCACCTCATTTAATGACCATATTTTCCCCTGGAACATTATACGCAATTTTGCTGGGTAGGTGATTCTTGGTTTTAATCCTAGCTCCCTTGATCTACAGAATATCACATTCCAAGCCCTTCAGTCCCTTAATGTAGAAGCTGCTAGATCCTGGGTTATCCTAATTGTGATTCCACGGTATTCAAATTGTTTCTTCTTGGCAACTTGTAAAATTTTCTCCTTGATCTGGGAACTCCAGGACCTGGCTATAACATTCCTAGGAGTTTTCTTTTTGTGATCTTTTTCATGAGGTGATTGGTGAATTCTTTCAAGTTCTATTTTGCCATTTGAGGGCAATTTTCCTTGAGAATTTCTTGAAGGATGCTTCACTGAGGAACCAAATCTAAAATCTGTCTTGTCTCTGTAAAATTATTCCTTATAAGCACTGGCCTTCTCCCAAGTCAACAGGGGAGTGTCTCAGCCAATAGCCTTCTTCCAAGTCAACAGGGGAGTTCACATCTTTTCACCAATGGATAGAGTTCTATACTTAGCCCTAGGTTACTAGGTGCTACTTAGCCTTAAGTATCTGATCTACTTAGCCCTAAGTATCCTATCCACTTAGCCCTAAATATCCAACAAATTGATTACCATTACAGGTGGAAGAGGAATAGAATGAGAGGAGACAGGGAGAGACAGAATGGGGTTAATCATCTCATATAGAAGAGGCAAGGGATAACTATTACAATGACGGGGGAGCACAGGAAGGCAAAAGGGAAAGGCTAAACCTTACTCTCATTTAATTTGGCTTAGGGAAGGAGTGCCATAAACTCTAAACCGGGTATCTTGCCACACAGGAGAGCAGGAGGGATGGAGATGAGAGGTGGGACGATGGAGGGGAGAGGATGGTGGGGGGAAGGTTTCTAGAAATACACACTTCTATAAAGGGACAGGGACAGGGTAGAGAAAAGAACAAGGGTGGACAGAATAGAAAGGAGGGACATATAATCAGTCTCTCATAATATGTCCATTGTGGAGATATTCTGCATAACTACATAATACAGCCTGTATTGAATTGCTTGTCTTTCCAGAGGGGGTGGGTGAAGATGGAGGAAGGGAAAGAATCTAGAATTTAAAGTTCTGTAATCAAATGTTTATATATATATAAACACACACATATATATATGCACACATATACACACACATACACATATACATGTGCATGCAATATATATATGCACATGCATATATATGCATGCAACTGAGATTTAAGATATACAGGCACTTGAGTAAGGGAGATCCATCTTGCCCTACTAGAAAGTCAGAGGTGTAATGGGGGAGGACATAGGAGAGAGCAGATTGTGGGAGGGGTTGTATAGTGGGATAGAGCTGTGGAAAGATTGGGAGAAAATTTTAACTCAAAATTTTATAGAAACGAATGATGTAAACAAGAAAATGAATAATTTTTTTTTAAAAGAGAGAGACATTCTGGGGTAGTGCATAGAGAGTCAACCTCAGAGTCAGGAAACTCTAAGTTTAAGTCTGGCCTCTGATGTGTACTGAATATAAGATTCTGAGTAAGTTATCAACATCTTAGTGCCTTCATCAACTCGCTAGGACACTAAGTCATATGATGATTCCTGATCTATGACTTTGTTGAACTGACTGACTACCATGATAACTCCTCTATATCACCCATTACATTTCTAGAAAATTAGATAGATAGATAGATAGATAGATAGATAGATAGATAGATAGATAGATAGATCGATCGACAGATGGATAGATGGATGGATGGATGGATGGATGGATGGATGGATGGATGGATGGATAGATGGATAGATGGATAGATGGATGGATGGATGATAGATATATAGATATAGACAGATGTGCATATGTATATATGTATATGTGTGTACATACACTTTCTGCTCACCTATGTTTCAGTCATTTCCTGACTTCCCTAGTCGTTAGTGCCCTCCTTCATTTGCGTTCATATTATGTCTATATTCAATATGTGTTTATATACACATGCATATATTTCTATCTCTAAATAGACTTACCTCTGACAAAATGTAAGCTTATTAAGGGAAACATTTGCTTCTTTTTTGTCTGTATCCCTGTCCATTAGTACATTCCCTGGCACACCAAAGTTTTAAATAGATAGTTTTAAATAGTTTTAAAGTTTTATTAGAATAAGTAGAAGATTCCTGTCCTGTTCTCTACAGTAATGAAATTATTTAGTGACCAAATATTTGAAATAAATAATTAAATAACCTCATAAAACAGAATAAAGCCATATAAACAAACAAAAATAATCTACATATAGTTCAATATGAGACCCAACATAGCATCCCAATAAGATTCCTTAGAGGTAGCTGCCTGGAAAATAGTAACAAATAGGAAGTAGAATTTTCACATCAATATTACCATAATGATCTATTTTCATAATCAATGACAATTTGTCACCATTTTGTAACCCTAAATATTACAATCCCTTGTATGCTGCAAGAGGAATTAAAAATGCCACCTACAAACAATGCTGGGAAAAGCAGCTGAATGAGAAAAGTGAAGAAATCTGTGTTTTAAGAGACACCATTTTTAATGTGTCAAAGAGTAATTTTTAAAAAGGTATCTTGGAGTAAGATATCAAAAGAATAGACATGGTCTTGAATAGTATTATTACCCACAGAAAGAAATTACTTGACTATCTGGAGTAATGTGAGGGACCAAATAAGTGAGTTTTAAAGAATCTATCACTGCTGCTGGAAAGATATATCAAAATCACATCATCATCATTGTCATTATCTCTCACATCTATGTGGCACATTAAGGTTTGCCACTGTCCATACTGAATCAATCAACAAGAATTTATTGAACACTCATTATCTACTATGTATTATAATAATCATTCAGAATCCAAACTTGGGGGAAAAAATCAACAACAACAATCTTTACTTTCAAGGAGCTTACTTATATCAGGTAGGCCTATCAGTCCCATGAATCAATTGTGATTTTTTTATTGCCATCTTGATACAGAAAGTATGGTGCAAGGTGATGTAATGGAAATTCTACCTGACTATAAGGAATAATTAGGCAGCCTCCTAAGAATTGTTTTTCATTCCTGGTGGCTTATGTAGTTACTTATCCTTATTTTTTCTTTCACTTTTCCTCTGGGTCGAACTTAGATAAAAGTCATAGAATATTGATTCTGGAATGGTGACTGGACAACAAGAAGACTTTCGAAGGAAGAAGGGAGGAAGGAGAAGAAGAGGGAAGGAGAGAGAAAGAAGAAAGGGAGGGAAGAATAAAGAAGAAAAGAGTAAGGGAGGATGAAAAAGAAAGTTAATTCATAGAATACTAAATCTCACTTGCAAGTCAAGATATCACCTTTTTGATGTCATTGGTTCTCTTTGAGAATGAAGCACAAACAGCAATCTATGAATAATAGTAACTGCTCCACTGGGGACCCAACTGGCCAGTTGCAGCTGGGCAATGCTTTCCTTTTCTCCTTCCCTCCCTCCCTGCTTTCCTTCCTTCCTTCCTTCTTTCCTTCCTTCCTTCCTTCCTTTCTTGTTTTTTTCTTCCTTCCTTCCTTCCTTCCTTCTTTGTTTCCTTCCTTTCTTCCTTCCTCCCTCCCTTCCTCCTTTCCTTCCTTTCTTTCTCCTTTCCTCTCTTCCTATTTTCCTTTGTTTACTCTCTTCCTCCGTTCACATGGTGACATCATACACTTACATGTGGGTGCTCTGCCTGAAGGAATATAAATTTCTTAAAATAGAACTCTTTCAAACCAGACTTTGATAAATCCCATTCAGATTCAAGCTAGAAGATTTAGTATTCAATCCTCAAGGTAATAGGGAGCTATTGGAGGTTATTGATTAAGAGACTAACGTGGTCAGGTCTGCTCTAGTGGACAATCACTTTTGCAGATGAATGCAAGATTACAGAAATGGGGAAAGACTTAAAACCAAAAATCCAGTGATTGCAATATTCCAGGTGTTAGGTGATAAAGACTTATATAAGGGTGGTAGCTATATAAGAAGTATATATGATAAATGCTGTGAAGGTAGAAATGAAAAGAGTTGGCAACAGATTGTAGGTAAATACAAATGAAGAGTAAGAAATAACACTTAAGTTATGAGCCTGGGTGCCTGGGGAATAGTGATTACTGCAATAGTAATAGGTAAATTCAAAAGAGAAAGTGTTTAGTGAGAAAGATAAATTCTATTTTGGTCACATTGAGCTTGAAATCTTTATAGGACATTGAGTTCAGGATGTCCATAAGGCAATTTATAATGCAGAAGTGTAGCTCAGTAAATATATAAATCAATATCACTTACTTGAGGAAACTGAAATTTTATAATTTTAAAGTTAATGAATTTTTAAAAAGATAAACCAAAAATATTAAGAAATCATTTTCATTACATAGTAGGGGCCTATGCCACAACAAGCAAATCAAGTCAACAAGCCTTTATTAAGTACCTACTATGTGCCATATACTGTGATAATTGTTTCAGGATATCTGCATGCAGACTTTTAAAAATGGGTTGCAAATGGGGAGATTTTCTTCTTTTAGATTCATGATAAATGTTGAAAAATCAATAAAAATTTAAGAATTTTTTTCATAAAGAATATTTTTTTCTAATGGCATGCAAAGATAATTTTCAAAATTCATCTTTATAAGATTTTGCGTTCTATATTTTCCTCCCTCATAATCCTCCTTGCTTCCCAAGACAGAAAGCAATACTATATAACTTATACACAATCAATAATGTTAAACATTTCCGTATTAGTCATGTTGTGAAAGAGGAATCTGGACAAAAGGAGAAAACCACAAGAAAGAAAAAAAAGTGAAACAATATACTTTGATCTGTATTCACACTTCATAGTTCTTCCTCTGGATGTAGATAGCATTTCCTGTCATGAATCCTTGGAATTGTCTTGGATCCTTGTATTGCTGAGAAGAGCTGAGTCAATCACAGTTGATCATCACAAAATGTTGCTGTTGCTTTATACAATGTTCTCCTGGTTTTGCTCACTTCACTCAGCAGCAGTTTGTATAAGTCTCTCCTGGTTTTCCTGAAATCTGCTCATTTCTTATAGCACAATAGTATTCCATCACATTCATATGCCACAGCTTGTTCATTCATTCCCCAATTGATGTGCATTCCTTCAATTTCCAATTTTTGCCACCACAAAAATAGCTGCTATAAATATTTTTGTACCTGTATATTTTTCCCCTTTTTATGATTTCTTTGGGCTACAAACCTAGTGGTGGTAGTGCTGTAACAAAAGATATGCAGAGTTTTATAATCCTTTAGGCATAGTCTCAAATTGCTATCCAGAACAACTGGATCAGTTCACAATTCTACCAACAATGTGTTACTATCCCAATCTTCACACATCTTCTCCAACATTTAACATGTTCTGTCATATTAGTCAATCTGATAGATGTACGATGATATCTCAGAACTGTTTTAATTTGCATTTCTATAATCAATAGTGATTTAGCATGTTTTTCATATGACTCTATATAGCTATAATTTCTTAATCTGAAAACTACCTGTTCATATCCTTTGACTATTTATCAATTGGAGGAATAACTTGTATTCTTATAAGTTTAACTCAATTCTCTATATATTTGAGAAATGAGGCCTGTATTAGAAACACTGCCGTCAAAATTGCTTCCCAGTTTTGCAATTTCCTTTTAATCTTAGTTGCAATGAATATTCTATATTTAATTAATTTTCTACATATTATAAAAATCATAAAATTTATTGAAAAAAGTCTTTAAAGTTTTCAAATACCAGTACCCCTAATCTTTTTTTAATATAGGATGCCCTTTTTAGTTTCACAATATGTCACTCTCACAGATAGCAGTTATGTTCGTAGTATCTGTTGAGGAAATACATAATGACAAAAAGCTATTCAATAATGCTTTCAAGTAAATTAGTATTTTATTATTCAACTACTATATGCACTTGGAAATAGTCATACATATATGAGAAATATTCTCCATTCTACACAATGAAAGCTTACTTGTGTAGCCTATATAAACTCTTGCTTTTATTTGTTTTGTTTTGTGTCCCAACTCCCAACTCCCACACTTGTAATCTCAGTCTTTAGAAGATAGCTACGTATCTTCTCAAAGAGTGCTAGGAATATCCCTGATGTGTTGGGGGTGTCTTTCAATGCTATCAATGAAAGTTCTCATTCTTCTATGCATTTCTCTATTGATATTTCCTCAGTGCCAGTTCATATCTCCTCAGTATCATTGGCACCATTGTTTTTCACCCCTCTGTTAATTTTTTAACCAATTGATTTCTCCTCAATATTGATTAATTAACTTCTGTTAGCTTTTACAAACAGATAGTTGTAAATATCCATATAAATATGAAGGGCTGGAGAGGTACAACAAGAGCAAAAATATAAAAAGCACCTAAACTGGGGGTTACACTCTTCCCCCTACTACTTTAATCTGTGAGATGAGTGGGATAAAGCTTAAAGGGGTTGCTACTAAACATTCCAGGTTAGCTTTTGAATGTGTCACAGCAGGGGGACAGCGTAAATTCCTTATTAGCAGGATGTGGTACCTTCATTGTCAGGTCAATCTATTGCTTGATTGAGCACTCTTTGGGGTCACACTTCTTAGGTCTGTATTCTTCAGTAGGCTCAGCAGCCAGCAAGCTTGGGTAGCTCTTCCTACATTTCATTATCTCTCAAAACCCTGTACCCACAGAAAGGAGATACAAATTGGGGGTGGTTCTATCACAGATGTAGGATTGTCTAGAAGGCTATATACTCACCAGGAGACTTGCTGGGGGGGTAAATCATCTTTATACCTTGTGGCCCACCAGAAAGAAAGATGTGGGGTTGTTTCATAGGAGACTTTTTAATGCACTTTACATTCTGGCTTATGTCAGTTAATAGGCCCAACAGTTACACTGTAAATAGACAAGACACGTACAGAATATTTTTGTATGTTGTAATGTAGAGAGCTAGCCTGCTCCATTCCATATAATTATGCATTTCCAGAAGCAAACTGGCCAAATCCTTTCTTTTACACATACTATCTCATCGGGGCTCTCATTTAGGGGTTCACTTAAAAATCTCTGGAAGGTGCCATTGTGAATGAACAGGCTGATCTCCCCTGTTACATATGCAATATACTACAGACCTTCTGGGAGTACATAAACAAAAACTGCATAGGATGGTCCGGTATGGTTGAATTGCAAAATAACCTTGGGTATTGATTTTTGAATAGGCCATGTTCACCTTCTATTACAACTTGATTCAGATCAAGCCTGACTTTCCTAAGTTTGAGTCATGTCCCTTCCAACCTCTTTAACTATGTTTTCTTTCCCAGGCTTCACACTTTAGAATGCCCACTACTTTTTATTCTTTGCATAAACAAATCCTACCCATTCTTTAAGTCTCATCTCTTGTCCCAATGTCTCCATGAAACTTTCTCTACTCTAGCCTTCATTAATCTTCTTTGCCTCTTAATTGCTTCTTATAACACTTATTATCTGTTCTACAAAATTCTGTACTTAATTTCACATTGGCTTCTATCATTTATTGCTATTCCATCTGGCAAAAGTATCATTCCTTGAACTATATCATGTATCAGAGGTGACTGGACAACAAAATCAACAGAGTGGGATCCTTAGGAGTCCATAGCACTTCACCCCACCCACCATAGACACAACTCCATCCTCCCTCTGGGTCCCAAACTATGGGATACAGTAAGAAAACACTTTCAGTGCTCCTGTCTTGTTGCACAGTCCTCATCTGGTCCTGTGGCTGCATTCCAAACTGCTGGACTCCTTCTCTTCCCACAGGAGGCAGCCACTCCTGGCTTCTGCCCCAGTCCCGATGTAGGCAGCTCAGCATTCCTGCTCTCACCTCAGCGAAGCTGACATGCAAGCAGTTCTGTGCTCCTATTCTGTGGCTCCACAGAGTCACAGCTACCACAACTGGGATACAAACAATTACCTCAGCCTCCATACTTTCCTTTTAGTTCTCAAATTCTGTTCGTGACACCATTTTGTATCAGCAAGCACCCTAGCATACCCAGGATGGCTGCTAGCACAGATCCTTAGATCTGCTTTTCTAAAGGAAAGCTACTCAAAATGGATTACAATCTTACTTTAATCAATCAAACATATATCATTTACCTAGTTCAGGGGAAAAAAGTTAGCAACCTGAACTTCAGAGAACACAAACAGAAGTTACAAGAAGAAAAAGAAACAGATCAGCAGACGGGCTTCCAGCCATCTGACCATCACATCCATACCTAGTCAGTCACCAGACAGGGAAGAATCAACATCTGGGTTATCAAAGACGGGGGCTCAATGGCTTCCCAGAGTCTCATCTGGCCAAATCACACAATTCTTTACAAAGTGAGCCCCAAAGCAAAAACTCACAACAGGGTATATCTAGCCTTCTCCTGGATCAGAGAATGTCACAGTCCTCTTGACCCACTGCCCAATCACAAAGTAATAAGGCATGAGCGTTCCTGAAAAATGAGCCTCCCACCACAGGCTCCATGTCCATGTGAACCACATTCAGCCTATTAGGGGGAAGAGTACACTTTCAAATCAGGGAAGGTTCTCAGAGCCACTTAAGCCTATCAAAGGGCCTAGGGGCAGGGAAGAACTTCCGATTCCCATAACATATCATAATCTTCATAAAGGGAAAAAAATCTTTCTTCTGCATCCCCATATTAGCTAACATAGAGCTGAGAACATTAGTAAGTAAAACTATTTGTTAGTTTTAATAATCCATGTATTTATATAAGCATTTAGTGAAGCATGTATCTGTATAATCATGTATCTGTATTTAGTGAACCATGTATCTGTATAAGCATTTATTGGTATGTTGGACAATATATTATAGTAGATAGTTTACTGGGTATGAAGTAAAGATGAGGCAAATCCTAATCTAGCCTCTGATGCCTAATATTTCCATAACATCATAAAAGTGATTTAATCTGTTCAGGTCTTGGACAACTCTCTAAGACTTAGTTGCTAAATTGTGAGTTGCAGTTTGTGTTCTTAGAAGGTGTTCCCCACACTGATGTAATCAGATTGTTCAGTTATGCTGTAACATATCATATATCTAGTGAAATATGTGTTTGTGTTTCAATAAAGTCAAAGCTGTTTATTTTTTACATCCATTCAGAAAGCAAGTAAGCTATATTTTTGGCAACCTACAGAATACTAAAACTAAGTTTTCTGTTCCTTCTCTTCTGATTTCATCATTTTCCATAATGGGTCATAGAAGCAGGCAATTTTCAAGCTCCACAAACTGAGGGGGAGATAGTCTTCTTTTAATATCACTTAGTTTTTAGTTTTTTTTTTAATTTTCATTCTAGAATGATGATTTATGCTTGCTCGGAGTTCTAAGCATAGCAGACCTGAGGCCTGAAGTTTTCTTTTCAGTCCCACACACTGTAGGAAGTCTGTATCTTATACAGGTCTCTGTGCTGCTATTCCTAACAAACTCAGCTTTCACCTGGACAGAGAAGAGGGGCAATGAGTGAGTTATAGTCAGTTGGGTATTACCAGGTTGGTGGAAGGGAAACAATGGTAGCCAAAACATGGTGGAAAATATGAGCAGACATTTCTGGACTTCAGGGATTAGACAAACTGATAATAAATGCCTTTCACAATCGGATGCCTCTTTCCCTTTCTTTTCTCTTCTCTTCTTTTCTCTCCTCTTCTCTTCTCTTCTCTTCTTTTCTTTTATTTTCCTTTCTTTTCTTTTTTTTCTTTTCTTTTTTTCTTTTTTACATGAGGAGAATTACAGAACTTTCTTCTGTGGAAGTTGAAAGTGACCAAAGTGGTTGTTCAGTCTTCCTTCTGTAAAATACCTAACAAGCAGTCACTGAGGCTATTTGGAGATCTTATATAAGGGATAAATCAATTCCAGAGGCAGCCTATTACACCTTTAGGCAGCTCTAATTGTTAGGAAGTTATTGCTTGCATCAAAACTAAATTTGCCCCTTTTATATTTCTATCGAAATCTCCTATATCTTCCCTTTGGGACCAAGAAGCAGAAGCTTAATTTTCTGTCTGTGTAATAGCACTTCAACTATTTCAGTCAAATAATTCTCATTTGGCAAGGATTTGAGGCCCTTTACCAATCAAATTTCCTTCCTCTGAATGCTTTGTAATTCACCAATGTCCTTCCTAAGACATGTTATCTGGAATGAAAGGCAATACCCCATATATGGTCTATTTAGGGAAGAGTAGGCAAGAAACACCTCTTCCTTGTTCCTAGAAGTTATGTTTCTCTTGATAGAATTAGGTTTTGGGGGGGCTATAAAATTTTGTTGACTTGTACATATCATGTGGTCCACTAAAACCCTCAGATCTTTTATGGACCAACTATTAGCCATGCCTCCCTCATCTTTCACTTTTAAAGTTGACTTTCAGAACTCAAGTGTAAGAATTAAAATTTCTTCTTTCTTTCTCCTTCCCCTCTCTCCTAAGTAGTCATAGAGCTGCTTACTCATGGCACTGGGCAATATACTGTTTAGTCAGAGTCTGACACACATGTAGGCAAGTCTCATCTTGGACCACAAATCACTGACTATCCTTCTGCTTTACATTTCTTTGAGTATGGGTGACCGCCAAGCATTGATTCCAAGATGAAGGTTTCTATCTTCAGCATCATCCTTTGGGATTCCTGGGTTCTTAGTCAGAGATCAGTAGCAAGAGGAGTACTTTACTTCATCTACACCCTTCTCCAAGAAGATAAACACTTCCACGAAAATAAACCTAAGCTATGCTCCAGATAGCCAGAAATCTTGGACTTTGAGGGATTTTCCTGGAAAATTCAGAGCTGATGTGAAAGTGAAATGCCTATTCAAAAGTCCCACTAAGAATCTCATGTTTAACATTTTAAGTATCAGCCTCTCAAGAGAGCATAGTAGAAGTTATTGGTCACTGGGTCATACTTAAAATCTTTACCATGCAACCCTTTTGAGCCTTTCATATTTGAAATTCCTCTTTAGTGGAGAAAATAAATAGCTCTCCTATAACTCATAAACCTTGTACATAAGTGCCTTTTTGATCCCTTTTGGGCAAAATTCAAACATGAGCAAAAAACTAAACTCCAAGGGATTCCCATCAGGTCTACAGGATAGTGATGAAAAGAGTGAGAAAGTATGAGAAAATACCTTGCTCTTTAATGACCAAGATCCTCTAGGATTGAACTGGTTGGGGTATGAGCTCAAAGCTGGGGCCCCATAGGAAAATGGGCATGCTTTAACCAAGAACTCAGTCCTGGTTTTTTATTACATTAAATTCAGCCAAATGTTCTATTCTTGTTGAAATTACTGTTTCATAAATTTGCATATGCTTTGAATATGTTTTGTCTGTGCCCATGTTATTGTGCCCAACACCCCCCCCAAAATACTATAAATGTTTTTGAAACAACTGTAAGGGAGAAGACTGCTTATTCATATCCCCCAAACTAGGTACCACAGAGAGAAGGTACAATGAAGGAAGAATAACATTTGAGATACCTAGAAATTCAAAGAAGATAAAATCCGATAAAGAAGCTGATATTCAAATCCACAACCTTAAGTGTCTATATGCAATGCCCAAATTAGGAACAAGAAACCATTGAAACCAAAAGTCCTCACACAAGGAGGCAAATTTGACCTCACAAGTTTCACTGTGACTTGGTGGAATGAAATTCACAACTAAGCTATGCATGTCAAAAGATATGATAGATAAAAGTGGGGTATAGTATCATAGCAGCAGGTGGTCACTAGATAGAGTGCTAGGCTTAGAGACAGGAAGACCTGAGTTCAAATCTGAACTCATATTATAAGCTGTGTGATCGTGGGCAAGTTACATAACCCTCTTTACCTCAGTTTCCTCATCTGTAAAATGAGCTGGAGAAGGAAATAGCAAATCACTCCAATATCTTTGCCAAGAAAACATCAAATGGGGTCACAAAACATCAGACACAACTGAAAACAACTGAACAAGGAAAGAACAAAAATTTTGAAAGTATTATAAATTTTGAAGGTATGTTAACTTAAAGAAATTTAGGAGCCAAAGTGGGAAGGAAGAATTAGAGCCTGATAAAGAGATTTTAAGGTAAGGTCAATGAAGGGATTGATATATATACAGAAAAATATATGTGTGTATGTATATACACACACAAATATATACACAATACAGAAATTATATTTTTGTCATTGGTGTATATTACAGAAAAAATAGAAAATAGGTGAAAAGTTTGGGAAACAATAGAAGCCTAGTACAAAGGCATGATAAAGAAATGATGAGAGACTTCACTTGTCCATACATCTGCTAGAATTATCTTCCAATGTCAGAGCAGATAATAACTTCCTGACTTGTCTCAGGGATCATTTCATCCTTTAAAAGGCAGAGAAATGAAGGAGAAATTGATCTGATTCTTTATATCATGGTTGTTAGGAGAAGGGGGGCGACCAATTTGGGGAAGGAAGTGACCATTCCTGTCTAAAGTTCGTGATAGAAAAGGAGAGGAGATCTGCACATAGTCTTATATCAGTGGTTTTCAACCTTTTTAATGCCGTGATCCTTTAATACTCGTATGTGGCCATGTTTGCATGTGGGTGGACCCGTCTGGAAATGGATGGAGGAGCTGTCTTGGTTCCTAAGACTATCAGAAGTATGTGTTTTCCGATGGTCTTAGGCAACCCCTGTGACCCCTGTGAAAGCGCTGTTCAACCCCCAAAGGGGTAACGACCCATAGGTTGAGAACTGCTATCTTGTATGAACCCCTGATTTGGAAAAAAAAAAGCATTTCAAAATGGTAACAGGAAGGATATGTAAGATCTTAGCCCAGTGTCTGGATGCATATTAAGTGCTGAGTAAATGTTTATTAAATTAAATTGGATATGGATTAAATTGCTACAGAGGAAGCAAAGGGAATGGAGAGAAACCCAAGAAGGAAATTCTAACAATACACAGGGAAGAAAAATGGGACATATCTGAAGAGTTAGATGTGAGTGCACAGGGAACTCACTAGTTAACTTAGAATTAAGAAGCAAAGTATAGAAAATAGAATCAATGTCAGGCAACAGAATGACTATGAAAGAACAGCAGAATTCAGTAATTAAAAGTGTCATCAATGTTAAAGTTCCTATTGAACTGAGACTGGCAAGAGAAGTTAAGGATAATAAAAAGATTGCACATGCAGTAATCATCAGAAGTAGGAATTTAAGGCAGATTCTCTGATTACAGAGGCCCTGCTTTGTCTGCTGTATCACACAACTCCTCATTATGGGTGTTTCCAGGAACTTATATCATTATGTCTAACAGCAGAAAAGTTTCATATATTTGAGGTTCCCTACATGCATGTACCATCTTCTGTCTTCATATATCCAAATTTACAATAGAAAATAAAATTATTTTTAATAGTACGAGGCAACATGGTAAAGTAGAAACAAACCCTGTACTCAAACCCTGGCTTTGAAACCTAAGCCTAAAGCTGACTAATTTTGTAACCTTGGGGAAGTCACTTGAACTCTTTGAAAGTTTGTTTTCTCAATTGTAAAATTTGTCATTAACATTTATTAAGCACCTACTATGTGCTAAGCATTTGTATTACACACTGGAATGCAAAGAAAGGCAAAAGACAGTCCTTGTCCTCAAGGACCTCCTAATCTGATAGGAGAGACAACATACACATAACTATGTTCAAACTACACACAGGATTATTGGGATATAATTAGAAAGCACTAGAATTAAGGGGCTTCAGAAAGGCTTCCTATAGTAAATGGATTTTTAGCTGGTACTTGAAGGAAATCAGAGAAGCCAGGAGACAGAGGGGAAAAGCGAAGGAAGTCCCGGGACTGGAGGCAAATAGAGAGTAAGCCTGGAGATGAGAGATAGGGTGTTTTCACTGAGAAACAGTTAAAAGGCCATTGTTACTGGATTTCAAAATAGGAATGTGTGAGTGTGTACGTGTGTGTGTGTGTGTGTGTGTTGTGCAGGGTATAGGAAGACGAAATGGTGTAATTGGGGGAGGGTACGCTAAGAAGGGCTTTGAATGCTGGAGTGTTTTATATTTGATCATGGAGGTGATAGGTGATAAGACCATTGGATAGGTGATGGAGTTTATTGAGTGGTGTGTGCATATGTGTGTGACATGACTTATACTTCAGAAGTGTCCCTTTGATGGCTCAGTGGAAGATGTACTAGAATGGCAAAAGATTTGTGGCAAGTAGACTGACCAGGTAACTGTCACAGTAGTCCAGGTATGAGGAGAGGAGAGCTTGCACAAAGACAGTGGCAATATTAGAAGAGAGAAAGAGGTCCATGCAAAAGATGTTACGAACAAACGATCAATAGGACTTGGGAACAGATTGGATAAAGGGAATGAACAAGAGTAAGGAGTCAGAGATGATACCTGGGTTTTGAGCTTGGGTCCTCCAAGGATTATGGTACCCTGCAATAACAGGGAAGCTTGGAATGAGGGATCTTATAGGATCTCAGACTTGTAAAATGCATTGTAGATTGTTTAATCTTGCCTATGCCTCAAGAAACATTCCTTTAACATCAGCCTTCAAAGATGTTCATACAATATGTATCTCATATTCCCACCCTCTGAGTTGTTGGTTGCATACCTTTTGGAGAAGAGTCAGGACTCTCTTGGAGTCTGATCCCAGCACCTTAGGGATCCTAAGCTTCCATGGGGGAGAACACTGTTATGCAGCAATACAAATGTTACCTGGATACTTCACCAGCATGAATGAGCTAAATTCATTCTGTCACAGAGAATTGATATCAGATCCCTTTTCTGAAGACATCTGTTTAGAGAAAGAACCCCAAATGCCTGAGAAGGGGATGGAATTCATGGAGGTAAGAGAAGAGCATAGCAGGAGAAGGAAGCTGAGTCACTACATAAAATCACATTTTCTGTATAAAGTTGAACATACTTAATTTGTATCACCTCCAATGTTTAGTAGTTTTGAGACGAAAAGCATATCACAGAACACGACTGATCCTCTGTTTTCTGTTCTGAGCTATCTACCTCACAGACCTGTTATATGTGTCAAATTAAGCTGTGCATGTATGTAATATGCTTTGTATGACCATGATATCTTGGGAACTTGTCACAGAGAAAGTGACATGATGAGCAGTTTGCACTAGGGTATTAGTGATTTAATGTTTTATCACTCCTAGAGCACCATGCTTTGAAAGATGGAAAGGAAAATGAATAAACTAACAACAGAATAAGAACTGCCTGTGTTGTGATGAGAAAAGCCCTTCACAAATGTTAAATTATTAAGATATATGGTAAATTTTAGGTGGTGGCGGAGGCTAGATACTTAGCCCCTAAAATCCCCTCCAGATCTCAACCTTTGATCCTAGAATTCTATTCACCTCAGTCATTCCATGCTTACTAGTCTGTTTCCTTGGATATTTTTGAGCCATAGTGTGCATTCACCTTCTTCCACTTCAGACAGTACAACTTTCACTTGACCTCATCTGGCCTTTTCTCTAAACTATGCGTACCCCCTTATTAGAACTAATGAGCACTTCATTGAAAACTGAGCATCCTAATAAACCCCTATTTTCCTGAATAAACTTTCAAGGAAAAAAAAACTCCAAATGAAAGTACCTGGGAGTCTCAAGTTACTGGCAGCCTTATTAGTTTAGAGGGTGAAGAGACCAGGACCAGATGTATGTTTTTCTGTGAGATGGATTGGGCTTTAAAACAGTACTGCCATCTGGAGCTACCCAGAGAAGCTTAAGGCTCCCGACATGTTGACCACTGCTGCCCTCTCCTGGACAAACTGAGGCGCCTACAGCTGAAATTTCCTTTCAAAGAGCATTGCATCAGGAACTAGTTATGCTTGTGGTTAGTCCTGCTGCAGTTATGAAGTGCAGCATTCTTTGAAAAAGACAGCACTGAATTTTCTCATGATTAGAGGCTGCTGAGGAAAGTGGGATGGCATAGACACCATGAGTCATGCTCAAGTGAACCAGGCCAGCATTTCTTGGCTGAGGCAAATGTGAAACGTTTCCAAGTTCCAAAATCTTTTACACGGTGTTAAGATACACATAAGTTTAAAAGATGACATTCATCACCTGCTAGTTATAGATATGAGGTTGTATTAATCTTGCCAGGGCTTGAAATCACTCACTATTTTCCAGGATAGGATTAACAGCAATCCAGAAAAATGCAGACTAGCTGGCCTGGTATGGCTTGTCTAGGCCAGGTCTTCTAGATTGGAACTAGAATGAAGGAATGAAGCAAAGGACAGACAACATGAGTTGAGCTCCAATTACATGCAGGAGGTGGGGGTTATGTTTTAGGCTATCAAGTAACCCAAGCTACTCACCAAAACGGAGACCTAACTTTTAACACTTGTATTTTTTTTCAGTTCCATTGCATCACTATATCTCCATAGAATTAAATTTGATAAAAACCCAGAAGGTAATGAAGAAGGCATAGTCCTCATGGGTGGGCTTTCACACATTAGAAATGAAATACAAAATCATCCTTAAATTGTGTAAAGGATATCAATGGAGAGATTTGTGACAGGAAAAACATAAACAAACATTGGACAGGTAAAATAGAAGGAAAAAGGGCCAGTGAATGGTCCTCACAGAGATGGTCAACATGTTCCATTGATAGCCACGGGATATGAAGAGATTACAAAAATGGCTCCAGAGAATTGGATAGACTCCTCGTGGTAAATTTATGGGGAATATGGGTGAAACTTTCACAGTATGGGCAGGCATGATGAAGTGAAGGGAATATCCACACAATGAACACAGAGGTCCCCTGGAGTATTGGAGCAAAGATTCTAATTGATGTCCTTAATGCTTGATCAACAGGGACAAAAGATTGCTACCCTAGAATCCTTTAGTCTTTTCTTGCTATTGTCACTTCAGCTCTTCTGTTATCTCATTATGCCAACAGACCTTACAGAAGCCAAATTTCCAGGGCCTATATTGAACCTGGGTCTATCTCTAAAGATAGCCTGGGAAAATGAAAATGTGAAGATACTGGAAATGCTTTGTTTCCTTTCATTACTGCAAAATGAGAACTAAAAAAAGTGATATGTTGCCCTAAAGTGATGTCTACTCTGTTATGGAAAAGTGGGAGAGCATAGGTTGGAAGAAACTTCAATACTTGTCATATTAAAAGGTACAGTAGGGTAGGGAAAAAAAAAAGAAATGAAGTACATACAATTCTATATCTAAAAGGGGAAATGAGGGTGTTCATTATGGAAAATAGAGCCAAGAGGAATTTTAAAAAACTTAAGGGTAAGTTGGTTAGGTGCAATCATATGCATAGTAGAACATATTTTCATAAAATGTGATGACATTTTTGTAATACTAGAACTCACTAAAGGTTTCTGCCATTAACTTTTGGCTTATGGGTAGAATGGAGCATGAGACTACCTGATTTGGATTGGGTCTATTTTTTATTTGATTTGATTTTTAGCTTAGGCAAGTGCAAAGTCTCAAAATTCCACTGCATTTCTGGAACTGACATTTTTTTCATTAATGTTTTGCCTTCAGGGTTCACAACTGAAACTCACCAGAAGCTCATGTTTTTTCTAGTCCATTTTTAAAATGCCTAAATGAAGAAAATAGCAGCACAAAATCAGTGGAGACATCTTTTTATATATAGTTAATGGTTACAAATATGATTGCACATGATCCTAAAAATAACCTTGTGAAGATAGCAAGGGTGGGGTAGATATTTATTTACCCAAGACTGAGTTTCAGGGAGTTTGGGCCCCATATATATTAGCTAAAACCATAACTACGGCAGGACAATTAGGGCTATGCTCGGATAGTTCAATTTAGAGGGTCCTAATAGAATCTGCATTTCATCAACAAGTATAAACAACAGAGCCAAGCAACTTCTTGGGAAGAAAAAGTATTAAAAGATTTTTAAAACTACCAAATAAGTGGCTGGGATGAGTCCCTTCCCTAGTCTGTCCTATCCCCTCCACTGCACACCCACCTTTACTGAGGATGCATTGTGCTTCTTTGTTCCAGGGGACAATTTGTAGTAATTTCCACTGGCATGAACATTCCTAGTTATACATCTTCAGATGCTGTCTCTTTCTTTATCAGTGAGCACTGAGAAATTGAAGTCAACATAAAGGTAACATCTAGGAATTAATATGAACTATGGAAAGTGTTTAGAAAAAAAAATAAGAGGAAGTAGTCAGTCACCACAAAGGATTTGAGATGAAGGTGGAACCATGGAGACAGGTATTCCAGTGCTTCTCTTAGACTTTTTCATTTTCTCCCTTCAGAAAAGGTTTGTGGTAGTTCTTACACAAAGATTAATCAAATCAATTAATGTGACCGAAGACTGCCTCTGCCTCCAAATTCCCCTCTCATCAGTTTGTCATTGATGCCTGCATTTCACCATGAAAAATTCATTCTTTTGGGTTAAGACCGAGGGTGTGCTGGCAAATGCTTATATAACCAGCTCTCCAGAAAAATAAAGCACATGCATTAAACTTTTAAATTTAGTTTACATTATTAATATTTTCTTCATCATTTTCTTAAGTCTAAGTAATCAGTCAACAAAACAATAAATCAAGTCTTGATTTGCAGCACTGGTCAATTTCCCAGGTTTAAATGCTCACAATGAAAATTTAACAATCAGCTCTTGAGAGCCATAAGGAATTAGTTCCCATATGCTCCCATATAAGACTCAGGTTTCTGCTAAAATATATGATTATTGGAAGAAGAAATGGAGAACCCAATTTAATTAATGCTTCAGTGTGAATTAATATTTCAGACAAATGGGCTGGAGAGGAAGAGGCATTTAACAGGACTGAGAAGAGGAACATGAAAGAGGATCTTATCCCTAGACTCAGTCCCCATTGCCATAGACAAGGGGTGGGGAATCTGCAGCCTCAAGGTGACATGTGGCCCTCTAGGTCCTTAAGTACAGCACTTGACTGAATCCAAACTTCACAGAAAAGAACCTTAATAAAAGGATTTATTCTGTGAAGTTTGGATTCAGTCAAAGGGCCACACTTGAGGACCTACAGGGTCACATGTGGCCTCCAGGCTGTAGGTTCCCAACACTCTATCATATAAAATTCTTTTTTTCCAAATAGGAGTTTAATGATAAAGGAGGAGAGCTCAGAATGATTATTTTCAAGACCAGAATGGGATCTAGGCAAAACCATGAAATAAGGAAGTTTTAGTTCCTCTCCTTCCTACTAGTACTATTGTTCTCTCCACCAGTACTTTCATGTTCTGTGCTGCAGCTAAGACATGCAGAAGACAGAACGCTAGATTTAGAATCAGGAAGATCTGAATTCCAATCTAGGCTCAGATCCTTACCAGCTATGTGAGCCTGGCCACTGTGACTTAACCTCTGTTTGTCCGTCCCTTAGTTATAAAATAGGGATAATAACAGCACCTACCTCAGGGCTGTTTTGAAGATCAAATAATATAATATTTATAAAGCACTTAGCACAGTCTGGCACATATAGTAGGTACTATATAAATGTGTATTCCTTTCCCCTTCCTCTGTGGGGAGGCAGAGTAGTAGAGTGTAGACTCTGGAGTCATGAGATAATGGATTTGGATCCTGACACTTTCCTTTATCACATGTGTGACCTTGGAGTTTGTTTAATCTCTCTGGGCTTCAGTCTCCTCTGAACATTGGACTATAAACTGAGAAGCTGGACATAATGACTTTTATCCTCCTTTCCAGGTATCATTCTCTGATTGCATGATCCTGAGAATTTACTAGCTTAGATCTTGGAGAAGATACATGAATAAGTCGTGTGTGGCATCAGCCAAATAATGACACCGTGATTTGTGATTCCAGCTACTAGTAAGCTCACACCCTTGGCAGTTCACTAAGGTTTGAAGTTGCTGAGTGTGTGCCAGCCTGCTTTGGTAAAGGCATTTTCTTCACATAAGGGCTTTCTATACCAAAGAAACTACAATTCTAGTCCATATCTTTATTATTGAACAACCATATCCAAGACATTAGTCAATGACTGAGAAGTAAACTAATGCATTTAGGCAAACACATATGATAGCGAATATCTATATTTCTAAAATATTTTAGGGCATTAGCATGCTGTCTCAACATTTTGCATTGAGGGAGCTGGAACCGCCAGATATCTGCTCAAGACTAGCCATCTGATGCTAGCAGATGTATTTATTTCAGTCTTCCATGTCCTTTCTTGAGAAAAGCAGGGATGTGGCATAAATGCAGCTAATAAAAGGAAGCAAACTAATTGAAACCCAGATCTAGGCTTGTGAGATTAAAGAATCACTTAATTGGATTTTACATGAATGGTTTGGTAATAAAAGGCATTTTGCTTTTCTCCATTTGTTTTGAAGACACCTACCTGGCAGTATGATGCAACAAATATTTCTAAAGTACCTTCTTTGTCTGAGACATTATTCTAGGAGATATAGATAAAAGCATTACAAAATATTCTCTGCCCTCAAGAAGTTTGCATTTTACTAAGGTAATACAACATGTACAAAATTTTTTAAATGAAAAGCAAATTCAGGGGGGTGGAAACCTTGACAATGTCAGGGGAGAGGATGACTAAAAAAGGCTTCCAATCACTGAAAGAATTCTGAGTGGCAAAAATGAGTTTATGTTTGTGTTAAGGTCTGTTTGAAGGCATAACAATGATGATTATGGCACACTGAATTTGGGGACCAAGCAGTGGTCCACTTTGACTAAGTTACATGAATGGGAGTAATATTAAATAAGGATGGAAAAGTAGGATAAAATAAAGGACTGCATTTATGCTTTATGCCAGAGGTAGTTGGAGAGCATTGAAGACTTTTGAGCAAGATATGATTAAACTTCTGTTTTAGAAATATTGATTTGGCAGCTGTAAAGAGAATAGTTTAGAGAGTAAGGAGACTAGAAGCAAGGAATCTGACTAGAAAGTCACTACAGTAGTCCATGTGAAAGGTGATAAGGATCAGAAAGTGGGCACATGAGAAGCGGTTGGATGCACACAAACTATAGAGGCAAAAAAAATTCATCTTATCCATTCATTTATCTGGACTTCAGTTTTTAGTCTCTAAAATAAGGGGCTGTCATTAGATGGCTCCAAGTGTACTTATCATCTTTAAATCTATTGATTCTATGAGTAGATTTGGAGAATGAGCAAGTTGTGAAATTGGATGACTAGAAAAGTCACACAAAAGTGTGTTGTGCCCTCAACAGAGAACAGACAGTTTAAAAAAAACAGATTTGGGGGAGAAGATGAGTTCCATTTTAGACATGGTAAACCTGAGAGATAGATGGACCTGTGAGGAGGTCCATCAAGCATCATTTGGACATGAGAAAACAAAGTTAAGGAGATAAATTAGGGTTATTTATGTAGATTTGGGAAATATGATAGAAACTGGAGCTTATGAGGAGATGGTAACTATTAGTGGACCCCATCACTCACAAGATTAATGGTATTCTACCTATACCTCATATAGGAGATATGTGTAACATTGTGGTTAGAATCATGGATCTGGAGGAAGGAATAGGAGTTTTTATGGTCCAACTCTGAGTCATCGAGTTGTGTGACCCTACGTAAATGACTTTTTCTTTTTGAACCTCAGTTTTCTTATGTTTAATATGTCAATAATAATACCTATCTCATAGGGTTGTGGCAAAATTCAAATGAATTAATGTAGGCAAAAGTGCTTGTATATAAAACACTAAATATAGAAAATGATCCATCTAATCATCATTATTACTATTATTTTTGTTATTGTTATTATTATATCATTTAAAGTTAGGAAAATAAAGAATGGTCTGGATAACTCAGTTCCCTATCATTTCTGACAACTACCAGAATTTCTTGCCCAGCTTTTGAAGGGCTATATGGCATTAATCAAGTTGTGCCCTTGTTGGCCACTAGTTTAGTTTAAACCACAAACCTGTCTGTCCTCACTTAAGAGTGCCTCCAGGCAATGAGGGAACATACCAGCCCCCCTCCAAAGATCTCTTTCAAGTAGCTGGACTGTTATTTAAGATTAGAAAACTTTGTTACATTGAAGGCAACAAATGTCATAATATTTTTGCTAGTTGCCTAAGAAGGAAAGACACAAATAATAGAATAGAGAAAATTCTGTAAGAAATTTTAAAAAGAATCAATCAGCAATCTTTGTTCAAGGTTTTTAAGCTGAAAAAGAATCAATTTACATTTATCAGAGAATCTCTCAAAATTATTTTCTTTTTTTGCTAAATATATGTTGATAGTTTCTATAGGATGTAGCTTTATTTTTTCCATGCCTCAAACATATCATGATTAAATATATCTTATCACTTTACAGTCAAAGATATTCAACCATTAATATCATAATGAATATCCAGTTGCCCATTTAACAGAATATCATATATATTATAAAGAACACACAGAGTTCATCTATTTGGTTTTTGGTTAGGGTGAAAATTCTGATTGATTTTAGATCTTATTTGGGAACGTGTGTGGTACTCATAGGCTTAATGTGATCAACCCAATGTAATCCACAAACAGAAGAACCTAGAACACATCATCATCTATAATGCATTACTTTTATTTGAACTCTGAACTGGGCATAATTGAAAGTAATGTAGAGGTGGAAGGTGGCTGTGAACAGACTATAATACGTTGTAATCAATTGCAGTGGAGGATTTGTGGTAAAAAGGGAAAAAAGTGACATGAAGAATATAATCAGAGAAATTTATAATTAGGGAAAAAAAGATGGACTCATCATGTTGTCAGAGATGACCCATGAGTAGCCCATATGTTTCCAGACCACTTAGCTATCCAAGCAATGTCAAAAGATCTAGAGGAAGACTCCCAGCAAGTTGGACTTGTCCCTTATTATGGTTTTATAGGAAAATATAAACAAGAGTTATACTAGATTGACAAGGGTAGATGGGCTATGATTTAAATAGTTACAAGTAGGGGTGGAATATTCAACTTGATGAAAACATAGATCAATTAAGAGAGATAGATGGATGTGTGTATTTAAATGCATACATCATATATTTGTTTTTATTTCCTCCACTAAAACCCCCACACCCATACCTCACCTTAACATGAAGGTGGCTCTCAGTTTTACAAAGCTATTCCTTTATATTACAAGTACTAAGCTATCTTCTTAGTTAAAGAACCACCCATGTCTCGATCCATAACCTCTCTTCCAAATTCAAACTTTTATCTTCAAATAGGATACCTATGATTTACCATTAGCAATTCAATTTCAACATATCCAAAATGGATGTATTGTCTTTTCCCAATCCTGCTTCTCTTTCCAAATCATTCTAAATTAGTAATTTTTGTTAATGGCACTCTCCTGTACCTAGTCTCTCATGTTGTAATCCGAGTGTTATTTTTTACTTTTCCTGTTTTCCTCATCTCCCATATCCAACCAGCTACCTAGTCTTATTGTTTCTACTTCTTAGATTTCTCTTCCTTCCACACTTTCCTCTCTACTTATGCTACCATTATTCTAGGTTAGCCTCTCATGACTATGCAATACTCTATTCAAGCAGCCTCTTAGGAGATCCTCTTACCTCCCTCTTTCTATTCAAATAATTCCAAAAAATTTTCAAGAAGATCCTACAGTATTATGTGTTAGAGGCTATAGATACAATAGCAAAAACCTAAATAGTACTTGCCCTCAAGAAGCTTAAATTCAAGTGAGGATTAGGATAAGAAATATGAACAAAGATACATATTTCCAAATTAAAAATAAATATAATACAACATATAATAATTACAAATTACCTTCTGAAGAGGGGTGGCTGTCACTGATAACTAGGTATGGGAAAATGAAAATGACTATAAGAACTATGTGAGTTATTCTTAGAAATAATTAAGGAATTCTGAGGCAAAAGAGAAAGAATATTCTAGTGTTGAAGATGACCTATATAAAGTCAGAGATGGGGTATTGGATGTTAAAAAGGGAATATACAGGGAATAAGAACAAAAAATCCAGTTTTGTTTTGACATGAAGTACAAAAAGGTAAAAATGTGGAATAACTCTCAAAAGCTAAATTGGAACCCAACTATGAAGGATTTTAAATGTCATAAAGAAGATAGGTAGGTAGGTAGATAGAGAGTAGGATCTTGCTCTTACTATCTTCAGAATTTGTTGTTATATTTTTAATATGAGTATTTATATATCAGAAATCAGCAAATTCTATTGTATATGTATATACACACATACATGTATACATATGCATATATAATTTTCACAACAATTCTCTGAAATATCATTGTACTGATTTTAAAGTAGAAGAAGCTGAGGCAGACAAAGATTAAAATTTGACCAGAGACACATAGCTAATGTCTGAGGTTGGACTTAAACTCAAGCCTTTCTGATTTCAGGCCCAGAACTCTCTCAGGTGCAACACCCAGCTGCTTCTCAGACATAATGAAGACATGGTGGCAGCTATGTAAGTAGAGAAAAGAAGATGGATAGAAAAAATATCACAGAAATAAAATAAACAGGGCTTAGTTGAAAAGGGAGAGGTTTTGGGGGAAGAGAATGAATTCTGTTTTGAAACTATTAAGTTTGGTATGCTTATTGGATATCCTAGTGGTCATGTGTTGCATGTAATGGCTGATGGGGCTAGGAACTCAGGAGGGATATAAGAATGGAATATATACATTTAAGAGTCATCTGAATAGAGATAATAACTGAACCTCATGGGAAGGAATGGGATTACCAAAAAGAAGTATACAGAAAGAAGAAAGAGGGTCTAGGAAGGAGCCTCTGAAGCAAACAGGGACATGTATGATAAACCGGCAAAGGATAGTAGGCATTAATAATAAATCAATATTGGAAATATTGGAAGCTTTGAAAAGAACAGTTTCAATTAAGTAGTATGGTGAGAAATAAGACAACAAAGAACTAAGAAGTGAGTGGTAGATTAAATGGAGACAATGAGTGTAGATGGCTATTTCTAGGAAGTTGACAGTGAAAGGGAAGACAGATAAAGGATGATAATTTGAGAGGATGGTGATGTCAACTAAAAGGTTTTTGTTTGTTTTCATGGATGGAACAAATCCTGTGGTGTATACATTACTTCAACATTAAAAACCACTGGTTTATCCTCATTACACATAACATTTACTCTATGTTTTCAATAACCACTCCTTATTATAAGAAAGACTCCACTTATTATTAGAATTTCTTGTGTTTTTAATAGGAATCGATATTGTATTTTCTTAAAGGTTTTTCTGTATCTATTGATATTATCAAATGATTTTTGTTGTTGGTTTTTAACATATGGTCAATTATACTGATAATTTCCCCAATATTGACCCAATCCTGCATCTTTGGTATAAATCCTACCTTCTCATAGTGTATGATCTTTAATATACATTGCTGTAATCTCACTGAGTTTTTTAACTTTCACATCAATATTCATTAGGGAAATTGGCCAATAGATTTCTTTTTCTATTTTTTCTCTTTCTTAGTTCAGTTCTCAAAATAATATTTTGTTATAAAATGAATTTGGTAGGACTCTTTCTTTACCTAATTTTTCAAATAGTTTATACAGTACTGGAGTTGATTCTTATGCTTCCTTTCTCTTGCAAGCTTCTGCACTTATTGCAAGAATGGTTAAGGTGTTCAGATAGTGAATCCTGGCTTGCCCCTTACAATATTCTGACAATACTTTGCATAAATGGGAGTGGTTTCAAATCAAAACTGAACAGCAAGCACCCTAGCTTACCCAAGATGGCTGCTAGAACAGATTCTTTGATCTGCTTTTCTAAAGGAAAGCAACTCAAAAAGGGTTAATAATCGTACTTTAATCAAACACACACACACACACACATACATACATACATACATACATACATACATACATATCATTCACTTGGCTCAAGGAAAAAGCACCCTAAACCTCAGAAAATACAGACAAATTACAAGCAGACAAAAAATATAGAGAAAATAATACAATTCAACAGACCAACAGACAGGGCTTCTAGCTGTTTGACCACAATATACATACAATGTTCGTTACCAGAGAGAGAAACACCAACATTTAGGTGTTTAAAAGTTGTAAAACTCATTGGCTACCCAGAGTCTCATCTGACCAAATCACACAACTCTTCCCATAAGTGAGCCCCAAAGTAAAACCTCACATCAGAGGTATATATAGCCTCCTCTATAGTCAGAGAACATCACAACCTTCTGACCCACTGCCTAATTGCAAAGTAACAAAAGGTGGGCCTTGGGCTACTTCCCTGGGTATATCAGAGTCATGGTGCACATCGTCTTCATAGGAACAACTTTCTTAGCAAATTGAAGGCTTATTATTATACAGTCCAAATATGGATGTGGATAAGTAGTCCAAATACAATATATGTCCACTGAGATTTTTTTTTCATCTATACTAAAGTTCCAGGGGGAAACAGGACCTGATGGAATGAAGCAATTGGTGATGGCTATCTGCTTTCAGATAGAAGAATGTTTTGCCCATTTTCTTTTTAATTTTCTTTTGTGTATGTGTTAGCAACATGATCACAAACTCAGTATTTAAGTCTATGGTAGCTTGGAAAGAAAACTGAGAAAGCAAAAAGGAAGCAAGTATAGAGGGGCAGAGTTAAATAACACATATACATATATGTATGAATTTTATATAGTATATATCACATTCCATATTTAATATTTTATCAGTATTTCATCTCATAAACTTTCATCACCCAAACATCTCATAGGTTATGATTAATCTTTAAGATTAATTTATCTGTGAGCCAAAGATGAAATGCATTGCCATTTTTGGAGAGGATTCTACTTGTCTATAGGTTTTCAGATTTCCTGTGGTCAGAGATGATACAGTTTGTTTAAAAGGAATATGAAGCCCATAAGCAATGAGTGGTCTGATTGGGTAGATGAAATAAAATGGCACATGGTGTTTATCTCCCATATTTCACCCAAACCTCTCTATTTTTACTTATGCGGTAGCATATATAAACTGAGACTAAAAGAAAATGCTGCACAGGTTTTACTCCACACATGAGCAAGCATTTATTTAGCATGGATTTTTATTTTTGTATGCATTATGTTAAAGGAGGAGAGGCACATTTGAGATCACATTTGTGATTTTTTACAAGTCTCTGCAGTTTAAAGTGATATTTCCTTCTTAGTGGATTTTAAAAATGAAAGTAGTTTTCTGAAAGTAATTTAGAATTTTTATCCCTCCCTATTCTCATTTTGAATTTTCTCCCTTTTGCTTTACAGAATATTTTTTTCACAATATAGTTTCTGATATCTCCATCTTAAAACCACTGCCATGGGATTTTTCTCCCCCATAAATGATTAAACTGTGTACCATTTGATTCAAAAGGCATGGTCAATTGTGGTTATCAGGATATAATTGCCTAAAATATTATTGACTGCTCAAAAAACTTGAAGTGATGTACTATTGACTAACTAGCTATTTAATGAAACAGTATGACACAGTGAATAGAAATCTGGTCAGGAAGACCTAGAATCAAGTATTCCCTCAAGCACTTATTTGAAATGTTAACATTGGCAAATTTTTAACATTTGCTTGCCTAAGTTTTCTCATGCATAAAGAGCATAACAATAATATCAACTTCACATTTGTTTTTTAAACTTTGAATATATAAAACTTAAAGTACTGCATAAATCTGAATATAGTTCATAGCTACTTTATATTTTAGTTACTGCTTGACAGATTATGCCTATATTACGCATTGTAATGAATTTTTAAATATATTTCATTAAATATTTCCCAATGACATCTAACAATTTAACATTAATTTTTTAACATTTTGAGTTCCAAATTCTCTCTCTTTTTTTTACCACCTCTCTTCCACCTTGAGAGGGCAAACAATATGACATCAATTATACAAGTTAAGCCAGGCAAAATATTTTCAATATTAATAATGTTGAATAAAACATAAAACAAATAAAAATAGAGAAAAAATTAAAAGTGTGCTTCAATTTGCATTCAGATTGTGTCAGTTTGCCCTCTGGAAGTGGATAGCATTTTTCATCATGATTCCTTTAGAATTGTCTTAGATTGCTGTTTTGATTAGATTACCAAATCTTTTGACACTTTGTCATGCCTAAAATATTGCCATTACTGTGTATGATGCTCTCCTGGTTCTGCTCACTTCACTTTGCATCAGTTCATATAATTCTTCCCAGGTTTTTTTTCTTCTGAAACTATTCAATTTGTCATTTCTTACAGTGTAATAGCACTTCATCACAATCACATACCATAACTTGTTCAGCAATTCCCGCAGTTGATGGTCATCCTTTCAATTGCCAATTCTTTGCTATTATAAAAAGAGCTACTATAAATAGTTTTGTACAAATAGGCTCTTTCTCTTTCCTTTGATCTTTTTGAGACACAAATGTCATAGTGGTATTCCTGCATCAAAGATTAGGCACAGTTTTGTTTTGTTGTTGCTGTTTGCTCTTTGGGCATAATTCCAAACTGTTTTCCAGAATGGTTAGACTAATTCAGAACTCCACAAAACAGTGCTTAGTGTCCCAATTTTTTTTCACATCCTTCCTAGCATTTGTAATTTTCTTTTTCTGTCATGTTTGCCAATCAATAGTTATTAGGTGGTACCTAAGTTGCTTTAATTTGCATTTCTCTAACCAATAGTGATTTAGATTTAGATCTTTTTTTAAATGTGCCTATTGATGACTTTGTTTTCTTCATCTGAAAATTGTTTGTTCATATCTTTTGATCATTTATCATTTGGGAAATGGTTCATATTTATATAAGTTTGACTCACTTTCCTATATTTTTGGAAACTTGCTGTAAAATATTTTCACCAGTTTCTTTTATCCCTTCTAATTTTGAGCTGCATTGGTTTAGTTTGTGTAAAAGTTTTTGGGTTTTTTTTTGTTTCATCTAATTAAAATTATTCATTTTACTTCCCATGATCCTCCCTGCCTCTTGTTTTATCACAAGGTTTTCCCCTATGCATACATTTGATGGGCATATTGTCCCATGCTCCCCCAATTTCCTTATGATATTATCATTTATGTCTACATTATGTACCCATTTTGAACTTATTTTGGTATATGATGTGAGATGTTCTATGCCTAATTGTTTTTTAACATACTGCTTTGTAGTTTTCCTAGGTTTTTTTAGATGATAAATTATTACCATAAAGCTTGGATCTTTGGATTTGTCGAACACTAGACAAGTATGGTAACTTAATACTGTGTATTGTGCGATGATCCAAGACAATGCCAAAAAAAAACTCATGATGAAAAATGCTATCCACAGCCAGAGAAAGAACTAATGGATTCTGAATACTGATTGAATTATACAATTTTCACTTCATTGTTTTCATAGCTTTTTCCCCTCCATTTCTGTTTCTTCTTTCACAATATAATATGGAAATATGTTTTACATGATTGCACATACATAAACTATATCAAATTTCATATCATCTTACTGAGGAGAGAGGGGAAGGAGGGAGGAAGAAAATTTTGGAGCTCAAAATCTTATAAAACTGAATGTTAAAATTGTATTTATATGTAATTGGAAAAAATGCAATGAAAAAATGTGTATTGTATACCTAATCCCTTTTACTCACTACGAATTAGTTTCTTCACTGGTACTAGATTGTTTTGATGATTACTACTTTGTAAAATGTTTTTTATTTTTTAATTAAAATATGAATGTGATGGAATATTATTGTGCTATAAGAAATGGGAAGGAGATGGACTTCATACTCACCTGGAGAGGCTTATATGAATTGATGCTGAGTGAGAAGAGCAGAACCAGGTAAAATTTGTACACAGTCACAGATACATCATATGTGTGATGACGGATTTTGAAAAACTGGACGCTTCTCAGCATCACACAGTTAAAAGACAACTATACAAGTCTCAGGATGGAAGGAGATGTCTACATTCAGAGAAAGATGCAGAAAGATCAGAGTTTAAACGGAGACTGAAGCAATGCATGCTATCATTCTTTTCGATGTTTGGCTTTTGTTTCTCTTTTCTCATTGTTCACTCCATTGGCTATAACACCTACACAACCAGACGATTGTACAATGTGAAGGAGTTTGCAGATCCTATACATGA
>CM053595.1:199476910-199499072 GCA_028646575.1 Pseudocheirus occidentalis | reverse complement strand
AAAAAAACATTAAAAAATTCCCAATTATGTGTAAAATAATTTTAACAATTTTTTTTAAATGTTGAGTTCCAAATTCTTTTCTTCCCTGTCCTCTGCATACCCATCTGGAGAAGGCAAACACTTTGAGTTCTTTTGTTATTTCTTTTTTTTCTTTTTTTGCTTTTTGGAGGGCAGTTGAGGTTAAGTGACTTGCCCAAGGTTACATGGCTAGTTTTTGTGATTTGTCTGAGGCTGGATTTGAACTCAGGTCCTCCTAACTACAGAGCCGGTTCTCCATTCACTGCACCACCTGTCACCCCAAGCACTTTGATTTCTATTACATGTGTGAGATGAGATCATGCCAAACATATTTCCATATTAGACATAGTACCAAAAACAAAACAATAAAAATAAAGTTATAAAGAGTATACTTCAATATGCATTCAAGTTCATCAGTTCTCTTTCTGCAGATAGATAGCATTTTTTTTTATCATGGGTGATTGGGACTTGTCTTGGATCATTGTTTTGATCAGAATTGCTAAGTCTTTCACAGTTGACCCACCAATTCTTCAGGATTAAATTATTTAGTTTCCAATTAAATTTTATTATTTATTCAATTTAACTTTTATTGTACTATGGTCTGAAAAGTATTGAATTTCTGTTTGCATTTGATTGTGATATTGTTATGCATAATACAGCATCAATTCTTGGGAAGATGACATGGACAGCTAAGAAAAAAAAAGTATCCTTATAGCCCCACTCAGTTTTCTCTAGACGTCTTTCAGATCTAACTTTTATAAGATTCTTTTCATCTCTTTAACTTCATTCTTATTTATTTTAAGATGAGATTTATTTAGATTTTAGAAGGGCAGGTTGAGGTTCCCCATGAATATAGTTTAAGTTTACTTCCTCCTCTAATTCATTTAACTTTTCCTTTAAGAATCTGGATGCCATAACTTTTGGTGAATAGATATTTGGTAATAATATTACTTTATTCTTTATAATTTCTTTTATTAAGTGGCAATTTCTCAATTTATACCTTTTATTTAGGTCTATTTTTACTTTTGCTTCATCTGAGATCATGATTGCTACCCCTTGGCCTTTTTTTTTTACTTCAATTGAAACATAAAAGGTTGTGCTCCAACAGAATTTTAACTCTGTATGTCTTTCTATTTCATGTGTGTGTGCATGCATGCACATGTGGATGTGTGGATGTGTGGGTTTAAAACATATTATTGCATTCTGTTTTCTTATCCATTCTGCTATCACCTTCCATTTTATGGTTGAGTTCACATTCACAGTTATGACTACTAACTTATTCTGTTTTCTTCTCTCTCTCTCTCTCTCTCTCTCTCTCTCTCTCTCTCTCTCTCTCTCTCTGTCTCCTCCCTCCCATTCTCTTCCTTTCTCTCTCTCTCCCACTATCTCCTTCTGTGTCTGTCTCTCCCCTACTCCTTCTCTAAAACATATTTCACTTCTGACCACTGACTTCTTTTATTTGACCTCCCTTTTATCACTTCCCTGACCCTTTTCCTCTTTCCCTTCTACTTCCTTATTGGTTAACATAGATTTATATTATCAATTGAGTGTGTATATTTTTTTTCTCTTCCTTCTTTGAACTAATTTAGATGTGAATGATGTTCAAGTGTTGCCTACCCCCCCATTTCCTCCTCCACTGTAAAAGCTCTTTCTTGTGTGCCTCTTTTATGTGAAATAATTTCCCCCAATCTTCTTCTTCCTTGCCCCTTCTCCCAATGCATCCTTCTTTTTCACCAGCCATTTAAAAAAAATCATTCCAACATAACCAGCTCTTTCTCATGCCCTCTTTCTATGCAGATTCCTTTTAAATGCCCTAATAATGATAAAGATCTCAAAAGTTGCATATATGATTTTCCCATATAGAAAGACAGTTTAAATTTATTGAATCATTCTGATTGCTCTTTCAGTTTACCCTTTTTTATACTTCTCTTGAGTCTTGTGTCTAAAAGTCAAAATTTCTATATAAAATTTTTTTTAAATCAGGAATGTTTGAAAGTCCTCTATTTTGTTAAATATCCATTTTTCTTTTGAAAGATTATCCTGAGGGACAGCTAGGTGGTACAGTGAATAGAGCACTGGCCCTAGAGTCAGGAGGACCTGAGTTCAAATTTGACCTCAGATACTTAACACTAACTAGCCATGTGACCATGTGTTTACCACAACCACAATTGCCATCTAAAACAACAACAACAAAAAAAGAAAATGAAAAATTATACTGGTATTTTTTTTTGGGGGGGGAGGATGGCAGGGAATTTATTCTTGGTTATAATCTTAGATGTATTGCTTTCTGGAATAATCACATTGCAATCACATTCTACTCCTTTAAGGTGGAAACTGCTGTGTTTTTTATGATCCTGATAATTTATAAAATATGATGGCTAGCTCCTTTCTTTCACCACATATTTCAGGTAATTCAATATTTCTTGAATTGCCTCTCCTTAATTTATTTTCCAGGTCATTTCTTTTTCTGATGATATATTCCACATTTTCTTCTTTTTTTATTCTTTTAACCTTGTTTCATTTTTTCTTGATGTTTCATGGAGCCATTAGTTTCCACTTGACCCATTCTAATGTTTAATGAAGTATTGTCTTCAGTGAGCTTTTGTACCTCTTTTTCTACTCGACCAATTCTGCTTTTCAAGGTGCTATTTTCTTCATTATTTTTGAGTCTCCTTTACCAAGTTGTTAATTGTCTTTTCATATTTTTCCTCCTTTGTTCTTGTTTCCTTACCTAATTCTTCCTCTACCACTTTTATTGGAGAATAAGATCTAGAAAAGAAAATGGCAAACCACTCCAGTATTTTTCTCAAGAAAACCCCCAAATGGGGTAATGGATAGAGGGACATGATTGAAATGCAGCAACAAGTGATATCTTCCCTTTTGAAACTGCTAGTGATAACTGCCCATTTCTCTAAATCATAAAACTTTTTTCAAAAGTCATATACTGTCCTTATTTTTAATATGCCTAAGATCAAAAGATTTCTTATTTTTCTGTATCCATTGCTTGACAACACATTTCTCTACTTTATTTAGCAAATCAATCATGCAAGTATTTATACAAGCAATATACAGGAATTCCCCAAAGTCTTAATGCAATTTATTACACTAAGAAAAAAAATCTTCTCCAAATCATATTATAGATGAGGAACTGAGGTAAATAGGGTTAAATGACTTGTCTAGGTTCACATAGCTAGAAAGTGTCTGAGGCTGGATCTGAACTCATGAAGATGAGTCTTCCTGATTCCAAGCCTAGTGTCATTGTCACTTAGATATCACTTAATCTCTTGTTGCTGTTATTGTTTTGGAAGAAGCAATGTAAATTACTAAATTGTAATGTAGATCTTCCCTGCCCCTTACTAAGCTTAAGGGAATTTTAAGACCTTCCCTGCTTTGAAAATATACCCTGTCACCTTATGGGCTGAATGTAATCACATGGAGTCTTTGGTGAGAGGAGTTTGCTAAAAAGGGTAGAGCAGAACCAACAGGAAGCTGGGAGTCAGAGCAGCTAGACATGGTGGGAGGAGAGGACACATCTGAAGGAGACAGGCTTGTAAATGTTGGTGTTTGCCACACGCTGTGACACCCAGTCTTGTGTTGGTTTGTAGGAGGGCTAAAGGATGGTGTGACTCTCTGCTACATTGTGGTGCATTAAATTCTATTTTGCTATGATGGATTCAGTTTCCTGGTGTTGGAATTTGTTTTTTTGGTGTCTTAATAAATGTTTTGCTTCTGTCTTCTATATGAAGAGTCTGTTATATTTTGTGATTGCACACTATGAAGGCATATTTATAGTGACCATTGGCACTGTGAATATTGCATCGGCACTACATGGAACCAGCTAATCATTTTAAAATTCCACAATACAGTGACAACATAAAATAGTACCTGGAAAATGACCTCTAAACTTTCTAATGAAGGGGGGAAAATAGATTAGATAATACAATGTGCTAATCATCAGAGGTCTTCCAGTGACTAACCAAAAAGCCCAATGAAGTGGGAAAAAAGATCCTGATGTATGTTTATACAAGTCCAAAATGGGGGAGGACTTTTTTTTGGTGTTTTAATGATGCTCTTAATTTTATACTCAGTGTATTTTCCTATAACTCCTTATGCACAAATTAGTTATGCTATTTCTCTGCTCAAATATATACATTTGTCAATATATATATATATATATATATATATATATATATTGTCAAATGTATACATTGTCAAATGTATTGACAACTCAAAGTCTTTTGCCTCTAGAGGAAGGCACTTAATAATCTGACACTAATCTATCTAACCTATCTCATGGTACTTCCCTCCACAAACTTTAAGCTCTAGGCTACATGGAATATTTGTTTCCAATACATAGTCTTCACTTTCACTTCTCCAAATCTTCGCATTTTTTGTTCCCTGAACCTGAAAGGCCCTGCCTTATTTTCCCAACTCTACTTGTTAAAGCCCTATCCAAAATGCATAGATCAATGACAATACTAGCTCTTCCAGGAAGTCTTCTCTACTCTTAATTGATCCTGTTCTTTCCCCCAGATAAAATAAAAAGTACTTTGAGTTTATTTAATGTATACTCATCCTCATTATTTGTATTATTTATTTATTGATGAATAAAAAATCATGGCTTAGTAGTTTACTGTGTATCGATGACTTTGCTGAGATTTAAAAATACAAAAAAGAAAAGCAAGACAGCCCCTGCTCTCAAGGAGCTCATGTTCTTTTAATAGATCGGATAACACAAATAAGAGGTTTCAAATACAAGTAAAAATAAAATGCCCAGACATTCTCAGAGTACACTGACAAAAGATACAGTAATTTGTCTTTTTCAATTTCATCTCTATTGATAAAAAAAAAACTGGTTCTAATGCTGGGCCATTTGATTGTCGCAAGGATTTTAAAGACTAGGACATTCTTCTTTTTCTAAGGAGCTTTAGTAGCTAAAACAGAAGGGCCTCCATGATGTCATGTGTGAAGTGAACCTTGTAAACTGTCCCACTTATCACAGGACTTTATTCACAATAGGTGCTTAATATGTGCTCAACCAGTACCTTTTCTTTTGTGAAGCTTATTGTCTATTAGGGAGAATAGAAGTCTATAACTGTAATGTTAACAATAGCTAACATTTAGGCATCTCTTTAAGGTTTGTAGAATAGATAGAAAGACAGATAGATAGACAGAGATTCAAACACAATTTAATTTGGTCACCACAACAATCCTAAGAGGTAGGAGCCATTATTATCTATATTTCACTGACAAAGAAACTGATGAGGGAAAGTTAAGTTACTTTCTCAATATCACCACACTGGAATGTGTCAGAGCAGAGATCTGAACTCAGATCTTCCCCACTCCAAGGGCAATGCTCTATACACCAGGTAATATGGTAAAAATTTTAGTGGAAACTATAAGTGGAAAGTATATGTGAAGTTCAAGGGTGGAAATCCTTATATGGGTAGGCTTTTGAGTTGGACTTTAAAGAATAGTAATTCCATCAGTAGAAAGAGGGAGAGAGAACATTCTTGTATGGATGTTTCAGTATCATTAAATTACTATTTTTCAATGGAAAAAGCACTAGATTTGGAACTTGAAGAACTGAGCTCAAACTTTTGCGCTGATCATTGATATTCTGTGACTTCATCTAAATCAGTTAACTTTGGGGGGCTTCAGTTTTCTAATCTGATAAAAATGAGGTGGTTAGACTAGATTACCTTGGAGATTCCTTCCAGTTTTCTTAACTTGCTTACCAAATTTTCCATTCATTTGCAATTACAGTCCACTAAGATTTCTAGTTTTCTTTTTAATCAATTGCTATCTAGTCACACATGTATTTTAGGTAGTTCATTAATATGCAGCTTATTGGGACCATGGGAGGGAAAGTGCAGCAAAGAATATTTTTTAAATTACCTTTTACAAATGAACATACTTTGTAATGCCAGAAAAAAAATTCCATAGTAAATCAAATTGCATTTCTTACTGTGAAATCTGCAATAAACAGTAACACAAAGAGAGAACACAGATGGAAATTAGTGGGCAGTTGATATTCATACATCCCAGTGTGGGAAATGGGACATTGAGCTGATATTATTGGACCTATTCTGAAAATGTGACTCAAGGACTTTTCAGTCCCAGAATCTTCTTTGTTTAGCAGGTAGGGCAACTACTATATTCCTTATTCACCAATTCACCAAAAAAATAAATTCCCTTTCATGAATCTGCTTAAAATGTTGGAAAAGTGTTTGTAAAAGTAACAATGTTTACTTACCAAGCAGTAAAAATATCTATCCTAATTGGGACTAGTCTTTCTGGTATCATGTGTGGAGGTGAGCAATAAATCTTAGCATATAGAGATACAGACAATTCAGAGTAAGAGCCATGAAGATAGGAGCTCCTGGGACTGAGCAGTAATGGGGAATACAATTTGGTAAATGGGGGAATAACAATTCTACTGTTGGTTGAGCATAGGGAAATTGATCTGGTAGTGATGAAAATTGCTATAGCACTATTCGACAGAACAATGAGAGATGGGAAATAGGGATAGGAATAAGTAACAAAGTAGAAAACAGTGAAGATATAAAAAAGAAGTAGGACAGCTTACATTAAACCAACTCTGTGACTTGTAAGGGTAGCACTTGGAAAAAGGACGTGACCAGTTAGCTATGTGAGTCTGTAACAGTGATGATATGACAAAGTAAAAAGGACATGAAATTTGGACTGAATGGATCTGGGTTTGAATTCCGACCCCATACTTATTACCTACCTGTATGACTTTGATGTCTCTAGCACTACATGATAATTTTCAGCTATAAAAACTCAGACTCATTTTTCTTGATATGTGGATACAATACACACACACACACACACACACACACACATACACACACACCAGGTATGTACATCTGTACACATTTTTCTAAAGAAATTTTATTCAATAGTCATTTTTTTCTGTAGAAATTTTAAATAAACACCTCTCTTGGAGATGTGCATCTATATAAAAATATGTGCATATTGCATTGAGAAGTAGCTATATGTTGCAAATCTGATATATTTTAGGAATATTTACATTAGGCTAAAATATTATTTTTCCACTCAAAAGATAATCTTCAATTATCTGGAAACTCACATGACAAAGTAAAAAGGACATGAAATTTGGAATGAATGGAACTGGGTTTGAATTCCGACCCCATACTTATTACCTACCTGTATGATTATTGATTTAAAAGACAGTTTCATTCTTCAATTCAATAGTTGTTGGCCACCTAATGTTCAAGATACACTGCTAGTTCAATGAATTGTTATATGTTTATTATTTTCATACTCCTAGATTAATCAGTTATAACACAACAAATGTATTTGGCTATGGTACTGAGAAAATAGACTTCAAAATGTATTGGTGGTCATAAATATATATTTTATTATATATACATATATTTGCATATGCATGTATGTGTTATGTATATGTGTATATCTCTCTATATAATATATAACATATGCATACATATATACATATGTATAAAGCTAGATATGATCTCTGAGAGCTTACCACAGTTACATTCTACTGGCCTGATGCTCCGTATTATTTTATTTCCGTGTTTGTTGTGTGGTCCTAGCTGCTTTTCTTTTGGGAGTGATAGTCAGGAACTTTTATTATGTGTTCATACCACCCTCCACCATCCCTAATCTTCTCACACAAATTACGTAAAAGAAGAAATGTGAAAGAGAAGATATGCCACAGGTTTGGTCAAGAACTACATATCTTATGGTCTATAATGGAACTGACATTTTCTTCCTTAAAGAAGGAATGTTTAAAGGAAACCAGAGAGAAAGAAGTGTATGCTTCAACCTTCATATTTTAATGCTCTGCAACATATTTTGTTTCCTGAGTATGGTCAAATTTCTAACATATCCCCCTTTGGACTTCTTATGTCTTAGGGAAAATGTCTCTACTGAGAAAGAACTACCAATAAGGAGGACTTTTGCTCTGGTAGGATACACAGCCTGGAAATCATAGTCATTTTCATAATAAATAAAGAATACTTTTGGAAAAATGTGTAAATGATCATTATTAAAATAATTCAAAGGAAATGGATACAGTTTTCTTTAATTAAATAAACATTTACATATGAAAAGATTTTGGGTTTTTTATATTTGGGGGATATACCACTTGAAATAGCATTAAATGTTTTTTAAGTAGCCACTTTGGGGGGCTTTCGCCCCCTATAATCTACTGTTGTTATCATAACTAACATAATGTAGTCTAATATTCCCTGGCCTTAAAGAATGGTTTGGACTTGATAAACCATTCTTTAGGGCCAGGGAATATTAGACTACATTATGTTAGTCTATGTAGTCTAATACATAGTATTCTGTATTATCCATTATTATTATACTATTATACATAGTATTATAATTATACATAATTATATATAGTATTATGTATTCCCTCTTCTTTGAAAAGTCCTACTCTTATGTATATAGACTTTTTAAATTGAACAAAACAAGTTAATTGTAGCTACTTAACAGTATAATAAAATGTAAGTGTGTTTCTCTATGTATATTCCCAAATAATGATTAGGTAAATGTGTTATATCCCATTTGCAGAGAAGAGACTATCCCGTTTCTTTTCACCTGTGGATAATACCTTTGGCTCTTACTACCAATGGAGCCAATCAATATTTATAACTTCTATCAAAGAGTAGCTGTCTCTGTGTAGTATTTGCATGGAATGGGTGATACATAAAGTTGGAAATAATAGAAATGGGCCTTATCCTCTCTGTGATTTTCAATTCTACCATGCTGTGTTGTTTTAAGTATAATATACGAGGTAGTGTGAAAATTTTATCCTCCAAAGCAGGAACCATGGTATAGCCTGGCCAACACAAACCTGGAGAGCATGAAAATGCATACCCATCTGCATTTCATGTGGCTTGCATGAAATCCCTTCTTATTACATCACCTTAATTTGAGCTTTCAGCAAGATGGTGACAGTTATGCAGACCTAGTAATGTAGTAAAACAGATAGCTATCACATCATGTAAAATCATTTGTTTGGGGAGATTTCTATTTTTTTTCTTTTACTGCTGGTGACCACCCATGCTTAAATGGTGTTTTGGCTACACTCCCATTGATGAGTTTTCCAAACCCCATCGGTGAACTGGCAGCTAAATGTTCTGCCACTGGCTCCCAGGCATTGCGAGTTCCTCCCCATTCCCCCCATCTCCCACCCTTATTTTTTCTATTCCCACTTGCATGTTTATCCTTCTTCACCTTGATTCCTGGAAAAGTCAAACATCTGATACTCAGGTCAAACTAGAAGGAAATGGCAATCCCAGCTGAAGATGGTACATAACTAGCTTTCCATTTAATGCTCTTGTTACAGATTGATCTTTGGTGTTTTCTTTCTGTGTTGCTCTGATTCATATTAAAAACAAAAAGAAATATTAACACAGAACTTTTAAAGGGTAAGTCAGGACTCAGTGACCTGCAATGACTAACATATTGCTCCATTTCTATCCCTTTGATTGAATACATAAACTGACATTAAATATATAAGAGTGAGTGTAGAGGACAAGAAAAAAGGAAAAATATGAAAATGCAAATTTTTATTCATCACACCAAAACAACATGCTGCAAGTTATTTAATTCAGGACTAGGCCTTATTTATATTCTCATCTCTCAAACTAAAATAAATAAATAATAAATAAAATAATAAAAAAAATCTAAACTACAGAGTTATTTTGTCTCATGATGTCTGTAGAGTAAAATAGTTTGGGTTTTTTTTTCCCATAAAAAGCTAAGTTGTTTCATATTTAAGTAGGCAAGTTCAAACATTTGGTATAGATGAAGGCTTGTCAGGCACATATATATATGTATGCAAATAATTTTCCATGATAGCTTTATAATAAATGGCATTTGATTTAAAACAGGTTATATTGGTTAGCTGATATTGGTTAGCAGTATCTACTCCAACTAAATAACAAAAATATACAATTTGAAGTAAAATGAAGCCTTTTTCCCCCAAGAGTTAATGAAAGGTTCCTGTTTGTGAATATTTGGCTTTGAAGTCCAAACCTCCTAAACAGAACCAGGAATTTACTGATGATTTATTACTATTTAGACAAGTGGCGAACAGAGAGTTACTATATAGAAATCCAACATTCCCTACCTGTCAAGGGGGCTTAGTGAATTTGGGAAGGCTGTCTCCTCTTTTCCTACTTCTTTCTAGATCTGTGTTTCTTGTATCAGGTTGGTCCAGAAAAGCATGGTGAAGGGGGCAGCTTGTTTTTTGATGTGCATCCTCTACTTCTGTGCTCCCCATCTTCCCTTTCAACACTTAATATAACTACTAGTGCCTTTATATTTCTCCCTTCACACACACACACACACACACAGACATAGATACACACACACACACACAGTTTCACCTCCATTTTCCCTTTCCCACCCAGGCTGCTCAGAACCTCAAATATCTGATTCTTTTCTTCTCACACACCCCCCCCAAAGTGACCTGTTTAATGTCCAATTCCCTTAAAGTCGGCTAGTTATTAAACTAAGTTTATAGTTGATAGGAGTTCAACATGTTTCGCCTCACAAATATCATCTGCCTTTTTCTAGCTGAGGGGAGACATAATTCTGGGTGAAGGGGCCCTTCCTGGAACCTCTCACATTATACTTTGTTGGCAACTACCCAGTCTTCCAATAGCTAATAGTGACCTTAATACAATACCCATCTTTGCAGTCCTCATGCTATGTCAGTGAAATGTCTCTGTCTCCATTGGTAGAAATGAGTCCAATATTGAGAGAAGGGTGTATGTTTTGGAATGTTTGAGTAGAAAAGGACTAGAAACCTCCCTCAGGTCTAAAGTCATCTAGATCATTCATTTTGAATGGCCTGAGGGGTAGGGTGGCAGAGAAAGAAGAAAGGGAGAGTCGGAAATCCAATAGGTTAGGATTGGAATCATAAATTTTGCCTATGATCTTCTTACTAGTCAGTTAAAGTAAAAAAAAAAGAAATAACAAAGTTTATTTTTCATATATCAAACATATATGAAAGAATAGCTCTAGAAGCTGATGAAGGAACAAAAAGATTACCAGACTTAGTTTTGTCCTCAAGAAGCTCTCTCTCTAGCTGTGAAGAGAAAACAACATTGACCAAATAACTAGAATATTTTAGCGTAAATTGCTTAGAATTAATAATAAACAAAAAAGAAGTAAGAAAATAGAGATATCAGTGGAATGTAGGGTCACAAAATAATATTTTCTTGATGATGTGGAATGTAAAAAGAGGCAGGATTTAGACAGAGAAGGGACTTAAGAGTTGAGAGCATTTTATAATATGTCAGTAAAATGCTCTAGTTATGTATTGCCTAGAAATTTTCTTCTGGTTTCTTATTTCATTATGCTATCTTACTTTCTTGGAAACAAAAGCAAAACAAAAGCATTTTAAATTTGATAAAGGCTGTAAAATAATTGGCATATACAAAGAGATTGTAGGAGGAAAAAGAATATACTTGTATTGGGAGGGAAGACAGTACTTTGTCTCAAATACTGAAAGTCTGTGGAGGGAAATTTTTTGTTTTAATAAGGTTTGCAAATAATCCAGGGTCCTGCCTTTCAATGTATGCAAATTCAAATTGAGCTTTCTGTACAATTCCTCCTTCTTCTTCCCTTACCCTTCCACTTCCTTTTTGTTTTTTGTTTTTTTAACTTGCCAGAAAGTATCAGGAATTTCTGAAGAAACACTGTTCTCACTATAATTTCAGATGGTTTCTGCACTTAAAAAAAAACAGAATCCTTAGAGATAAAGCTTTGAGAAAGATTCATACTTTTGATAGAAAAAGAACTCTGACTTGTGGGTAAAGAAATCTCAAAGAGTGCTTTGGATCTGGAAAAAAATTCCAAGTTAGCTGTTCTTCGCTCTATCTAAAAGGCATATCTATCTAGTATATCAAGTTAAAGCATTTCAAAAGATCAGTAAGAAAAAATTTACATGAAATCACTATTATATATTTAAAAGGAATAGCAAATTGTACTTAATAGATTTTCAATTTCATGTGTAATTATCTTTTTATTATGCTATATTATGGAAATGCTTGTTTTATTAAATTAAATAAGCTTTATTTAATTATAAAAATTTATTTTTAAAGTAAAAGCTAAATTAAATTGCTTTTAAAATTTAAACTTATTATAAATTTAAAATAAAATTTAAAATTCAATCATCCACATCACTGTAATGTACCAACCATAGACATAAACATTATAAATCACAAAATGTGAGATTTGAAAGAAATCTCCTAGTAGTCAAATCCGCACTAGCAATATAGTCTCTTTTTCAATATATTCCGTAAGTGGTTTCTTAGTCACTATTTAAAGACTTTCATGAAGAAGGACCTGCTGCTACCAACTTGTTCTGCTTCAGGTTATAGCTAACTCTTAGCAAATTTTTTTATTAAATTGTGCTGAAATTTCCTCTGTAACTTTTACCCATTGTGAGTAGTTCTGTCTTCTGGGTCAAGTAAAACAAGAGTCACTCCTCTCCCAACATATTAGTCCTTTAAATACTTTAAGAGAATTATTATGAATCCCTAAATTAGGACTTCCTACTACCATACCAGATTTTATCGCAGAATTTCCTTTTTTATTGTTTGCTTGGTCATTCTTTCAGTCTACTACCTGATTTCAGACCTAGTATTAGAGCTGAGATCTGCTGGAACTTATAGAGGGAAGATCTTTTTTTGTTTTATTAAGTTTCATGATCACAGGAATAGGTTGGGGATGTGTAAGCTTGCAGTTATCCCAAAGTTGTTATGATTCAGGGCAAAGTCTGTCTTCTGCCCTCCTGATCTGAACTCTGTAAGTTCCTGACCTGGGTCCAGGTCTGTGCCAGATGTTGTTGGATTTAGCTTCTATCAGCCAGATGGAAAACTGTTGGTTCAAAGTGCCAGGATTTTAGCTCTCCTCGTAGATCTGGGATTCCTACCCTAGTTATTTTTCTACTGGTTAGTCTAGTTGTTAAAATTGAGATCCTGCTCTGTTCCTGGAGTCTGAGCCATACCACCGCTATTTTTGTTGATGGGTTCTGAATGTCTTCCTTTTTCAGTCAGTATACTACCCCAGACCTCCCAATGGGAAAACTAGACCAGAATAAATCTCCTACATCTTCCTTGTACTATAACTGCATAGTTAGTAGATGACAAAGTACCTGTCCCAGGAGCAGGTATGGCTCTGGGATTTCTTTCTCTGGGTCACAACATCTTCCTGAACACTGTAGGATTGTGCACTTCATGCTACTGGTCTGACCCTGTCCTCAGTTTCTGCTGACCTTCCTATATATCTCCTTATCTCCAAGAGAACTCAACAAATAAATGTGATTTTTTTCTGAATCACCCTATCATAATTCAGTCTATTGCATTTTCTAGATGTGCCTGGAGTAGTTTTGTGGAGGGAAGCTCACTGCACTGCACTGCTTTCTTTCACTCTGCCATCTTGGTTCTACTTGTAGATATTTCTATTGACTAAGAATCTAGTGGGGAGGCATTATCTGAGAAATTGCCTGCAAAGCAGTAAGGGCTCATCTCATACTACTGAAGGACTTTTAAAGAGTGAAAGCAACTTGCTGTACAACAAAATATTCCTCACTAATGATAAAATGTTAAATTTTATGATAAAAACTTAGAATATATTAATGATAAAAACTTAGACCCAGCTCAAATATGAATACAAAATATAAGTCTTTCCAGTGTCTCACCACTGTCCAAACTGGAAATGTTGAACTTTCAAAATGGTCCTATTCTCAGCAATTTCTAGTAACAGTATCTGAATGCTTGACATTATATAGACAGAGCATTAGAGTTTTCATTTCATTAATGCAACTTCCCCCTTTGCTTAGAGTTTCTGAGAACTCTTATTTGTAGCAAATTAGAGGGTAATGAGAAGACTGTGGAAAGAGTTAGGGTGATTCTTAGGTCTTAACTGTTTTATCTCATTGGTTTGTAATTTTTAAATAAAAATTATCATTTATAATGACATGCGTGGGGAAAGAACAAAAATATAGAAAGTTTAGAGACAAGTTAAACAGTGTAGATAAGACAAATGTAATATTTACATATATATGTATGCATATACAGAACATAAATTCAATTCAATAAAAATGTATTATCCGTTATTAACAATTATAATTAGTAATACTAATTAATATGTCTTAATTCGAGGCATGATAATTAAAGGGATTGAGGATGGGTCCTTAAATGTTAGGGCATCCACTGTGCTTCAGGTGGCTGGAGGGTCATGACAGGCTGCATTTTGAAGAATCCTGCCCCTATCCCAAATCTTCTCATAAACCCCTCCTCAGATAAAATCCTTTCTGTTCTTCAAGGTCACTTCATGTCTACACACACACACACACACGCACACACACACACACACACACACACTTTAGTTGTAGGATTCTAGAATTCCGGCACGTCAGAGTTATAAAGTTCTTAGAAATTCTACAGTCCAACCTTCTTATTTTTCAAAGGTTGTTGTTCTTGTGGTTGTTAAGTTTTTCAGTTATATGTGACTCTTCATGATTCTACCAATACAGTCCATGGGGTTTTCTTGGCAAAAATACTGGAATGGTTTGCTCTCCACTTCCCCACTACATTAAAGCAAACAGAGAATAAATGACTTGCCCAGGGTCACACAGCTAGTAAAAGAATTGAACTCAAGTCTTCCTAACTCCAGGCCCAGAGATGAATCCACTGAGCCAACTAGTTGCTGCTACATGACCCCATGGAGTTTGTCCATGAGGTTTTCTTGGAAAAGATGCCAGAGTGATTTTCTATTTCTTTCTCCAATGTGTCCCCATTTTACAGATCAGGAGCTGAGGCAAATAGGCATTAAGTGACTTGCCCAGCATCATACAACTAGTGTCTGAAGCCAGATCTGAATTCACATCTTCCTGACTAGACACAGAGCTCTATCCACTACATTACCTTGCAATGACGCCAAAGTTCACACACACACACACGCACAGAGTCCCCCTCAAAAGAACATAACAGTGGTGGTATAGTCCTCTCTAGTTACCTAAAAGACCCAACTGTATAATTCCCTTTTCCCCAGGCCTCAGGCTGAAGGAAGTGCCACTTATGATTTAGGTACCAGGTCTCTTGGAATCATTTACCTTACCTCTCCTTCTCTTGAGCATAAAGCCCTGAATAAAACTAGCATTTACAGAATGTTTATGAAATGGAATGCAGTACAAAGAAATGGAATATCTCTCTCAAAATTTTGCCACTAACTTTGTCATAGCCCAATATAGCCTGAGATGGTTATGACAAAGAATATGACTGTATAGGTCTCAGCTGAATTGTTAAAGACAAGAATCTTACAGTCTTCTTAACTCCAGAGCTCTGCACAGGGGGACAGTCATTTGAGACCCTTGAGAACTGGGTGAATATGAGGTGGGGCCAGTTCCCAGAAAGTAAATTGGGCAGATAGAACTAGAGTCAGGGTTGAAAGGGAGGTAGGTAATTCTGAAAGGAGGTAGTGAGGCAGGATGAAATGAATCTCAGGGGAGGATAGTACTGAAGGTCCTTAAGAAGGGGAATGTGAATGTGGAGAGGGGCTACCTAAGCCCCTAGTTCCCTACCTAATTCCCTAAATCCTAGAGATTATGGGGGTCATGTATAGAAAGAAATCAATACTCTCAATTTTGAAAGAGTACAAAAGGGAACATTTATTTCACTATCTTCTTCCTTTGGGGAAGCCCCTGAGATAGGAATGACAAAAGTGAGGTAGAGTGAAAAAAGGTAGCGGAAGGATAAGGAGCCTAAGGAACTGCTATTTTACTCTAGTCTAGTAGTTATGCCCTGATGTTTCAAACCCTTTATCTCAGCTGTATGGTGGCCTTGTGGAGAAGTGGAATTCTGTTAGATAAAATATTGGTTCTGCCATCCCGAAATTTAGACTCTATTATACGTCAATTCCCTACCGCTTACACAAGCATCACATAAGCAACTCTTAGTACCACTGTTAGATATCCCTTCTAGAGTCATAGTGAAAGGTAAAAGGAATGGTTCTGAAGGAACTTCTAGAGGATGACACAGTCCTGCCCTTAACCCAATGCAGAAAAAAAGGAAATCTTTCTGATTTACAGGATCATAGATGGCAGAAACCCTCTGCATTCTACTATCTCAATCACACTGTCTCTATGGCAGTAGAAATTATGAGCTAATTCTAAGATCTGAGAACCTATGCTTAGAGTTTCCTCCCTAGTTTTCATTTTAACCAATGCAGGAATTCACCCAGATGTCTAACAAGTATCTGAAACTCAGCATATCTCAAACTTCACAACTTCAGGGCTAAACCTAATCTTGACCCTTTCCATCCCAACTTCCCTAATTCCATTGAAGGCATTGTTAGTCAACTAGTTGCCAAATCTTGTCCATCTATGCTGGACTGGAGAACCTGAGGCCTGGCCTGAAGGCTACATGTGGCCCTCTAGATCTTCAAGTGTAACCCTTTTACTGAATTCAAACTTCACAGAAAAAAAACATCCTATAAGGATATTTCAGTCAAAAGTTCACACCTGAGGACCTAGAGGGCAATATGTGTCATCCAGGCCACAGGTTCTCCACCCCTGATTTATACCCACACCATCTTGTCCATCCATCCCTTCTCTCTCTATACCAAGCACTTTATTTTCAGGCCTTCATCATCAGTAGTTTGTACTGTTTTAATTGCTACCTCCTTTGTCTCCCTGTCTGTACTGTCTCCTATAATCCACCCTTCAGATGGCTGCAAAAATTAATCATTTTAAGGCATGGATCTGAACATGTCATTAAATTTAATTTGATAAACATTTAGAGTAATGGGCAACAACTATGAGCCAGATATTGTGCTTGGTACTAGAAATATAAAAATGAAAAACAGTCCCTGCGCTCAAGGAATCGACACTCTAGTAGGGAAAACAATAACATGCATCTGAATAAGTTATATATATCTACACATCCATAAATGAAATATATATGTACATATATATGCATATATGCACACACACACACACACATATGAAGATAAGGAAAAACTTTATCTAGCACTTAATTTGTGTTTTCAAGGAAGCAGGGACATTTATGAGCCAGAGGTAAAAAGAGATGGCATGCTGGACACAGAGGACCAAATACAAGGAGGTAGGAGATGCGATGCCATGTATATAAAACAGTGAGAAGTCCAGTTTCCCTAGAATTTAGATGCTGGAGCAAAGATTATGGTCATGGGGATATAGGTGAATTGCTGAGGGCGTTTGTGGTTTTGTGGGAAGAAGGGAAAACTTTTAATCAATAGTGTCAATTTTCTTGGTAAAGTATGAGTTGGGATCCTCTGATGTGTTGAAGGAAACAGTGTAAGTACCTGGAAATACAAATACAAATTTTTTTAAAGTCCTGCCCTCAACAATCTTACACTCTAAAAGGGGGAAAGAACACACAGAGGAGGGTATAGTTGCAGGATACATGATATGTCCAGGAGACCAAAGGATGCCCATTATTCATAAGTCAGGAGTGGAGAATATATACTATTATATATATATATATATACTATTAGTATGGTTCTTTTGGGTTTGCAGAGTGCTGTCCTCACAACTCTCTGAGGTACATAATGCCAGTATTATCATTCCCATTTTTTTCTATGTTATATGAAAGTTTTATTACGTTATTTAATTACATATGTGTATGTATTATGTCTTTGCTAATTTATAATCTAAAATAAATCAGTTCTTTAAGGGCAAGGGTGGTATTTTACTGAATCTGTCTTTTCGTCTAATAGAGGCAGCATGAATGGCAGAGAAAGTGCTGGCCTGAGGGTCAAGATGACTTGAATTCAAGTCCTGCCTCTGAACCATCACAGCTGTGTGATTGTGGATATTTCATTTGATCTCTCAGTGCCCAGACAACTCTCTAAATTGATAAATCAAAGAACTTTCTAATCTCAGTTGGTAGAGGTAGCTTCTTCACACCAGTGAATTTACAGATCTGAAAAAAAATCTTCCTTAACACAAAACTCTATTCATAAGGAATATAAGAAATTCTTAATAAATATTAGTTGAACTGAAATTCGTTAGCTATCAGGCCCAACAATTCAATCAAAAAAATTTTGTTAACAAATTACTTGCTGATTTTGTATGGGCTCCTTGAAGATGGGGACAATGTTTTGTTTTTGTCTTTGTATCCCCTTTGCTTTTTACCTATTTCAGTAGGTTTATAATCTCATCAACCTGGTCCCCCCTCCAACCTTGATCAGGAGAGATTGACTGCAACCCATTCACACCTTTCTCTGTGACTCTTGTCCTTTTCCTCTAAACCTCTTAATATACATAGGAACCAATGAACAGGTAAGCTAACTCTGCTCTTGCCAGCAGACTTTACTTCCATATGTAGTCATACATCTCTGATATTTTCTACACAGTTCTTTGTGTGCATTTTGTTATCTACCCTACATAATTCCAGTGCTATATGGATAACTACAGTTTTGATATCATTCAAGTTACATTTCGTGATTTGTTAGGATATCATTGAAAGAATACAAGTATTTATATATACATAGATATATATATGTGTGTGTATGTGTGTGAATATATGTATGTATGTATGTATATAATATTTTTTAACATATGATTTTAGAACTTTAAATGCTAGATTTTTTCCCGTCCTCTCATGTCACCCACTCCCACTAGAAAGACAAGAAATTCAATACAGGTCGTACATGTATAGTTATACACAACGTCTCCAAAATGGACATCTTGACTAACACTGACGATATTTCCCCCCTTTCTATCCCACCCTCCCCTTGTTCTATTCTCTACTTTGTCTCTGTCCCTTTACAGAAGTGTGTGCTTCTAACAACCCTACCCCCCCCAACCTGCCCTCCCCTTCATTGTTCCCCTCTCATCCCCTTCCCCCCTACTCTCCTGCAGGGCAAGATAGCCATTTTTAGAGTATATATCATTCCCTCCCTAAGCCAAATTCAATGAGAATAAGGTTAACCCATTCCCTTTTCACCTTCCTGTTCTTCTTCTCCATTGTAAGAGTTATCCTTTGCCTCTTCCATAAGAAATGATTGACCCCATTCTATCTCTCTCTGTCTCCTCTAATTCTGTTCCTCTCCCACCTCTTAATTTCGCCTTTTAAAATATCATTCCTGGGGTGGCTAGGTGGGCAGTGAGTAGAGCACTGGGCCTGGAGTCAGGAGAAACTGAATTCAAATCCAGCCTCAGACACTTGATACACTTACTAGCCATGTGACTTTGTTCAAGTCATTAACCCCAAATGCCCTCCAAAAAAGCAAAAAAAAATTTAAAATGAAAAAAATAAAATATCATCCTGTGTCCTCTAAGTACACATATATACACACAATCCCATATGTATTCATATGCATATATACTCTTCTATATGGACATATGTGTATGCATTCATGTATGTATATTTATATTCCCTTCACCTATCCTCATACTGAAAAAAGTTTCATAAGTTACAACTCTCATTTTTCCATGTTGGCATGTAAAAAGTTCAACTTTGATAAGTTCCTTATGATTTCTTTTCCATGTTTATCTTCTCATGCTTCTTGTATCTGAATGTCAAATTTTCTATGCAGTTCTGGTTTTTCCCTCAAAAACCCTTGAAAGTCTTCTACTCATTGAATGACAATATTTTCCCCTGGAACATTATACTCAGTTTTTCTGGGTAGGTGATTCTTGGTTTTAATCCTAGCTCCCTTGATCTCCAGGATATCATATTACAGGCCCTTTTATCCCTCAATGTAGAATCTTCTAGATCCATGGTTATCCTGATTGTGTTTCCATAGTATTCAAATTGTCTCTTCTTAGCAGCTTTTAATATGTGTTCTTTGACCTGGGAACTCCAGAACCTAGGTATAACATTCCTAGGATTTTTCTTTTTGGGATCTTTTTCAAGAGGTGATTGGTTAATTCTTTCAAGTTATATTTTGCCCTTTGGTTCTAAAATGTCTGGGAAATTTTCCTTGAGAATTTCTTGAAGGATGTTTTCTAGGTTCTTTTTTTGATCATGGCTTTCGGGTAGTCCAATAATTTTTAAATTGTCTCTCCTGGATCTATTTTCCAGGTCAGTGTTTTTTTCAATGAGATATTTCACATTACCTTCTATTTTTTCATTTGATTGGATCTGTTTAATAGTATTCTGATGTCTCATAAAGTCATTTGCTTCAATTTGCTCCCCTCTAATTCTGAAGAAATCACTCTCTTCAGCAAGTTTTTGAGATTCTTTTTCCATCTGGCAAATTTGACTTTTTAGGGCATCCTTTTCCTCATTGGTTTTTTGTGCCTCTTTTTCCATTTGAGTTAGTCTGTTTTTAAGGTTTTATTTTCTTCAGTCAGGTTGTTGACTTATTATGATTTTCTTGCATCATTCTCATTTCTCTTGCCAATTTTTCCTCCACTTCTCTTATTTGGTTTTCAAAATCCTTCTTAAGCTCCTCTATGGTTTGTAATCAGTCTACATTTTTCTTGGAAACTTTTGGTGCAGGAGTTCTGACTGTGTTATCTTCTGCCCATTCCATGCTTTGATCCTTTTTGTTCCCAAAAAAGGAATCTAAAGTGGATTTCTGAGCTTTCCTTGCTTCCTTTGTCTGCTCATGTTGCTAGTTGGTTACTTTACTTTGAGGCTCAGTACAACTCTGCTTTCAGAGGGAAGAGCTCTGTCTCAGATTGCTGGGGTTTCCTCAGCTGTTGGAGCTAGTAGGATACTGTCTCTACAGCCCCCATCAGCTTTGGCTCACTGAAAACACACCTCAGAACCACCACCCAAGACCAGGATCCCAATCCAGGAAGCTCACAGCAAGAGCACTTACCCTCTGATTGATTGCTTGGTCCCCCTGCAATCTGCAGGCCAGCATATCTGAAGCAGCCATGTGGAGGTGGCTGCAGGGCCACCACTACAGCTACTTCTAGCTCTGGAGGCAGGGGCTGGACCCTTTCCCTCAAATTTAGCCAAGTTTCACTGACTTTTTCCTTTGTCCTTGGCTCTTATGGGTTGGTAATTCTGGAAGCTGCCACAGCTGCTGGTGATTAGCTCTTCTGAAAGCTCCAGCCACAGCTTCTCCTGGATGGCCTGGGACTAAAACCCCATGGGGATGGGCTCTGCTCCCACTGCAATGAGCCCTTTCTGTTCATCTGATGGGCTGCTTTTAGTGGGAGCCTGGTTTCTCTGCTATTTTATGAGTTATGGATCTCCAAAATTTGTTTAGAGTCATATTTTCTAGGTATTTGAGGTGGTTATGGGGGGAGCTGTGGAGTTCTCCTGCTTCTACACTGTCATCTTGACTCTGACCCTCCCATCATTCCCATTGTACATGTAAGGTAGAGAGGGAAAGTGTCTTGCCCATGATGACGAAACAAGTAAGGCTCTGGAGAATGTCTGAACCTAAGTATCCTAATTCTTGGCCTGGCATGTTTTTAAGTATTCCAGGCCAACTTAGGATAACAACTGAATGTTTTTTAAAGAGTCTACAAAGTGTTTTACTTACCTTATCTCATTAGAGCCTCTTAGGTAGATATTATGGATGATATCATCCCCATTATTTGGATGAAGAAAGTCAGAGGGGGAAAATTATTTGCCTATTAAATAGCTTATAAGTATGAGGCAGGATTGGAATTCATGTCTTCATGACTCTGAGCTGAGTGTTATGTTGGCTGTCAGCATGAAAAAAAATGACAGTACATTCCTATGGATGAGATTGTTTAAATGACTGTCATCACCTGTAAATGTATATTGAATGCCTAAAAGGAGTAAACCAAAAAATGACTTTGGTGGAGAAGAAGGAAACCCAAGAGTGACATTAAAGTATTGTTTTTAATTAGTTCTGGGCAATTGGTATGATGATTTAACTTCATGGCTTCCTTGGCCCCTATAATACCTCTAAGAAATTCTTTTTTCAGTCCTGGTGATTCTCACTGAACTTTCTTGGGTCCTAAAATTTGAGCTGTTTTTCCGTATTCTCCATACCTCTTTTCTCCCTGTACATTCTTTTCTTTTTTTTTAAATTTTATTTTATTATTATTTTTTTAAAGTTAACTTGTTTGTTCACTTTTAGGTTACAAGATTCTGTTCCATAGTCACTTCAGTTATAGATTTTTCTCCCC
>CM053595.1:199433696-199476410 GCA_028646575.1 Pseudocheirus occidentalis | reverse complement strand
AGAAGTATGAAAAGGTAAACAAGAAAGAGAAATCACTTATTAGAATTCAACTGTTTACCTTCCTACATGGAAAGATCATAGTTATAAATCATGAGACCTTTCTCAGTATAGGGTAGTTGGAGGAGAGATAGATAGATAGATAGGTAGATAGACAGATAGATAGATAGATAGACAGATAGATAGATAGATAGATAGATGATAGATAGATAGACAGAAAGAAAGAAAGATAGATAGACAGACAGACAGACAGACAGATAGATAGATAGATAGAGAGAAAGAAAGATAGATAGATAGACAGATAGACAGACAGGTAGATAGATAGATAGACAGATAGATACATAGATAGATGGCACAGGGTGAGTTGAATATGAAGGCATGGTACCTAAAAAATAAAATTAAGGGGTAAGAGAAGAATGTATTGGGATAAGGAGAAAGAGAGAGAGAGAATTGAGAAAATTATCTCACATAAAGGAGGGAAGAAAAAGATTTCACAATGAAAGGGAAAGGGAATAGGTGAGAGGGAATGAGTGAACCTTACTCTCATCAGATTTGACTTAAGAAGGCAATAACAGGGTTGGCTAGGTGGCGTAGTGAATAGAGCACCGGCCCTGGAGTCAGGAGTACCTGAGTTCAAATCTAGCCTCAGACACTTAACACACACACACACAAAAACTAGCCGTGTGACCTTGGGCAAGTCACTTAACCCCAACTGCCCTCCAAAAAAAAAAAGCAAAAAAAGCAAAAAAAAAAGAAAGAAGGCAATAACATACACACTCAATTGAGTATCTTACCCTATGAGAAAATGAGGAGGAAGGGGATGAGGTGGGTGGGAATGATATAAGGGAGGGCAGATTGGGGGAAGGGGTAGTCAAAAGGAAACATTTTTGAACAAGGACAGGATCAAAGGAAAAATGAGAATAAGTGTGAAGGCAGGATAGGATGGAAGTAAATATAGCTAGCTTTTTACAACATGACCATTATGGAAATGTTTTGTATAACTATACATGTATGACCTATATTGAATTGCTTGCATTCTCAATGAGGGTGGGTGGGGAGGGAAGAAGGGAGAGAATTTGGAACTCAAAATTTTAAAAGGAAATGTTAAGATTAAAAGGATTTTTACATGCAACTGGGAAATTATGTATATAATATAATTAACATAATATAATAAAGATAATATAATAAACTATAATATAATATGATATGACATGACATAACATAACATAACATAGTATAGTATAGTATAGCATAGCATAGCATAGTATAGTATAGTATAGTATAATACACTATAATACAATATAACATAACATAACATAATATAGCATAATATAATGTAATATAACATAATATAACATAACGTAATGTAATGTAATGCAATATAATTTAATATAATATAATGTAATGTAATATAGCATAACATAACATAACATAACATATGTGTATATATGTATATGTGTGTGTGTGTGTATATGGTCAATGGGGTGTAGAAATCTATCTTGCCCTACAAGAAAGTAAGGGGGAAGAGGATAAGAGGGGTGATAGAAGGGAGAGCAGACTGGAGAAATAGGTAATCAGAATACATGCTGGACTGGGTGGAGGAGGGGAGCAATGGGGAGAAAATTTGAAACTCAAAATCTTGTGGAAATGAATGTTGAAAACTAAAAATAAATAATGATAATAATAAAGAGCTAAATATGTAATATATGAGGTGGAAGCAAATGCCTTATGCCCCCTCCTCTGCAATGAACCTACTGAAGATGATGACAAAGAAAAGCAGAGGGGTCCCATGACCACTTCTCCCATAAAGGAGAAAAAAGTGAGTATTGACTAACTCTCCTCTGTCCTCATTCCAGTTGCTAGCAGTTGATTCTAGAAAAGACAAAGAAAATACCATTTTGACATTGCCCTATCAGTAACAGTAGCTGTCATTTGAAAATTTAAGAAGAAAAAGGATAGCCAAAGAAGTGAGAAGAGAATACATATTTTGAGGAAATTATAGATCCTTGGAATTTTGCATACTTCTCAAATTATGGGAATTGGAAACACGCTGCTAAATTTGATACTTTTTGAAGGAAGTGGTTCTGACAAAAATGGTATAGGTCATATCCAAATCTCCCTCAATTGAAAGGAGATTTTCTATTTGTTATATTGAATTTTCAAGTCAAGATCACAGAAAATTTGCAATTTTATTTTTTCATTGTTTTTGGAGATCATGATACATTGAACAAGAACTCAGTTTTGAATTGGACACCTGAGTTAGATGCCTGACTCTGTCACCTGCTACTTATGTTACACTGGGCAAATCATTTCCTCTCTCTGGGTCCCAGTTTCCTCATATGCAAAATAAAAGAGGATATGCTTGTGGCTCTTTAAAATAATTTCTTTCTCTAAGACTGTGATCTAGTCAACATAAATAGATAAAATCCATGATTAAGATGTTCATTATATTTGGGCAGGTCCTACCTACCAGTTTGAAGATGGAATTAATTATCTGCTAATGGATCAATTTTTTTTCTCAAGACCTTAATATTTGTGTATAATATTCTCCTAGGGAGTAAACCATAGGATTATAGACTTAAACTTGAAAAAGACCTTAGAAGTCACGAAGTCCAATCCCCTCATTTTTCAGATGATAAACCTAGTGAACATAGTGGTCAAAGGACTTGTCCAAGGTCACATAGAAAATAAATAGTTGAATGGGGATTCAAATCCAGATCCTTTAACTACAAATTGATCACTTCTTCCATTGTATGACACTCTCAGAATATAAGCTCTGTGAGAATGACATTTATTCTTTGACATTACTGTCACTTCATCCATTTTTGATCAAGACATTTTTGAATTACTCTTTCTTCAACACTGAGCTTACACCTGTGATGAGGTATCTGTGAGAATTGTGTTGACTAACAAACATCATCAGACTTCAGTATTATTTTCCTTCCACCATCTCTTCCATCTCATAGCTTTACAAATGACTTAGAGTACCTACACATTTAATTGTTATTTGGGTTTCAGAGTTCTCTGGGGTAGAAAAAAAAATCGTAGGGTAATATAAACTATGGATATACTGGAAGAAAAGGATGACCTGGCTTTTCGATGCATTGGAAACAATATTGTTTGTCAATTGATTATAAATAAATTGGCCATTGGATTATTGCAACTAAGTTTAAAAAGTAAATCTATTTTCACTCTTTTCAAAATTTGTCAAATCATGTGTTTATGGATTACGCTATAAGGAAAGTACTTTCCCCTAGCAGAACTGGTTTCTAGTGAAGAAAAAGACAACTTTGTGTTTAAATTGACCTTGAAATCAAGCCTTGAGTTAAATATTGCCCCAGTGAGTAATTTTACTTACATTTCTCTCTTTAGCACAATGAAGAAATTTTGGAAAGGCTAAGTACTGGCATGAATGTTGGAGGGGCGGGGGCGGCAGGGGAATGCCTTAAAACTCTTGTTGTAAGGCCAGAGTAAACTGCTTGTTGCTTTCACTTATTCCACTTTTTAAAAGATTATTTTCTTCCTATTACTTAAAGAAGTATACTTGGGGTAGAAGATGACATTTCATACATGCTTCAAGAAATAATCCGTTCTATTTAAAGTGTAAATAAACTCAATGATTGCTTATTTGGCCTTAGCAGGGATTCCTTGAAATTCCTTTCTGAAAACTGTCTATTGTCTTTCTCCCTTAGCAGGGAGGAATGAATGAATGAATGAATCCATGCATGAATGAATTCATGAAAAAAAACATTTATTAAGTGTTTACTATGTGTTAGGCAGTGTGCTAAGCTCTGGGAATAAAAACTCTAAAAACAAACAGACTACCAAACACATTCCCTGGCCCCAAGGATTTTATACTGTAAAAGTAGAAAACAACAGATATAGTGATGTTGTGAATGGAAGTTTTGTTCTGAGAACATGTTGGGAGAAAGTACAATTGGTAGATGGTGAAATGGCCTGGGTATAGATCAATTGGAATGTGAAGTCTGGTGCATAGTCTGATGTCTAGGGCCATTCAGTAAAAGTAATGGGCTAAGTGGGATAGTGTGAACTCACTCAGTTTCCAATTAATTAGGTGAGACCCTAGAGTAGAATCTGACATACAATGACTGTTTGCATCGGAAATGAAGTGCAAAGTCCTGTAAGCTCTCAGTACACTCAGGCAAGTGACAAAGTACTGATTTACCTTGATGATGATGAGGATGACGACGATGATGATGATGATGATGATGATGATAATAATAAGTAGCAGTAGTAGTATGGTTATTATTTAGTTCTATTTTCATTACAGTACTGTCATTACTAGCAACAATAATATTTATGCAGCACTTTAGGGTTTGCAAAGTGCTTTACAAGTATCTTATCTCATCATCATGAAAACCTTGGGAAATATGTGCTATAATTATTATTCCCATTTTGTAGAAGAAGAAACTGAGGCAGAAAGAGGTTGTGACTTGCATAGTGCAACACAGCTTGTGTTGAGATCAGATTTGAACACAGGTCTTCCTGATTTCATGCCAATTGCTCTAACTACTATGTTGCCTAGGTGCCTCTAGTTCTTCAAAGGAAACTCCCTATGAAAGTGAAATCCAATTTTTAAAACAAGAGGAATTCTTTACCCAGTTGGTATTTCCTGTTACTGTCATGGAGAAGAAGCTGGATTAGTCAGTCAAGGATAGACATCTAATTATCAGTGGGAACAGATCTATGATCTTATCTTGTAGGCTGCCAATGTAATATAAGGAAAATCAGCAGACTTCTAGACCCACAACTCTAGACTTAAATTTAAATCCTGATTCTAATACTTATAAAATGTGTAATCAGCAAATTGATTAGCCTTTTATGAACCAGTTTCGGCCTGATCCTATTAAAGGATAAAATGAACAAGTACTACACTTATCCTGGCAGTTATGGCACTCATCCCTAGGGGAGAATTGTTATGATCACCATGGTTTTCAAAGAACAGGCAACTTTCTATTTCTCAAATCCAGTTTTCTCTGGATGGCTTTGCCATTTTATTAATCAATCAATAAGCATTTATTAAGCAACCTCATGTGTTCTAGGCACTGTGCTAAACACTGGGAATAAAAAAAGATAAAAAACAGTCCCAGACCACAAGGAACTTAAAATCTAAAGGGGAAGACAACATGCTAACAAATATATACAGGATAAATAGAAAATAATTAAAAGAGGAAAACTACTGGAATTAAGGGGTATAAGGAAAGTTTTCCTGAAGAAGGTGGTATTTTAGTTGAGAAGCCAAGGAGGTTAGTAGTTAGGAGAGAAATGGGAAAGAGTCCAGGAATGGGGGATACTAGAGAAAGTGCCTGGAGGTGAGAGATAGAGTTTCTTATTCAAGGAACAGTCAGGAGGCCACTGTCCCTAGATTGAAGAATATGTGTCAAAGAATAAGATGTAAAACGACTGAGAAGGTAGGAGGAGGTTAGGTTATACAGGGCTTTGTATTTTGTATTTGCTCCTAGAGGCAATAAAAAGCCATTGAAGTTTATTAAATAGGAATGTAACAAGACCAGACCTATATTTGAGGAAAATCACATTAGTAGCTGAATGCAGATTGTATTAGAATGGGGAGAGACTTGAGACAGGAAGACCCACCAGTACACTGTTGCAATAATCAAGGCCCAGGGTGATGAGGGCCTGTATTAGAGTGGTGGCTGAAGTCAGTAGGTGGAGTATTTGTGAAATGTTGCAAAGGTAAAATAATCAGGCCTTGACAACAGCTTGGATATGGGATGGTGAGAGATAGTAAGGATTAGAAGAAGACTTGTTGCCCTCAACAGTAACAGGGAAGGTGGGGGATACGTGAGAAAGGGAAAAGATAACAGATTTTGTTTTAGACATATTAACTTTAAGATATCTACTGACATCCAGTTTAAAATGTCTTAAAGGAAGTAGAAGATATGAGATTGGCGATCAGCAGAGAGACTGGGAAAGGATAGGCAGATTGGAAAATCATCAGCATCTACTTTCTTAAAGAACAGAGTCTGATTTGTACACAATCACAGACACATCGTATGTGTGACAACTGCTTTTGATAAACTGGACTCTTCTCAGCAATGCAAAGGGATATGACAACTCTCCAAGTCTCAGGATGGAGGGAGATATCTACATTCAGAGAAAGATCTAGAAAGACCAGAGTCTAAATGGACACTGAAGCAATCTACAAGCTATCATTCTTTTTCATGTTTGGTTTTCTTTTTTTTCCCATTGTTCACTCCATTGGTGACAACCCTTCTATACAATCAGACTAATGTCCAATGTGAAAGTATTTGCAGATCCTATACTTGATTGCGTGTTGCCATGGTGGGGGTGGGGGAAGGAGCGGCGGGGAGAAAAATTGAAACTCAAGGGATTGTGGAACTGAATCTTATAAACTAAAAGTACCAGTCAATGAAAAAAAAGAATAGAGCCAGTGTGGTGGAGTAAGACAGGAACCATCCTGAGCTCTCTGAAATTCATCTCATGTAACCCTAAAATAATGCCTCAAAATGAATTCTGGAGTGGCAGAACCAAAAAAAGGACAGGGAAAAAGTATTTTCTAGCCCAAGACAACTTATAAGGTCAGTGGGAAAGATATATCTTACTGGGATAAAATTGGGGTACGATCTAGGGCAAGCAACATGCCAGAATGCCAGTAGCATTCTGCACCATAGTAAGCCAGAACCCAGGCCCTAGTTCCCAAGACAGGCCAACAGGAAGATCCTACAGTGTCTGGCTCCAAGCACAGTCTAGAAGTAAGACCCTGTGGCCCTGATATAGCCCAACATCAAAACCCTGTGATCTGCACAAAAAGCTTGAAAGAGTGCTATTCCACCATAGAAACATAGACCAAATTTCATGTAAAGTTAAAAGGCACCAAAAATGCTTGAAAACAAGCAAAATCTATGACCTGACCATAAAAGTTTACTATGGTAACAAGGAAGATCAAAAAATAGACTCAAAAGAGGACAACAATATCAAAATTCCTCCATGCAAAGTCTCAAAAAATGTGAATTAATCTCAGGCCCAAAAAGAACTGTAAAAATTTAAGATTGGGGTGAGAGGCCCAGATGATGTGTTGTGTAGAATTACATATTTAGTGCCATACCAATCAATCTACCAAAAACTACTTTGTAGAGCTAGAAAAAAATAGTAACAAAATTCATTTGGAAGAACAAAAGGTCCAGAATATCAAGGCAATTAATGAAAATAAATGCTAGGACAGACAGCCTAGCCACACCAGATTTTAATCTGTATTATAAAACAGCAGTCATCAAAACTACTTAGTACTGCCTGAGAAATAGAATAGTAGATCAATGGAATAGATTAGGTACATAAGACTCAGTAGCCAATGACTACTTTATCAAACTACTGTTTGATAAAGCTAAAGACCCCAGTTTGGGGGATAAGAAAGCACGATTTGACAAACACTGCTGGGAAAACTGGAATATAGTATGCAGACATTGGGCATAGACCAATATCCAACACTGTACACCAAAATAAAGTTGAAATGGGTGCATGATCTGATACTGTAAGCAATCTTGGAGAGCAAGGGATAGTTTACCTGTCAGATCTATGGAGAGGGGAAGACTTCATGATGAAAAAATGCTTAGAAAGCAATATAAACTGCAAAACGGATAATTTTGATTATATTAAATTGAAAAGCTTCTGTATAAACAAGCCAATGTTACCAAGATTAAAGGGGAAGTGGAAAAATGGGAAAGAATTTTTACAACCAGTGTCTCTGATAAAGGCCTCATTTCTAAACAATATAAAGAATTGAGTCAAATATAAAAGAATACAAGCCACTCTCTATTTGATAAATGGTCAAAGGATATGAACAGACAGTTTTTAGAGGATGAAACTGAACATATCTATAAGCATATGAAAAAATGTTTCAAATCACTATTGATTAGAAAAAATGCAAATCAAAACACCTCTGAGGTACCACATCTCACTGACCAGATTGGAAAAGATGACAAAACAGGAAAATTATGAATACTGGAGAGGATGTGGGAAAATTGGAACACTAATGTATTGCTGGTGGAGCTGTGAACTGATCCAGCCATTCTGTAGAGCAATCTGTAACCATGCCCAAGAGATCATCATAAGAGATCAGACAAGTGGGAAGAGGACCCATATGTACACAAATGTTTATAACAGCTCTTTTTGTGATGGCAAAAAATTGAAAAACAAGGGGATGCCCATCATTTGGGGAATGGCTGAACAAGTTGTGGAATGCAATGGAATACTTTTGTGCTGTAAGAAATAAGGAGCAGACATACTTCAAAATAACCTGGAGAGACTTTTATAAACTAATGCTGAGCAAGAAGAGCAGAACTAGGAGAAATTTGTACACAATCATAAACACAACATATGTGTGACTACCGACTTCAATAGACTGGGCTCCTCTCAGCAATATAAGGTTATAAGACAATTCCAAAAGACTCATAACTGAAAGAGATGTCCACATCCAGAGAAAGAGGTGCAGAGTCTGAATGCAGATTGAAACAAACTACTTGCTCTATTTCTTTTTCTTGTTTTGTTTTGATGCCTCTTTCCCACTGATCATTCCATCAGTTACAAGCCTTCTTTACAACTTGACTAATGATTAATGGGAAGATATTTGTAGATCCTATATATGAGTCCCTCCTACCATGATGAGGATGTTGGTGTAGGGATATATATGTTATCTGAACCTCATGGGACTGTGGAACTGAGTGTTGTAAACTAAAAGTAAATAAAACAATTTAACTTAAAAATAATAAAAGAAAAAAATAAGGATTTTACAAAAATCAAATAAAAGAAAAAGAAGAAAATTTAAGAAAAGAAACGAGTGATGAAAAAAATCATAATAAAGAGTCACAGCTTGGTAAAACAAAAAAAATGGGAAAAGATGCATAAAAATTCCCTGAAAGAAAATGATTTCTTACAAAGGAGAATTGGCTACATAGAAATGAAGTTACAAAATCTCACTGAAAAAAAATAATTCTTTGAAAATTTGAGTTGTGCAAATAGAAACTTAATAACTCCACGAGACATAAAGAAACAATACAAGAAAATCAAAAGAATGGGAAAATAGAAGAAAATGTGAAATATCTCATCAGAAAAAAACAACTGAACTGAAAAATAGATCCAGGTGAGGTAAGAATTAGTGGACTACTTGAAAGCCCATGATTAAAACAAAGGCCTGGACATAATATTTCAAGATACCCTGATATATGAGAAGCAAAGGGTAAAAAGCAAATTGAAAGAATCAGTTGTCCACCTTCTGAAAGAGATTTCAATATGAAAATTCCCAGGAATATTATAGCCAGATTCCAGAGTCCTCTAATCAAGGAGAAAATACTACAAGCATCCAGAAAAAAAATTTTCTAATATTGTGGAGCCCCAGTAAATATTACACAAGATTTAGCAGTTTCTACATTAAAGGATCAGAAAGCTTAGAATATGATATTCTGATAGTATTATAACCTAGAATACCAAGCATAGAGATGGTAAAAAAAACCCAAGGGAGCTGATGAGATCATCAAGTAAAGCAGTACAGAAGGAGAAGAGATGAGGGTCCAGGAGAGAACCCTGAAGTACACTTAAAGAGGGTATGATCTGCAAAAGGATGCAGCAAGGGAGACAGAGAGGGAGTGGTCACATAGGTAAGAGGAAAATCTAGTCTAGAGACTGTGGTGTTTGTAGATATAGCTAATCAAAGACTGATTTTCAACCCATGACATCTGAGTTCACATATAGTACTCTTTCTTTTGCCCCACACTACTTCCTCCTTGAATTTCCATGTTAGTCACATTAACTTGGCATAACAGAGTATTATCTGTATATGCTATCCTCCTCTTGGCATATGTATCAGCAAGGTCCCTAGCACACCCACAGTGGACTACTAATACAGATTTTTTTATCTGTTTTATGAAGAAAAGAGTTTTAAAGGAGTTCGTAATCCTACTTTAATTACAGAGAAATAAGTGAGTATAGAAAAATACAAGTAGAGAAATGAGCACACAGACCAACAGATGGGGCTCCAGCTGTCTGCATATAACAATATTGCTATACACTTTACATACATCACTGGATCTAGGGAGTACAGACATCTAAGCAGTCAGGGGGCTCTGAACATACAGCTATTCAGAGTCTCAACCAGGAAATCAAAAGATCTTTCTTATGAGTCAATCCCCAAAGCAAAATGCCAACATTCCAGAATATATGAAAAAGACTCAGCCCTTGATTGGTGCAGAGCCAGAAGGCATGAAACCTACTTGATTCAGCAGAGCTCTGAATTATCAGGATTCAAAGGAGATTAATCCTTCAGATGTTTACAATTTAGCCTGCCCCTAGGAAACTGAACTCCAACAATAAGAAAAAAAACCACCTTGCTTGTGTTTACAGCATAGGGTCAATAAAAGTAATAAATAAAATATAATAAAACATTTACTATATCTGTGTAAGGTACAGCGTCTGCATGTTCTCGCAGATCTAAGTAACCCCTAGATAATGAGGAGACTACTCTAAACCCAGGAGTTGTAGTGAAGAGGAAGTCAGGTTTCCTTAATTCCTCACGCAAGTTGGCAAAGGAATACAGGAAATACAATATAGTCCTTTAATTATGTTCAACTCATACTTCCAGTATGGTCAATTTTCAGATAAAGGCTCAGGAACATTGTACTGGGGATTCAACTACTCCTTATGGCACAGGTAGATGAGATCATTGTTTAAGGCTTTTCCATTTGACATATTGTCCTGGCAAGGACAACCTCTGAATTCTTTTTCCTATGGATGTTTCATCCATTATGGAATAGAGTAGCAGGCAAGGTAAGGCCAGACATGGAGAAAAATTATCTAGCAATTCAGCTTCATGATTTCTCCATCCTTCATGTCTCTAATCAAGAGTTCCTCAGTTTCTAAGTCCTCTAAACCTTTGCCTTAACTCTAAACTAGGTCTTAGTTAATCTTTCTCTGTCTTTCTCTTCTTCTCTCTCCATTCCCTTGACTTCTTGGATAGAAGAATATTTGACCTTTAAAGAGTCTAGGCAGGGATGGGGAAACCTGTGGCCCCAGGTAACATGTGGTCCTTTAGATTTTCAAGTGCAGCCTTTTGATTGATTCCAATCTTCATAGAATAAATCTCTTTACTAAAAAGATTTGTTGTATAAAACAACAGGCTACAGGTAAGGACCTAGAAGGTCACATGTGGCCTCAAAGTCACATCCCCTGGTAGGGGATCAGTATCTTGGCAGGAATCCTGGATTAGCTGATGACAATATCTGCTCTGCATAAGAAGCAAAGGACAGACTGGATGAGATGGAAGATTAAACTATACTTAATCAGAATATATTGAGGATGAGGCCCTACCACATCTGAAGCTAGAATCTTATGAATTGTGTCAACAGTACTTGGTTGGAGTCAGAGTCACAAATTTAACTCCTTCATAGATCCTTGAGAAGCTGAAGAACAGAAAGAGATGATCAGAAAATCTTATTGCACCCCGTCCAAAAAAAAAACCCAAAACAAAAAACAAAACCTGTTTCTGGTTAATTTATGCCAAGAAACGTGACCTTAGTCTGAAAAAAGTCAGGGCTAAATCCAAGGGGCTAAGTCTCTGACCAATCAAATTCAAGTTCTTCAGTTGAATTTGATGACATAAAAGGCAGCAAATGCTTATTGATGTGTATTGTATATGGAGCCCTGTTCTAGTTTGGTGTATAGGTTGCTATACCAAAACAATTCATTCACAAGCAGCCATTCTACTAGGGTGTTGAACCTTTCCATAATTAGGTAAGCAGAACTTCATAAAGCAGACATATTTTGTTGTCTGTGACTTCATTTGAACTAATTCTACAAGTGTTGTCTTAATTCCTCTTGTATAACCTTAGAGAACCAGATTCTTCTCAATGTGACAAGACATTGGAGTGGGAATTTATAGGTAAATAAGAAACATAAAAATAAATATCTCTGTCCACAAGGAATTTACATTCTTATCTTACAAAGAAATCATCCTTATTCCTACAAAAAAGCTTCCTACATCCCATTGTTGGAATACATGCGGAATTTTTATATTCTGTTTTATACTCTGTTTTCTATTTTTGCTCTATATGTCACCATGGATAAAGCACTGGCCTCAGACACTTTCTAATTGTGTGACCCTGTTTGCCTCAGTTCCTTACCTTAAAAATGAGATGGAGAAGGACATGGCAAATTCCTCAAGTATTTTTGCCAAGAAAACTTCAGATAGGGTCACAAATAGTCATACACAACTGAAAAAAAAGACTGAACACATATACACACACACACACACAAACACAAACATACATACTATCTATTAAGAAAATGTCATTTCCCAGACTGACACAAAGGTATTTGTGTCCTAGAAAATATTCTGGTGGTTCTCAATGCATCACTTGTACCTCTCTCTCAACATGCTCACCTTGCCTCTCACCCTTATGTATGTATACACAACTTTTACTTGTATGTCCTTCCTAGATATTATACCCTTATAGTAAAGCACAACTAGTTTAATGAGAGAAAGGGAGAAAAAATGGGAGGAAAAAAATCAAGAAATAAAAACAGTAGCCACAGCAGCAGCAGTAGTAATGCTACTAGTAGTGGTAGTGGTGTTTGTAATAATAGTGGTAGCAGAGTGATGATAATGATGATGATAATGATGTTGAAATTTAAAAACTGCCTTGGATTAAATGACACAGTCTATGTTTACATTCCAGAGTTGTATGCAGTCAGGCATGAGGATCTCCAGAGTGTCCCATACACTTGAAATGAGCCCTGGGGACCTTTTAATGGAGACCACCATCCTGAAAGAATATCCCAGTAGCCCATGTTCAGAACATATTCTCTTTGGCAGGCAAGAGAATAAACGAGACAGGATGTGAGAAGTGAAATGAAGTATGAAAGAAGAGAAACAGTTTATAAAAGTGGCAACGAGGTAGAAATGGGAAAGAAATGAAATGTCAGTTAGGCTTTCTCTAAATAAGACAGAAAGGCATAGGGTAAATGATGCAAGAGAAAAGGCTACAACATGGTGGAATAGAAATAGCACTGAAGATGGGGGTGAAAACTTGGGCTCAAGTCCCAGTTCTGACACTCTCTGCCTGCATGATCTTGGGACAGTCACTAACCTTTCTCAGGAATGGGGGAGTTGTACTAGATGACTTGATACAACAAAATTTTTATTTAGCAAGTAGCATGTGGAGACATAAAGACAAAAAGTAGTGCCTTCACTTGAGGAGTTGATGTTTCATATCTGTTCTTTGATTAAAAAATATTGTGATATACTCTTAATTAAGGACATATGTCAATGACTCTATTACTGTCTTATTTGATCTGCCAAAGTAAAACTGGAATGCAACGTTTCATGATAAATGAACTAGATTTGAGTTATGTATATGAAATGAACTGGAAATAAAATTATCAATCCTTCAGTGCATCCTACAGATGAGGAAATTGAGGCTCAGAAAGGGAAATGACTTACTCAAGGCCACTTAGAAGTTCTTCAGTGATGTCTGACTCTTCATGACTCTGTTTGGGATTTTCTTGGCAAAATACTGGAATGGTTTGACATTTCCTTTGCCAACTCATTTTACAGATGAGGCAAACAGCCTTAAATAAATTACTTAGGGTGACACAGCTAGTAAGTTTCTAAGGCTGGATTTGAACTCAGGTCTCCCTGATTTCAACCCAAGCACTCTATCCACTGTACTACCTAGCTGCCAATGTGGCTCTACTATTTGATAGTCATGCACTTGTGAGAGAATCCTTTGATCTTTTTCTTCTGTAAAATGAAGCTAGTCAACACAGTGAAGTAGATAAGTTTCTGTTTTTTAATTGAAGGACCCGGGTCCAAATCCTAGTTATGGCACTAGAAAAAGTGATGTTTGTTTGCATAACCTTGGACAGGTGACTTCAGCTGATGAAGTCTTAATTTCCTCATCTGTAAAATAAGGAGGTTGGGCTAGGTGATTTTTAAGGAAATCTTTTATTCAATGATCATTTTACTTACCTGCGTGGGCTTGTTGTGAAGAATAAATGGGATCATATGTGTGGGAGTGCCTTCCAACTGTGAGACTCTAGATTAATTCAAGTTAATTCTAACAATTATTTCTTAAGCAACTACTATGTATAAAATATTGTCCTGAGGATGGGGCACAGGGACAAAAAATAAATGAGTCCATTTTTGAATTAGTTCAAAAATGAACTTAGCACCTCAAGGAGTTTACTGGGGAAATAAAACATTTAGAATTATGTGTAAACGTATTAATATTTTTAAAATGGAAAGGACAGAGGATTAGGCTTTCAGAAATTGTTTCAGAAATTTCCTACAGAAATTCTGTAGGGAGTTTTTCCTAATATGTACCTCTATATGCTAATGCCTTGGCTTTAGACCTCCAGAAGTAACAGATAGTTCTCAGGATTAGCAAAGGTCCAGAAAACAAGATGTTACCCTTAAATTCATTCAGAAAGATGGTTCCTTTGGTATGGTATCTCCTCCAGAGTGAGTGGGGGCTTTGACTACCATTGTTATATAACAGTAATAACCACTGATGAGTCCAGGTGACTGGGTCACTATATTGTGGCAGACAAAGGACAGATGAAACCTGACCATTCATAGATTTGTTATGATAGAATAATAATTGTGCATTGGTAGGGGGAAAGAGAGGGAAAGACACAGAGCCTTACCTAGAGAAAGGTTATTGACATGTCATTGATCCAAAACAATAAAATTTAGATGATGCCAATAGCACTTAGCACCATAGAAACAATTGAGCTTGAATGTAGTAATAAAGAATAATAAACTAAAACATGATGCTACTAAATAGTGTGCTGTCTTCACGCCCTTCACCATGGGCATCTATGCCCAGGTGTTCAGGGCAAGGGTCAATCCCTGGGGACTTTAGGTTTAATATTAGAACCAAGTGTGATTATTCAACAGTTAAAGTGAAATTTACTTAGCCATAGACAAAGGCTATTCAAGAAGGAAAGGCATTGAAGACATCATCAGATGATCCTACTGAATAAACCTCTCAAGTGGTATGATCCACTATCTTAGCATCTGAGAGAACCCTCTAGCTCCTTGTGGCTGCATTATACTCAGATGAGGAGGAAATGATATTAACAGTCTGAATTCTTCATCCCCTGACCTAAGCAATGTTCAATGTTCTCAATACCTTTTAAGGAAAAAGTAGCCCAACCTGCATGAGGGGATGGGTTGGAATATTAGTCCTATTACTCCAGATGACATATTTTCCCTCCCAGCCCTGATGTCTCCCACCCCTGCCCTATAGTGACCTCAGTAGCAATAGCATTGTAGTGTAACCTCATGGGGCAGTGCCCCACCCACCACTGAATGTGTCTTTATTTGAAGGTGTATTTTGAGCTGCTTGACTTGCGTTATTTTGTAAAATTTAAATCCAGGAGCTCAAACTGCTAATCATAGCTCTGGTAACACTTGAGTTGAGCTTAGTCAGTATGCTCCGTTTCCTCCCTTACCACACCCCTGGCTTCTTCTTTTATATTTTTTTATCAGTTATCAAAACAAAGGGAGAAAAGAAGGGGAAATACTGAATTAGGATGATAGGTGGAGGAAAGCAAGAACTAGTACTTTTTGGTAGGAGTAGCATTGGTAGGAGAAAACATGAGATCAGGCTAAGTATGTAGAATGATGACAAATTATGGAAGGATTTAAATGTCAACAAAAGGAATTTTATATTTGGCAACGTGTGTGTTTGTGTGTGTGTGTGTTTTTTAATTATCTTTGCTTTCTGAGTCTTAGCAAACTTCAGCTGGCAATTGTAGCAGAGGACTTTATGTTTTCAGTAACACTTTTAGTATATTTGCTCATTTTTGATCTGTGGATGTAGGAATACTTGAGATAGAGGACATATGAATTATTATATATTTTATGCTATTCTCTGCCTTGCGAATAGTTTAGGATCCTGACTTCTGTCTTGGTATCAATTGGCATTTCCTGCTTCAGAAATAGAAGTATTTCTCATCTCGAATTACAGAATTATATTATAGAATTACAGAAATAGGCTCTGAAAGTTAGGATCCTGAGCCCCAGAACCTTGATCTGTACATAGATCACTCCCCTGACTCATTTGTTAGCACTCTTGCCTTCTGGAAACTACTCTGTAGACATTTTCACATTTACTTATTTACACATATGTTTATTTCTCCAGTAGGATGTATAGAAAGCTTCTTGAGGGAGGGGGATTTTTTGCTTGTTGTCTTGGTACCTTTAGAGCATTTTAAGGTCTCTGCACTTCTGTTTATTAAGGTAAATTGAACAGAATCAATGTAAGGAATTTTTGAGAGACATCATATAGATTCAACCTGCTGCCCCAAGTCCCTCCAAAGTATCTGGATTTACATCCAAACATAAGAGCCAGAAAAAGGTCATTTTCTCCTTTACTCCTACCTGAAACTGCCACAGGACAATTTACAAAGTAAAACTAAGGTAGTGTTTATGTCTAAGATTTGTCTAGACTCCAGACATGGGTAAAGGGGCTCCCTTGCTCTTGCGCAACCCTGGAAGATTACAAAGGTAAACTCGGAATCATATAGCCTTTATTTTCCTTATAATCTTCTATGATAAGGCAATTATACTTGGGGTTTCCACTTAGGCAAGCCTTTGAAATTTGGATGACTCTCTCTTTCCCATGGTAACGTGCATAGTGTCATGAAGACTTGAACTACTTCTCCATGGTTAGATCAGTAGTGTCAGACTAAAATAGAAATGAAGGCTAACAACCTAGTACATAAGGTGTCTTTTGGTGCTCATAGACTTAGAAAAGCAAATGCAAATTATATTTATGTTCTATTATAATTTTTAAAATTTTATTATTTTGTGATGTATTTTGTTTTTGTTGGTTCAGTTACTTTGTTTTCATATTTATTATGTCTCTTCCACTTCCTCATTTAAAAATTTTTTGAGATGTATTATTTAATAGAATTTTTATTTTTTCCAATTGCATGTAAATATAGTGTTCAATATTCACTTTTGTAAGATTTTAAATTCCAAATTTCTCTCCCACCCTCTCTTCCTTTCCCCTTCCCAAGACAGTGAGCAATCTGACATAGGTTATACATGTACAATCATGTTAAACGTATTTCCATATTGTGAAAGAAGAATCAGAACAAAAGGGGAAAACCACAAGAAAGAAAAAACAACAAAAAAGTTAAGATAATATGCTTTGATCTGTATTCAGACTCTATTCCTTCTATGAGTATGGTTAGCTTTTTACACGAGTCATCATTGTGTAGCTGAGAAGAGCTAAGTCTATCATAGTTGATCATTGCACAATGTTGCTATAACTGTGTACAATGGTCTCCTAAGGTTCTGCTCACTTTATTCAGCATCAATTCATATAAGTTTTTCCTGATTTTTTGAAACCACCTGCTCATTCTTTCTTATGAATTAATAGTATTCCGTTATGTTCATACACCACAACTTGTTCAGCCATTCCTCCAGAGGATGGGAATTCCTATCAATGTCTAATTCTTTGCCACCACAAAAAACTGGTACAAATATTTTTGTATGTGTGTCCCTTTCCATTTTTCATGATCTGTTTGGGATCCAGACCTAATAGTTCTATCTTTGGATCAAAGAGTATGCGATGGGGGGCGGCTAGGTGGCGCAGTGAATAGAGCACTGGCCCTGGAGTCAGGAGTACCTGAGTTCAAATCTGGCCTCAGACACTTAACACAAAAGCTAGCCATGTGACCTTGGTCAGGTCACTTAACTCCAATTGCCCTCCAAAAAAAAGCAAAAAAAAATAATGAGTTAGAGCATTTTTATATGACTATAGATAGTTTTAATATCTTCATCTGAAAACTGCCTATTCATATCCTTTGACCATTTAACAATTGGGGAATGACTTGTAGTCTTCCAAATTTTACTCAGTTCTCCATATATTTGAGAAATGAGGCCTTTATCAGAAACCCTGACTATAAAAATTATTTCCTCACTTTCTGCTTTCCTTCTAATCTTGGTTGCATAGGTTTTGTTTGTGCAAAACCTTTTTGATTTAATGTAACAAAATTTTTCATTTTGCATTTCAGAGTATTCTCTATCTCTTTTTTGGTCATAAACTCTTCTCCATAGATATGAAGGGTAAACTATTCATTGCTCCCATAATTTGTATATGGTATCATCCTTTATATCTAAATCATGTACCCACTTTAACCTTATCTTAGTAGAGGGTGTGAAGTGTTGGTGTATACCTAGTATCGGCCATACTATTTTCTGGCTTTCCCAGCAGCTTTTGTCATATAGTGAGTTCTTATCCAAGAAGCTAGAGCCCTTGGTTTTATCAAACAGTAGATTACTAAAACCATTTACTACTGTGTCTGTCTCACTGATCCACTACTCTATTTCTTAGCCAGTACAAAATAATTTCGATGATTGCTGCTTTATAATATAGCTTTAGATCTGATATGGCTAGGCCCCCTTCCTTTGCATTTTTTCCGTTACTTCTTTTTATGTTCTTGACCCTTTTTCTTATAGATGAATTTTGTTATTCTTTTCCATAATTCTATAAAAATAATTTTTGTTATTTTGATAGGTATGACACTGAATAAGCAAATTAATTTAGGCAGAATTGTCATTTTTGTTATATTAGGTCATCCTATTCATGAGCAACTGATATTTTTCTAGTTGTGAATTTCTAAAATTCACACAATTTTACTTGTGTGAAAAATGTTTTGTAATTGTTTTCATATATTTCTGGGTTTATATTGGCAGTAGACTCCCAAATATTTTATGTTGCCTACAATTATTTTAAATGGAATTTCTCTATCTCTTGTTTCTGGGATTTGTTTGTAATATATAGATTTTTTTTAATTTTCAAAAATAAATTCCAATTACATTTTAGATCAGTACAGGTCACATTATGGAGTGTTGAATGCTGCCCACAAAGCATGGGCCACATGTTTGACATATCGGGTTTGAACTCTATCTAAAAGGTATATATCCTTTGGTAGATGCTGAATGAGCAATCTATAGCCCCATCAAACCAATACTGTCTGAATTATTCACTCTAATAATTGGGTGACAGATTCCAGATCTCTTCCATCAAATCACCCCCTCCCAATGTATATGTTGTTGTTCTCCAAGAAAGATACTGTTCAGGAGCTATGTGAATAATTATTTTCTTTCCCCTAAGGAGGATGCTGTTTAGGAAATCTCTCTCCAAAAGATAAAGTCTCCAGGTTTCTAAACTTGGGAAATCTCAATTTTGGGATCACCCACGAGTCTATCTCAAATGTAACAGCGAGCCATGAAATCTCCGTTCTTTGCCTAGAAGGTTAGATTCTGAAACCTTTCTGCACAAACTGCTTAGGATTTTGAACTCTCCTTTACACAGGATATTGGGATTCAAGAATATTGTTCACGGACTTGCACATAAATAGGCACTAGTCAATGATAAGTAAGAGAATTTCTTTTTAAATAAATATTTCATATAGTATATACACTAATGATAGATCTCTCTCTCTCTCCCTCTCTCCCTCTCTCTCTCTCTCTCTCTCTCTCTCTCTCTCTCTCTCTCTCTCTCTAATAACTTATATAAACATTTAATAAGCTCCCATTATGTGCCAGCACTGTGCTAAGTGCTGAGTATGTGAAAAGAGGAGAAAGACAGTCTTTGCTCTCAAGGAGCTTACATGTACATATCTGTTGCTGCAGGAACCTTTACAATGCCATGACTTCTCCCCCCTCTTGGGTAAAGAAAGTCTACCTTGAGCCACTCCTCTTTGGCCATGTGCAAATATACCCTGACATGTGCTTCTGCTGTAAATTTCCAACAAATTCTCCCTGGATAGGAGAGAGGGGAGAAATCTTTCTTCTTCATTCTAGCACTCCAGAAACAAGATATGAGCAAAAAGGCAAAAAGAAAACTGAAGACAACTGAAGAAAACAGCCTGTTGCTTTTATAGGACCTCACAAAGGGATATATCATATGATGAGAGACTTTTTCCCTGTATCATTAAACATCTTGGAGTCAACCCCAGCCATTGAATACCAACCAGGAGTCTCTATATTCTCTTAAGCAGGTGCCAATAGGCATGCTTATCCTTTTATTCCAGGAGTTCTTAGCCTTTTTGTATGTCATGGACCCTTTAGAAGGTCTGGTAAAGACTACGTACATCTCAAAATAATGTTTTTAAGTTCTCCAAGTTTCATTCTATTTCATTCTCCAAATGAAATACAAAAGAAACAAATTTTATGGAAATATAGTTACAAAAAATGTTAGTTCACAAATCCCAGGTTAAGAACCTCTTTTCTGTGGAGGAGGTCCTTTTCTTATTTACGAAAAGGATCACAAGCTATTGACTTATTAAATCAGAAGGTTCCCATGATCAACCCTCTGATTACTTAGAAGCAGTTACAATTCTCCCACACTGAGAAATCCTAACTTCACGATTCCTCCCTGTACCCCATGTAGAAGTAGCCTATTTCATTTCCTATGAAGAAGAGGGTTTTTGCTATTTTCCAGTAGCCCTCACTGATGAGTTAGCTCTCCTCCAGTGGGGTAGACAACTTTTATGTCTTTAGGAAATGGAACTCATTTGTATTTCATTTGTATTTCTGAGGCAAACTGTGGGGATAGATGTCATTACTTGGACAGTTGGTTTTGTTTGCTTGAAGAGATCTATCATTCAGAAAGTGGAACATAAAGCAAAACTTTCTTTTACATTTTCTAACACAATGATGGCAGTCAACTGGTGAAAAATAAAGGAATTTAATCATTACAAGTTTAGTTTTATAGTGTGTTTATCACCAAAAATGCTTCATCTTTAATTATCCCACTCTGGAAAAGGTGTCCCATAGAGTAAAGGAGTCAGGTTGTTCTTTGATCCATACTTACTTTATTTTACTATTTAATTTAGTGTTTGCTCCAGTGGCTGATTTACCTAGATGTTATAGAGAGATTCTTTATCAGAAATAGCAAGGAACTTGTGAGTTATGCAGTCTTTACTTCTTGTCCTGGGCTTGTACAACAATTTTGTTGTGGTGGGGAAAATACTGTGACAGTAAGGGCTTACTAGAGGCATAAAAACATTTTTGCACTGTGGATCAGTTTCTCCTCCCTCTTAAACTCACATTTTCCTTGGCCACAGTGTTTAGCTATTTGAGTCAATGCGTCTAATCTTAGCTGGGGCAGTGTCGTGCCAGCACCTCCAGAAGGCCTTCCATTCTTTGACGTTGGAATCTACTGACCCTGACGTGGTTGCTCTTCTTGTTCCTTTCATTATTTTTCCTGGCTCTGCTTTTCCAAGAAGGAAATAAAAAGAGACGGGATGAATACTGGAATATTTCAGTTATCCATATTTGCATTCTCTGAGGAGAAGAGAAAAAAAGGCAAAACAGTTTATCATGAGTCACAATAAGCATCATGACATTTCTTTTGGGAAATTCTACTGGAGGACAAGTACCAATTTTAGAATCTTTCCTTTCAGGTCTAGGCAGTTTGGCAATCTGTAGAATTTAGGACTTATATCAATCTACTTCTGGAACTAAAAAGGAAAAGTAATTGATTTTGTATTAAGGAAGGAAAAGCACAGAATCTCCATTTTTTTCCTCTGCTATGAGATAAGGTGGGAAAACATAGACCATTATACATTGGCAAGGTCTTATAATGAAAAAAAACCTACATATATTCAATGTTCTGCAACACAATCTTGTTCATATAATTTAACTGAAGTCTTAGTGTTCTAATCTATAAAATGGGGCTGCTGATATTTGTACTGTCTACCTTGAAAAGTTATTGGGAGGACCATTTGAGACAATCTATGTGAAATCAATCAATTAACACATATTCATTAAGTACTTACTGTGTACCAAGAACTTTACTAAACTTGGAGGATAATAAATTAGAAAGGAAAAAATTCTTTGGGGTCTAGAAGCATGCATTCCACTGTTCTAGCTTATTGTTCTAGCTTACTTACATAACAACTCAGAAAGACCATCTCCTTAAATATAGAGAAGTTACAGTCCTTGATGAGGGGAAAATGCCTACGCTAATAAATGCATGGGTCCTTGAAATATTGAAGTATTATCATCACCCAAAAATCATTACATTGGTTTTCATCAATTGGACAGAAAAATCAATAGATGATTTATATTAGTATTATTTGCACCATGAAGTTAATGAGTTTCCTAAAGTTTCCCAAATAACATGTGACCAATGTCATGTAAAATGCCTTCTAATTAACTATAAGGATTGCTTAAAAATTTGTGACCATTTTCAGTCACACTAGAAACTTTCCTTCCAGTTCTGCCTCTTGCAAATGTTGCTGTTGGAGGTGTTGGAAAATTGATAGGAATGATCACCTCTGCCCTTTGGATAAGCTACTATGACTGGGAAGAGTTGCTCTAAGGCACTATAAACTGATGTTATTTTTATGGTAATTACTGAGTGTCAAAACTGTGGATGATGAAATAAGGAACATATCTGAGTGTTAAGCTAAAGAATATATAAAACATAAAAATTATAGATCAGGGAGACACCACCATTCTAAGAGTACATGACTTTCTTAAATTAATTTTTACGTTTTTCAGATCTTCATTTATGATATAATTTAGAGGACTGTTGCTGTAGTCATTTATTATATGTGGGGAGTTCAACTAAGGGAAAAGTTCTCTTATTGGAAGAGCTATGATTAATGTACCTAAGACATAAAGTTCATAGTCATAATAGCCAGCATTTATAAAATTCTCTACAATTTACAAAGTGGTTTTCAAATATTAGTTAATTTTATCTTGATGAAAACCCTGGAGGTAGGTGCTATCATCATCTCTATTTTTCAGATGAGGAAACTGAGGCAGACAGAATTTAAGAAACTTCCCCAGGGTCACACAGCTAGAAAGCCAACTATTTATCTTTGTCCATTGAGAAGAAAAGGAGACCCCACATTAATCACAGCACTAAGCTATCTATGTCATAGCAGTGTGACCTGTTAATTATACCTTCTAAAATCTAAAGGAAATCCTTAGGCTTGGTTTGCCTATGGAAATGTTTCCGATTTGTGAACAAAATTGTACTTATTAGTGATAATATAATAATAAACAGCACATACAAATTTAGAATTTGAAAAGCACTTTTACACATAAAATTTCATTTAAGCCTCATACCAACCCCATAAAGTAGGTACTGCAGCTATTATTCCTCCTAATGTATGGATGAAGTTACTGAGGTTAATTAAATTATAAACTTAATTTAATTAATTAAGGTTAATTAAAGGTTAACTTAAAGGTTAATTAATTTATCTGTAGTTAGAAAGCTAGTACATATCAGAGGTGGGATTTAAAATCGAAGTCCAAATTCAAGACTCTATTCAGTACACCCAGTAGACAAAGAAGAGTCATTCATGATAATTTCATTTTATTTTTCTTCACTTAAATAATCTCTATGCCAAGTGAAATGCAAATTGAAATAGCAGTTACTACTTAAATAGATGTTTCCAAGTATAAATGATCAGAAGTTTTAGTGATCTGAAATAAATAAGCCCATTTCTATATTGCACAAATAAAGTGGAGTTCTGGAATTATTCATCATCACTGCACATCACCCAAACCAAAGTTCTACTTTGCAGTATTGTTTGTGGACAAAGACTAAGGATTTGCCAGAAGATTGGTAAGTGTATAATATGATGATATATTTTTGTTAATATGGTTTAATGGAAAGAGTTATATTGAGATCAAGAAAAACTTTATGAAATCCTGCCTCCACCAGTTAACAATTGAGCCATGGAAAAGTTTCTTATCTTTCTGAGCCTCTGTTTTCTCATCTGAAAAAAAAGTAGAGATAATAATATCTGGAGTATCTATTTCACAGGACTGTCATGAGACTGAAATGTATATGTACACACACACAAATATATATATATATATATATATATATATATATAAAGACTCTGCCAATCTTAAGACAATTATGTAATTGTCTACTCTTATAATTATATTTTTAATGCTACATGCTTTTGATTTTGGGGGAAAAGTTGATACTTCACAAATTCTGACTTCTACTTTTTTTTCCAAGTTAGAGGAAAATTGAAAAAAAGCAGAATTTGGAGCTGTAATTTCTTTGGCATGGGAAACCCTCCATGTGGAAACTCCCTTCACTAATGCAGCGTAACAACTCAACTGTACCTTAGTTTTAAAAAAACTGACTTGGGGAAGAGAACCCCATGTGTCTGAGACAGGACTTGAATCCAGATCTTCCTGATTCCAAGGATTGCTCTCTGTCTAATCTGCTTGTTTGCCTTATTTCAAATTCTAATGCAATTCAGGAAGATTGAGTAAGTGAATAACATAGTCAAGGCACAGGGGTAGGAATGTGAATATGAAGTCCCTGTGTTCAAGGATCTCATAACCTAATGAGTTATTCAGTATCTTGAATGAAACTTTGAAAATGTTTTCCACACTATATGTGGTGAATTGTTATAGATGACTTTCACTTTCAGTCTTATTATATACAATGAGACTAAATGTAATTTTATTTTTCTTAAAATGAAACATCAATTGTAGAACAGAATTTTGAAATGTTTATCAAAAACCCTAAATTAATAACAACTTAGAAATTTGCACAATAACCAGGACCAAAGATAAATACACACACACATATGTATGTATGTATTTTAACACTGGATTTAAACAAAAAACAAAAAAGGACTGAATAATAATTTGACTGGATTGAAATATAAATGCATTGCATCCCTACAAGTCCAAAATTTAGCTCAATCTTACTGGAATATAAAAATATTACTGTTGTATTTTAATTAAGAAAAGTAAATTGAATTTTTAATATTTTTAAAAATTCATCACATTATTATGTAGTATATAGAAAATGTATCTGATAATGACCACCATTTTCTTAAAACTAAAATAATTTGCAAAGATAGAAGGCTGCATATAAACACTCATTTTACAGGAGGATATTTTTTTTTATAAAATGTGTAATTCACAAAATCAAAGCATTTCCTTAGAAACCCGCAAAATAGATGATTTTCAATCAATCATTTTATTAAAATAAATTGTCAATTGAAATTAAAACAACCAACAATCTCTTAATGTTGTATTATTTGTTTGGATATGACAAAAACGGTATATATACATGCCTCCAGAAAGTGCTTTTAAATGATAACTCAAATCTTCAGAATTTTTCTATTCTTGAGCTGAATCTCAAACATTAAGTAGGCTTAGATGGCCTTTGAAAATACTGAGAGTAATAAAGGTTCCCAGAATTTCTGTTTTACTAACTTACTCTTAAAAAGAAAATAAAAGCTATACTTTATGAAATGTAGATGGCTGTGCTAATGAAGATCTCTCTGAAACTGACTCGCACGCATATGGATGCCATTTGTAACTAGTGGTGAGAACGCACAGGTCAGCCTGCACTTTGGTGTCTGTCTATCCATCTGTTTTCACATTAGTTGCAAATTATAGAATCCTCCAGACCCAAATGATCATAAATCAGGACTATGAGCATGTACACTTTTCCCATCTGTCATAAAACAATGAATTAAATTCATGCCTGTCAAAATATGCTGCTGCGAATTCGCCTTCTTCTGCAGTTGAAGGAATACAAAGCTTCATCTCATCGCTGTAATTTATGGTCTCCTTGGGAGACTTGGGTGATTAGGGCTTGGCCCACCAACACAGAGAAAAACAGTAGGAACTCCAATAACTCCAAATGGAAATCTTGGGTCAAATTTATCAAACAAATCAGAGAGAAATCTATTTCTGTTTGGAAAAGAAGGAGATATATTGCATGTTTAGTATACGAGGACGGCTTTGGAACATTTGCCTATTCGGTATTTGTGAGTTTTGGAATTTCTAGCTTAAATAGTATCACCAAAGGACATGTGATGTATTAGACATGAGCACATTTTTAGCCAAATAAAATATACAACTGCAAGCAAAGAGGTTTTTCAATGTTAACAACAACATATCTGTGCAAATGATGTAACTGAAAATTTTCTAGGTAGAACTTTAAAAAAAGCATAGCTTTAGTTCTGGAAAAATACACTAGAAGAAAATGAAATATGTTCAAAATAGGCAACTAAGAAAAATACACAGCCAGACTGATAAGGTGTATAGACTTTAACCATTCCATGTCAATGGATTTATATCAGTCCCACAGCACAAATAATTTTTTTTAACTTTTCTTCCCTCAAGCTGCATAAGGTTCAAATATGGTTCTGTATCTGAAACCAAAGAGACAGATCCAATGCAGAAACATCCTTGCCCTCCATGTGAAGAATGTTGGTCACAGTCCTATGTGATGAAAAATAAACAGAGATAATTGGGGAAGATTGCAAACAAAGACACATGTGCTACAAATCCATTGGGGGATTTTGGCACTTGTCCCTCCTCAGCAAGCCACAGTATGTTTGAACTGGTGTTTATCATGAGGGCTAGCAGGCATTTATTCAATCAGAAAGTCGTATTTCTCCCAACACCCCCTGCTGTATTAGAAATTTCAGGCAGAGTTACAGGGAGCCAAATGAGAAGATGATGTGGTATAATATTGTCTGTCATAGATCTGGCTAATACCAAAGAGTGAATTATTGCAACAGTAGAAAGGAAAAAAATGCTGGGTGTTCAATATCACTTCTGAGCACACGGTACTACTGCCTAAGTGCAGCAGGCAGGTAGGCTGTAAGATATTGTATCTGCCAGAAGAAATTAATCCTCTATTCCTAGTACTGATTCAGAGGTCTGCTCTGCTTCATGTGGTTGGAGGCAATAGGAACCTGCATGTCAGAAAGTGAGCTCTCTAGATCCATCACTCAGCAGGACTTTGTGGTGGAAATGCCTTTCATTTCATGGACTACCTCTTCTTTGCAAATGAACAACATGAAGACAATTCCCTTCTATACCTGGAAACCATGACAAGAGGCCAGATCACTAGCCCAGCAAAACCCCACTCCCAAACTGAATAGAGAAATCAAGGTTGTTTTCCATTATGACATATCATAGAAGTAATTTTTATAACCACTATTTTATTACTTTGTACCCAATAAAATAAGTCACTATTTGTTTTATTGCAGTCCTATATTTTATTTTACTAGGAAACCTAGAGTAGCCCCCATTACCTGCAAAAACTGACCACCAAATAACTACAGTGGCTTATTTTCCTTCAGAGAGAATTTATTAAATAAGACCATATGTTTAAAAGAGGCAAGAATGTGCCATTGAGATTCTACTGGACTCCTATTTATGTCCCCAACTGAAAGGTTATAGAAGCCACTTGCAACTGATTAAATCTCCATTCTGCCATCTGAACGTATGGCAGCTGGACTGGTCAAAACCAACTGGTAAAATTAAGAAAATCATTAAAATTACTAGGAAGAAAGGTTGCATATGGAAATTATTTCAGGACAGTTATTGCTAACAAAGAGACATCATTAAACTCTCTTTTCAATAGAGTTAACTGATCTATATGCCTCTGTCCAAACATGCCCCACCAGACCCTGATAAGCACACCTGCCGAAAATTACCTTTTTGCTGTACCGAACAAATATTTTAAGAGGTTTCAAATATTTAAAATAAAATTACAAAATTCCTGCATGCATTTTGTGCTACTTCATGCTTATGATATTTATGTTAATTGGATTTTCCCTTTGTTTCATATTTTTCCTTTGTGTGTACATTTCAAAAATTATTTGAATGGATTTTTCCTCTTTCTTTATGTTTTCTATTTCAAACTGTTAAAAAAATCATATTTCTCCCTCAACCAGAAAACCATGTTTAAATTAACATTTTAATGATGGAATTTTTGTTTTATAATGATACTCAACTTGATTACATTATGATATATCACAAATAAGTAAATTATTCAGCTATATTCAAAACAGTTATTAAATGCTTACTGAATGGAAGATACTCTGTTAAACATTATACTAGGTAAATATTTTAGGAGAAAAGAAGATGGGATTAGGAGAAATAATATTAATTACATTCATTAGAGTGTATTAGAGATTTGCATTATTTGTATTAAATATATAAATACATATTTATCTAACGTACATATTTGTATTATACATGCAAGCATTAAATTCCTAAAGATTGCTCATTTCTGAATTGGCACAGTTCACATGCAACAAAAACACAGATTCACAAGTGACATTAACAGCTTGTCAAATGTTAGATTCATAACAAAAATTCGTTTAGAAGGTCTTGACCCAAAAGAGCACATAAGAGTAGGGAACCACAAGCAGGAAAACTCTTGCATAGGTTTTTCCAAACAGAAACCATAATAGTGCTTAAGGATTCAATTCAGACAACTGAGGCTATTTCAAAATATCTGTAATGATAGATTTACAAGGCACCTGGTCTTTATGGAACATTATTGGAAATCATTTATTTTCCTTACTTTTTTTGTCTATAATAGCTTAGACAGTAAATTCAGCCAATCAAATTATAACAAGGTAGAAAAGACTATCTGTTGCATCACAGAACAGGAAAGCCTCAAGTAAAGCTTTATAAATCTAGGCTGACAGAATGATGTTGGAAGTAAGCTCATAGACATCCCTTGTGACTGAATTTGGGCAATCACCAAAGAGCCTATCCTCTAAGTGGGCCCAAAGGTGGCTTGGCTAGTTCATATATATGAGATATTTTCGTAATCCCCCTCCATGATCACAACAGCAAAGCCCTTCCCTTTTTCTTACAGTCCTACCCCTTTTTTCCCCAGTCCTAGGCTGTATGTTACATTATGGTAATTTTTTGTTGTTTGCTTTAACCCTTTCAGATAGTTCATCAACATTTTCACAGTGACTTTATATGGCTACAAACTGTGGAATCTCTAAAGAATTTCAAGGGACAGTGGACAAACACATGGTGGGCATAAAGAGTATATCACCAGTGAAGACATGCTAACCAAAAGTCCTATAATCATGGAAATCGTTCTAGTACAAAGACTTATGAATCACGGCCCAGGTTTTCAGTGACACACAATGGCAAGATCTCTAAATGCAGAATCAGGGTACTTTAATTGGAATTTTTTCTCTGATACTTAATACCTGTATGACCTTGGTTAAGTCATTTACTAGGCCTCAATGTCTTCAAATAGAAGAAAAAGGAGTCTGTACATCATATTTCAAGAATCCTTCCTGGTGGAAGAAGCTGTTCTGATAAGAGATCTGGTAAAGGCTGGCGTTGCTGTCGGGCTGCTGCCACCTGGAAGGCCAGTGTTTCTGCTGCTGCCAGAAAGGCTGAGATTTCTTCTGGGTCCCAGGGCCAGCCAAACTGAAAGAGAACTGAGGAAGCATGACCAAGATGCTAGGACTTTGTTTGTTTGTGGGTTGGTTGATCCTTGAGTTACCGTAAACAGAAATACTGATGGTTTTGAGACATATTGGACCCTGTGAACTTCAGTATGTAGCAGGAACTGCCTTGAGGACAGGACAAAGACCTGGGAGCTATCTGCCTCTAAATCCAGGTGACTGGTGGATTCAGGTAGAAGCTTGGACTATGGAAGGGAATCCAGGGAATCTGGGAAACCACCCTCAAGTCAAGATGAAGGAAAGATCTTTCCTTGGATATTGAAATCTGTGGTGATAACATGGTTTACTAGTGACCTAGGGGTGGGGGGGGGTTGTGTATTTTCTAATGCTTGTATTTAGTGATTAATGATACTTAGTAACTGATTGCTAAATAAGTGACTGAATAAATTAACCTATGATTGCCCCATGAGTGGAAGACTGACATTCTTAGATGATCGAATGACTAAGTAAGGAAACAAACCTACTTGGCAATACAAGATGATTGTTCTTTTATTCTTTGTTCTAAATACTGTGACCACTTTGTTGAAAACTATGTGGCAATTTTAATGATAAGCTGTTGTGAACACTGTGATAAGATGGAATGTTGTGATTACTGTATCTTGATTTGTTGTGAATGTTTTCCTCTGATTTGTTCTTGAATAAATAGTGTGTTCACTATACTGTGTAATCAGAACCTTAAAAGCTGTTCACAGTAACATTCTTTTGGGAAGCTGCTCATGCATGGTGTTACAAAGAGTGAAGAGCTTATAATATGAAATTCTGAAAGACAAAATACATAGACTTACAACTATGGCTAACTTACCTAGCAAAACTGATCACCATTTCTGGGGGCAGGGCACAATGTGTATTATTGAAATAGAGGACATATAAGCTTTCCTGAAGAAAAGACAAAGTTGAGATGAAACTCTGAAATACAAACACAGAAGTCAAGAGAAACATAGCATGGCAAATACCGGGAGAAAAATTAGAAAGATTTATATAGGGATGAAGCATTTACATTCTAATTAGAGAGGGGAGTGGAGATGACACAGGTGTCTGCTTAGAACCATAATGGCATCAAGGATCCTACAGAGGGACTATATGTGGTTTTGGTGTTTTGATGAAATTAAGAGAGAAAGGGAAGTGGGGAGAGGTAATATAAGAAAGAGTGATTAAAGAGCAGGAAAGTTTATGGTCTCAATTAATAAGGGTAGCTAAGTAGAAGTCTATATAAATGATGAAGAGAGAGGTAGAGTGTGTATCATTTTAACATTGTATTTATGTAACTGGGTCAATAAGGGAAGAAAATATATACATACAGAGTTTGGTGTAGAAATACATTCATTTCATCACAAAATCATGAGGAGTGATTTTAAAAACAGGGAGTAGTGAGTAAGAAAGGGGATAGATTCAAAGAGAGAATAGTTAAAAGAATAAATCCAAAGATTCTCCCTCCTGGAGTGAAGATTCACTATTTGACACTCATCCCTTCCCCCTCACAAAAAAAAGAATTTCTAGAAAATGTAGTCTGGAATAAATTAGGTTAAGACCAACACTCACATGCTGTACCAAAATAAAATCCAAAAGTACATATAGCATAGATAAAGGTCACATCCTAAAATATTAAATAAGCATGAAGAAATTAGCTTTCAGATATATAAAAAGGGTAATCATTAAATTGTAACCCAATGAGGGTTAGAGATGATCACAAAAGATAGAGTAGACTTTTATAATTACATACATTAAAAAGTTTGGCACACACACACACACACAAACACACACAAAAAAACAATCCATGCAGGAAAGATTTGAAGGAAAATAGTTAAGTGGAAAAAAAATCTTTGCATTAAATTTCCCCAATAATGGTCTCGTTTCCAAGACATAAAAATATGCATATAAGCCATTTTCTAATTGACAAATGGCCAAATAATCTGAACAAGTAGGTCTTAAGGAAAGAAAGTCAAACTATAATTAACCATGTGGAGAAAATATATCAAATCACTTAGAATAATGCATGTTAAAACAAATATGAGGCTCTATCTTTGTAATGCCATGCAGGAGCAGATTTTCAAAAGAATGCTACTGTGAACAGCTTTTAAGGTTCTGATTACACAGTGCAGTGAACAATTCATTTATTTCATAACGAATCAAGATAAATTTTCTCAGAAAATCAAGGTAAAGTATAATATTCATGGCATTACATCTTATCACAGAAAATCACAAAAACACAAATAGTGCTTGCAATAGTTTAACATTAGAATGGCCACATAGTTTTCACCAAAGTGGCCACAGTATTTAGAACAAAGAACAAAAAAATAATCATCTGGTTTCCATAAGGAGGTCTGCCTTCTTACTCAATCATTCAATCATTTCACAAAACAAGTCAGTCTTCCACTCATGGGGCAATCACAAATTAACAATAATTAGCTTATCTAGTAATCAGTCACTAAGTATCATTAATCACTAAATACAATCATTTGAAAATTACACAAACCCTCTACCCCTTGATGTCTACTAAACTTCAATTTCATCACACATTCAATATCCAAGGAGAGGCCTTTTCTTCATCTTGACTTGAGGTGATCTCTCAGATTCCCTGAATCCCCCTCCATAGTCTCAGCTCCTACCTGAATCCACCAAACAGTAACCTGGATTCAGAAGCAGATAGCTTCCAGGTTCTCATCCAGTCCTCCAGGAAGTTCTTGGTACGCAATGAAGTTCACAGGGTCCAGCGCATCTCAAAACCTTCACCACTTCTGTTGCCAGGAACTCAAGGATCAGCCACAAAGAAACAAAGTCTTATCCTGGTCATGCTTCTTCAGTCCTCCAGCAGTTCAGCTGGCCCTAGGACCCAGAAGAAATCTCAGCCTTCCAAGTCGCCCTCCAGGAAGCCTTTCAGGAGGCCTCCTCCTCATCAACTTCAGCCTTCACCAGATTCTGGTCTCATAGAAAACTCCAACTCAGTTCTTAGTCCAGCAGCCTCACTTCTAGATGCTGTGAAAAGTCTGCTCCCTCCACCAGAAGCCACCAGGAGGAAAACTCTTGATTCTGACTGTATCTCCTCTGGAGCTCTTCTTAAATACACACACACACACACACACACACACACACACAAACACTGGCTTCCTGTTTCAGGCAACCCCTTCCTGTTATGTTAGCAACAGGAGACACCTTCTGTTTCTTTGACAGAAGTACTAATCCCTTAGTTACTATGGGCTAAGTACCTGCTAAATTAATTACTGGTACAATCTTATATCTATCAGATTGGGAAAGATGACAAAAAAAGGAAAATGACAAATTTTGGACAGGAAATTCCTATAGGAAAAAAGACACAATGATGCAACACTCTTAGAGATGTGTATTGGTTCAGTCATTCTTAAATTATCCCTCAAAGGTTACTAAACTATGCATTTTTAATCAAGTGATACCACTACTGGGTCAGCATCCCAAAGAGATAAAAGAAAAAGTTGTGGTATCAAAGAATTAGGGGTTTGGAGTTGCCCATCAATTGGGGAACTGTGGAAAATATGGCATATGACTGTAAATAGAATTCACCTGTGCTACAAGAAATGGTGAAAAGAAAGTTTTCAGAGAAAACTGTGAAGGTTTATATGAATCAATAGAGTATGAAGTTAATAGTATCAGGAGAAAACATATATTTCAAGAGCTGCATTGCAAAAACAAACAACTTTGAAAGATTTAATAACTCTAATCAACACAGTGACCAATTTTGATTTCGGAGAACTGGGGATGAAAATGTCACAGTTTGACAGAGAGATAATGGTGATAGATCAAATATGGAGAATAAGACATACATTTTTGGATGTGATTAAAATGGAAATTATGTATTCACACATATTCATATATGTAGGTATGTATATATGCACATATATGTATGTATATAGGTATATGTATATATGTGTGTATGTATGTATTTCTTGCAAGAATATACATTTTTTCCATAAAGGGAATGGGAGGGAGAGAAAAATAGATTTTTTCATTAAAAATAAAACAATAAATATACTAGTATATAAAAACAGTATATAAGATATAGCAGTAAAGAAATTAATTTCTAGGAGACCAGTCAGCATGTTTTCTTTCACTTCTTTTAGGCATACTCTGCTGCTGAGTTTACATGCATATGATTAAATATGTTTTTCATCTGTGCAGTGGAATGTGTAGTGAGGATTACAATAATATTAAAGATACAACTAATGTCTCTGTAGAATACATAACTTGAAAAGGTGTGTGTATATGTGTGTGTTGGGGGTGAATTTTGAAATAAAACAAAAATTGCACTAGAAGGTATGATATGACACGTGTGATAAGAAAGAACAAAACTAGTATGATAGGCTTTCAGAGTGTTCATACAGTCAGGAAGATTAAGGGAAATCTTCACTAAGGAGGATCCATTAGAACTGGAGAGATTTTCAACAGGTAAAGATGGAGGATGAAGGTAATTTCAAAGACAAAAATTACATGGACAGACACATAGAGGCAAAAGTGCAATATGTTTGAGGGGGACAAAAAATAATCTACCCAGTTTGACTGACTGTCATGGAAGAAGAATAAGAGTATGCAAGAGCAGCAAAGTAGTTTAGGGCCATAATGTGGGGGCACTTGAATATCAGGCTGACGAATTTGTGATTTAGTTCATAGGCAATAGTGATCCCTTAAAGATTTGTGTGTCATGGGCTGACATGTTAAAATATATTTTAAGAGTAGTCCCCAGTACATAGCATATATTGGGAAATCAACTTAAAGGCTATTGAATTAGGTCAAAAATAGGTAACAAATGCATGAAAAAAAATTGTAACAGTGGAAGAAGAAAGGGTGGAATGAATGAGAGAGACATTGTTAGCAGTCTCGAAGCAGAGATTTTGCTTTGAACAGAACTAAGGTCAATTGTATAAACCTGCAATAGCATTTTTTTTTTGCCTTTTTTGAGGTAAAGAAGGCAGGGTAATTGGGGTTGTGACTTGCCCCAGGTCACACAGCTAGTAAGTGTTAAGTTGTAATAGTAATAATAATAATAACAACAATAATAATAATAATTCTATGTACAACATTTTGTACAAGTGGCAGTATATGTTAAATTGTAGTAGATTTTAAAATTACTGAAACTTCTATCTCTGTATGCAATCAGTTTCACTAAGGAGAACAACCAACAGCTCTATTAGGCATGTTGTGTTCCTGTTCATTTGTTTTACCTATAGTAAAGCTGAAATCTGCATTTTTACTGGATCCACCTATCCCTCTTAGTTTTATCCTCTTAGACAAGCAGAATAAATCCTTGCTTGAAAATCCTTCAGATATCGGAAGACATGCTGTTACCCTTTAGCTTTCTCTTTTCTAGGTTAAACATTTGCAGTGTCTTCAACTGAACCTCTTATGCTATGGTTCTGAAGAACCTTACCATTCTGGTTATCTTTGTCTGATTCTACTCCAGTTTGTCATCACCTAGAACTTAATGGAATTGTGATATAAGCTAATCAAAGCAAATCACAGGGACACTATTGTCTTCCAAATTCTGGATACATGCACATAAAAACTTTGTTTAGTTGTTATGTCATGCAGTTGATCTATTTTGAACTTTGAAAGTCCACTAGACTCACCAGAACTCTTTCTCATGAATTGCTATCTAGAATATATCCTTTACTTCTGCAGATGCTATCTTTAAATGTCAGAATACAACTTAATTCAACATAGTCAATATATTACCAGACATGTAGGACTTATTAGATTTGGTCCTTTATACTATTTTGTCAAAATATTTTTAGACGTCAATTTTATAAATGAACATTTTAGCAACCCCAGTTTCTTGTCATATTAAAATTTCATTAGCCTTTGTTGAAGTCAATGGAACTGATGTATTTCTAAGGAATTTCATTAAAGACTTCCCTCTAAGCTTATATTAACCATCAACCTTGGTATAAATATTTTCAATTAAAACTAACTATAGGTAGTTTTCTATATTGCCCACAAGGATATTAAATTATGTTGGTTATATTTATTGGTGAGCTACAAATATATTGTTTCTATTGCCTTCCCCAATCTAACTGTTAAGAAAGAAATGGAGGGGGGGAGAAGAGGATGAGGAAGAGGATGGGAAATAAGGAAGGAAGGAAGGAAGGAAGGAAGGAAGGAAGGAAGGAAGGAAGGAAAGAAGAATGTTAGAGGATGGAATATTTAGATTTTGATGAACCAATGTTAGCTCTTAATAACAATCCATCCCTAGGTATTTTAAAAAATAATTTATTTTTAATTTCTTTTACTTTATCAAAAGGTGTAGTAAAATTTAACAGCCTATAGACAGTTTGAAAAAAGCACCTTCTTTCCATTTTATAAAATAATTACATTGGCTATTCCTAAGCCTGCAGTTATTTTTTCTCCTTTAAGACATTTTAAAGACTGCTGATACTGCCTTTGACATAATATCCTAAAGTTTTCTCAGTACTTTTAGATTTAATGTTTTTGTACATAGTGACTGGAAATCATTTAACACAGCACAATGCTCTCATACTGCCTTCTCATTTATCGCACGTTTCCATTCCCTGATAACTATTTTTGTTCTATTCTTTCAAAGTTATTGATAATTATTTTTGGTAAAGAAACAGAGCAATAATACTAGTTAAACAGATCTGTCTCCCACCTATCATCTATTATCATTATCTTAGCCACTTGAAACAGCTGTTCTACTTATTTTTAATTTTAGTAATAATTATTATAGCCATCATTTATATAGTCCCTATAATGGGCCAGGCACGGTGCTAAGCCTTTTACAAATATCTCATTCAATTATCACAAAAACCCTGGGAAATAGTTGCTATTATTTTTATAGAAGAGATATAATGAAATACATATCCCTCATTTCATTTGAGAGTTGGGTTCTTACAGAAATGGAATTTATCACCTCACTATGGCCCTCTACCTCAGATGAGAGGGCAAGGCCATCATCTCCAAACCTCCATTTAAGAAGAGAACTCATTTGAGACACCCCCTCATTTCTCAACTGCTGTATTCTTTTGGGACTTCTCTGACTCATTTCTTCACCATACCGCTAAGATGGTAACTTCCCCTTAGGCCTGCTTTTCCTTGTCCTTTTGTGTGTTATCTTCCTTCTTTAGATTTTAAGTTTCTTGATGACATAGAATATCTTCTTTTAAAAATTTATATCCCTTGCACTTAGCACAGTACCTCAAACAAAGCAGATGCTTAATAAATATTGATGGATTGATTGGTATATGTTACCACTTTCTCTGAGAAGCCTCTACTGGTGCTTCTCAAAGCTTCCCCCTGAAATGGCCTTCAATCTACTCTATTTATGTCTTTTATATAAATAGTCGTTTTCATGTTGGCTCTCCCATTAGATTGTGAGTCCCTTGAGTTTAGGCACTGTTTTTGCCATCCTTGGTATCTCTAGTAATTAGTAGTCTGTGATATATATTAGCTGGATGATAAATTCTGGTTGAATGACATTGATTGACATAAGATCCTGTGTTAGGAGGGGAAAATGATGTGGAAACAAAAAGTAGTGATTAAACTCTTTTGGGAGGATGAGAGGGAGAGAGAGAGAGAGAGAGAGAGAGAGAGAGAGAGAGAGAGAGAGAGAGAGACAGACAGAGAGACAGAGAGAGACAGAGACAGAGAGACAGAGACAGAGAGACAGAGAGACAGAGACAGAGACAGAGACAGAGAGATAGAGAGAGAGACAGAGTGAGAGAGAGAGACAGAGAGAGACAGAGAGACAGAGAGACAGAGAGAGACAGAGACAAAGAGAGACAGAGACAGAGAGAGAGAGACAGAGAGAGAGAGTCAGGAGTGGTATAAGGTGACTTCAAGATTTTTGAATCTGAGTCACTGGGAAAACAATGCTGTTTTTCATGTTTTTCAAAAAACAGTTCATGAAGTTCTCTTTCAGGGGGTTAACTGACTTTTGCTTAATTTTGGTGCTCAAGTCAATTAAGAAACTAGTCAAGTCAATAATATAACTAGCATGATTTTGTTTGCTTTTCATTGAGCTGACCACACTAAGCAAACCAGTATATAGACAGCCAAAGAGACAAAGTATAACCCTTTGCATGATACAAAACTCATAAGCAAAAAAAATCTTTAAAATAACATCTTGACCTGGCTTTTACATTCAAGATGTTGAAAAGAAATGTGGCATGGAAAATAACAATTGCCCTTTCAATTCATTTCTGAGCATACAACTCAATTCAAGGTCATTTTATTTTCAAAGATAGAGCTGTTCTAAAAAGAGGTGCCAAAATATGTAATAGGAAAACCCTGACTTAAAAGAGGAAAAAAATGCTATTACATTTTCAGTTTTCACATCTGAATCTCCACCCTCCTCTCCTCTACCCCTCTCACCACCACTTCTGTTATTGGGAAGGTTTTGTTTTCCAAGCTATTAAAAGATAAATTATGAAAACTTTGGGAAAATATTTCAGAACACTCATGTCCAAGGTGTACAGATATTTTACCTGCTGAGGTAAGGTGGCCCTTCCATGAATTGACTTAGTAGATCATTAATAAAAGGGATACTGTGAACTTGGGTCTTGCTCAATAGGTTCATTTTTCTTTGAACATTTTGCCAATTGCAGTTGTTTGATAAGACAGACATCTCATTTTTTTTAAAACAGTGAATCCCAGGAGATGGCAGTTAGAGAAATACAGAATGCTCAATCTAAAAGCACATACCACAACTTCAATTACTTTTACACTGCTGTAAAAGTTCTGGAACATAAACAAGCCAATCTATCAAAAACCAAGCGCTCTTGATTGAATCAGATCCCCAAAAGACTGATTATTTCCAAGGCAAAATTAATTCTCACCAGTGTCATGACAAGGAAATTACTCTTTAGAATTTCACTGAGCAATAAAAGAAATGAATAAACTCAAATTACACTATGATTTATTTTCTGTATAGCTGTTTAGTTCATTTCTTTAAGGACCATAGAATCAAAGACTAGTCAGAGGTCATTGAGTCCGACTTCATTTTGTAGATGCAGAAATTGAGACATAGAGAAGGTCAGTGACTTGACCAAGTTCATGGAGCTAATGTGTCAGAGTCAAGATTCAAACGAAGGTGTCCTGATTGTAATTCTAGTGTTCCTTTTACCAAGTACTTTTATTCATCCATCTAAAAACACCATTTATTAAATATCTAATATGTGTGTTATATCATTAATTGACAATATTTGTGACAAAGCATTGGTCTTGGGGACTTTTATCTTTCAAAAGCAAAATATGTATGCAGAAATAACCATGATTTAGTAAGAGAGAGACTGAAATAAATGTAAAAGATAGTTCTCATTAAAGTAGACTCTCAGGGCCAGATGTGAATTCTATCAATCATTTCAAGATCAATCGATCCCAATACTTTACAAATTATTTGGGAAAATTGGTGAGGAAGGAGTCCTACCAAATTCTTTTTATGACACAAATATGGTACTGATATCTAAATCAAGGAGAAACAAAACAGAGAAAGAAAATTATAGACCAATCCCCCTCATGAATATAGATGCAAAAAATTTAAATGAAATATTAGCAAAATGACTACAGCAACTTATAACAAGAATAATGCATTTTGATCAGGTTGGATTTATTCCAGGAATGCAAGGATGGTTCAATATTAGGAAAACCATCAGTATCATTGATCATATGAACAATAAAGCTAGCAGAAACCATATGATTATCACAATAGAAGCAGAAAAAAGCTTTTGACAAAATACTACATCCATTCCTATTGAAAACATTATAAAATATAGGAATAAATGGATTTTTCCTTTGAATAATAGGTAGGGTCTACTTAAAGCCATCGGGAGGTATTACATGCAGTGGGGATAAACTAGAAGTATTTTCAATAAGATCAGGGGTGAAACAAGGATGTCCACTATCACCCTCCCTTACTCAATCTGGTACTAGAAATGTTAGCAGGAGCAATTAGAGAAAAAGAAATAAAAGGAATCAAATTAGGCAAAGTAGAGATGAAGCTATCACTCTTTGCAGATGATATGATGATATTCTTGGAAAATCCCAGAGAATCAAGTAAAAAGTTTCTTGAGACAATAAATAAATTTAGAAAAGTTGCAGAATATAAAATAAGCCCACATAAATCCTCTACATTCCTATATATTTCCAACAAAGTCCAACAGCAAGAGATCGTAAGAGAAACCCCATTTGAAATTACTGTAGACATTATAAAATATATGGGGATCTACCTGCCAAAACAAACCCAGTACCATTATGAACACAATTGCAAAACACTTTTCACACAAATAAAATCATATCTAACCAATTGGAAAAGCAACAATTGCTCATGGCTGGGTCGAGCTAATATAATAAAATGCCAATTTTATCTAAATTAAAGTACATATTTACTGCCATACCAATCAATCTACCCAAAAATTGCAATACTGAGCTAGAAAAAAAAGTGACAAAATTCATTTGGAAGAACAAAAGGTCCACAATAGCAAGGCAATTAATGAAAAGAAATGCTAGGGAAGGGGCCCTAGCTGTACCAGATTTGAATCTCTATTATAAACCAGCAGTCATCAAAACTACTTGGTACTGGCTGAAAAATAGAATAGTGGATCAATGGAATAGATTGGGTACAAATGACTCAGTATTCAATGATTATAGTAATATACAGTTTGATAAGCCTGACAGCCCCAGTTTTGGGGATAAGAACTCACTATTTGACAAAAACTGCTAGGAAAACTGGAATATAGTTTGGCAGAAACTGGGTATAGACCATCATCTAATGCTGTACACCAAAATCCAGTCCAAATGGGTATATGATCAAGGTATAAAAGCTGATACTGTAAATAATCTGGGGGAGTAAGGAATAGTTTACTTGTCAGATTGAGGGAGTGTGGAAGACTTTATGACCAGAGAAGAGCTAGATAACACTATAAAATGTAAAATGGATAATCTTGATTACATTAAATTGAAAAGTTTCTGTACAAACAAAGGAAATGTAACAAAGATTAAGAGACAAGTGGGAAACTGAGAAAGAATATTTACAACCAGTGCCTCTGATAAAGGCCTCATTTCTAAAATATACAGGGAATTAAGTAAAATTTATAAGAATACAAGTCATTCCCCAAATGATAAATGGGCAAAGAATATGAACAGGCAATTTACAGAGGTAGAAATTAAAGATATCTTTAAGCATATGGAAAAATGCTCTAAATCACTATTGATTCGAGAAATGCAAATCAAAACAACTTTGAGGTATCACATCTCACCAGTTAGATTGGCTAAGATGACAAAACAGGAAAATGACAATTGCTGGAGAGGATGTGGAAAAATTGGAACGCTAATGCATTGTTGGTGGAGCTGTGAACTGATACAACCATTCTGGAGGACAATCTGGAATTTATAGCCCCAAAAGGGCTATAAATAATTGCGTACCTTTTGACCCAGTAATACCACTTTGGGGCTGTATCCCAAAGATATCATAGAAGTGGGAAAAGGACCCATATGTACAAAAATACTTATTGCAGCTCTCTTTGTGGCATCAAAAAACTGGAAATAATTGAATAACCTTTGACCTAGTAATATCACTTCTGAGGCTGTATACCAAAGAGATCATAGAAGTGGGAGGAAGAGCTATATGCACAAAAATATTTATTTAAGCTCTCTTTGTGGTGGCAAAAAACTGGAAATTAAGGTGATGTCCATCAAGTTGTGGTATATGAATGCTACGGAATACTATTGTGCTATAAGAAATGGGGAGGAGATGGACTTCATATTTACTTGGAGAGGGTTATACAAATTGATGCTAAGTGAGAAGAGCAGAACCAGAAAAAAGCTGTACACAATCACGAACACATCATATGTGTGACTAACAACCTTGATAAACTGGACTCGGCTCAGCAATGCACAGCTATAAGACAACTCTACAAGACTCAGGATGGAAGGAGATATCTACATTCAGAGAAAGATCTAGAAAGAGTAGAGTTTAAATGGAGACTGAAGCAATCTACATGCTATTCATCTTTTCCATGTTTGGTTTTGTTTCCTTTTTCCTATTGTCCACTCAACCATTTTATCCAAACAGATGAATGTCCATTGTGAAAGTATTTGCAGATTCTATACTTGACTGCATGCTGCCATTGTGGGGGTAGAGGGGAAGGAGGGGAGAAAACTTGAAACTCAACCGACTCTGCAATTGAATCTTGTAAACTAATAGCAAATAAAGAAATCAATTTAATTTTTAAAAAGAAGAGACTAGACATCCTAATTTAAGAAATTATCAAGAAAAAACTGCCCTGACACCTTAGATTCAGAGAATGAAATAGAAGTGGGAATGCAAAGAATCCTGAAAAAGATCCCAAAATGAAAATTACATGAAAATCAATATTACAAATTCCAGAGTTCCCAGATCAAAGAGAAAATATTGTAAACAGTCAGAAAAAATTCAAATATTGTGAATCCACAGTCAGAATCATACAAGATTTATAAGCTTTCTTCTTAAAGGAGCACAAGGATTGGAATATGATATTTTGGCAAGCCAAAGAATCTAGGATTATAACTAAGAATAACCTATCCAGCAAACATAAATATAAGCCTTCAGAGGAAGAAAATAAGTATTTGATGAAATAGAGGACTTTCAATCATTCAGGATGAAAAGGCCAGAGCTGAATAGAAAATTAAGTATTCAACCACAAACTTCAAGAGAAGCATAAAAAGGTAAACATGAAAGAATAATAATAAGAGATTCTGTAAAGTTAAACTGTTTACCTTCTTGGAAAAAAAGGAGCTGAAGCATTTAAAAGTGACACATAAAATTAAATAGGTAGAAAGTAGTGGTCTTGAACTCAATTCTTTTGACTCCAAATTCAATCTTCTTTCTATAGTGTTGTTATAAGTTTACCAGAAAACTTATCCTCCATACTATTTTAATCACTTCCTGAATACTACTAACTACTTACAGCTGCCACATGGCTATTGCTCATTGGGGTTATCTTATGTTTTATGATATCCATCCATTAATCCATTTATGAGAATTCCATCATTCGCAGTCACACAGTGTCACTTGGAGAATACTGGTTGGTGTTGGAAATTACTTATTTTTTCAATTAATATATTTTCTTGTTTACATCACTCATTTCCACAAGATTTTGATTTGCAAATTTTCTCCCCATCATTCCCCTACCTAATACCTGTAATAGTAATCAGTTTATCAGATACTTAGCACTTGGTAACTTAGGGCTAAGTAGCACCTAGTAACTTAGGGCTAAGTATGGAAGGTGTGAACCCTGTCCATTGTTGAGAAGGCCTAAACTCCCCTGTTGACTTGTAAAAAGACTGTTAGCTGAGACAGGAGGCAAGTGCTGTATATAAAGAAGAATTCTAGAGACATAGAGATAGAATTGGAATTTTCTAATTTTCTCCTCGTGAAGGAAGATTGAAGCA
>CM053595.1:199417991-199433196 GCA_028646575.1 Pseudocheirus occidentalis | reverse complement strand
ACTATGAAGATGACCTGTATAATTACATCTACACAGCCTGTATCGAATTGGCTGTCCTTCCAGTAGTAGTGGGTGACAAGGGATGAACCTGAAAGAATCTAGAATTTAAAACTCTGCAATACCTGCAACTAGGAATTAAGATATACAGGGGCTGGGGTAGGGTGACCCCCCCTGCCCTACCAGAAAGTTAAAGAGCAGACCAGGGGAGGGGCTCTACAGTGGGATCGCTGTTTTGGGGTTGGGGTACGGGAAAGACAGGGAGAAAATTTGTAATTCAAAAATCTCATGAAAATGAATGATGTAAACAAGAAACAAATAAAATTTATTACATAAAAAAAGAATCTACTGCATTTCATTGTTAGTGGAGTTGTAAACTGATATACCCATTCTGCCCAAAAGGCTGTAAATTATTGCATATCCTTTGACCCAGTAATACCACTTTTGGGGTTGTATCCTAAAGAGATCATTCAAGTCAGAAAAGGAGCCATATGTACAAAAATATTTATTGCAGTTCTCTTTGCAGTGGCAAAAAACTGGAAATTTAGTGGATGCCCATCAATTGGGGAATGGCTGAACAAGTTATGCTATATGAATGTAATGGAATACTATTGTGCTATAAGAAGTGGGAAGGAGATGGACTTCATAATTACCTGGAGAGGCTTATATAAATTGATGCTAAGTGAGAAGAGCAGAACCAGGAAAAATTTGTACACAGTCACAGATACATCATGTGTTTGACAACCAACCTTGAGAAACTGGACTCTTCTCAGCAACGCACAGTTAAAAGACAACTCTACAAGTCTCAGAATGGAAGGAGATATCTACATTCAGAGAAAGATCTAGAAATACCAGAATTTAAATGGAGACTGAAGCAATACATGCTATCATTCTTTTCTTTTAAAAAAAGAATCTACTGCATTTCCCTACAAAGTCTTATTCTGTTGCTTCATCAGGTTGTGGAGGTATGTGAAGCACATAATATGGTTTGTAAGTTATGGCAACAATAACAGGCTCTTATAGGTTTTGTCCTGATGGAAAGTCTTTGAATGTGACTCCAGGAACATAATGTACTCAACACATTGGCTGGCACATAGTAGGTGCTGAAAATTGCTTTCTGGGTTTCCTATGTACCATCCTAGCTACAGAGAGTCATATCACTGATAGGCTATCTAATAGTAAATACATGGCCATGGCAATCCATGAAACAAAGAAGCATTAAAACAATTCTGAGTTTAACTCCCTTCTATTTCTCTAGGGATGGTAGTAGAATAGTGAGAAAAGGGTCAGAGCCTAGTAATCATCAGACAGATTTTAGACTTTCAATAATTTTTAATTTCACTGTTGTTACTCTAAATGCAATTCTTATCCAATGAGTAAACAGATAGTATGAGAAACTGAATCACATCAATCTCAATATTGTTGCTATTAATAAAACCAAAAGAAATAAGCTACAACTAAGGATAAATATGAATGTGGGTACGTTTTGGAGAGGCAAAAAAAGAGTCAGCAAAGCAGATATTATACTCCCAATGGACTACAAAAAACAAACAAAAATCCTTTATTTTATAAAATATTTGGTTATTGTGATGGTATTATAATGATAAATATTAGCCAAAAGATGTAAAGTTAATGGGATTTAAGATTTTTCTCTACCCATTAATAGGCCCATAAGGAGCCCATTAAAGGAAAATTACTCACAGGAAGCTTGTTTGCAGGACGGCATTCACAACTTTTGCTAATTAGGCACTGAGTCAGGAGGATTGTGGTGCCTTCTGGCTCTGAGAAGTATATATACACTCAACTTGGTATTTTGCTTTGGGGGGTTGTTTATGAGAAGGATCTTGTAATTCCCTGGAAGAGATTCTGAGTAGCTGTATGTTCAGAGCTCCCCAACTGCTCGGATATAAAGGCTCTCTCAATCCAGGTATGTATGTAAAGTCTATAGCAATATTGCTTTGATTCTGGAAGTCAGGGCCCTGTCTATTGGTCTTTATTTCTCTGTATTTTCTCTATATTTTACTATTTGTGTTTTCTCTGAAGATCAGAGTGTTGACTTTACCCCTGAATTAGTGAATGTAACTAAAAAGATTGTTGACCCCTTAAACAACTATGTTTCTTAGTAAAACAGTTCAAGAACCTGAGTTAGCACAGCCATCCTGGGTATGCCAATGTAGTTGCCGTTACAAAAGATCATTGTGAAACTAATTACAGTATATGCAGCAACATGACATGATAAGGATGAAGTAATAGAAATATTCTACAAAGAACTTGACATAAGACCTTCCAAATCAAATCAATATATACTCTTATACTTGTAGATTCCATTGTAAAGATGAGAAAAGATGAGAGTAGCAATAAATGTATGGGACGATATGGTTAAGAAAGAATATACGAAATCGAAGACAGATTGCAGAGAAGCTTAATGTTATAATAATAAATAGCACTTACTATGTGCCAGGTAGAATATTAAGTGCTTTGTATATACTACCTCCTTACAATAATCCAGATAGATATGTGCTTTTATTATCCACGTTTTACAGTTGAGGAAACTGAGACAAACAAAATATGATTTGTCCAGGGTCACATAGTCAGTAAGTGTCTTAGGCCAGTTTAGAACTCAGATCTTACTGATTCCAGACTTGGTGCTCTATCCACTCCTCAATCCAGCTGCCCCTACAAAATGAACACTTGCTATTGTGATATATTGATCTATGCCTCTTTTCTTCCAAAAATACTTTCCAGTTTTCCCAACAATCATTGTCAAATGGTGAGTTCTAGTTTCCGAAGTCTGGATCTTTGGGTGTATAAAACACTACATTAGTATGATCATTTATTACTGTGTATTGTGCACCTAATCTGTTCCAAAGATCCACGACTATTTCTTAGCCAGTAAAAGATTGTTTTCAGCTTTATCTCTTTGTAATATAGTTTGAAATATGGTATTGCTTGGCCACCTTTTTTCATATTTTTTTTTTTATTGATTCCATTGCAATGCTTGACCTTTTCTTCTTCTTCCAGGTGAATTTCGTTGTATTTTTCTAACTCTATGAAATAACTGTTTGGTAGTTTGTTTGGTGTGACACTGAGTAAGTCAACTAAATTAGGCAGAATTATTATTTTAATATGTTGGCTCAGTCTACCCATGAATAATTAATATTTCTGCAATTGTTTAGATCTGACTTTATTTGTATGAAAAGTATTTTAATTGTGTTCATACAGTCCCTTGGTTTGTCTTGATATTATCGATAAAGACTCTCCAATATTTTATATTGCCTAGTATTATTTTAAATTTAATTTTCCTATATCTTTCTACTGGGTGGTGTTTGTAGTATATAGAAATGCTAATGATTTATGTGAGTTTATTTTACATCTTGCAACTTTGCTAGAATTGTAAATTGTTTCAACTATTTTTAGCTGATTCTCTAGGATTCTCTAAGTATACCATCATATAATCTGCAAAGAGTGATAGTTTTATTCCATTATTGACTATTTTTTACCTACATTTTTGTTATCTTATTGTTATAGTTAGCATTTCCAATACACCATTGAATAGTGATAAGTGACATCTTTACTTCACCCTAAAGCTTATTAGAAAGGCTTCAAGATTATCCCCATCACAGATGATACTTGGGCTAAATCCAATTTAGATAGATAGCATTTATTGTTTTTAAAAAGCTTCTATTGATTCTTATGCTTTCTATTGTTTTTAACAGGAAGTGTTGTCTTCTGTCAAAACCTTTTTTTGTACATATTAATATAATCATATGACTTTTGTTGTTTTTGGTAGTGATGTTACCAAGTGTGTTGATAGTTTTTCCTAATATTGAAGCTTCCCTGGTGTAACTCTTACCTTATTCAAAATGTATGAACTTTGTGATAAGTTGCTGTCATCTTGGTATTTAAAAAAATTAATCAATATTGATTAAAGAAATTGGTTTGTAGCTTTCTTTCTCTGTTTTTGTTCTCCCTGCTTTAGGTAGCAAAAGCTTGTTTGTATTATAAAATAAATTTGCTAAGATTCCTTCTTTACCTGGTTTAAAAAAATTAGTTTATATAGTATTGGAATTGATTGTTCCTTAAGTGTTTCGAAGAATTCACTTGTAAATTCAACTTGTCCTGGGATTTTTGGCAGGAAATTAATCTTTAGCTTGTTTTAAGATAGGGCTATCTAAATATTTAGCTTGTTTTAAGATAAGGTTATCTAAATATTCTATTTTCTTTTCTGTACATTTAGGCAATGTTTATTTTTGTAAATATTTATTTCACTTAGATTGTCAGGTTTACTGACATATAATTGGGCAAAATATTTCCTAATTTATAATTTCCTTTTATGTGACCTTTTCATTTTAGAGACTATAATTTGAGAGAGAGAGAATAATTTGCTTTAATTAAAGAGAGAAAGAGAGAGAAAGAGGAGAGAGAAAGAGAGAGAGAGAGAGAGAGAGAGAGAGAGAGAGGGAGAATTTGCTTTTCTTCTTTCTTTTTAAACCAAATTACCCAATGGTTGATCTATTTATTGCTTTTTCCATTAAACCAGCTACTAGTTTTATTTATTAATTTAATGACTTTTTGATATTCATCTCTGATTTTCAGGATTTCCATTTTGGGGGTATTTAATTTGGTATTTTAAATTTGTTCTTCTGGTTTTCATTTAAACATCATTGATTGGCTCTTCCTCTCTTATACTGATATGTATTTATGGGTATACATTTTTGGATTTATGGATATACATTTTCCCTAATTACTACTTTAGTTGTATCCCATAAATTTAAATATGTTGTCTCATTTTCATTATTTTTAATGAAATCATTGATTGTTTCTGTGGTTTGTTGTTCAACTCACTCATTCTTTAGGATTAGATTATTTAATTTCCTATTAATTTTAATCTATATTTCCACTACTCTTATTGTATGCAATTTTATGGCATTATGGTCTGAAAAGGGTGCATTTAATATCTCTCCATTTCTGCATTTGTTTCTGAGGTTTTTATGCCCCAAATACTAGTTCATTCTGTGTGTGTGTGTGTGTGTGTGTGTGTGTGTGTGTGTAGTTGCTCTGTAGAGCAGAGAAAGTCTATACCTTTTCATTTCCATTTTTCTCTACTGGTCCATCAAGTCTAACTTTTCTGAGGTCTTAGTCATTGCCTTAATGTCTTTCTTGTTGACATTATGATTAGATTATCTCCCTCTAAGAGGAAAGGTTGAAATTACTGATGATTATAATTTTAGTGTCTATTTCCTCCTATATCCATTGACTCTTCCTTTAAGAATTTGTATGCTATATTTAGTATTGATACTAGTCCATTTTCATTTTCTTAAGTTAACTTTTGCTTATTTTTAGTTTACACCATTGATTTCCACAAGATTTTGCATTACAAATTTTCTCACCATCTTTCCCCTACCCCCCCAAAAAACAACAATCCCACTGTATAACCCCTCCTCCAATCCGCTCTCTCCTATATGCTCCACAGGAGCCCTCTGATTTTCTGGTAGAGCAAGATGGGTCTCCCTAACCCAGTGCCTGTATATATTTTTTCCCAGTTGCATGTAAATAATAATAGTAATCATTATATATATTATACATATATATGTATATTATATATTATACATATATGTATATTATACATATTATACATTTTATATATATATGTATATATAACATATGCTTTTAGAATTTTAAATTCTAGATTCTTTCCCTTCCTTCCTTGTCATCCATCCCCACTGGAAAGATAAGCAATTCAATACAGGCTTTACATATGTAGTTACACAGAACATCTCCATATTTTGTAACACTGATGGTATTTTGCTTTTTTCTATCCCTCCCTCCCCTTGTGCTATTCTCTACTTTGTCCCTGTCCCTTTACAGAAGTGTATGCTTCTAACAACCCTCCCCTCCCCCAACCTACCCTCCCTTCCATCATTGCCCCTCTTATCCCCTTTTCCCCTACTCTCCTGCAGGGCAAGATATCCATTTTAGAATGTCATTTCCTCCCAAGCCAAATTCAATGAGAGTAAGTTTGGCCCATTTCCTTTTTGCCTTGCTGTTCTTCCCCTCCATTGTAACAGTCATCACTTGCCTCTTCTATATGAAATGACTGACCCCATTCTGTCTCTCCCTGTCTCCTCTCATTCTGTTCCTCTCCAACCTCTCAGTTTCACCTTTTAAAATATCATCCTTTCCTATTCAATTGATCCTGTGCCCTCTGTCTTTGTACACATATATACACACACTCTCATATGTATTCATATGCATATATATACCCTTCTATATAGACATATGTATGTGTATTCATGTATAAATGTATATATACATTTATGTATATTTATGTATACATTACATATCTATATATCTACACATTTATACACACATACATACATAAATACATATACATACATACATACATACATACATACATACATTTTCCCTTCACCTACTGAGAAAAGTTTCATAAGTTACAATTTTCATTTTTCCATATTGGCATGTAAATAATTCAACTATGATAAGTTCCTTATGATTTCTTTTCCATGTTTACCTTCTCATGCCTCTTTTGTTTGAATGTCAAATTTTCTTTTCAGTTCTGGATTTTTCCTGAAGAATGCTTGAAAGTCCTTCACCTCATCAAATAGGCAATTTTTCCCCTGAAACATTATACTCAGTTTTTCTGAGTAGGTGATTCTTAGTTTTAATCTTACCTCCTTTGACATCCGGAATATCATATTCCAGGCCCTTCAGTCTCTTAATATAGAAGTTGCTAGATCCTGGGTTATCCTGATTGTGTTTCCACAGTATTCAAATTTTGTCTTCTTGGCAGTTTGTAATATTTGCTCCTTGATCTGGGAACTCCAGAAGGTGGCTATTACATTCCTAGAAGTTTTCCTTTTGGGATCTTTTTCAAGAGGTGATTAATGAATTCTTTCAAGTTCTATTTTGCCCTCTGGTTCTAAAATATCTGAGCAATTTTCCTTGAGAATATCTTGAAGGATGATTTCTAGGTTATATTTTTGATCATGGCTTTCATCTAGTCCAATAATTTTTAAATCATCTCTCCCGGATCTGTTTTTCAGGTCAATGGTTTTTCAATTAGATATTTCACATTGCCTTCTATTTTTTCACTTGTTTGAATCTGTTTAATAGTATCTTGATTTCTTATAAAGTCATTTGCTTCCATTTGCTCCACTCCAATTCTGAGGGAATAATTCTCTTCAGAAAGCTTTTGGGATTCTTTTTTCCATCTGGCAAATTCAACTTTTTAAGGCATTCTTCTCTTCATTGGAGTTTTGGGCCATTTGAGTTAATCTTTTTGCCATTTGAGTTAATCCATTTTTATGGTGTTATTTTCTTCAGTCAGGTTGTTGACTCTCTTTTCATGATTTTTTTTTTGCATCATTCTCATTTCTCTTCCCAATTTTTCCTCCACTTCTCTTATTTAGTTTTCAAAATCCTTCTTAAGCTGATCTATGGCTTCTAGGCAGTCTACATGTTTCTTGGAAACTTTTGGCAAAGGAGTTCTGACTGTGTTATTTTCCTCCCATTCCATGATTTGATCCTTTTTGTCCCTCCCAAAAGGATTCTAGAGTTTGATTGCTGTTCTTACTTTGCTTCCTTTGCCTGCTCATGTTGCCAGTGAATTTTTAGTGACTTTTTAGCTCTGTGGAACTCTGCTTCCAGAGGAAAAATCTCTATCCCAAATCTCTGGGGTTTTTACAGCTCCCGGAGCTGTTAGGAGGCTGCTGCTATTGCCACCAGCTCTGGCTCACTGAAAATGTACCCCAGGGCTACCACCCAAGACCACAATCCTTCTTGTCAAGCTGCCTTCAGCGGGAGATGCGTTTTTCTGTAATTTTTATGAGTTTTGGAGCACTAAAATTTTGTTTAGAGTCATATTTTGTGGGGTTTTGAGGTGGCTATGTGAGAGCTGTGGAATCTTGTTGCTTCTAAGCCACCATATATTGTCTTTTCTTGTACACTGAAATTCAAACTCTTTTGTTCCTCAGTCAACAAGTATGTCTTAACCACTTAAGAATAAATGAGAAACAATATGCTATAAAACGGAAACAATTTAAGTCTAAACTGATTAATATTTAAAATAAAATGAAAAATTATATCAGCACTAGAAAATTGTATGCATAGAATTCATGTCAATTAGCTATTTTAAGAAGATGATCAAAAGAGCCCTAAAAGCACAAGTTAACAATATATGACTTTTCTAACTGAAAGAGGTGAGTGCTAAAGGAAACACTGGTTAAGAATATATATTTTATTTTAAAATATTACAAGGTTTGAAGGACAAATATGCAAAAATATCATTTCTGTGATAGGAGCATCACCTCTTTTATATGAACTCAGCTGTTTTTTGAAAAGATCAAGGAAGTAATTTTTCTTCCTGCCTGACTAAGGAGGAAAAGGCCCAGGCCTATTTAGTGTAAGAATCTTAATTTTTTGCAGGTTTCTTAGCTATGCTGATTCTGTAGGAGTCAATGAATATTGTTTTAACCTCATATCCTTTTAATTTAATTTTTTTAATCTCTAGAGAAATAGTCATTAATTTCAGTGTTTTTGTCTTGTAAGTACTTAATACATTTTAACCCTTTAATCTTCTTAAAGCTTGGCTTCTAATTGACTCGTAAAGCAGAAAAATAAGTGGAGGATAAAGAAATGTTTAAAGAAAGCTTCAAATGATAACTAAATAAAATCACTGTAAGAAGATTCAAAGATGATACTGGAGGAAATAGCTGAAAAAATTGGAAAAATGACGATTTTAATATATTTTTTTCTTCACCAAGAAGAAGGGAATTACCTCACTTGGACTTGGACATCAGAGTCCCAAATGTGTTTACTAAGGAAGCAGAACTAGCACTAAAGATGACAAAGATGGGAGAAAGTAACCACATTGAATTAAGTAGATATAGTGGAGACCATAATGAATCCAACACAATTTTTAGATCACTGAGGTTTCTGAATGAGGGGGAAACTGAAAGTTGCAGAAGAAAATCTTGGATTTTAATACAAAAAAATTGAAAATCTATTAACCAACAAATTTATGTATCTATATCCATATGCATATTCTACCATATATCCAAAGGCTTTCTGAAAGTCACATATATATATACATACTGGGATTGATAGGAAAAAAAGATTAGGAGTAGAATATATTTGGGAAAGTATATGTCTCTCTCTTATCATCATCATCATCATCATCGTTCTTCTAGTCAATGGACATATACTAGACCTCAAAACTTCAGCCACTTATGGGGAAAATACATGTCTTTGGACTCAAGAGGGAACTAGTAAGTATGAATCATACTCCCATTTTAGAAACAACTAAAAGCATAGACTTTACTCATGATGGGTCAGTGTCATCATCTTCCTGTGGGAAAATTGCTTACAAAAGCACCATATACAAAGGAGTCTTTGTCAAGTAGTTTTAAGCCTAGAACTTTCCTGTTTCCATGGTCTCAATCAATGTAAGGAAATACTACACTAGTACAAATTGAAACATACTCATGTCTAATCCTTAAAATTTTTTATCATTCCCTCAAATCAATCATATAAAGATGATTTGCCCAACATGTTGGAGGCCTCCATTTTGGTCTTTCAGCATCTTTTAGAATGAATAGAAGATGTGGAATGCCTATTTTTATCCCTTACTCTTGTTGCATCAGGAATATAATTTTTCCATATATATACACTCATACATACATACATACAGGTATATATGTTATCTATCCCTTATGTCAGTTTTCACACATAATTCTTAGTTGATCATATGCTACAGCCTACTTACACCTCTCATGCATCTGTATATTGCCATTCAGGTTATCTGTAATTCTGATTCTTCTAAAATTGTGGTATTCCATGGTTTGTAGCTATATAATACTGTCAGAAGAATACTCAATTTTTTAAAGTATGATTTGAATCAAGGAGTATTTTTGTAATAATTAGCTGGACAAACAGACTAAGTTGGCCTAAAGTCAACTCAATGCCTATCAAATACATTTTAGCACTCTGGTGCTTCTAATTTTTAAACAATCAGTCTAGATGGTGGAGGAATTCTCTCCAGATATGCCTTCCCTGTTCTGTTACCCTTAATCCTGGTTGAAAGACTAAGATTTACCCTTGAAACATCATTCAACTTTTATTGATTCCTTAAAAAGGATATTCCTTATGGGTAAACTTAGGTCAACCTATGAGTAAACAAATGTATCTGAAATGACTAACTGTGGGTTGTAGTGTACTCATGAGAAACGATGAAATTGTACTCTGCTCCACATTGGCCTGTTGTATTTGTTCAGGCAGTTACACACAACCTCTATAAATAAACAATGAATCCTAATGAATCTGAAGTTTACTGTGACTCCAGAGACAAGCAAGATGCAGGGCAGCATAGTTGTACAGGAATTACTTACCTAAGAACTGATGAAGAAAAATCATCAGCTATGATCCTGGATTTAGAATAAAAAAATATAGGTTCCAGACCCTCACTCTGCCAATTACTTCTTATATACCCTGTGGAATAAATTTAACCTTCTGGGGCTTCAGTTTCATCTTCTCTAAAAGGAGGGAGATGAAAAAAGGGAAGGTATTTCCAATGTTTAAATCTGTAATTTAAAGAGATAATACTTTAACTTAGCATAGTATCTGACACATATTAATTATCTAATAAATGTTTATACTATTCTATTCCATGACCTTTTGAATAAAATTTCTGTGTTCTGCTTTAAAGGAATATATAATGGGGGAAGGGGAAAAAATGAAGAATACTTTATTTATGACCCATATAGGGTTGCACCAAAACAACAATCATATAACATATCTACAAACTGAGCTGGTTTATTTCCTTATTTTCCACTTGATGCAAAGATATATCAGACAAGTGTTTTGTGGATAAAATTCAGAATTGTGTGACTTTTCCTGTTCAACATTGATTTAGCATGCATATATACTTGTCTTGCTTTTTTGTCAGAGTCTCTGATTTTGTGTTTGTTTGTATGTGTGTATGTTAGGCAGAAGCTGTCCACATTAAAAGACTGCTTCAGGTCTCTCTCTTTTGAAATCTCTGACAGTTTCTTCTTGGACTTTTTATGACACACATGGGAACACAGTTTACATCTTTCGAAAATAACCAGCGTGTTGGAAACATGGAAAGTATGCAGTCTGGATGGGGTGTGGATGCTCTTAAACTTGAAGATATTTTGGATTGTTAATGGTGATTTGGTGACCTTTCTGTTAGCTGAGGGTGAATAAACTGTTGAAATATTCATTCATCACCCTGCTGATCTTGCCTCTGATGTGGTTGGGTCCATTTAATATTCGATGGATAATCTTTTCCTCCTGACACTGCCTTCATTTCAGTGAATTTTGAGCAGAAGATTGTATGTTAGGAGTGGGAAGTGCTTATCAAGCCTCTTCTCATAATTTCTCTTTTTGAGATATAATGGAGACAGTCCAGATGTTTGGCACAGGATGCCAAGTGAATTGCTATTTTTCAAGTAATAATGCCTGCAGAAAACTGCATCTTTACTCCATCATGATAAGTTGTTGCTCCTGCTAGTTATTAGAGAATTTTTTTGCAACTAAAAACCATTTATTTAGATGGATATGTGCTCTGTCAATGCTTTTCAGTGGAGTTGTAGTGGCACCTAGTGAACACAAAGACTCACAGATAAAGGACTTGCTGTATAAATACATGCATATTGATATGAATCACTCTCATAATGCAGATATTATCAAGACTGAACATTACCTTATAGTTATTTTTTCCTATTCCTACTCATATCTTATGCAAAGAGTAATAGAGACTGGTTTCCAAGAGGGGCACAAAAGAATAAATTTTCAGCTTCAGGAAGTTACTTCCAATACTCTTAAATGTTAGCTTGTAATCTAGGTAGGAATACTATTGAAGTCATTTTCTACAGGACAGATGATCTAGGAACAAGTGTTAAACACCTAATGAGATATACAAAACCTCATGATGGAGTGTTGAATACCAGAATGGCTTGCTGTGATCAGGTTTATTTCTTGGGCAATACAAGGAATAGAGTTCAAAGTGAGCTAGGTAACAAGAGTAGAACAATTCTATTGTATAAGATCTGCTATCACTTAGTAAAGAACTGGAAACAAAGTAGGCATTTATTAATTGGGGGATGGTTGAAAATTATGATATATGTATTGATTGAATATTATTACCTTTTAAGAAATATTGAGCATTAAGAATATATAGAAGGATAGAGCGAGTTATATGAACTAGTACAGGATGAAGTAAGTTGATCTAAGAAAACTATATACAATTAATTTAACATAAGTGAAGAGAATGACTTTGTTAAATAAAATTTGTAATTATAATTATATAATATACTTATTCTACATATAATAAATGTTATTGTGTATTAGTTACATGTATAAAATATATATTTGTGTGATTGTGATTCTTTTGATTACCACATTCCTCAATTTTCTCCCTTCTATCAGCCTACCTCCCTTTTCTTTCCCTTTTTCCTTACTACTTCTTTCCTCCCCTATAATCACCCTTTCCCTTTTCTTTCCCCTTTACCCTCCTACTGACTGTAGGATAAATTATAGTCCTATACTTAACTAAGTATATTATTCCCTCCTTGAACCAAATCTAATGAGAGTAAAGGTCAAACAATACTCATCTCCCTCCCCTTTTTCTGCTCTACTATATTGTGTTTTTGTGCCTCTTCAAATGACACAATTTTTCTGTCTCCTCTTTTCCTCTTTTCTCATTGCAATCCCTTTGTACCACTTATTTAGTTTTTTATCATCACATCAGTTAATTTATACCCATACCTTTCTCTATGTACATCCCTTTTACATTTCATAATTACTACACAATGCTTAAGAACAATAAGTATTATCCTCCCATATAGAGATATACACATTTTGTTCTTATTGAATTGCAAGATTGTTTTTCTTCTTTTTTCTTCTTTACTTTTTTTACCTCTCTTGAGTGTTGACATCTGATCTTTCCATCAGGAAGGTCTGCAAGTACCTTATTTCATTGAATGTCAATCTCCTTTCCTGAAAGTTTATGTTCAGTTTTGCTGGGTAGATTATCCTTGGTTGTAGTCCAAACTCTCTTGCTTTCTGATATATCATATTCAAATTCCTCAATGTTTTATAAAAGTTGCAAGGTCCTGTGTGATCCATGTATTTCCATGATATTTGAATTGTTTCTTTCTGACTACTTACATTATTTCCTCCTTGAACTGATGATTCTGGAATTTGGTTACAATATTCCTTGACACTTTTAATTTGGGATCTCTTTCAGGAGGTGATTGCTGTATTCTTTTGATGGCTATTTTATCCTCTGGTTCTAGGACCTCAGGGCAGTTTTCCTTGATGACATCTTGGAAGATAGTGTCTAGGCTCTTTTTTCATGATGGCTTTCTCATAGACCAATAATTATTAGATTCTCTCTCCTGGAACCATTTTCCAGCCAGTTCTTTTTCCAATGAGATATTTTACATTTTCTCATATTTTTTTATTCTTTTTTTTGCAGGGGAGAAGGCAGTGCAATTGGTGTTAAGTGACTTGCCAAAGGTCACATGGCTTGTAAGTGTTAAGTGTCTGAGACTGGATTTGAACTCAGATCATCCTGACTCCAGAGCCAATGCTCTACTTACTGTGCCACATAGCTACCTCATATTTTTTTCATTCTTCAGATTTTGTTTGATTCTTGATGCCACTAACTTCTACTTGACCAATACTAAATTTTAATGATTGCTTTCTTCAGTTAACTTTTTCACCTCCTTTTCCATTTGGCCAGTTTTTCCTTTTAAGGATTCATTTTCTCCAGTTAGACATTTTATCTCCTTATCCATTTGACCAATATTACTTTTTAAGGAGTTCTCTTCAGTGAATGTTTTTCCATTTTGTCAATTTTATTTTTAAAATAATTCTTCATTTTTTCTTCTACTTCTCTAATTTGGTTTTTAAAATCCTTCTTTTTAAAAATTTATTGACTTGTTTATTTACTTTTGGTTTACAAAATTCAGTTACACAATCACTTGAGTTTCAGATTTTCTCCCCTCCCTTCTCTCCCACCCATGGTGGTGTACAATCATATATGGGATCTGCAAACACTTTCACATTGTACAATAGTCTGGTTGTATAGAAGCATTGTAACCAGTGGAGGGAATAATGGGAAAAGAGAAAAAATGGAACAAAAGAAACAAAACCAAACATGGAAAAGAACAATAGCATGTGTTGCTTCCGTCTCCATTTAAACTCTAGTCTTTCTAGATCTTTCTCTGAGTGTAGGTATTTCCTTCCATTCTGAGACTTGTAGAGTTGTCTTTTAACTGTGTGTTGCTGAGAAGAGTCCAGTTTATCTAGGTTGGTCGTCACACATATGATGTATCTGTGACTGTGTACAAATTTTTCCTGGTTCTGCTCTTCTCACTTAGCATCAATTCATATAAGCCTCTCTAGTTAAATATGAAGTCCATCTTCTTCCAATTTCTTATAGCACAACAGTATTCCATTACACTCATATACCATAAATTGTTCAGCCATTCCCCAATTGATGGGCATCCCCTAAGTTTCCATTTTCTTGCCACCACAAAGAGAGCTGCAATAAATATTTTTGTACATATGGGTCCTTTTCCCATTTCTATGATCTCTTTGGGATACTCAACCCCAAAAATGTATTACTGGGTCAAAAGGAATGCAATTATTTATAGCCCTTTGGGCATGGTTCCAGATTTCCCTCCAGAATAGTTGTATCAGTTCACAGCTCCACTAACAATGCATTAGTGTTCTGATTTTTCCACATCCTCTCCAGCACTTATCATTTTCCTGTTTTGCCATCTTAGCCAATCTGACTGGTGAGATATGGTACCTCAAAGTTGTTTTGATTTGCATTTCTCAAATCAATAGTGATTTAGAGCATTTTTCCATATGCTGAAAGATATCTTTAATTTCTACCTCTGAAAATTGCCTGTTCATATCCTTTGCCCATTTATCAATTGGAGAATGACTTGTATTCTTATAAATTTTACTTAATTCCCTGTATATTTTAGAAATGAGGCCTTTATCAGAGACACTGGTTGTAAATATTCTTTCCCAATTTCCCACTTCCCTCTTAATCTTGGTTACATTCGCTTTGTTTCTACAGAAACTTTTCAATTTAATACAATCAAGATTATCCATTTTGCATTTTATAATGCTCTCCAACTCTTCTTTG
>CM053595.1:199401682-199417491 GCA_028646575.1 Pseudocheirus occidentalis | reverse complement strand
TGATTTTCTTGCATTATTCTCATTTCTCTTCCCAATTTTTCCTCCACTTCTCTTATTTGTTTTTCAAAGTCCTTTTTTCAGATTATCTATAGCTTCTAGGAATTCTTCAAGTGTCTTGGAAGCATTTGGTATGGGAGTTCTCACTGTGTTGTGTTCCTCCCGTTCCATGCTTTGATCCTTTTTGTCCACAATTGTACTGAACTGGATGGTTTCTGAGTTTCCTTCTAAATCTGAAACTACCTATTTTTTTGAAAATGTATATCATAACTGAGTCAAATTTATAAAAATAAGTCATTCCCTAGTTGATATATGGCCAAATGATACGAACAGGAAGTTTGTAGAAGAGGAAATCAAAGATATCAATAGTCATATAAAGTTCTCCCCATCATAACTGATTATAGAATGAAAATCAAAACAACTCTGAGATGCCATCTCACATCTATCAGATTGGTGAACACTACAAAAAAGGAAAATGGCAAATGCTGGATGGGGTGTGGAAAAATTGAAACACTAAAGCACTATTGGTGGAGTTGTGAACTAGTCCAATTTCTCTGGAGAACAATTTGAAGTATAATCAAAAGGCTATAAAACCAGAAATACTAAGCCATACCACTACTAGGCTTTATTCCAAAGAGGTCAAAGAAAAGGGGAAAGGACCTATAGACACAGAAATATTTATAGTTCTTTTTCTTTGTTGGAAAGGAATGTGAACTTAAGAGGATGTCCATCAATTATAGAATGACTGAATAAGTTAGGGTATATGATTGTTACATAGTACTATTGTGCTTTAAGAATAATGAATAGGACAGTATAAGAAAAACGTGGGAAGACTTACGTGAACTGATGCAAAGTTAAGTGACAGAACCAGAACATTGTAAACAGAATCAACAATATTATAAGCATGATCAATTGTGAAAAACTTTAGCCATTTTGATCAAGGCAATGATCCAGGACACTTCCACAGGACTCATGATGAAAAATGCTCCATATTTCCAGAGAAAGACATGATAACTTTTGAGTAAAGATTGAACTGTACATTTTTTTTAGTTTATTTTCTTGGAGTTTTTGTCTTTTTTGCAATGTGGCTGATATGTAAATATGATTTGTATAACTTCACATGTATAATTAATATCAAATTGATTGCCTTCTTAAGAAATGGTGGGAGCAGAAGGGAGGATGAAAATGTGGGAGTCAATTTTTTTAAATGAATGTTAAATTTTTACATGTTATTAAAAATTGTTTAATAAAATAAATAAAAGCCTATATCATTCTATTTTACAAAAGTAACTTGTGAAAGTAGGAAAAAGTAGTAGGTTGCTCATCTCTCCTGATATTTCCCCAACTAGAAATGACTTGTGCAAATATTTTCAGACTCTCTTCAATCACTAGTAAGTCTACACAACATCTGAAAAGACAAGTCTACATAATTATTCTCCCTTTGCAGTTACAAAGAGAGGGGTTCCCAGAACTTCTGTATTTGACCCCATGAAAAAGAGTAAGAAATATATCATTTTTTGATGCTTAGACTCATACTCCACATAAAAATCTGGTTACTTCCTTATTGAATGCTATAAAAGATTTTACTTTTCTATTCCATCCTTACTTTTTATATAGATTATCTTAGATATAATGGCTCACCTTTATCGCACCTCATTTTTTAGCTCCCCATATTTAATCACATCCTGTAGTATGATCTTTTGAGTTTTTTTACTGTGCTACTTTCCTTTAAAAAAATGTTACAAGAAACAAAGATATATTCTCAACCTTCTGGCCTTCAACTGTGAAGTTTATATCACTAAATATCATAAAGAACAACTTTCATATTTCTTCCCCTTTATATTTAACCATGACCAAAAACACACTTGCAGTTCAGTGTAAGACACTTAAAAAAACCCTTCAGTCATGCAACACAGGCATACAAATGAGCTCCAGGGTTTATAATCAATTCATTCTTTCTATCCCCCTTCTGGGTTTGTTTATGTTAGCTTAGTCTCCATCAAAATGATGTCTTAATTAAATCTGAAGAATGGCCATTTGCCTTTACTTTAGTGATGATTTCATTCTGCCATGGATATCCATTTAATAGATGTGTAACAGACACAAAATGCAACATAGATTTCACTCTAGTAAGCACGGGCTGATTTTTAATTTTTAAGTCCTTTATGGGGCTTCAAAACATTTCAGTTTGCCATAATCTGAAATAGCCTTCTATCCAAATGTTGATTTATTAAAACAAATTTCAAGGATCCTTGATGCGGTGTTGGCGTTGAACTTCTCAGGAAATAACCTAAGAGAAGTAAAGTCAAGGTACCACATACATAACAAGAAATTCTAACTGTAGTTCCATATATGCTTGGGCTCTAAGTTCCCACTGAAGCCGAGTTCTATTCAGTGCCTCACTGAGTAACCTCTCTCCAAATAAGGAACAGAGGCAGTTAAAATGTGGAAAATTAAGAAAATGCAGAACGCATCATTAAATCATATACTCAGGAAGCTGTGGCAATCTTTACTTCGACTCACATAAGGTCTACTATAAATGAAATATATATTTTAATTATTTCCAGTTTGGATATTCCCAATGTGCAACATGGAGCCTCAACTGCTCACTGCAGAATAAAGGAAAATTGGGTGGTAAGGAAGAAGAATGTTGCAGCTAATGCAGAACAGTTGCAAGTTATATTCTACATTGCCCTGAGCAAAACTCTTCCTTTTATTTTGGAGAAAAGGCAATTGGTTTCCCCTACAGTACAACGTCTGTGCTCATAGTCTGTTTACTCATGAGCTCTGACAGGTTTACTCAGAGCAGCTTTGCAAACCAGCTGCTCTCCCAACAAGCACTGTGGTAGTAATTCTTTAAAGTTGCAAGGATAACCTATAATGATACATGGCCTTTCATGATACTAGGCAGGCAGAGGGAACTGTTGACATATTTTACTTTTTGCATAGCATTTTCAATTACAGAGAATGGAAAAAAAAACCATGAACTTTTTTTTTCAGTGCCCCCTCTCAGACATCCATCAGGGAGCATGTAGCATACAAAGTTACTTAAATCCTACCTCAACCCCACCCCTCCCCCAACCCCTTAACCTTCTGGAAATGTGCCTACAATTTTTCTTTGTCGTTCCTAACCCAATCAGAATCAAACCTTAGTCTTTTAAGTGAAGTGGGATCTACATCCCTGCCAGTTAAACTACTGTGATGGCTTACACCAGGGAAGGAATTAGTGGAAACCACAAAATTGTATGCTATCCTCCTTTCAAAATCATTCAGCCAATTGCCACACTCTCCCATCTCCCATTTTAATAATAATACTATTCAATTTGCAAAAGAGGTTTTTGGGGGGCAGACTTGAAGAACTCACCACTCTAAAATTCCATTACCCCAAAGGATAATTATGCATTTTAGAGAATTTTGCTGCTTTTTCTCAAGTATGTAGGGTAGCAGATTTGACATTAATTTTAATCTTTACCTACTGTTTTCAGGAATAGCTGAAAAGCTAGCTTAACACTTTGGAGCCTTGGGACTTGTAGTTCTTGTATTCCGTCCTCTGGATAGGCATTTATGTAGCCTGCTATCAAATCCAGATCACTAAGATAACCTGTGTCCACTGCATACCTGAAAGTTAAGAATGGATATTCTATGCAAGAGGATGCTTTCCTGGGGAAAACATGGGGGGGGAGGAGACCTGCCCCAAAAAGCAAAACAGAAAATAACTTTTATTAAAGCTAAGCAAGGTTTAATATATTTTTAGGAGTAAGATAAAAACAGAAATAGAAACATTTAAATATTAGTTTCTAAAAACTGAGCAATTCCATATTTATGGCAAGAAAGAATACTTCCACAATGGAAACTCAATTTACCACAAATTATAGATGTTATTTCTTATTCTTTTACAAGTAGAACCTAGAGAAAAATTTTAGAATTAAATTCTTTAAAAAGCATGGAGTTATATTACAGAAGCAAATAAAAAATTAATTTGCTTCACCATCATATTTTAAACTCCCATGGGAAGGGATTAGTCTCTCTATACTTTCTGCCAGGATATCTTCTTCCCCTGATACAGAAAATACAATGTTCAGAGTTCTCTTTGACAATGCTTTGGTTTCACCCCTGGGGTGTATCAAGTCTTTCCACACAATCTGTCCTAGTAAAGTAAAAAAAAAAAAACCTCAAATTTTGGAAAAATTTTGGAACAGAACATAGCATTGTCATATTAAAAATTAATAGACTACAATCCTATATACTAAAAATTTATTGTCCAAATTGAGCTTACTAATTATCATTTGTAAGATTTTTGGTCCTAAAGCATTATACAAAAATTTCCTTTTATTGAATAAAATTAAATTTCTTTTCCTACAACTACTAAGCAGAAATGGAAGCTATTTCTCTGAGGGAGTAGTGAAGGAGGATATCATAAGAATCATTTTCCCTTAGCTTCCAGAATGAAATGCCAGCATTGTGAAAACAACAACAAAACAAAACAGAAAAACAACAGCCTCATATATTACTTTCAAAGTCAGAACACTTAATAGGATTATTTTTAAAAAGACAGTTGGAGTAGGAGCAAAGGAGTGGTTGCTGGTAGTTGCTTGGAAAATAGTTCTATCACAAGTAGGAAGAAAGAAGGCACTCTCACCTTTGCCCCTAAAAACACTAGGAAGGGGAAATAATGCCTCCTGAAAGACAAATGAGGAGTAGGGATAGAGCTTGATGACAGTTGTTCCATGTGACAGCAGTAGAGATGAGGGTAGTAGAGACTTCAGGAAGGAAATACAGTATAATTGGGGTGGCTACATGCTGCAGTGAAGCCCTGATCCTGGAGTCAGGAGGACCTGAGTTCAAATCCAGCCTCAGATACTTAGCACACAAACTAGCTGTGTGACCTTGGGCAAGTCACTTAACCCCAATTGCCCTACCTTTCCCCCTCCAAAAAGCAAGAAAAGAAAGAAATAAATAAAAAGAAAAAAGAAATTCAATCTCTGAGTATTGATTCCTTGAAATAAAGCCCCATTTACCCTGTGTTAGTTATAGCTCTGATCAAAAGTTTCTCAGAAAAAAAACCCAATCAATTAATTTAGATGTCCTCATCTCCAGAAAATGTTTCCTATTTTCTTCAGTCATTACTGACATCTGAACCCAAATAGCATTTGTCTCTCTCTTTTATAACACTTACCAAATCTTTATTTGCACTACACTTATTTGTGTTCCATCTTTAATTAGGGTTTAAGTTTTTTGAGGGCAGAAGTTGTCTTAAACATTGTTGTGTTGACTATAACACCTAACTGTATTTCTAATGGATGTTCAATAAAATGCTCATCTGTATGCATGTAGACACCAAAACAAAGTCCTGCATAACTTTCCAATGCTGCAATTCTGTGGTCCTATGGAAAGAAAATTTTTATGTTATATATGGCAGACAAACTCCTCCAAAAGATGTTGTCTTCATTGAATAATTGTGCATCATACTGCACCTTAATGAGAGTGCTGTCTAGCCATTCTGTTATCTACCAGCACATAATTCACTAGCAAATTGTCACTTGATGCTAACTTAGGTAACATTCATATTACAAGATGAATTGCTCAGTACTCAATGCCAAGTTTTCAAAGTTGCCCCTTCATCGGCCAAGATTCATTCTTGAAATACTCCCCAGGGGAATTTCTTTTACGACTCTCTAAGTGCTGCCAGGACTTCTTGGATTTAGAGTGGGTGGCTTTTTTGTTGGTTGGTTTTTTTTAAGTTGTTACATTTTTCACTTTATTAAAAGAAATAGGGCTATATTTTTAAATCCCAACTACCTTCCCTGATATTTGCCAACTTTGAGGTGAACAACTCTCTATAAGACTGAGGTCATTTATTTTGAGGATCCTTGATGTGAAAGAGCCATTTGGATTGTATTTAACCTATCAAATCTGGCCTCAGGTACTTAACACAAAAACTAGCTGCGTGATCTTGGGCAAGTCACTTAACCCTAATTGCCCTACATTGCCCCCTCCAGAAAACAAAAAAAGAAAGAAAGAAAAAGAAAAAAAATACAGAACAAGCCTCCAAGTATTGATTCCTTGAAATAATGCCCCATTTACCCTGTTAGTTAGATTTCTAATCAAAAGTTTCTCAGAAAAAAAAGAGTCAATTAATTTAGATATCCTTATCTGAACTACCTGTCTGCCCAAGTTATCTAAATTAAGTGATAAGGATTAGAACTGAGATTTCAATGTTAAAGGGAGCTCTAGGAGGAGGACACTTCTGCTACCAAATTGAGCATCTTCTCTGTAGTGTATTGTCTTATTTACCTTCTTACTGGGAGTTTAAATGGTTAGACCAGAGTCACTAGACAGAAGTGGGAGGGCAGCCAATGACTTGCTGGCCTTATGATTGCCTCTGTATCCACTAAATTCCACTTGACTTTAAGCAAATTAAAATGAATTAAAATATTTAAAGTCCTTGGAAAAGTGAAAAAAAAAACCGAGTAATAAAATTGATTTGATCTGTACTTAGTAAAGTGAATAGAGTTAAGTAAGATGTAAATGCTAACATGTTAAGAATTCTGCAAGTTTGTTGCTTGCCTTCTCAATGAAGAAGGAGGGAAGAGATGATGGGGGAGAATTTGGAACTCAAAGTTGTAAAAAAGTGAATATTAAAATTGGTTTTACATGTGAAAATGTAAATTTTTATTTACGTAAAGAAATTTTATTTAAATTTACATAAGGAAAATTTATTTAAATATTTACATAAAGGAAATTAAAATTTAAAAAATTAATAGAAAAGAAAAAGAGAATTCTGCAAATTTAGGAGAACACCAAACTACCAATAATTTCTTTCTTTCTGCTTTAGCAAGTATTGGTACTTTGGTAAATGAATCAATATTAGAAGAAGCAGAAAACACTGAATTCACACAAAAATAGGAACCACAGCAAAAATCCTGAATAGTTAAAAACGTAAATAAGAATTATGAAAAACAAAATATATGCCATGAACAGTATAATAATTGTTGAATCAAAAAACTTAAATCCATGTTGGCAAACCTTACCAAAGAGAAAAATAAAGAGAGAGAACAATGGATTAAAATACAAATATATAGAAATAATAGAAAAGCTGGGAGAAGAGAACAAAGAAGCTTTAAAAGAAAATAATGTCTGTACCAGAAAAAAAACAACATTGATCTCTAGAACTGATGCATAAAAAGACAACTTAAGAATTACTGATTTCCAAAAATAACATCAAAAATCTATATACCATTGTGTGAGATGAAAAAATTTGGAGTCTGAGTCTGAGCTCAGAAAACATCTTTATTCTTTCTCATGAAAAAGGGCACTGCCCCCTGTTGCTCAAATGACATCTGCCAGGTAATGCAAAATGTGGAAGCCTGAGGCCTTCTCTTGTCCTGATCCTAACTCCTCCTCTAACACCTGTCCTACCTCACCATTGACTGATGAGGCAAGCTCACAGTCTTTCATTAGTATTAAGTAACTGCCAAAAAGCAGTTTCAGTCCTTTGTTATGTATTTCCTTTCACCAAATTTGAAAACGACCAATCAGAAGTGGACAAGTATGATTTTCTTTCGAATTACTTCATTTCAGAGAAATCATGAGTTACTCGCGAGACTGAACTGGTTTACAAAGTATGGAGAAGAGATAGGAATGGAACAGGAATTAAAAAAAAAACAGGAAACTTCACTGTGAATCATCTCTCACACCATATTACAAAAATTATATAAAAAATTGTTCAGCAATTCTGAAAACAGAAAATAAAGTGATAATTGAAAGAATCCATAGATTTCTTTACAGAAAACCCTTGTGCTGCAACTCTAAAAGACATATTGCTTAAATTTATAAATTCTAATTACAACAAATTCTCCGAATGAAAAAGGGGGCAAGGAGTCCTTAAATTAAAAAGGAAAGGGAATTTGAATAATCAAGACTATTTAGCACTCACCAGAAACTGCAGGAGGACATGCAATAATGGGTTCCAAAGACAAAAGAAGGTTAGGGGGACATCTATAAACCTGACTCTAATCATTAATGGGAAATAAAGATATACATTCAATAAAAAGAGACATTAAAAGCATTCCAATAACAAAAAACACACACACCAAGAAATCATTTGCTTTTCAAATATTCCAAAAAGCATAAATGTGAGAAAAATATATTCTCTCCAGGAGAGTGATCTGTTCTCTTTGCCAGTACCACCACGGCCCTTCTCCTAGCTCTTTAACTCAATTTTCCTCAAGTGTCAAAATCCCTAATTATAGCTTTCTCTCAAGGAAATATCAGAGTAAAGTGATAGTTATTTTTTAATTTACAGAGTGTATAAAATACATTTTATTTCTTATAATCTAATTCCTTCACAAGCTCCCATCCTGACCTTTAGTACCCTCCTCTAAAACAGTAGCAAAAACTGTTCATTATAACCTTATAATGCCTACATCTAACAAAATATGTTCTCACCCTATCTATTACCTCTATCCAGACAATGTAATCTAGCATTGGTCATGTGGCACTAGTGTTAACTGTATCATTTAATGATTTCTGTTCATTTTAATGTTGCTGCCTTTACTCTAAAGAACACTGGAACACTTCTCCTGGTTCTTCTTTTGTCCTACATCATTAATAGACACAAATCTTCTTAACATTGAGAAGAGTAACACTCTCCCTGAGCTAATCCCGAAACTCCAAGATTGACCTCTCAGGATATGCCAGATATTCTGTTGGCCTGAATTTTTGAAACTATAGTTTACAAACCTCTATGAGTGGCGTACCTTCAATAGCAAGTCTGAGAAAACAAATAATTAAAAGGAAGGTAATTACTGAAATGAAATAGCCTTAACTTTGATTGTAAAATGTCTTCTCATCACCACAAGAAATATGGTGTGCATTCTCCCATAAATACTTATAAACATAATACCTGGAGGAAGACTGATACAGAGGTACGCTATGTAATATACACGCCCCAAATACCTCACACTTCTGGCATTGCAGGGTATGATGACTTCTTATGATGGACAAATCACTCTTCAGATCTGTGGAGTCTGTTCTACATTCTTGGCATCTAGATTCTGTAGAACAGTTCTTTACAAGGCATGGTATCTTCTAATCAAATTGTAGCTCTCAACAGATTTTTGAATTCAGACTACTTGTCTTTTCTCTTCTTGGCAAATTTACTAGCTGAGATGTGTTAATTCTAGTGGTTTCAAATTGTAATTATCTTGTTATTTCTCAGTTGAATCTCGATAAGCTCATTCTGCTTTGTATATTCAGAATATATATGTGTGGATGTGTGTATTTATGTATATACATGTATAAATATTCACACACACATACACATGTGTATATATGTGTGTTTTGTGTTGTGTATGTATATGTGTATGTGTATGTATACATACATACATATCTATATCTCTCTATCTGTATACACACACAGAAAGCTAGGTGAAACAGTTGATAGAAAGTTTCAATGAAAGAAATTTGAGTTTGAATCCCATTTCAGACGAGTACTAGGTATGTGACCCTGGGCAAATTGCTTAAACTCTCTTAGCTTTACTTTACTCATCTACAAAATGAGAATAATGATCCCTACATATGTAATTTGAATTCCTTAAAGGGTTATATAAATATGAGCTATTATTCTGATACAATTATTCCTAAACTTGCAGTGATTAGAAACGAGCATAGCATGGTTCACATGTGCTTTGCAGGGCAACAACCTAAAGAAGAGGAACTTGTATTTTATTCTTACAAGCTCCGTGTCTTTTAATGTAGTCCAAGGTTGCATCACCTTTGTTAGTTATCATACTCAGTCAGCTGAAACCTCAATGTTTTCTAAGACACTGATTCTGTCCTTGCCCTTCCTATCTGTACTTGAGAAGCTGATTTTTTGAACCCAAGTGTAAGATGTAGCTTTTGACTCCATTAAATTCCTTTTTATTATATGAAGCTGAATGCTTTGGCTTATCAATTCCTTTTTAGATCCTAAGACTGTCTTCTAGTGTATTAGCTAATTTTTCTAACTTTGTGTCATCTGTAACTGAATTCAGGATTCTCTCTATGCTTTTATCTAAACAACTGACAAAAAGCTAATATTAAATGTTAATAAAATTTAAATATTGTTATTCAGAGACTAAAGAGAAATTATTTTCTGACTTTTTTTTCATAACCTTTAGAGCAAAGGAAGATTTTTAAAGGCAATAACTTTGTTCTTCTCAATAAACTCCAGTGCCCAGTTGCCTCTAGGATAAAATCTGAACTCCTCTGTTTAATTTTTAAAACTCCTCTGGTATCTATCGTCAATCTATCTTTCCAGTATATTGTGCATTACTCCCCTTCCTGTACTCTATAATGCAGTCAAACTGGCCTACTCTCTGTTCCTCTTTTCCAAGTGTTTTCACTGAATGTCCTCCATTTTTGGAAATGTACTTTCTTCTCACATCTGTGTCATAGAATCAATTCCTCTCTTCCTTTAAGGTGCAGCTCAAAATTTTCATTATAAAGTCTTAACTGAGTCTTTCAATTGCAAGTGCCCTCCCTCACAAACTATGTTCTAATTAACTGTTTTATACTTATTTAGATTTTTTTTTATCATATTATTATATTTATTTAAGCTTATTGAAACTTAAAATGGCACTAAAACTTTTGGGACACATTGTACATCTAATTGTCTCCCAATCTTTGTGATGTATGTGAGGAGGGTTGCATTTTTCATTGCATCACTCATGTCTTACGTCTAGCAGATATTTAATAAATATTTATAAATAAGAACTTGTTGATAGAGAGCAGAGATTTGGGCATGTTTATAGACAGTGGGGAGGAAATGAGAAATTTGAGAGAAAGAGAAGGCGTTATTTTAGTTGTATTCTCCTATAAGACAGAGAGTGAAGCGATCAAAAATGCAATTAGAGGGCTAGACTTGACCAGACAAGAACCCCCTCTTTCTCTGAGGCTGAAAAAGAGAAGAGAACATGGGTAAAGATGTAGACAGATTATGAGATATGAAATATAGGTCATTAAGGAGCTCAATATGAATGGTCTCAATTTTCTCAATAAAGAAAATGTATAATTTGATGAAGGGGGTGGAATGGGGTAGAGTAGTGGTTTTGCTTAAAAAGTGAGGGATTAGTTTTAAATAATTTCAGGGAGTGTGATAGAAAGACATAAAAGAAAAAAAATCACTCCCATATAAGAGTGAGGTCCCTGTTGAGGCATCCTTCAAGTTTCTGTCCTTGATTCTATATACATGCCCTTTCTTGGCAGTTGAATTCATGTCCATGGCTTCAGTGATGGCCTCAATCTATGCGCCTAACATCTGTATTTCAAATCCCAATACCTTCCTGTCATTCTGTTATCATATCTATGATTTTCTCCTTGATATCTTCAAACACATCAAATGCAACATGGCAAAAATTAAACTTGTTAGTTTTCTTACAATTCCATACTTTCCCCTAAGTTCCTGATTTCATCATTCATATTCTGTCATAGGGATTCCAAGTTCTTTAGGATCCATCAACTCAGTTTCAAAAAATCAGAATCATCTTTGATTCCTTCTTCTTAATCCTCCCCAACATTAACTTAATTTCCAAGACATATTGATTCTACCTCCTAAACATCTTATCCCCTGCTTTAAAATTACTGCCACTATCTGAGTTCAGGTGCTCATTATCTCTGGCACAGGCTATTAGAATAATTTTCTAATTGGTCTCCTCCTAATTGGTCTCTTTTCTTTACGATATGTCCTCATAACTGCCAAATTAAATTTTTCTCTAATGTATAGGACAATTCATATCACTCACTGGCTCAACAAATTGCTTATTAAAGAAAACAAAGATTTGCTAGGCTAACATTCAAAATCCTCTATATTCTCACTCCTATCTAAAATCCCACCTTAATTTTATAAGGTTTCACGTACTGTATGCCAGAAACAAATTGAACCCATCACTGGTCTCATTTGACCTTTTTATACCCTTGAGTGTAACAAAATTCTCTATTCCTGGAAAAGATTTACCTTTTTCCTACTCCATCTCTGGATGTTGATATCTTTCCTTTCCTTCAAAGCTATAAATCATTCATGAAGCCTTCCTTCATTCCCCAGTGGAAGATATCTACCCCTTCATCTTCGACTATCAAGCCACTGTTTAACAGCTCCTGCACATTTAACAATCTTATGATGTATTATAATTATTTGTGTAAATGTTCCACTCAACTAACTTAAGTTGCAAGTAGAGACTGTGTCGTTTTTCATCTTAGTATCTCTAGCACCTAATAGTGCATACATAGAACCTACATTTAGTGAATGTTTGTTTAACCAAACTGAATTTGCAGAATAACAATAATTAGATGTTTTTGCATTGTGGACAATATATAAATCACTATTATTTAGATGAATATCTTGTTCAAGATATGTGCACTGTGTGAGACAGAAAGTTCTTTGATGGATCTTTCATCATCTCTATTCTTCTTTTTTCTTTTTATTAATTGACTTGTTTGTTTACTTTTATTTTATAACATTCAGTTCCAGAATCACTTGAGTTTCAGATTTTCTCCCCTTCCTTCCCCCCCACCCTGCCATAGTGGCATACAATCATGTATAGGATCTGCAAACTCTTTCACATTGTACAATAGTCTGGTTGTATAGAAGCATTGTAGCCAATGGAGTCAACAACAGGAAAAAGAAACAAAACCAAACATAAAAAAGAACAATAGCATTTATTAATTGTCTCCATTTAAACTCTGGTCTTTCTAGATCTTTCTCTGAATGTAGACATTTCCTTCCATCCTGAGACTTGTGGAGCTGTCTTTTAACTGTGTGTTGCTGAGATTGGTCCAGTTGATCTAGGTTGGTAGTCACATATATGAGGTATTTATGATTGTACAAATTTTTCCTGGTTCTGCTCTTCTCACTTCTCATCAATTCATATAATCTTCTTCAGGTAATTATGAAGTCCATCTTCTTCCCATTTCTTATAGCACAATAGTATTCTATTACATTCATATACCATCACTTGTTCAGCCATTCCCCAATAAATGGGCATCCCCTAAATTTCCAATTATTTGCTGACACAAAGAGAGCTGCAATAAATATTTTTGTATATATGGGTCCTTTTCCCACTTGTATGATCTCTTTGGGATACAACCCCAAAAGTGGTAATAGGTCAAAGGGCACACAATTATTTATAGCCCTTTGGGCAGATTGCCCTCCAGAATGGTTGTATCAGTTCACAGCTCCACCAACAATGCATTAGCATTCCAATTTTTCCACATCCTCTCCAGCACTTGTCATCTTCCTGTTTTGTCATCTTAGCCTATCAGACTGGTGAGATGTGGTACCTCAAAGTTGTTTTGATTTTCGTTTCTTGAATCAATAGTGATTAAGAGTATTTTCCATATGCTTAAAGATATCTTTAATTTCTGCCTCTGAAAATTGCCTGTTCATATCCTTTGGCCATTTATCAATTGGGGAATGACTTTTATTCTTGTAAATTTTACTTAATTCCCTGTATATTTTCAAAATGAGGCCTTTATTAGAGACACTGGTTATAAATATTCTTTTCCAATTTCCCACTTCCCTCTTAATCTTGGTTACATTGGCTTTGTTTTTACAGAAACCTTTCAATTTAATGCAATCAAGATTATCCATTTTGCATTTCATAATGCTCTCCAACTCTTCTTTGATCATAAAGTCTTCCCTACTCCATGAATCTGACAGGTAAACTATTCCTTGCTTCCCCAGATTATTTACAGTATCAACCTTTATACCTAGATCATGCACGCATTTAGACTTTACTTTGGTGTATGGCATTAGATAATGGTCTATGCCCAGTTCCTGCCATACTATATTCCAATTTTCTCAGCATTTTTTGTCAAATAGTGAATTCTTAACCCAGAAACTGGGGTCTTTGGACTTATCAAACAGTATATTACTACAGTTGTTGACTACTGAGTCTTTTCTGCCCAATCCATTCCATTGATCCACTACTTCATTCCTTAGCCAGTACCAGGTAGTTTTGAGGACTGCTGCTTTATAATAGAGATTAAAATCTGGTATGGCTAGGCCACCTTCCCTAACATTTCTTTTCCTTAATTGCCTTCATATCATGGACCTTTTGCCCTGGATTTTTAGAGTGGATATCCACTTCTGGGGTCCTGAAGTACTGAGCTTCTCAGGCTGGAAGTTATGGGTTTGGTAGCTGTAAGCTCCAAGTGCGTAGACTGAGGCCAATACCAGGACTCTCAATGATTCCCCTGAGTTACCCTGAGGCTTACAGAGTAACCTATGGGGGCAGGGTGGTCTGGCTCCTTCAGGTTTCCACCTCTGTGTCTCTGGGCTATAGCTCAGGCAGGTTCACTAGCTGGAGGCCAAAGGGCTAGGCTGCAGTCTGCTGATGTCCCAGATGTTGCTAAAACACACCTGGGCTCTTGTTGTTAGGGCATGCTGGCTCCACCCTCCTTGGCTTAGCCTCAGTACTGTCTTCCTTCCTCTTTCTGCAGCTATGCCCAAGTCTGAGGCTGTTTCCATTAATTCAAGATTTTACTCTGGGTGGGGAATTTAACTCCAGACTTTTCTGAGTCAGGGAGGGGGGATCAGAGCTACTAAACTTTATTCCTCCATCTTAGCATCTGGAAGTTTGGGTGTATAATTTTAAACATCCAGTTGCTCCAGGGAAAGCTGATGACCCTGCTCTGGGAACCGAGTTTTTTCTTACACATTTCAATGATCTCTGTCTTGTGGTGAGATGGCTGAAAAGCCCTCTGGCTGGGTTAGTCTGCTCGCTGGCTGGGGCTTCTTCTCAGTCTGCTGTATTCTGATCTCAGCTCCACACTGGTGCAGCTCCTGTGTGTTCCATGTTCTCCTTGCCCAGACCTGAGTAGGCACTTTACTGGGCTGGGAATCTGCCATCCTCTGTCTCCCACTGGGTTCTGTCACTCTTAAATCCATTCAAGTTCAGTTTTTAGAAGAAACAATTTGAATATTGTGGAAACACAATCAGGATTACCCAGGATCCAGCAGCTTCTACATTAAGGGATTGAAGGGCCTGGTATATGATATTCCAGAGATTAAGGGAGCTAGGATTAAAACCAAGAATCACCTACTCAGCAAAATTGAATATAATGTTTCAGGGGAAAATATGGTTATTCAATGAAGTGGAGGACTTTCAAGCATTCTTGGTGAAAAAACTAGAACTCAACAGAAGATCTAACATTCCAGTACAAGAAAAGAAATCATAAAGAACTGATCATAGTTTAAATATTTATATGCCAACATGTTACAATGCTAATTGTAATTTATGAAACTTTTCTCACTATGAGGATAGGTGAAGGGAATACAAATGAATACGCACACATACATACATACATATACACATACATACATATATGTATACATACACATATGTCTATATAGGAGGATATATATGTGTATGAATACATATGTGAGTGTGTGCATATATGTGTATGTAGACAGAAGGCACAAGATGAATGTAATCGAAAGGGATGAATATTTTAAAAGGTGAAACTGAGAGGTGGGAGAGGAATAGAATGAGAGGAGACAGGGAGAGAAAGAATGGGGTTAATTATCTCATATAGAAGAGACAAGGGATAACTGTTACAATGGAGGGGAAGAACAGGAAGGCAAAAGGGAATGGGTCAATCTTACTTTCATTGAATTTGGCTTAGGGATAGAATGACATACACTCTTAACTGGATATCTTGCCCTACAATAGAGTAGGGGGAAGGAGATAAGAGGGGGGATGATGGAGGGGAGAACAGGTTGGTGGAGGAGGGCTGTTAGAAGCACACATTTCTGTAAAGAGACAGGGACAAAA
>CM053595.1:199368684-199387066 GCA_028646575.1 Pseudocheirus occidentalis | reverse complement strand
ATTATTTACACACAACTGGGAAATAAGATATACAGGCACTGGGGTAGGGAGATCCATCTTGCCCTACCGGAAAGTCAGAGGGGTGATGGGGTAGGATACAGGGGTGAACTGATTGGTGAAGGGGGTATACATTGGGATCACTGCTTTGGGGTGGTGGGTATTGGAAAGACAGGGAGAAAATGGGTAAATTAAAATCTTGTGGAAATGATGTAAACTAAAAATAAACAATAGTTAATAAAATTTTAAAAGGATATTTCCATATTGTAAGGATATGAAGAAACAGCCCTGATAAAAATTTACACAATATTAATAGACACATGAAAAACAACACCAAATTACTAATAATGGAAATATACAATAAAACAATTGCAAGGATGTACCTCAAATCTAGAAAATTGCCAAAGCCAATAAAGAAGGAAACAATTAATGTTGTAGATTCTATGGGAAAACATAACAGTATGCTATTCAGAGTTCTGAACTGCTCCTACCATTCTCAAAATGAAATTGTAATTTTGTTTTTTAAAAAATAACTAAATGTTCATATCCTTTGGTCCAGAAATTTTGCCTGTAAACCTATGTTCCGTGGAGAGAAAAAAATAGAAATGAAAGTTTCATCTCATATATATGATATAATATACACAGTAGAACTATGTAGCTTGATAAATTCTAGAAGTGAAATAAATGCCTATCAATTGGGGAAGAATGGCTAAACAAGTTGTGGTACATGAATGTATAATAGAGGATTGTTCTGTTTTTAAAAAAAAGGCATGATATATTCTGAGAAGCATAAGAAGTCTAATTTTAACTAATTTAGAAAAAGGTAAATATCACAGAAAAAAATGTACACAGTGACTCCAGCAGTATAGTACAAAAGAGCAGCAATAACAATAAAACCTAGATGCAAGATAATCATAATGACCCAGCTTGACTGTCTTTGCAGAGGAGGACAATAGGTGTGGAACATTGCATAAGTGGGGACAAATTGTTGGTATGTTATTTGGTTTCTTTGAACTTGGAAAAAATATTTTACAAGGGATATTCCTTGGGGATAGGGACAAGGATATATTCAAAAATGAAAATGGCATCAAAATAAAAAAAAGATAACACAAAACAAATTTAAAACAACAACAAAGCTATTGCTGCCCTCTGAATCATCTAACCTGGTTTCCAAACATTGGCAATCCTCCTCATTTTCTCATTGGATAGCAAGCTCTTAGATACCACAATTCAGGGGCGGGGGGGAAAGTCTAATGAGAAGTCTTTATTCTATCATTTCCACTTTCAATGCTGATGATATATTTCAATTTTAGTTTAAACTATAAAGTGATAGTTTGTCATTTCCTTCAGAATTTTATGAATATTCTCTCTTGACTAGTATTAGAACCAGTGAAAACTTACACAGTGGAATTCATTTTCTCAAACATCCATATAATCATCTACCCTAGATGGATTAGTTCACAATGTACCCAAAGCACCTTATTATAAGATGAACCCTAAATATGAGCCTCTAGGAGAGTGTGATTATAAGCAACTAACATATATTCAATGCCAACCTAACTAAAGTACGCAAAAATATTTTACTTAATTAGAAAAATAATAATAACAAAATTCACTTGGAAGAACAAAAAATCAAGAATATCAAAGGAATTTTTTTAATTATGTAAAGGAAGGAGGTTTAGCAGTACCAGATCAACTATTTTATAAGACAGTAATTATCAAACCTTTCTAGAACTGGATAAGGAATAGAAAGATAGATCAATGAAAGAGAATAGATGTACAATTTATAGTAGCAAATAGATATAGTTTTGACAAATATAAATTGTTGGTATGTTAGGAACAGAGTAGATGTACACTTTATAGTAGCAAATAAATATAGTTTTGACAAATATAAAGACTTAAGACTTGGGGATAAGAATTCATGATTTCATTAAAATATTGTTTTAATGAAATAACTGGAAAGCATTATACTGAAATTGGATATCAATTATTATATTACACTATTTACCAAGATAATATCAAAATGGATCCATGACCTTGATATAGAGATATTATGAGAAAATTTGAAAAGCAGGGAACATATTATTTATCAGACTTATGAATAGGTAAACAATTTGTGAATAAATAAGAGATAGGGGGCAGAGTGATGGGGGCAGGGAATAAATAAGAGATAGGGAGCAGAGTAAAATGTATAATTTTTATTACATTTAAAAGTTTTCATGCAAATAAAATAAATGTAACCAAGATCAGAAAGAAAGCAAAAAGTGGAGAAAAATTAGTTTCTCAGATAAGGTTCTCATATCTAAAATATATAAATAACTTTACCAAATTTATAAGAATATTAATCTTCTCCAATTGATAGATGGCCAAAGAGCATGAACAAGCAGTTTTCCAATGAAGAAATCAAAAGAATTGGTAGTCGTAAGAGGGAATGCTCTAAATTATTATGGATTGGAGAAATGAAAATTAAAAAAAAACTTTAAGATATTATTTTACACATATAACATTGACTAAAATGATTGAAGAAAGCAGAAACAAATATTGGAGGGGATGTGTAAAAACTGGTACATTCATCCATTGTTAGTGGAATTGTGAACTGATGCAGCCATTTTGGCAAGCAATATGGAATTATGCCTAAAGGATTATTAAACTGCCTTAAAGGATATACCCTTTGATCTAACAATGCTACTCCTATTTCCAAAGATAATTAGGGAAAAAGTAAAAGAACCTATATGTTCCAAAATTTTAGAGGAGCTCTCTTTGTGCTTAATGGTCTTAGAAAAAACATGGGTAGACTTGCATAAAATAACGAAGAGTGAAATTAGCAGAATCAAAAGGACATTGCATACGGTATCCACAATATTGTTATAAGAACAACTTTAAGGAACTAAGACAACTTCCCTTAAAGAATAAAGTAGAGATTTGGGGAAGTTTAGTAGATGATTGAATGTCCTTGATATTAGACAGAAAACTCTTCCAAATACCCAATTTATCTGCAAAGGACATATGAAAGAAGATGCATATTGCATCCAGAGAAATGGTAGAAGTGTGTAAAGAATAATTTTATATACACATGCATATGTGTATCTATTGGTAGCCATCCCTAGGGTAGAGGAGGGTTAAAAAGAAAAAATAATAAATTTACATGATAGCTTCATTATATATTTCAAATATCAAGTTGTACATGAAATATTTTCAATTTCATGTGTATTTACTCATTTTTTTGTTATACTATGTTATTGGAATGCTTGTTTTGTTTCACAAATTAAAATTTTGAATAAATATGTATTTTAAGAAGCAGTACTGAATAAGAATTTCTTCTTTAATTTTAATTTTTTTTTGTTGGATTTAGACACAAGAATTGTGTTGAAACCTTGGCTTATCACTTGCTACTTTTGCAGCCTAGAGTAAGTTGCTCAACTTTGTGAGTCTCAGTTTTGTCATTTGTATAATAAAAGGTTTGGGCTTGATAAATTCAAAGATCTTCTCTAGCTCTAAATTCCATGATCCTGCGAACTTGGGGTTAAAAGCTTAATACAATCGAAAGCCTCTACCTTACCTTCTCTCCCCACAATATCTCATCATGTTTTATATTTTAATAGATTTTGATGATTATAAAATAAGTCCATTGAATTTCTTAACCTGGGAAGTATGAATTTCTAGTTTTTAAAAATATTTTGATAACTGTTTCAATACAATTGGTATCTGAAAAGGCATCCAATGAAAAGCTTCACCAGACTGCTCAAAAGATCTATGACACAATAAAAAGTTAAGAACTCCTGGTCCAGATCATCTCCCACAGGCTTTCATTTCCCCCCAGGGGCTCATTGAAATGACTTTTCAGGGATTTGTTTTCATTTTTTTCAGCAGGTGGCAGTATTGTAGTGGAACTGTATCTCTTTCAACCAAAGGCAGAGATAAGTAGGAAGGTCTGGCCTGATCTCATCTGTTCATCACAATATGTTATGTGAAAGTGATCAGATTTCCCTTCCTCAACTCAACAGGGAACAACTTTCTTTGGATTCTTTAATGTTCAAATAATGAACTAGTTTTGAACTAGTTATTAGATCTCTTCTAGTTTACCTAGTCGTTAACTCCTCCCAGGCAATCCCTTTGAATGGTCTACTGATGTCATCTGTTATACAGAACTACTGTTATACACATATAAGAATCATAATTAGTCAGTATTTCACAAATCTATGCAAAAGATAGTGTATGCTAATTGGACATAAAACCCATTACATTAGGAAAAATTTACAAGTCAGACTATATAAAACAAAGAGGTTTCCCCTACCATTTCCCTTAAAAATTAAAGGAGATTTTAGGAAGTTTAGTTGATGATTGAATGTCCTTGATCTTAGAGAACTCTTCTACAAAATGGCAGTCACTTGAGTTCCCTTGATTGCAAAAAGCATTGGTCATACTTCTGAATAAACTCATTAGGCATTTTAGATAAGTAGCCTGACTACTATTCCCAGATCCTTTCTTGAACAGGGTCACTTCTTCCCAAGGACCAAGGGGAAGTTTTCCATCACTGCCCAGGATGGCAAGCTGTGAATTGGAAGTTGCCCTAGATTCCAGTTACTTCATTTTCCTCTTTTCTTACTAGACCCTTTTAAGGGACATGTTTGACAGTTTCAAAATACTTTAAAGTCGAGAGGGGCCTCACATACTAATCTTTGTGCAAACATTTTCAATGATCTGCTCATTTCATAGTAGGTACAAGCCATGAACCCCTGTCACAAACTGGAGTAAGGCCACTTGGGTGGCGAGCACACACAAACTGTTTCCATCAGCAGGGTGCACTACCTTTCCATTCAACCATAGCCTCTTCTATATTGATTCATTCGTACTGCATGAGTTTTCAAGCTGAACAACTCCTTTTGCCAGGGGTTAAGCAGACAGAAGACAAATGTGAAAAGTCTGACCATTTTAAACTAGTAATCTTAAGAAGATTCCTACTTTTATTTTGTTTTTTTTAGATATGTGCTCTAAAGAGTCCATTTCTTACTGAGAGATTATGAAGATTAGGCTTAATATAAAAAACAGGATGTGTATCTGCCTCCCTTCCTTTTTTGCAGTGGTCAGTAACTATGGTATGGAACACTGTATGCAATGGCCAATTTTGATGAGATGCTTTTTATTTTACAGAGTTTTTCTTCTACTCTGTTCCCTTCTTCCTTCCCCTTCTCTGTCTCTGTCTGTGTCTCTGTCTCTGATACAACAGGAACATGCTAGGAAATTAATGTAATGTAAAAACAAAATATATCAATAAAATTTAAAATAGAGAAATGCATTTTGAAAAAAAAGCAAACCAGGGGTGACTAGGTGGTACAGTGAATAGAGCACCAGACCTGGAGTCAGGAGGATCTGAGTTCAAATCTGGTTTAACACTTACTAGCTGCGTGACTCTGGACAAGTCACTTAACCCCAATTGTTCAGGTTCTCGCTCCTCCAAAAAGTAAAAAAGAAAGGAAACCAGTTATTATGGACCAGAAGGCAGTTATGATTCACTTAAGATATTCCCAATTGAGGGTTATGTCACTCCAAAAATGACAGTTTCAAGTGAGTGGATTTATTGATAATATAGTCAAGTTCTTGATGACCCCATCTGTCATTGTGGCAAACATTGGGTTAACCTAAGAAAGTATCATGAATTTGGAAAAACATATTTTGCAAGAAATTGTTCCCTACTTGGAATAGCCATGGTAGTTCTAGTATTCCTACAGATATAAAAGCAATGATTGCATTCAGGAGTGGGAATAATGGCTAAATGTTTATAAGGCCCTCAAAAACACTTCTGCTTGGAGGAGAAAAAGACATGGACTTTTTTTCTAAGGAAGCAAGAAACTTATCTTGGTAGGAAAATGGTTTTAAGACATCTCAACATTTAAGTTGAGTTTTTTTTTCTTAGAGACAATATAAGCGTAAGAGATTAGTGGGCATACTGTAGGTGACCAATAAATGTTGAATGAATAAATGAGTATACCACCTATATAAGTTATACAATATAGAAGCTTCAAAATTACTTTAGTATGACTTTATGGGGGCCATAACTTAAATTTCTACCCTTGGTAGAGATACTCAGGCATGAAGACATGTACTAAATATTAAAAATAAAATAATTTTAAGTCACATATGGATTGAATGAAGTCAACATACAGTAGCTCTGCTTGATATTATCCTTAGCACTTCTGAATGGGGATCCTTTCAGCTTTGTCATAATTTGTCTCCAAGATAATTTCAGGTTTTGTCTTAGCTCAGTGATAGCCTGGGAACAGATTATGCAACAAATATATAGCTGGGTTCTGACTCACCAGAGTAGCAATATTCCTTATTGCCAGCTATAGCAGATAAGAGCAAAGACTCCTTCCCTTTTTCACTGTGGTGTTTGGTTTTAAATTCCATTCTCGGGTAATAGACTTTTCAAAGGGATAGGTAATAGGGATGGGTGTCCAGAGTGAAGTATCAGTTTTCCTAGGAGAGTATAAGGATGAAAGAAGAACTTCCTAAAGTCTTGTCACCCTTCCAAATAAAGGATTCACTGAATTCATTAATGGAGCAGAATTTAGGAATCGGGTTAAAGACAGAGGTTTAGATCTACAGGTATAGAAAATGTCTCTTGCTCATATATTTTCTTACTCTGATAAGTCAGATTTTAAGGAAGTGATCAAGCAGAATAGCATTGCAGGCAAAAACAGGCAACTGCAACTAGTCCAAAAGGAGTACTTGAAGAGAAGAGCAAAAGTCTACATCTGGTTCAGATAAAAAAAAATTAAGGCAATGAAGCAGGAAGACTTTAACAGGAGAGTATTTTCATCTCATACTTCCTTTGAAACTGTAAAATACATGTTTATAGAATTTTTAAACTTGCTTTGTATCTCAAGGAAAAAAATATTTAATGTTCCAGTTAATGCATAGATATCTATGACTTGTTTTTTTCCAAAGAGTGATAAAAGGTCAGTAACTTGATGCTTCTGAAATGTCTATATATTTTGCAAAGTTGGGGTGAATAGTTAGTAAATTAAGTTACCAAGTGAAAATTCAAAAATAACTTGAGACAGGCTGAAATGAAGAATTAAAGATAACTAGACAAAATGTAAATACCCCTACATTTATGTTCCAAGACAATTGCTCAAAGTTAGAAGGAAACCACTTAACTTCAGTTAAATGTACAGAGATGTAGAGTTTTTTGTTTACTGAAAACTCAAAAGGAGTCAACAATATAGAGTGGTGGCAAAAAAATCAACACTATTAAACTTTAGTAGTAGAAGTACAGGGTATGGGTTGAGAAAGGTGATGATCATATTCTAATTTGTGTTTGTTTAGCTGTATCTGTAGTATCATGTTCAGTTCTGAGCAACACCTTTGAAGAGAAACATTGAGCAACTGCTAAGTATCTGAGGAGGTCAAAGAAGTTAATGAAGTTTATGGAAATCACAATATAAGAAGAATATTTGGAGAAATGGAAGATGTTAAGACTGGAGAAGAGACTCAGGTTACAAAGCACAGAATCTCAGATTTGTCAGTGCTTAGAGGCCATTTAGTTAAACTCACACCAAAATAGAAATGTACTTTTACTTCAAAAAGTGTTCATACTGCCTCAGTCCTAATTTTGTATTTTTCTTGTTTAAGTCCCAGATTTTCCCTTCTATATCTTCCTCATTTTTTTATTCTTAGCTTTGTTTTCTGAGGAAAAGCAGGAAAAACAATTTTTTTTAAGGGTTGGTGTAATGATAATGGAATTTAAAGATCCTCCTGTATTGGCTTGGTTTATGGGTTGAGTGTTGAAACACAGAGCTTGTGAATCCCATTTGTGGGATGGACTTGTTGACATGAAGACAGAGGGCTGAAATGGGAGGACTGGGGGCCGTGGATTTAGAGAGAAATCCAAGCAGAGAGAAGCCCAAGCAGAGAAGGCCAGGAAGACCTTTGGAGAACAGTATAAAGTATTGGGAGCCAAAGTTGCTGAGAAAAAGACTGCTGAGGGCCAGTTGGAGCTTCCCAGGACTTTTGAGAACTGAGGAGGCATGCCTGTGATGCTGGTATTTTGTCTGTTTTGATGTTGTTTTGCCAGATTCATCTGCTGATGAAGGACAGTGCTGCTGGTGTAGAGATCCTGGAAACTTGCTGTTGGTTACGAAGCCCTAAAGGAGGATTTTCTTGTTGTATGTTTATAGAAATCCTGGAAGAGGGTTGTGTTGATATTTCCAGGAGTTTGGGGACTGTTCTGCAGTCAGAGACATGAGCAATGTATATTGTGGCTTTGTTAAGCTTTGTCTCTCCAGGAACAGAAATTGCTGAGAACTTCCATTGTGTCAATATTAAGGATCTTTCCTTGGGTTTTCGATGCTGTGATTATATCTTAACCTTGTTGTATCTTAAGGGTAGATGGTCTTTTGTGCTCTCCTGCCTCTTTTGAGAAAGTGCTTGGAATTAATGGATGGCATTATAATTCAGTTATGATTAAAGGGTGGGAAACTTTTTACTTTTTTGTGCTCTTTGACTGACCAAATGTACTTTTTCTCTAATTGTAAACTAATCTCCATTTGAGAAGAGAGACTTTGACTGACTAAATTATTGTACTGTCCAGCAGTAGAGTAGTACCCAGATTGAATTGAGAACTTACTTGCTAAATGAATGAGTTACACTGTATTTTGATTTTCTCTGTTCTGTGAGTGTTTTGCCTTAATCTGTCACTGAATAAATGGAGTTTGCTATGCTGGTATTCCTAACAGAAGTTGCCTTTGCTTGGCATTAAAGTTGGCCATTTATCTAGATACTGGATATTTGAATCTATTTCTCATTTCACCCCTAAATCTTCTCTTCACAAAGCTAAAAGTCCCCAGTCTTTCACATAGTCTTCATATGATCTCAAGAGCTTTCATCATGTTGGTCATCCTTATTCTAGATGCTCCCTAGAGTATTAGTGTCCTTCCCTCTTAAAATATGGTACCTGTAGCTGAGCATAATACTCTATTGGTCTGACCAAGGCACTATCATCTTCCCAATTCAGCACACTTTACCTCTCTTATTGCAGCCTAGAGCCCCACTAGCTTTCTTTGATTGACATATGACACTATTTACTTTTATTGAGCTTTCAGTGATCTAAACCCTCTAAGTGTTTCTGTTGGTTTTTTCCCCCAGAAGAACTACTGTCTAGTCATACCACTTCTGTCAGTACATCTGAAGTTGATTATCTGGAACCAACTGTATTTTTTTTTTACCAGAACTGTATAACAGTATATAGGGAATATGTGTGTGTGTTGGGGTGTGTGTGTATGCATGTATGTATGTATGCATATATCTTTTGATGAGAAATTTCCTCTAGCAATGTAGATCAGAAATACTTCTATATGTTAGTCTTAGAGAGCACATTGGAGACCTGATAAGTTAATTAATCCACCTGGTGTTACAAAACACTGGCATGTGTCAGAAGCAAGATTTAAACTCTGGTCATTGAGTCCTAGGTTAAATCCATAGACACTATGCTATGCTCCCCCTTATAAGACTTCGTAGTTATCCCTATAGAATTCCACCATGTAAGATTTAGCTCAACATTCTATTCTACTGATACCTTTCTTTTTGGATCCTGGCTTTTTTTTTAGCATTTTGACTTTGATCAATATTTTTGTAATATGGAAATTTGATAAGCATTCCAAGTCACTTATAACTGTAAAACATAAGAAAGTCGAATTCAGATACCTGTGACATTCCATTAGAGGACTTCCAAGTTCAATCAGTGATATAATTTTTTAGTACCTTCTATGTACCAGGCACTATTCTTAAGTACTAAGAACATAAAGACAGAAGCTATTGTTACTCTTTCAATCTGAATATTCATCCAAATTGGAACCTACCCAAACTAACATACACTCCACATTTGTATATCCTTTCTACAAAAATCTGATGACATACTTTGCCAAATGCTTTGTCAAAATCTAAGTAAGTGATGTGACTGGCAACATGGAGGATTAGTAACTTCACAATACTGCCAACCCCAACCCATAACTCCACAAAAAGGAATTATGTTGGGGGGGAGGGAAACGGGAGGGCATGAACTTCCTTTGTAGGTCCTATAGTCTGTGTGCTATAATATCCCCACTTTAATTTAGCACGTATTCGTATGTCTGTAGTTTTATTTTTCTGCCTTTTATATGATAAAATACCTAGTATTTGTGATGCTTTAAGGTTTACAAAGTGATTTACATATATTAATTCATTTTATCCTCACAACAACCCTGAGAAATAGGTGCTATTATTATCATCATTGTACAGATGAGGAAACTGTGGCAAATTGAGGTTAAATGACTTGTCCAAGGTCATGTGGTCAGTATGAGAGGTCTTTTTATCTAACTCTATTCACTTTGCCGCTTGAGTACGATAGCAATAAAATACCTTTTGCAGTGTCATGATTTTGTAGAAGCCAAGGCCATTCTTAGATGGCCTTGAGATAAAGTACAAAATAATGATTATGCCTGTTTTCATACAACAAGCAACTACTCTGTGTTTAATATTTTACTAGGTACTCATGCACCAGATACTTTGAGTGTATAAAACAGTCCCTGCTTGTACACATACCCAGGGAACAATGAAGAACAATCATCCACAATGAACAGTACTACTAGTATCCTGATGAAAAGATAGCAACACAAATAATTTCATTTCAATTCTCTTCATAAACTAGAAAAAGAATCATCTTTGGTCCAAGGAAATTTTCACTTTCTCCTTGTATAAAAAGGTATTATGTGTTCTAAACTCAATTTTCCTTCACATTTCAAGTCTAACAAAATAAATAATACCTGAGTGGCCTTCTTGGTGTCTCAAGGTTTCATGAGGGTAATCCGGTTTTCATTCTTTGTCTGATATCAGCTCTTTTATCTCCATTCAGCATTCCTTGGCTTTAAATCTGATGGCCTGGGCACATATACAAAAGACCAGACTGAAAAACTGCTCCCAGATTTCCAGTCTTCAAAGATGTAATAATCAGGAGATCCATCAGAAATTACCATTGGTGAATTCATTTTTCATTTTAGGCCCTTGTCTCTGAAGAAATTATGCCAGTGATGCCATTTTCCTGACTAGTGAGACTGGATTTTATTTCATATCTCCTCCAGTGTTTCTAAGATTTGATGAAACTAAGTAAACATATTTAACATTATCTTCTGCTTTTCAATCAATAAATATTTTTAAGGAATGTTCTAAGAATTGGACTAAGCACTGGGGTAATACACATATGTCTATACATACACAAAAGCTACATATAAGATAAATAGGAAATAATTAACAGGGGAAAATAATAGAATTAAGAGGATGGGATTGTAATTACACCTTAAAGGAAGCCAGGGAAGTCAGGAGACAGAGTTGAGGAAGGAGAACATTCTAGGAATGGGAGACAGTTGGAGAAAGTATCTATAGCCAAGAGATAGAGTGTCTTGTGGAACAGTCAGGAAGCTAGTATCTGGACTGAAGAGTACCTATGGGGAATAAAGTGTAAAAACACTGGAAAGGAGGCTTGGTTATGGATGGCTCTAAATGCCAAACAGAGGATTTTTTATTTGTCCCTGGAGGCAATAGAGAATCACTCTACTTTATTGAGTAAAGGGGTAAAATGGTTGAAGGGGCATCTAGGTGGCACAGTGGACAGAATGCCAGGCCTGAAGTCAGAAAGAAGACTCATCTTCCTGAGTTCAAATCCAGCCTCAGACTCTTATTGCCTGTGTGACCCTGAGAAATGTGCTTAATCCTATTTGCCTCAGTTTCCTCATCTATAAAATGAGCTAGAAAAGGAAACAGCAAACCATTCCAGTATCTTTGCCAAGAAAATCTCAAATGGGGTCACAAAGAATTGGACACCATTGAAATAGCTGAACAATAGAAATGACAAAAGAACATATACATCTAACAATAATTTATATATAGCATACACAGAGCTGTGCCAATAGCTTTTAGCCAACTCCATGTGCTAGTTCAGTGTTTAAGATGTATGCTTTGGGAATGGATGAGGTCATAGCTTCTAGTTAGTCATGTGTGATGCAGTGATGAAGGACCAATGCACTTTGAAGTAGCTCAATTATCAGTCACTCATCAAGGATAGCTGTTGACTAAATGGCTCATGAAAAGGAAGTGACCTATCCTCACTTCTCTCTTCATTTCCTGGTTATAGCTCCTTTCAAGACAATCAGAGCTTTTACAAAGGGTGTTGCAACTATTCCAAGATGGCAGTTACAGCAAGTACTCAGCTAGTTAACATAAGTTTGGGAATTAGGGTCACCTGCCTGCCTTTCTCATTTTGTGTTTCCATTCCTGAGCACCATTCCTGACTGAATGGTGATACTAAGAGGTCTTGGATTGGAGGTGAGCTTATGAGATTGAGATGTCCTTCATAATCAGGGCTGGGACGACTCTGTAGGAGAACATCTGGAAACTACTCCAGAATTTTAAAAATCTTATCCTTTATTTTATTAAATAGTTCCCAAATGCATAAAAAAATTTTGATGAGCATTTTTAAGAAATATTTCCAAAATTTCTCCTCCCCTCCTGTCCCTTTCTGCTCCTTTAGAAGGCAAGAAAGTTGATTTCACTCATATGTGTGAGGTCATGCAAAACATATCTCCATGCTAGCCAAGTTGCAAAAGAAAACACAAACAAAATCAAGCAATAAAGAAACAGAAATGTTAAAAAGAATGATTCAATCTGTATTCAAAGTTTATTAGTTCTCTCTAGAGACTTCCATTATGGGTCCTTTGGAACTCTCTTGGATTACTGTCTTGCTCATAGTAGCTAAGTCTTTCACAGATGTGATCATCCTTACAATATTGCTGCTACTGTGTACAATGTTCTCGCAAGTTTGCTCACTTCACTTTGCATTGGTTCATATAAGTCTTGCCAGATTTTTCTGAAAATATTCTGTTCGTGATTTCTTATAGCACAATAGTATTCCATTCTAATCATATACCACAACTTATTCCACCATTCTCCAATTTATGATCATCCCCTCAATTTCCCATTCTTTGCCACCACAAAAAGTGCTGATATATTTTCGTACAAAAAGGTGCTTTTTTCATTTTTTTTTAGCTTTTTGAGATATAGATCTAGTAGTTGTATTGCCAGGTCAAAAGGTATGCACAGTTGTATAGCCCTTTGGACATAATTCTAAAGTGTTGTCCAGAGTTGTTGGACCAGTTCACAACTCCACCAAGAGTGCATTGGTGTTCCTTTTTTTTCTAGATTCCCTTCAGCATTCATCATTTTCTTTTTCTGTCACGTTAGCCAATCTAATAGGTATGAAGTGGTATCTCAGTGTTGCATTTATCTAATAAGCAGTAATGTAAAGCATTTTTATGTGACTACTGATAGCTTTGATTTCTTCTGAAAACTATATATTAATATCTTTTGATCAAATCAATTTAAGAATGACTCATATTCTTTTAAATTTTACTTTATTTTCTATATATTTCAGAAATGGGACATTCACCAGAGAAACTTGCTATAAAAATTTTACCCCCAGTTTCATGCTTTTCTTCTAATCCTGGCTAAATTGGTTTTGTTTGTGCAAAGTAGAATTGACCAAATGGAAAAGAGGCAAAATAAACCCCACTCACTGAAGATAGTAAACTGTTTGAATTCCAATACAGGAAAATGATGCATGTAACTGCTAAGAACTTTATCATTATTATGGCAGTTAGAAGAACTTAACGTAGGAAGAGGGCATAGGTATGGGTCAATTGTGTTGGAATTATGGCCAACAAAGGGGATTGGGGGAGGGATTCACTGGGAGAAGGAGGAAGAGAAGTAAAATAGAGAAATTCTTCTCATGTAAAAGAGGCATACAAAAAGAGCTCTTAGAATGGAGAGTTAGTGGGGAAGGGTGGCAGGCAATGCTTAAACCTCACTCTTATTAGAATTGACTCAAAAAATGGAAGAAAATATGTACATGTTCAATTTTGTATAAAAAAGGAACTTACCCAATAGGGAACTAGGAGGGAAATGGGATAATAAAAAGAGGGAGGATGAAAAAGAGAAGTTGTATTAAGTGAAGCTGTAGTTAGAAACAAAGATAGACTTTTGAGGAAGATTAGGGAGAGAGACAGTAAAAGGGGAAACAGAGAGAGAAACAGAGAAAAATTGAAGAAAATAGGATGGAGGGAAATTTTTGTTTTTCAGCTATTTAGCCATGTCCAATTTTTTGTGATTCTATGAATCATAGCAAGTCAGATCCCTCTGTCCTCTACAATCTCCCAAAGTCTGTCCAAGTTCATGTGTTGCTTCCATGACACTATAGATCAATCTCATTTTCTCCTGTTCTCTTTTCCTTTTGCCTTCAAACCTTTCCCAACATTAGCATCTTTTCCTACAGGGCCTTTTGAAAAAATCAGTGGTCAAAGTAATTAAGCTTTAATATTTGACCTTTCAGTGAATAGTTTGAATTAATTTAAGTATTGATTGATTCGAGTTTCTTGTTAACCAAGGGATCCTCAAAAATCTTCTCCAGCACTTCAGTTCAAAAGCATTGATTCTATGCTGTTAAGCTTTCCTTATACTCAAGCTTGACCAATCATACATTGCTACTTGAAAAAACAAAGCTTTGACTATATGGACCTTTGTCAACTAGGTGATGTCTTTGCTTTTTAGGATACTGTCCAGATTTACTATGACTTTCCTTCTAAGGAGCAAGTATCCTTTAATTTCATGGCTGCAATAACCATCTACAGTGATCTTTGAGACCAAGAATTTAAAATTTGACAGTGCTTCCATTTGTTCTCCCTCTGTTTGCCAGGAGGAGATGGGAAGAGTTACCAAAATCTTAGTTTTTACATTAAGCTTCAAGTCAGTTTTTATATTCTCCTCTTTCACCTTCATGAAGAGGCTTCTTAATTCTTCACTTTTTGCCATGAGAGTGATATCATCTGCATATCAGAAACTGTCAACATTTCTCTAGGCAACCTTAGTTCTTACTTTATTCATCTAGCCTGGTATATCACATGATGCAGTCTACATATAAGCTAAATAAATAAGATGATATACTGACTTGTTAATCTCCTTTGCCAATCTTAAGCCAACCATTTGTTCCATGTTTGATTCTAATGCAGTGGTTCTCAACCTGTGGGTCACGACCCCTTTGGGGGTCAAATGACTCTTTACAGCGGTCACTTAAGACCATTGGAAAACACATATTTTGATGGTCTTAGGAACTGAGACACTGCTCTTCTATCCATCTCCAGGAAGGTCCACCCACATATGCCTACATAGGAGTATTAAAGGGTTGTGGCATTTGGAAGGTTGAGAACCACTGTTCTAATGATTGCTTCTTTGCCCACAAAGAATTTCCTCAGGAAACAAATAAGATGATCTGGTACTTCCAACTCTTTGAGAACTTATCATGTTTTGTTGTCATCCATATAGCTTTAAAGCTTTAGTGTAGTCAATCAAGCAAAAGTAGATTTCTTTTTTTCTGGAACTCCTTTGCTTTTTTCATATTCTTTTCTGGCAATTGGGTCTTTGGTAAATTAAAATAACTCTGAGGTACCATCTTGGACAATCAGAAATGACAAATGTTGGAGGGATTAAGGGGAAAATAGGTACTTTAATGAACCACTAGTTGAGTAATGAACTGGTTCTGCCATTCTGGAGAACAATTTGGAGCTATACCCAAAAGGCTATAAAATTCTGCATACTCTTTGACCTAGCTATATCCCTACTAGGTCTGTACCCCAAAGAGATAAAAGAAAAAGGAAAGGGTCTAGTCAAACAAAAATCTTTATAGCAGCCTTTTGCAGTGCCAAAGAATTGGAAATTTAAGGAATGCCCATCCATTGGAGAATGAATGTACAAGGTGTGTTACTCAAAATGATGAGGGCATGACTTGACACAAAACAGGACAATCTATATTAACTGATCTATATTAGCTGATGCAAAATGAAGTGAGGAGAACCAGGACATCATTATACACAATGACAGCAAAATTTTAATGATTAATTGTAAAAGATGTGACTACTCAAGGCGGCTAGGTGGTGCAGTGAATAGAGCACTGGCCCTGGAGTCAGGAGGACCTGAATTCAAATGCAGCCTTAGACCCTTAACACTTACTACCTGTGTGACCTTAGGTAAGTCACTTAAACCCAATTGCCCTGCCTTCCCCCCTCCAAAAAGCAAATATATATATATAAACTACCCTGATCTAAACAATGATCCAGAGATTTGTGTACACAATTACAGAAACATCATATAACATAATATGTGTGACAAATAACTTTGATAGACTGGGCTCCTCCCAGCAATGCAAGGTGATAAGCCAATTCCAAAGGACTCAAGATGGAGAGGAATATCCACATCCAGAGAAAGACTGGGAAAAAAATAATGATCCAAGAGAATTCAAAGAGGACTAATGAGGTCTGAGTAAATATTGAATTAAAATTTTCTCCCTTTAATTTTTTTTGAGACATGGCTAATATGGAAATTTGTTTTGCATGGTGTCACATTCTCAGTGGGTGTCAGAGGATGGGAGAAGGAGTGAAAGAATTTGAAACTCAAAATTTTAAAGGAAAAATGTTAGAAAATAAACAAATAATAAATTTAAATGTTTAAAAAGAGGGAAGAAAGGTTCTACTGATTTCTATAGTTTTCAGTCTTTTTAATAAAAATTGGTGGGGATTTTTTGTCAAAAAGTTTTTCAGCATCTATTGAGATGATCATAGGATGTTTGTTTGTATTGTTATTGATATGGTCAATTATGTAAAGAGTTTTCCTAATATTGAACCAGCCCTGCATTCCTGGTATAAAATTCACCTGTTAATATTGTATGATCTTAGTGGCATATAACTGTGATCTCCTTGCTAGTACTTTATTTAAAATTTTTACATCAATATTAATTATAGAAATTGGTTGGTTTTTTCCCTCTGTTTTGCACTCCATGGTTTAGGTATCAAAACCATATTTGTGTAATAAAAAGAATTTTGTAGGACAACTTGTTTACTTAATTTTTCAAATAGTTTAAATAATATTAGTATTAATTGTTCCTTAAATGTTTTGTAGAATTCATTTGTAAATCCATCTGGTTCTAGAGATTTTTTCTTAGCAAGCTCAGTGATGACTTGTTCAATTTCTTTTTTTTTCTAAAATGGGGTTATTTAAGCATTCCACTTCCTCTTCTGTTTATCTGAGCAACAGATTTTTTCTTTTTTTTAGAATTAATTTGAACTTTTGTTTATTTTTTGTTTACATCCTTCATTTCCATGAAATTTTGATTTACAAATTTTCTCCCTGTCTTTCCCCTACTTACCACCCCAAAAAAGCAATCCTTCTGTATACACCCTGCACCTATCAACTCTCACCTATATCCTCCCCCATTACCCCTCTGAGTTTTCAGGAGGGCAAGATGGGATCTCCCTACCCCAGTGCCTATATATTTCCCTCCTACCTATTCCACCCCCCTAACTAGTTCTATTCTCTACTTTGTCCCTGTCCTTCTACAAAAGTGTGTGCTTCTAACAATCTTCCCCCTAACTTTCCCTCCCCTCTCCCTTTCCCCCTCTCTTGCCCTTCCCCCCCCTAATCTCCAGCAGTCCAATATACACAATTTAGAATGTATGTCATTCCTTCCCTAAGCCAACTTCAATTAGAGTAAGGTTGAACCATTCCCTTTTGCCTTTCTGTTCTTCCCCTCCATTGTAGCAATTATCCCTTGCCTCTTCTATATGGGAGAATTAACCCTGTTCTGTCTCTCCCTGTCTCCTCTCATGCTATTCCTCTCCCACCTCTCAATTTCACTTTTTAAAACATTATCCCATCCTATTCAATTGATCCTGTGCCTTCTGTATACACACATGTACACATGTATACACATACTCACATATGAAACATACACATATATACCCTCCTATATAAATATATGTGTATTTGCACACATATATACACGTGTTATATATACATACATATATATGTATATATACACACACACACACATTTATATTCCCTTCAACTATCCTCATACTGAGAACAGTTTCGTAAGTTACAATTACTATTTTTTCCATGTTGGCATGTAAATAGTTAAACTTTAATAAGTTCCTTATGAATTTTTTTCCATGTTTACCTTCTCATGCTTCATGTATTTGAATGTCAAATTTTCTATTTAGTTCTGTTTTTTTCTTCAATAATGCTTGTAAGTCCAACACCTCCTTAAATGATCATATGTTCCCCTGGAACATTATACTCAATTTTGGTGGGTAGGTGATTCTTGGTTTTAATCTTAGCTCCCTTCATCTCTTAAATATCATATTCCAGGCCCTTCAATCCCTTAATGTAGAAGCTGCTAGATCCTGGGTTATCCTGATTGTGTTTCGACAGTATTCAAATTATTACTTCTTGTAGCTTGTAATATTTTCTC
>CM053595.1:199326272-199368584 GCA_028646575.1 Pseudocheirus occidentalis | reverse complement strand
ATATCAGAGCAATTTTCCTTGAGAATTTCTTGAAGGATGATTTCTAGGTTCTTTTTTTATCATGGCTTTCAGGCAGTCCAATAATTTTAAAATTGTCTCTCCTGGATCTATTTTCCAGGTGAGTGGTTTTTTCAAGGAGATATTTCACATCGCCTTCTATTTTTTCATTTGTTTGGATCTGTTCAATAGTATTTTGATTTCTCATAAAGTCATTTGCTTCCATTTGCTCCTCTCTAATTCTGAAGGAATTATTCTCTTCATAAAGCTTTTGAGATTATTGTTCCATCTGGCAAATTTGACTTTTTAAGGCATTCTTCTCCTCATTGGCTTTTTGGGCCTCTTTTTCTCTTTGAGTTAATCTGTTTTTTTAAGGTGTTATTTTCTTAGGGGCGGCTAGGTGGCGCAGTGAATAGAGCACCGGCCCTGGAGTCAGGAGCACCTGAGTTCAAATGCGGCCTCAGACACTTAACACACAAAAAAAAACTAGCCGTGTGACCTTGGGCAAGTCACTTAACCCCAACTGCCCTCCAAAAAGCAAAACAAAAAAACAAAAAAAAAAAAACAAGGTGTTATTTTCTTCAGTCAGGTTGTTGACTCTCTTTTCATGATTTTCTTGCATCATTCTCATTTCTCTTCCCAGTTTTTCTTCCACTTCTCTCCTTTGCTTTTCTCAATCCTTCTTAAGCTGCTCTGGCTTGTAACCGATCTACATTTTTCTTGGAAGCTTTTGGTGATGGAATTCTGACTGTGTTGTCTTCCTCCTGTTCCATGGTTTGATCCTTTTTGTCCCCAAATAAGGAATCCAAAGTTTCATTGCTGGGTTTACTTTGCTTCCTTTGCCTACTCATGTTGCCAGTCAATTGCTTGACTTTTAGGTTCAGTAGAACTCTGTTTTCAGAGGGGAGAGCTGTGTCCCAAAGCACCGGGGTTTTCACACCTGCAGGAGATATTAGGAGGCAATCATTTCTGCAACCCTCAACAGCTTTGACTCACTGAAAATGCACCTCAGGACCACCACCCAAAACCATGATCCCAATCCAGGAAGCTTAAGGCAAGAGCACTTAGCCTCTGAATGTGATCCACGGGCTGTGAGCTCTGCAGCAGCCATGTGGAGGTGGCTGCAGGGCCACTGCTTCAGTCCTTCTGGCCCTTGCATAGTCAGCCAGACCCTCTTCCCCAAATTCATATGAGTTCAACTGACCTTTCAGTTGGTCCTCGTTTCTTATGGGTTCATAATTCTGGAATACACCACAGCTGCTGGTGATTCACACTCCAGCTGTGGCTTATTCTGGTGGGCCCAGGGATCCAGCTGTGGGTTCATGTAGTGCTGGTCTGGTCTACCAGCGCAGTGTGATGAACCCCTTCCCATCAGCATGCCAGGCTGCCTTCAGAGAGAGCTCTGCCACTCTGTCATTTTGTGAGTTCTGGAGCTTTAAAATTTGTTTAAAGTCATATTTTATGGGTATATGAGGTGGTTATGGGGAGGGATGTGGAGCCTTGCTGCTTCTATGCCACGATTTTGACTCCATACCTCCTAAAGTCCAACATATTTTTTCAATAAATATTCATCCATTTCACTTAGATTGTCAATTTTATTGGCATCCAATTGGACCAAATTATGCCTAACAACTTCTTTAACTGAGGTAACAGGAAGGTGCAAAACAAGAAGGAGTTAATAGGTATATAAGGAGAAGCCCTAGCTGGAACTTTAGACCTTGGAACCAGATTCTGCAGGCTGAGGGAGAGAGGCCCAGGCTGGAAAGAATGATTTTTATTTTGAGAACTTGGATGAAATGATTTTGATTTTTGGAACCAGCCAACACTGCTGAGAAGCTGCTGAGGAACAGATGAGTCTGAGGGCCAGCCAAGCTGCTGAGGATTTCTGAGGACAAGCCAGAGCTACAGAAGACTGAGGAAACATTACTGTGGTGCTGGTATTTTGTCTCTTTGCTGCTTTGTTAAGCCTTGACTTCCTATGAACAGAAACTGTGAAGGATTTAAGGTGGACTGGACACTGTGAGCTTCAGTGTGGAATAGGAACTGCACAGACAGCTGAACAAGGAGCTGGGAGCTATCTGCCTTTGAACCTAGGTGACAGTTTGGTGAATCCATGTAGGAGCTGGGACTATGGAAGGGGATCCAGGGAATCTGAGAGCCTATCCTGAGTCAAGCTGAAAGTAGACTTTACTTGGATACTGTGTATTGACTGAGAAGATAGTGATTTATTTGTGACAGAGTGGTGGGTGGCCAGTGTATTTTCTGATGATTGAATAGTGAAGGATGACTGAATAGTAACTGATCTGTAAATTAGTGTACCCCATGAGTGAAAAACTTTGACATTATATTTTGTGACCCTTAAAGAGACATGCCTCCTTAAGAATGATTGAATGACTGAGTTGATTAAATGATTGAGTTACTAAGTGTTTGATTGACTAAATGACTGTACTCTGTTCAAAACTATTCGACCACTGTGGTGAAAACTATGAGGCCATTTTAGTGATAAGTTGTTGTGAATGTTGTATTTTGCTTTTCTGTGATATGTTATAACATTATGAATTCTGTACCTTGATTTTCTGTGAATGTTTTGCTCTGGTTTGTTATTGAATAAATAGAGTGTTCACTATACTTTGTAATCAAAACCTTGAAAAGCTGTTCACAGTAGCATTCTTCTGGAAAACTGCTGATGCTTGGCTTTACAGGGTACCATGTTCTGCTGAGAAAGAGTTACATTCATTTCTATTCATATTCAATTTTCTCAAGAAGCCAATCATATATAACTTTCCTAAAATTCTATTTGCCCCCTTAGTGTCTTTCTTAATTATTTTTTGTGAGATTTATATAGCTCTGAGAGGGGAAAATGGGAGTACCTAATAGATTTTTTTTACTATTTCCCCTTAAGTTTTATTTAACTTTTCCTTTGAGAATTTGGATACTCTGTATTTGGTGCATATATGTTTGTATTCATGTTACTTAATTATCTATAGTTCCTTTTAGCAAGATATAGTTTCCCTGCTTATCCTTTTTAGTTAGGTCTATTTTTGCTTTTGTTTTGTATTAGATAACAACTATTGTCCATGCTTTTTTTATTTTAAATGAAACATTATATAGTACCTCATTTTAATCCTGTGTGTCTCTGCTTCAAGCATTTTTCCCCAAACATAAACAACATATTGGATTTTGATTTCTAACCCATTCTACGGTCCTCTTTTTTAAAGAATAATTTCATCCCATTCACATTTATGATCACTAAAACTGAATTTCTTTTGATTCTATTTTCATTTATTTATCATTCTCTTTCCTGTCCCTCCTCAAAAGTCTCTTTTGCTTCTGACCACTGCCTCTCTTAATATTTCCTCTATTTTATCACCCATACTTTCTTTTATCCCCTCCCCCTCCACTTTCCTGTTGGGTAAGATAAATTTCTTTAACCAGTTGAGTGTGTATAAACTTTTTAAATCAATTTAGATATGAGTAAGATTAAAGCATTTCCCCTCCCCTGCAAAAGCTCTTTTTTGTGCAGCTCTTTAATGTGACATAGTTTTTACTTTATCTTCTCCCTTCCCTCTTCTCCTAAGGCATCCTTTTTTCACCCATCAATTTTTTTACATCTTTCAAACATAATCAAGTTAGTCACACAACTTCTTCCTATGTAGAATACTTTCAACTGCCATAGTAATGATAGAATTCTTGCAAGAACATGAAACTTACTAGCTGTGTGACATGGGGCAAGTCATTTAACCTCAATTGCCTTGCCAAAAAAAAATATAATGCCTATTCAGCATTCCAATAAACTGCTTCATGTTTAATGTTTGCTTCAATCTCACAGTAAAGTAACATAATAGTTATTAAATATTTTTTCATCCAATTTCTGCCAATATATGCTTGTGAGAGTCTTCTGTGAGTAATATTTACTTTGTATAGAGAAAAACAAATACCTGTCCCATATTTGATGCACATCGCATATTAAATACCTTTCTATATTCTCCTTTTGGGAGATCCTGTACATGTACTAGAACTAAGCTTTAAGAAAAATTTCCTCAAAATGCAATGGCCTAGGGCCTAAAGAGTCAAAGAGCATTTTGTTTTGTTTTTAAAGGAATCTAGTTCCTCTCATTATAGAACAAGCACCCTTAAGTCTGAACCTGGGCTGTATGATATGTATGTTTCCAGGGAAGATAGGCCCTTTAGCAGAAAGAGAAAAGTTTATTATTTTGGGATTCTACACACACACACACACACACACACACACAATCACAACCAAATGTCAAGAACCCAATTCATCAAAAAGTTTTCCTGGTGAAAAATCATATTTAGCTATAAATCATATTTTCATTCTTTTCCAGGCTGCACTACTGATTCTCTTAGATTTTTTCTATGTCCCTACCAGATAATTTCATCTTTTCTCCGTTGCCCTCTCTTTGGAATTCCTTTTAATGATTGTTTTCCTCCATTACAATATAGGCTCCTGGAGGGCACCACTATCTTTCTTTGTGTGTGTCTTTGCATCCCCAATACTTAGCCCAGTGACTGGAAAATAGTAATAACTTCACAAATGCTTGCTAATTTAAAGCCTGTGTTCTTTCTCCATCTCTATCACTGACCTTTCTTGCGTGATCTTCTAAGAATTATTTAATTTTACTCAGAAGTTTGTTTCCTCCACTAGTAAAATTATACTTAAAGTGATGCTTTGAAATAATAGATCAGAGTGTTTGGTACTGTCTATTGGGCATGAACTTCTTTGGTAGCTTTATGTGGTAGTGTTGAAGGAATAGACTACACAATTGTATGGCAACATTAGTATTTTTATAAACCTATGATCACTATAATGTGAGAATGCCTCCCACTAGTTAGCTCACAATCAAACAGTCAACAAATATTTAGTAAGTATCACTATGTTCTAGGCACTGAGTTAGACACAGAAGATGCAAAGACAACAGTAAAAATAGTTTTTGCCCTCATGGAAATTACAAGCTATCAGGGAGAGATGACATGTACATATACAGATATATATTTTTTAAAAGATACAAAGTGATTTGAAAAACCTTGTCCATGTATTCCCATAGAAGTTCTACACGATATATGAGGATTGGAAATAAGGGAAGTCCCTGGATATCTTAATATTTTATGGGTACCAGTGCAATGGTAAAACATGAAATAAATGTATTGGTTATTAGGGATAATAGAAGAAATGAATGGGAACACAAAGGCATATTCAGTAATAATACCCTAGATGCTCCAATGTGGTGCCCAGTATTTTCCCTTAATTTGATACACCCTGGTCTCTGCTCCTACTAACCCTAATATATAGTTAATAGTAAAAGTAAAGTCATAAGCAAGAAGTCATTGTCTTTGCTCCTTCTAATGTAATGGCTCATAAGTAGTATATAAAAACGTAACCTTTGTATCAGGGGCTCCTGGGACTTTAAGATTTTAGCTGCACTAGGAAATATTTTTTCACTTCTCTTGGTGCAGATGTTCTTACCTAGGAAGCCAGAGATAATTTATTCCTTACAAGTCCATTACTCCATCAATACTGAGGCTAACCCCCCCTTTTCAAATGCTCAGATCAAAGTATCTAAGAAAAAATTAATGCAAAAAGCTATTTTTAACAAAATAAAAACCGTTAATCAAAGCTTAGTCCCAAAAGCCTACTGAAATCTGAAAAGTCAGTCATTACCCAAAATAAGTCCTCTGACTGAAGTTCTTTGCAAACATCATACAGTTTACAGCTGTTCTTGGTTATCCACCTAATATTGCTTCTAGATTACCATGTTATTTCCATAGGTGTCACCAGGCACCCTTCTGTAATTCCTGACTGCTTCCAGCACGGTCCCTGGGTGAAGTTTTCTCATTGGACTATAGAGTTGTATTCTGTGCCATCTAAGGCCAAGGCCAACAACAGCAAAAAGAAAAATAGAAATAGCATTAACAGTTACAGCAACAACAAAAAAAGATGTATTTTGAGGGGAAAAAAATCTCTGTCATTGGTAGGTCTTTGCCACCAAATGAAAAACAAATAAGCACCCAAAAACTCAACAAGTCTTTGTCTTCCAAATGATACAGTTCCCAAGGCAAATCAATGAGATCAAGTTGCATATTTGTAAAAATTGCTTAACATAGTGTCTGGCACATATTTGTTGCTATATTAATGTTTATTTCCTTCTTAACCACTTCTTCTCCTTAGCAATCCATCAAAACTTTAGTTTTGAAGCCAGCCAATTTCTCTTACTGAAGCTATTCTTTCACCATTGCTCCTGTGACTCTTTGGTTATCCACCAGCTTGCCCAAGATCAGTTTCTCCATATATACATATATACATATGTATTAGATTATTAGATTATTATTAGAATAATAAGATTACATGTATATATATACATATACATGTATATATATATGTAATCTTATTATTCTAATCTCGATGTCCACTCTCCATGACACCTGGGAGAAAAGCCTCCCACCCAAGACAATCCTTCCCACTGGTATGGAAGCTGGCAAAGAACACCAACTATTCCTCAGTTTGCCAGTTACACACTAGTGTGGGTTTATGCTATAGAATATAAACTCCTTGAAAGTAGCCAACAAAATGCTTGGCAGAGCACCTGGTGTTCAATAAATGAATACCGAATTGATTATTCATTTTTTCAAATAGATCGACAAAAGAAGAAAGTAATGACTATCCCAAAATATCTATTATAAAAGCATCTTCTTACCCTCCATGGCATATATAATCCAATAACATCCAAAAGAATAAAGACAGACTCTTGGATAAAGTTCTTTAAGGTAATACTTAAAGCTATTGCTCAAAGTAACAAAGCATGCAATCCAATAGACCTTTAAAGAATTCAAATAAAATTCAGTGGAAAAAAGCTGAGTTGAAAATAGGAAAAATATTATTTAGTTGATCCTTTACTCTTCTAAGTGTTTCAAATCTAACCTTGTAAAGGCAGCCAAGAGTTGCTGTCCTGTAATCTATATTTAGCTTTCCGGTTGACTGGGTCCTCCACATTTCCCTAAGAGTCAGAATGAATTAAAATGCTGATTTCCTCACTGACTATGGAAGTCTGTACAAACCTCAGAAAATTGATTTTTCCAGACCTGCATTGCTTGGCATAAAAGCCAGACAGAATTTTTATTGAATCTGGCCCTAGGTGATTAGATTTTTGACCTTAGCAGTGGGGCTAGTAGATTCAATAATAGTTGTTTTTCATTTCTTGATTTTTGCTGTTTTGGTTGACCTTAACACTGTGGCCAGTAAGTCCAATCATTTTTGTTTTTGGTTGGCTGTTTTCACCAACCCTTCTGATGGCAATAATTCTAAACTAAGCCATAGACTTATGCTCGAGGATCAAATGTATCATATATAGTGTATGAAACGGGTATCCACTTCTAGTTACTGGCTGTTTGTATTTGCCAGTAGTCCCTATAATTGTAAGAATGTATTGCCTTACAGTTATGAAAAGAGTAATAAAAAGAAATTAGAGAAAACATATGAGTCTAACATGAGATGGAGACTACTGATATTTAGTAATTTTATACAAATACATTACAGATTTTCCATAAAAGTCACTCAGTTGAACTGCTTGCTGAGAAAAGAAAGTTTAAGACTGAAAATCAAGTACAAATGCATATATAATCTACCGGCACTTGAACCTGATATAGTACATTCTAAGTACCAATTCAATTAATTCATAAACTCAAGGTTCTATTCTCTACTGTTGGGAAGCATTAATTAACATTAATATGAATTGAGTCTATTAAGAGAAAAGTAGATCCCTTGAAGCACATCACTCTAAAATTCCCTCTATGATAATAACAATTCCAACAGAGAAAATTTAAGCATGGCACATTTAATTTATTGAATAAAAATGATAAAACTATTTCTCCCTTTGAAAATTTTATGTCTTAAAACACCAATATAAAACTTAGAAACCTTTTCAAACCATGTGCTCACATATTAAGAAGTTAAACTTTGAGTTGGGGTCTAGGTCAAGCAACACATTTGGATAAATTCAAGTTATTTCTTTGAGGAATGATGATGATGATGATGAACAAACAATAGATTTAGAAAATGTCCTAAGAAAAACCCATATGATATTTAGAAAACTGAAGATCCATAACCTCTAGGAACTATAAAAATATTAATGCTTCCTTATCAAAAAGGAAAAAAAGAATTAGTAGATGTTCTTAGAGCACATGATAGATAATCATTCTTAAAATTCTTATCAAAGTACTTTCAGAATAGATACATTTCTTCACCAATCAACAGAAAAGGCTAACACAAATGCAAAGCTAGATTTGTCAAATGGAACTGGAAGTGGTTTACCTCCAGATGTACTCTATGAAAAAGCTAAGATCTAAAAATGGAATTTAAAAACACTATGTATAATATTCACATGTACTCTCACCAATATGACGGCAAAGGAGCTACAAAAGACTGTCATGAAGATACATCGGAATCAAGTAACTGACACCAGAAATTACAAAGCATTCTTCCTTAGATCCTGAGGTTATTGATGAATGTGAAATACACAAAGATGTAGAAATGGAGCAGCATGCCACTAACCACATATGCAAAATCTAGACATGTACCAGATACCAAGAAAGACACAATCAACATTGATTGTGTCTTTATATATCAGAAGCTCATCTTATTATATTTCATAGATAGATAGCAAAGTCATATACTACAAATATAGACCCCAAACTATTCTTGAGAATTCAATAAGTAAACTCAACTCAAACTAATATGCTTCCATAGATAAAACTGGTGCCCACAATCACTTGGTGTTGTGGACTGAGTTTACACAGGCATTTTGGTCTAATATTGGTAACTAGGATGAAGTAAGATTAAGAGGTCATTTGAGGATTAATAAAATGTTTATTTAACCATAGCACAGAAATGATAATTAATAAGGATGTATCACTTATTTGGATGTACAAGGCCCTTCATCTTTTTACCTAAACAGAGTATAGGTATGGAGATTACCACCACCACATGTGAAGGACCCTTACAATAAGAAGCTACACTTTTTGTGCCCTTTGGTGAGGAGAGTCCACAACAGCCTGAGGCAACCAAAAAGCTGACCCAACTGTAAGACAACTTGAGTTTCAGCTCAATGAGTCTTTTTTTTAATATATTCATTTCATTTACTCTCATATATACACATGTTTGTCTCATAGCATCTGTTTTTGTTTTTTGTTTTTGTTTTGGAGGGCAGTTGGGGTTAAGTGACTTGCCCAAGGTCACACAGCTAAATTTTTGTGTTAAACGTCTGAGGCCGGATTTGAACTCAGGTCCTCCTGACTCCAGGGCCGGTGCTCTATTCACTGCACCACCTAGCCTCCCCCAGCTCAATGAGTCTTGAGGGCAACTTCCTTGCCTTTTAGGGAAAGAATTAGCTAACCTATATAGATGATGTGATGGGAGAGGACCCTGGTGGACATCGATCCTTTCACACCTGGAAGTGACAATGATCTTCAAAAATTTAAGAACATTATCAGCATAGATGCCAGCATAGTGTATAACTCCAAACTACATGGAATGAGGAGCTTTCCAACTGTCATGACCTAGTAGAAGAAAATAAAACTACACAGAAGAGAATAAGAGGAGGAACATATCATGCCCATTGCTCTGTCTGCTACTGGAATTAGGCTAAAGATCCTTTTGGTGAACTTATAAAAATAGACTTAATACTCATACTTCTATTTAACTGCAAACTTCTATTTAACTAATTATTTTATTTTTGTTGTTGTTCAACTATTAAGGGTGATCACTCAGCACAACAAATACTAGGTGGTACCACCCATGGAATAAAAGGAGGGAAAAGCAGAGAACTAGAGGTAGCAAAAGGGAATATAGAAAGGGCCCTGGAAAGGGTGGGGATACAAAACAACCCCATCCTCAAGGTGCAAAGGTATGGTAGCCTTGACTCTTGCTTCTGGAAATCATACTCAACACAAAACAAATGTATCTCTTACTGTGGCAGATGATGGCTTGTCCAGAAAACTTTTCTACATGAATTCCAAACACACACAAGAGACAAGAATGAAACATAGAAATAATAGCAATAAATATCCCATATTTCCCTTTCTCATCCTTGTAATGTAAAGACAATCTGAGGGATGTTCCTATATTGTTGAATAGACCTCTTTGAGCCAGATTTATGAGCAAATATAGTATGGTCAGAATGGAAAAGCATTAATGGGTAGTGAGCTACATCCCTGAAAAGAATGAAATATATAATATAATATAATAAATATAATATGATATGATATGATATATTATAATATGATATGAGATGAGATAAGATATGATATGATATGATATAATATAATATAATATTATTGATATAATTAATATAATATATAATGTTAAATAATACATAATAATAAAACATAATATGAAATGTGTAAGATCACATCCCCTTATTTATTACATAATGTCTATTATCTTATTTATTTGTATTGTTGTATAGAGAATAAGAGTGAGTCGAGACCTGGGTTCAAGATAAATTTGGGTGTGGATTTATTACTTAAGCGTGCGACTACCCGAGTGTATTCACTCAAATGAGTAGTGACCTTTTGGCTTTAAAGACTTGATTATATAGGCAAAAATCACAAAAACCACAATCAGGGAAGGGAGTTAGCAGAAACATGACATACAGAAGCAGAAACCAGCCATTGGTCAGATCTATAGCTCAGGGCTAATTTGGGAATATGGTGCAAGGGTACAAGGGTGCAACTTTCCTGTGTCATGGGGGTCCCTCCTAGAACAGGGTGAAGGGCACAGGGTAGAGGGGGGTGGAGGGCACAGGTTGGAGGGCCAGAGTCAGTGCTTTCCAGGGCAGGGTGGAAGATCATGGGAGTAAAGGGGACTGGAATTCCCCAGAACAGGCTAGGGTCATGCTCTGGGTGAAGAGGGTGGAGTCCCTGCTTGGTCAGTGGGACAGGACAGAGTGGTCCCTAGATAAGATCCTTGCACAGTAATGGATCTTATAAACTATAATAATTCAAAGAGAGTATATAAAATGCTGTTTAGGGAAGAAGGGGGCAGGGGAGTACGCCATGAGCAATTTTGCCCAGACTTGAGCAATGATGTCTAGATATGCCTTAAGCAGTTTCAGGCTGTGACAGGATACAGAATAGGGACAAAGACAAAAATATAAAGGAGGCTTAATGGTGGGCCACAAATCAGGTGGTGTGCAGTGACCTGGGATTTTGGTCTCTGTATTACAGTATAGCACAGGATACTATAGGCTCTATAGCTGCAAGGAATGTTAGCAATCAGCTACCTCAATCCTTCTATTTTATGAAGGATCAAAGCTTAGGAAAATTGTCACAAAATCTAAAAAATTACGGAATTGTAGGGAAATTAAAGCCCATTGAATTCAACCTAAACTCCAAAAAGAATCCCCAATACAGCATACAAAAAGTTAAATAGTCTCTATGGAAGATTTCTAATGAGGAGGGGTACCCATCATGTCCCTAAAGAGGGAATTTTACTTTTGAACAGCTTTAAATGTTAGGAAATATGTCCTTATATCAAGGCTAAAATTGCCACTGATAGGTATTCTTGCTGGTTCCCTTTTGTAGCTTCTCTGTTCCATCAAAAATTGAATTCCTCTTCTATCTGATGTCCTTTCAAATAGTTCACAACAGTAATTGTATCTCCTTAGATTCTTCACTTTTCTGTAGTAAACATCACCAGTTCCTTCAACTAATTCTGACATAATATGAATTCAAATCCTTTACCACTGTTCCAGGTGGCACTCGACTTCTTCTACCATGCTCTAGAAACCTCTTCACCCAGGAATCTCACTCTAGTCATGGAATTTACACATGGGAACTACCCTTCATTCATGTAGCCTGTACCTCTGGTTGAATAACTTCTAACAAAACTTCCATTTAAGGAGGGTGTCCACGTGAGCCATGTCTCATTCCTTTCTAGGCTGTTCTCTGAACTTTCTCTAACATATTTCCTCCCACATGTCTCCTCCCCAGCTCCCTAACTTTTAAGCATCCATTCATATGCTCCCTTCTCCCATAAGAATGTAAGCTCCTTGAGTTCAAGGATTGTTTTTTTTCTTTTTGCTGTATTTGTATCCCCAGCACTTAGCATTGTGCCTGATGCATTGCAAGTACTTAATAAACCTGTGTTATTGACTAGTAGCCCTCTTAATTTTCTCCAAATTTTCAATGAACCAATTAATCCATAAATAATTATTGGTTAAAAATTTAAGAAACAATTTAAAAATTGTAAAGTTAAAGGACCTTAGGTCATATTGGAGAAATACATTCATAAATGGATACCTACAAAACACATTCAGAATAGGTGGAAGGCAACCTTAAAGAGTGAGGAAGTAGCAAGAGAAGACTCCAGCAAAAATTGACATTTGAACTAAATATTGAGAAATATAGAAATATTAAGAAGAATAAGTATGGAGAAAGAGAATTCCAGGCATGAATGACAGTCAGTGTAAAGATAGAGAAGGCAGTTTATATAGACAGAAAGAATAAAGATTCCACTATATAGCCTTATCAGACACCCATGGTTAGTAGACCTGACATGGATGGAGATCTAGAAAAAGAGACTGAGAAACAGTCAGACAAGAAAGATAGCCAAGAGAAAGTGATGTGCACATATTCAAAGACTAGAGGTTATGTAAGTGACCAACATGTTGTCTTAACTGATGCAGAGAGAGGTCAAGCATGGCTAGCAATGAGAAAGAAAGATTTATCAAGTAAAAGATCACTACTACCTTTAGAGAGTGCAGTTTCAGTTGAATGATGTGATTAAAAGTTATTACAGATGGTTTAGAAGAGTAAAAGGAGAGGAAGTGTAGGAATCAAGTGTTGACTGCTTTTACAAGGAATTTGACTGAAAAGTGCAGAAGAGATATGACTGTATTTGGTGTGGATGGTAGGATCAGTATTTTTTAAAGGACTGAGAAATCAGGCTTGTTTTAGACTTGTAAGACAGGGGCCAACAGATAGGGAGAGAAGGAAGAGAAAGGAAAGTGGGGATTATAGTGAGAGCAATTTGGTAGTGTATGAAGATGGTGCAGAAAGGATCAGTGGTACATATAGTGAAGTTGATTTTGGCAAAGAAAAAAAACTACCTCTTCTTCAGAGTGAAAAAGGAGAGGAAGTGAGAACAAAGAGATGTAGGATGACAAAGGGTCAAATAGGATGAAGAGTCTCATTTTTTTCATGAAGCATGAGGTAAGGTCCTCAGCTGACTGAAAGGGGAGGATTAACATGGGAGATGTGACAAAAGTAAAAGTTTGCAATAGCTGCTGTGGCAAGGGAGATCGCAAATCAATTATGAAGTATAAGAATTGTCTTGCTATAGTGAAGGCCCAAACAGTGGAGGAATCATCAGGGGCAAATCTTATGCCAGATCTGATTCTTATTAATAAGAAAGAAGTAGTTGCTTTGGTGAAAAGGTTAAGAACCTTGGAAAGAAGTTCACTGTCTCATACATTCAGTATTAGAGGGAGGGGGAAAAAACATGATTATAGTCTGACTTACTAAGAGAGTAGATTTCAAAGTGTTCAAAGGAAGGATAAGTTGATTCCACTAGATTAAAATTCTGAGAAATAATTACATCCAGGATGAATAAAATGCTCAAGAATTTAATTATGAAGACATAAAAGGTAACAATTTCATAAATTTAAATATATATATATTTGTCTAAAGAGACCAATAAGGATACACTGAGGACTCACCAGTCAGGTTTGATTTTTAAACAAATATATGAACATAATATGGAAGCAAGGGCAGGTAATAAAAAGAATGTAAGAAAATGGTATGGCTATATAAAAAAATTGTGTCAGGAGTACTAAGGTCTTGAATAAGCTAAGACTGATGAAGGAAACTAAGAGCAGTAAATATATGTGGGCTTTTGAGTGAAGAAATTATGATGAAGATAAGTCAAGAAGTTTTCAGCTACACTACTTTCAGAAGAAAGTTTGAGTAACTGCCTTGGTAATAGAAATACACCATATCATGCTTTTAATACCACACTTGTGACCTGTTTCCTGAAATCATAATCATTTTTCTCATTTTGTTCAGTTGGGTTTTAGTGAACAATGATGACAAAATTTTCTCCAGCCTTCCTATCCACTGACCTTTAAGCACAGGCACATGAGTGTACTGGAGATCATGAGTAGAAGGTAAGATACCAGGTAATGAAGTTGGATAATCCGAATGTTCTCTGTGCTCCCTGCCCTTGCATCTTCAGTTCATCTCTTTATGACTTCTTGATTGATTACCATCAATAATAATTTCTTAATATACAATGCTATTCTACACTCTCTTTTATCTAACATGTTTCCTTTGAATAAGATATATCCATCCAGAGCTATATTTTAGTCCATTTGGGGTTTCATCCCATCAAACCATTAAGTTTCTGGGCTACTGATAGGGCCAGATTTGCCTCCTTACATTAGGACCTCTCATTTTCTCTTGCTTGTTGTCTGAATTTTGGGTAAACATAGACATTTGAGGCTATGGATTTGTTACTGGATCTTTTAATCTCCTTGTGAACTTCTGAGTGCCTCAGCTGCTCTTTTTGGTGGCTAATCTCTATAATATCAAGCTTGGCATTCAAATATACATACACACATACACACAAACATACATACATATGCACTCAGTTTTCTCCTCCATCCTTTTTAAAGTGATTTTCTTTCCTGGACCACTAGGTGGCACAATGAATAGAGAGCCTGGCTTGAAGTCAGGAAGATAGCTTCCTTTGTTCTAATATTGCTTCAGACACTTACTAGCTGTGTGACAGTAAGCAAGTCACTTAACCCTGTTTGCCTCAGTTTTTTCACTTGTAAAATGAACTGCAGAAGGAAATAGCAATCTACTCTAGTATCTTTGCCAGGAAAACCCCAAACAGGGTCTCAAGGAGTCAGACAACTAAACATTTTTTTTTTCACAAGCCTAAATTGCCTCTGTGCAACTTTCACCCTGGGTTCCTATTTCTTTCTGGGATGAATAAAAATAAGTCCCATTTCTCTTCCACCATTTAACTAACTCACTATTCTTCAAGGACTCATAAAATCATCAGTGTGAGAACTCCTTGAGGCAACTCTCAGTCCCATTTGTATCTGTTACCCTTCTTGCTTTCAACTCCCAAGAACTTCTCAACTCCCAAGATAAACTTCTGAGATTAAACTCATCAGTGTTAATCTCATTACCTTGCTGTTAACTCATGACTTGATTGACACCACTTTCCTCAGCCTCTTCTTCCCTCTGATTGGAGGGCTTGAGGATAGAGTACCAAATTCTTCCCTATTGGCCAATAATATGTCCCTAGCTAAGCACCACTTAGTGGTTATTATTTGGGTCTTGTTGTCTCAGAGTGAATGTAAATAGCAATTGTTTCTCTTTTGGCTAGAAATTCTGAGGGTTTTCCCCTACCAGTTTGATTTTTTTGTGGGGGGGCACTGGGGCAGATTAAAATGACCATCTCTTGACTCACTTTTTAAATAGTCCAAATCACTGAATGGGTATTGCCTCTGTCAAAATAAGACCTTGGAAATACCTTAGCTTAAAAAGGCCAACGTCTATCACCTCATTGTGGACCATTTTCAGTTGTCCTAATCTGTATCTGGCTACTGGACCCAGATGCCTCCAGAAGACAAAGTTAGGTTGACAACTTTGCACAGCCCTCCCTCAGTTAAATCCAATTTATTTGCAAGTCATGGCATCACCTTCCTGATGTCATGGTGCTCTTCAAGAAGGAAGGACAAACCATAATGCAATGTCTTCCTTTATAGAGTGTGGAAACTGGACTTTCAGATCATTCCACTTTGCATCTTCTACTCTGCCTAGTATCAACTGTACAGAACAAGATATCCCTATTCCAAGTATCCCCTCATGTACTCTGACTCTCCCATGTGCTTTTCTTCCTCTTATGTTGTCTCCCACCCATTAGATTGTAAGCACCTTGAAGGCAAAGACTGTGTTTTTTTTTCAATTAATTATATCCCCAGGACAGCATAATGCCTGGCACAAAATTGGCACTTTATAAATGTTTATTGGATTAGATGAGATTTGATGTTAGCAGACAGCCTGTTTAAGTTATTTCCATCAAATAATAGCTGACCTGCTGTTGCATCCCAATATCACCAGGTGCCCATGGTCAAAAGTCTTTTAGATTGATAGGAATGAGCTCAAAGTCTCAGCTGGCAGAGACACTGGGAACTCAGGGTCACTTTTATGGTATGTAAAAGGTGTCAGAGGAATACTTTAATGAAGAAACTTTCTGTATTAGTACTCATTTATATTATACTTGACAATATATACTGTATTGCTATTATTTTATTTTCCTTTTTCTTTGCATTTTTCTTTTTATAGTTAATAGACAGAATTTGTCCAGAGCTTTATGATTTGCAAAGTAATTTAATGTATTCTCTCATTTGATTCTCATAGCTACTGTAAACAGAGGTGTGATGATAAACATTTAACAAATGACTCTCCAAACCTAAAGTATACATAAAACACCTTTATGTTTAATCTGTACTATTAACATTTTCTTTATCACTTTTTAAGACTAGGCAATCAATAAAATAATAGATCAAACCCTAATTCATATCATTTGCTGACTTCTGAGGTGAAAATGCTAACACTGAAAATTTAACAATAGTCTTATCTAGCTCCATCACACCCCTGCTATCATGCTATCATGATTCTTAATTTATAGAGAAGGAGACTGAGATTAAAAGAAGTAAAGTAGCCTACCCACAGTCATACAATGAATAAAATGTCTCAGGCAGTATTCGAACTTAGGTCTCTCTGCCTCTAAGTTCAGGTATCTATCCAATGCACTGTGTCACTACTTTAGGTCTTAATTTATAACTGGTGTCACTTTTATGACAAAGGATGGGAGCCACAGTTTACCAGTGACCTTGATGAAGGGTTGAAACATTAATTATAAAAGGTTACTTAAGTTAATATATTAGATTGTAAAATATATAATATTTTAATAACATATTTGATTGCACTGAATTAAACTGACAAATATCTTCATTACCAGCATTTATGCATTTGCGTGTTTAGTGCATTTTCCATGAAGAATATTTGTACTTTTTTCTAATCATTCTTCTTTAATTAATTTTTTTTGTTTCATCACAATTCTTCAAGGAGACATACATGACATTTCAAAGATTGACATACAGTCTCAAGCCATGGAAAGGGGCACTCTGTGGTGTAACTGTCTTTAATCGGAGTCATGCTACCTCATTCCTCCTATTACCCAATATCTTTCCAAAGTCAAGTGCGCAGAACCATGTGAAAAATCCATATTCTTCTGAGACAGAGCACTGGGTCACTTTAGCAGGTATCTGCCAGTTTAGTTCTACATGATGAATTAGCTCTTACTCCCAACAGGCAAAGATGGATCCAAGAAGGAGCTGTCGGTCCAGCTGACAGGAAAGATGGTTGTCACTAGTAAGCAGCCTAGGTGAACTACAACATATGCAAGTTTTTGGCAGACTACAATGTTTCTGAGCTTCTTTAGAAATAAAGTATTTAGCATCTGGAGAGGCTTAACTTTCTCTTAAAATTATTTTAGGTACTTTAATGGATAGGAAGTACCTTCTCATTTTCTCCCCTTTGGGAAACCTAGACTTACATGTAGATTTTTCTCCTGATTTTGAGTGAGAGGTCTACAGTCTAAGCCAGTTCTTTTCTTAAATAATAAAAATCATCAGATTCAAAGAACCTGTTCTCTGTCATAGACTGGAAGACATTAATGGAGTTAGATTGTTTGTTCTCTCCTTTACAACATCCTTAGGGAATAGAGAGCCATTTTATTCTTTACAAAAGTTGATAAGAGGTTAGAGAGGAGGAGAATGCAATGGTTTCAGCTTTTTGTTGTATGAGTTTTTATTTTTAAATTGCAACCCCTATTCCTTCTAGTTTGGGAGGGTATAAATATTCATGAACATGTATGTACATAAACATACATATATAAATACATACATATCAGTGGCTTTTAACAACCTATTTTGAAACTTTCTAAGAACTAAAATTTAGCCATTCCTGTGTCTCAGGAGTATAGGGTTGTTCTTGAGGACAGAGACAAAGGCATTAAATTATTTTCTACACATGTATGTATGTATTATATATGCATATAAATATATGTATATGTGTATATGATCGCATATACATATATAAATATACATTTATATCATGTTACCTAGCATTGCTTCCATATTCTAATAATAATAATAGTGATAGTTAACATTTATATAGAGTTTTAAGCTTTATAAATTTCTTTATAAGTATTGTCTCATTTTATACTCAACAATGCTGGGAGGTAGGTGTGATTATTGTTTTCATTTTACATATGAGGACACAGGTTAATAGAGGTTTAGTGACTTACAGGGTCATTCAGCTAGTTCATCATACTAGTTTTCAACTCAGGTATTATATACTTCAGGCACTCTGTCTACTCTGTCCATTTCACCTAAATTAACTTTAAAAAAGCTAAACATTAAAGACTAAATGAAAAGACTGTTCAAGTTGAACAGTCTTTTCATTTAGTCTTTAATATTAGTCTTTGATCAGGGTTGGCTTTCATTTCAATTTTATTAGAAAACTTTCCCTTTTTATCTTTATAAGAAATGTTTCTCTTTGTATCTTTCCAAACTTTATCCTGAATTCATTCCTGCTGGGTTTGCTTCTCCTTTGGCCTTGAAGATACTATCCAGCCTTTAAAACTTAGTCTTTCCAAATCTAGGGTACATGTCAGATCATGTTCATCTTCCCTCTCCTTGTATATGTATGTATGTAAACATACATGTAGCAGAGGTTTGGTCTAATCCAACATGTGATGGATAGGTCTAAAGTTGTCATTTCATGGAACATGAATAGAACCGAGTCTATACTCTTGATACTTCTGGTGATGTGAGTATTCTGGCCTCTTGCTTAAGGTCATGTGAGATTAAAGGTTCTTGGTTGGCCCCTTTCCCCTTCCCCCTCCATAAGTTACCCAAGAGCTATATGGGCACTGGCAGAGCAGGTGCCTTGGAGTAGATTTCTCTAGCTTACTTGCTAGTAGTGTTCTACTCCTGGCTACAAATTTACCATTCCTCCATCTTCACCTCTAAAGAAAGGAAAACAGGATCCTGGTTATATTCAGGCTGCTTCCCATTTCCCAGAGGAATTCTTAAGGCCCAGGCTTTGCCATCCACAATGTTACAGTGAATATTTTGAATGTCTGGACCTTTCTATCTGTCGGTAGCTGATTTCTCATATATATTGCCTGTCCTTCACCCCAGTTTAGAATGTGTGCTGCCTGAAAGCAAGGACTATGTGATTTTTCTATTCATATTCACAAAACTTAGCATTTAAGAATTCTTTCTCTTTTTCTTTCTTTCAAAAATATTTTGTTAGCAAGGAAAAGTAAATAAGAATCACTCACTAGAACAAATAGTAAGTAGTAACAAGATGATGAAAGAAGTGAGGTTAGTAGCAAAAGGGAAAGAAAACAGTGTATGGCTATAAAATTATTATTGAGATAAAGGAAGCTGGTCTAGGATGTCAAGTTGTAAAGGTGTGTGATGAGGTACTTAGGAGGTACAATGTAAAAACCCATAAGTACTTGAAAAATAAGGTTGAAATCTATCAGGTTGGACAGCAGGATTTTTACAGTGATAATTCTTACATCATTTATGCATTACCTACAATATGCCAGTCACTATACCAAGTGCTTTACAAATATGACATCATTTGATCTTAACAATAACTTTGTGAGGTAGGTACTGTTATTATTCCCATTTTGTAGAGGAATAAGCTGAAGTTAAACCAATGCAACCAAGATTGGAAGGAAAGCAGAAAGCTGGAAAATAATCTTTATGGCAAGTCTCTCTGATAAAAGCCCCATTTCTCAAATATATAGAGAACTGAGTCCAATTTATAAGAATACAAGTCACTCCACAATTTATAAATGGTCAAAGGATATGAACAGGCAGTTTTCAGATGAAGAAATCAAAGCTATCTATAAGCATATGAAGAAGTGCTCTAAATCACTTTTGATTAGAGAAATGCAAACTAAAAAAAAAACCCTATGAGGTACCACCTCATACATATGAGATTGGCCAACATGACTGAATAGGAAAATGACAAATATTGGAGAAAATGTGGTATAAAAGGGACACTAAGATGTTGGTTGAGTTGTGAATGGATCAGTCATTCTGGAAACCAATTTGGAACTATACCCAAAGGAAAACCAAACCGTTTATACCTTTTGATCCAGCAATACCACTACTAGGTATGTATTCCAAATACAAAAAAGGGAAAAGGACCTACATGTGTGAAAATACTTAAAGCAGCCTTTTTTATGGTGGAAAAATATTTGAAAAGAAGGGTACAATCATCAGTTGGGGGAATGGCTGAACAAGTTGTGGTATATAAATGTAATGGAATGCTATTGTACAATAAGAAATGATGTGCAAGCAGATTTCAGAAAAAAAAAACATGAAATAACTTGTGTGAACTAGACAAAGAAAAATGAGCAGAACCAGGAAAACATTATACACAATATCAGCAACATTGTGTGATGACCAACTATGAATGACAGCTCTTTTCAACAATACAATTGTTCCAGTTTCATGGTGTGTTGTGAGGGTTATCTCAAATGAATTCACTTACTCAGACTACCTCCAATCCAAGCTTAGGCATTTATTGAGGTGACTCTCTGTAGTGGGCTGAGTTCCAAGAGAAACCAGCAACTTCAGTAGACAAGACAGGCAACAAAACAGGCTGATTACACAACAGAATTATGAATACTAAAAAGGCAGGAGGAGTTTGTCAAGGGATTAGGTAATAGGGGAAAGGTCCTGGCTTTGGTAGAACTGTGCAGGCAATTACCCACAATGCATACAGAAAAGCTCAAATTGGAGGGAGGCATTAATAGATGATGATGATCTTATAATAAGCCTCTCTATGTCACAAGTTTGCTTTAGATCAGTTCTTTACTATGCGCAGGTATAGGGAAAGTCCTTTCTATTGTTTTGGGGTCCACATTGTACTTGGGCATCCTGGTGGTATTTCTTTCTGATTGGCTGGCTATTGTGGTCCTATCTGAAATTACATGGTTGTGTTTGTGGTCGAGTGTATGGATATACTTGCTATTTCTGTGGGAAATATGAGGAATAGGTCTGGGCAGCCTTGGCTACCTAGAGACAGTGCCTAGCATTTATCATATGGACTGTTCTAGTGCATGCTATTCTACTGAGCATGAGTTCATGGACATGTCTGCTTTTCTAGTGAGGCAGTGAGGCATATATAAGGAAGTTAAGATACTGTGTTGGGGTAGACGGCAGTGGATAGGTAGGGGCAGTGGGCTTGCCATTCAATGAGGCCTATGATTTGAGTCTGGAGGCCTGTGGTGTGGTTAAAGCCAGATTGTGTGAGGCCCACAAAGAAGATAGAATATTGGAATATTGGGGGCAGCTTTATTAGGATTTCACCACAATGATCTAAGACAAATGCAAAGGATTCACCATGGAAAATGCTATCCATATCCAGTTCAAGAACTGAAGGATTCTGAATGCAGATTGAAGCATACTCTTTTCACTTATTTTATATTTTCTTGTTTTTTTCCTTTTGATCTGTTATTTTTTTCAGAACTGTGACTAATATGAAAATATGTTTTACATAATTATATACATACAACCTATATCAAGTTCTGCCTTATGGAGCCAGAGAGGAAAGAGGAGAGAGGAGGGAAGGAGAAAAATTTAGAACTCTAAATCTTATAAAAATGAATCCTGAGCAGAACCAGAAACCAGCAGAACCAAAAAATATATTGACATGTCATTGGGGAAAAATTAAATACTATTTTAAAAAAAGAATCACCAATTATTGAAGAGCACAACTTCTGATAAATTCTTCCCTAATGAGACCAGATGTAGAGTATTGTGCTTATTTCTGGAAATCACAATTTGAAGAGGACACTGAGAAGCTGAAGATAATTCAGAAGAGGACAACCATGGTGGTGAAGAGCACTGAGTCTATCACATACAAAGAACAACTGAAATAAGTGAGAATAGTTAGAATGGAGAAGACTCCAGGGGATTCAGGGGGCATTATAAGTTTCTTGAAGTATCTGAGGAACTGTCGTATGGAATGGGGATTAAACGACTTTTTCTTGGCTCCAAAAGACAGAACCAGGAGCAATAGGTAGGTGGTGTAGAGGCAAGTGGAAACTTGATATCAAGAAAACTTCTTAACAATTACAGCTAGCTCAAAATATCACTGGTTCCTTCAGTGGATGATTGATTTGCCATCATTGAATGGCTTCAGTTAGAAGCTGGAGTATTACTTGCCATATACATTACAGTGGAGATTACATTCTGTTATAGTTTGGGCTAGTGATTGAGGCCCCTTCAAAATAAACTCATTCTGTGAGTGTGTGTGTGTGTGTGTGTGTGTGTGTTTCTGTCCCTCTGTGTGTGTGTCTCTGTTTCTGTCTTTCTCTATCTCTCTATTTCTCTCTCTAACTCTTCGTTTCTCTCTCTTTGTCTCTCTCTTTGTCTCTCTGTTGCTCTCTCTCTCCATAAACATATATATATATATATATATATATATACATGTCTGTGTGTCTGTGCATCTGTGTGTATGTATGCATATATGTATGTATATTGCAAAATCACAGAATTTTAGATTTTGAAGATTCCTCAGTCACTAGTCCAATCTATATTTTCTGCTCAATCTATGAAAGTAGATCTAGGAACAATGGGTGAAAATTGTGAAGACATAGATTTTGGCTTAATGTAACTTCCTAATAGAGATAATAAAAAAATTAAATGGGCTACAGGAAGAGGTAGCTCCCTCCTCCTCATTGAAGTTATTCAAAGGAAGATTGGAGAACCAATTGGTTAGGTTATGTTTTAGAGTGACTTCTTCCTCTGGTATGAGTTATCCCACCATGGGAGAATTTCAGAGTTGTAACAGATCTCAGCAGTCATTTAGCCCAACTCATACCTTACTTCCCACCCCACCCAACTAAATCTCCTCTATAACATCCCCACCAATTGTCAATTGTTCATCTAATCTTTGATTGAAGACCCCACGAGAACAGGAAACCTAATACCTCTTGAGGCTCTAATTTTTAGTAAGTTGTCTTTTACATCAAATCCAAATTTGCCTCTTAGCAACTTTCACACATCAGCTGGATTTATGTTGCCTCTGAGGTTGCTTCCAACTCTGAGATTCTCTGATTCTGTGATACACATAAAATTATTTTTCTTGGCCTTTAAGCAAGATCTGTTGAAAATTGAAGCCAGTGTTAGGTAAAATTTAGGGGACAGGGAAGTATGTGACCAATTGAGACCAGTTACACTTAGTTCCCAGTTTTGTGTAGAACCTGAAAGTATTTCACAGTTTGCAGTCTTCAGCCAGCAAAATTAAATGAATCCCTGAAGAGACATCATCTTCAGGGTTAGACAAATCTCTTTGGCAGGCAGGGTCAAAGGACTGTACAATAAAATTAGCTACAACCCAAAGAAGGAAAATTCTCCTTCCTCCCAATCTACCCTCACCAGAATTGCCCATCCCCCATCATTTTACCTTGGTACCTATGTCTAGTCCTTGGGTAAGAAACAAGGTGGTCTCAAAAGGAACACAGGAATGTGTACGCATTAAAGCAGAATGGAGACTTTTAAAGTTATGAGGATTTTTCCCAGAATGAGAGGCCAGGGGTCAAAGAATGTACAACAAACCTCTGTTAGCATTCCTAACTCTCTTTCCTGGCACCCTAGGACTTTTAGAAGTGACTTCCCAAACTTTCTAGGAGTTATAACCCAGTCATTCTTGCTTCTCAGGAAAACAGGCTAGCACTCAAGGACAGAGAAGCAAAGAGCTCAAATGAGCCAGTAAAAAAGCAAGACAGGAAAACCCAAATTCAAACTCCAACCCAGTGTGTAGCAGCTAAGACCAACCTGCCTCTAACATTTGACCCCTAAAATAACTAGGGGGTTGGTTCTGAATCTGGTCCATATATTCTGTGAATCTGTATTATCCGTTTGGCTGCAACACAGGAACTCCAGAATACTCAGTGAAGTGTTGGGCATTAAGGAAAAGTAAACAGGATAAAGTGGTGGGAAATTAATTTTCCAGAGTAAGTATAGTGGGATGGAAGTACTTTGAGAAGGGAATGAAATATGTTTAGTATTATAGAATGAATGTATGCTGCCAAAAACCTTTTTGGCCCACTCATTACAAGGCTGTTAGTTAGTCATTCACTACAATAATTAATGGGACAGGGCAAAGAGTCACACAGAGAAGGTCAGTGCCTGCTTCTGTTATTTGTGTGTCCAATCTACCTAGCAATAGTTTTGGCTTAAAACTCAAAAAAAGAAGTGACTTCTGAGAATCAATATGGTGGAATAAGTAGTAAATCACCATAATTCCCCCATATTCACCTCCAAAGAACCATAAAATAAGGCCCCAAAACAAATCTTGGAATAGAAGAACCATCAAAAAAGACTGAGTAAAACAATCTTTTAGCCCAAGAAAATTGGAAGATTAGCAAAAAAAAGTCTGTTTCACTTGGGTAAAAGGATAACACAGTACAAGAGAAGAAGCATCACAGAAAACTAGCTGCAAGTCATACCTCAGCAAACCAGTGGGAGGTTCTGAGCCCCAGTGTGATGCAGCAGAAAAATGGCAATACTAGGTCCCCCCACATGTCTCAGCATAGCCAGGGGAATGGGCAGACTCCAGCTCTGTGAACAACCATGTGCTTAAGTGTAGCCCTAGGGAAACAAGAAGCCTCCAGTGGCCAGACTACCACATGCTTCAGTGTAGCCACAAGAAACACAAAGAGACTCTGCTAATCTCAGCACACACCAGACACCAGCATTAGGACACTGGCTCAATACCAGGTAAGCTGCCAGACTCCTAGTTCCTCCAGCTACCTCTCAATCTACTGCTTCAATGCAGAACCAAATATAAGGGACCCCTAGGGCTTAAGGACAATGCTAGTGTAGCACTAGGAAAACAGCCAGGTTCTGTAGCCCCTTGTAATAGTAATGGAATTTGGAGATGCTCCTGAATTGACTTGGCTTTTGGGTTGAGTGGTAAGACCCAGAACTTATGAATCACAGTTGTAGTATGGACTTGTTGACATGAAGAGAAAGGGTTGAACTGGGGGGAGACATGTATTGAGAAAGGCTGAAGCCCAGAGAAGGCCAGAAGAAGAAGGACTTTTGGGAAGAGCAGTATCGTGTCGTGGAGCCTGAGTTGCTGAGAGAGACTGCTAAGACCCTGTTGGAGCTGCCCAGGACTTTTGAGGACTGCCACCTGGAGCTGCTGAGAACTGAGGACGCATGGCTGTGATGCCAGTATTTTGTCTGCCTGTTTTGATGTTGTTTTTCCAGATTCACCTGATGGTGGACAGTGCTGCTGTTGTAGAGGTCCTGGAACTTGGCTGTTGGTGCAGAAACCCTGAAGAAGGATTTTCTTGTTGTATGTTCATAGAAATCCTAGAAGAGCCCCTTGCTGATGTTTTCAGTTCTGTTCTAGTTCAGTTCAGTTCAGGACTGTTCTACAGGAAGAGAGTGACTTTATGAGGGCACTGGCTATAGCTTTGTTGAGCCTTATCTCCACAGGAACTGAGATTGCTGAGGGCTTGCTTCCAGTGGAGATGAAAGGAGGGCCTTTCCTTAGGTTTTCAATGTTGAGATGTTATCTTGACCTTGTTATGGCTTAAGGGTGAATGGTCCTTTGTGCTCTCCTGCTCCCTTTTGAGAAAGTGCTTGGTGTTAATGGATGGTATTGTAATTACTTTGAGTCCAAGGGTGGGGAAACCTTTGGCCTTTTTGTGCTCCATGATTGACCAAATGAATGTACTTTGTTTCTGATTGAAAACTGATCTCCATTTGAGAATAGACTTTGATTAAAAGAATGTACTGTCTAGGGGTGGCATAGTCTGATCTCCATTTGAGAAGAGACTATAACTGACCTGGAGTGAACTGAGAACTTACCTGTGAAATGTATGAGTTATACTGTATTTTGACTTTCTATGTTCTGTTAATGTTTGCTGAATAAATGGGGTTTGCTATGCTGGTAATCTGAACCTTGGAATTTGCCTTTGCTTGGCATTACACCCTTGCCACAAGAAGACTGAGACAATGCCCCTTTCATGCCAGGAGCATGAGAAGAAAGCCAGAAGGCCAAACATGATAGGTAAAAAATAACAAAAACAACAACAAATGAATCTGACTATATTATGATGAGAGGGAAGGACAAGACATAAACTCAGAAGAGGATAACAATGTCAAAGTATGTGTGGGCAAAACTCCAAAGGAAAACAGGAAGTGATCTGAAGCCCAGAAAAAAAAACTCATGAAAGAGTTCAAAAAGGAGCTTAAAAATCAGTTAAGAGAGGCAGAAGAAAAATTGGGAAAATAAACAAGAGTGAGGCAAGAGCAAAGGGAGAAAGAGTTAACAGCTTAGAAAAAGAAAACAACTGCTTAAAAATACAATTGGTTAGTTGGAAAAGGAGATATAAAAATCCATGAAGAAAACAAATTAAAAAGTACAATTGGCCAAATGGAAAAGGAAGTAAAAAAAACCAGGGTATGGGTATAAGGTGAATTTGAGGGAACAACAACAACAACAAATAAGTGAGGAGAAATTAGAGCTCACTGGGTGCAGAAAGAAGTGAGAGGTAGAATGGGGTAAATTATTTCACATGAAGAACTGCAAAAAAACCTATTACATCAGAGGGAAAGAAGGATGGTTGATGGGCCTTGAACCTTACTATCATCAGTGTTGGCTCAAAGGGGGAATAATATACACAATCAGTAGAATATAGAAATCTATCTTACCTGACAGGAAAGCAGAAGGGGAGGAGATTAAGTAAATGTAGTGGATGAGGTGGGGCTGACAGGAGGGCAAATCAGAGGAGGTGGTAGAAAGCAAAACACTGGTGAAGTGGGAAAGGGTGAAAGGAGAAAAAAGGATAAATAGGAGGAAGAATAGGATGGAGGGAAATACATAGATAGTAATTGTAACTATGAATGTTCACATTCATGGAAGATGAACTTTCCCATAAAATTGAAGTGGATGGCTCAGTGGATCAAAAACTGGAATCCCACAGTACATTGATTACAAGAAACACTTGAAGCAGAGAGACATATAGAGGAAAGGTAAGGAAATGGAGGAGAATCTATTATGCCTCAGCTGAAATAAAAAGAGCAGGAGTAGCAATTCTAATTTTGGACAAAGCAAAAGCAAAAACAAAAGATTTAATTAAAAGAGATAAGGAAGGAAACTACATCTTACTAAAAGGTGTCATAGGCAATAACATATTATCAAGACTAAGCATATAAGTACCAAGTGCAATAGCATCAAGATTGTTAAAGGAGAAGTTAAATGAGTTACAGGGAGAAATAGATAGCAAAACTGGACTGGTGAGAAAACACAACTGTCCTCTCTCAGACTTTGATAAATCCAACACCAACAAAAACAAACAAGAAATTAAGGAGGTGAGTAGCATATTAGAAAAGTCAGATATGACTGACCTTTGGAGAAAACTGAATGGGAACAGAAAGGAATATACCATTTTTTTCTCAGCAGCATGTGACACCTATACAAAAAATGATCATGTATTAGGACATAAAAATCTCAAAATCAAATGTAGAAAAGCAGAAATATCAATGCAATCAAAATGCATTAAACAAAGGGCAGTGCAAAAATAGATTAAAAATTGGTTGGAAAATGAGTAATCTAGTCCTAAAAATAAGTGAGTCATAGAACAAATCATGGAAAAAAATCAATAATTTCATTAAATGGAATGACAATGATGAGACAACATCCCAAAATTTATGGGACACAGAAAAATCAGTACTTAGAGGACAATTTATATTTTTAAATTCTTGCATCAACAAAACAGAGAAAGAGCAAATCAATAAACTGGACATGCAACTAAAAAAACTAGAAAAAGAACAAATTTAAAATTCCCAATTTGGGACCAAAATGGAAATTCTGAAAATCAAAGGTGAGATTAATAAAATTTAAAGTTAAAAAAGAGTATTCAGCTAATATATGAAACTAGTATCTAGTTTTATGGGGGAGAAATTTAGATAGATAAGCCATTGGTTAATTTGATTTAAAACAAGGGAGAAAATCAATTATCTAGTATCAAAAATGAAAAGGTTGAAACCACCATCAATGAAGGAGAAATTAAAGCAATAATTAGGAGGTATTTTGCCCAAATATGTGCCAGTAAATCTGATAATCTGAGTGAAACTGATGAATATTTATGAAAGTATAAATTACATAGATCACCAGGTCAGGAAATAGAATACCTGAACAGACCCATCTTGGAAAAATAAATTGAACAAGCCATTAATGAAATCCTCAAGAAAAATATATCTCCACTGTCAGATGAGTTCACAAGTGAATTCTATCAAACATTTAAATAGTAATTCCAATATTATATAAATTATTTGCAAAAAACAGCAAATGAGAAATTCTACCAAACTCCTTTAATGACACAAATATGGTGCTGATGCCTAAACATGGAATTGCTGAAAACAGAAAAGGGAAATTAGAGACCAATTTCCCTAATGAATATAGAGGCAAAAATTTTGAACAAAATACTAGCAAGACAATTACAGTAATATGTCACAAGATTTATACAGTATGACCAGGTAGGATTGATATCAGAATGTAGGGTTAGTTCAGTATTAGAAAAGCTATCAACATAATTGACCATATCAATAGCAAAATCAATAGAAATCATATGATCATCTCAATAGATGCCCCCCTGTTATGGGAACCCAAAAAATATCCCCTCCCCTAGATAGGCTTAAGTGACTCTGAGAACCTTCCAAGATTTGAAAGTATAATCTGCCCCCTAATAGGCTCAATGTGGTTACATGGAGCCTGTGGCAGGTGGCTTGTTTTTCGGGAGTGCCCACACCTTGTTGCTTTGTGATTGGGCAGTGCGTCAAGAGAGCTGTGACATTCTCCCATCCAGGAGAAGGCTGTATATAGGCCCTGATGTGAGGTTTTGCTTTGGGGTTCACTTTGAAAATAGTTGTGTTATTTGCCAGATGAGATTCTGGGAAGCTGTTGAGCACCCTGGCTTTGAAAACCCAGATGCTGATGCTTCCCTCTCTGGTAACTGAATAGGTATGGATCTAATGGTCAGATGGCTGGCAGCCCTTCTGCTGATCTGTTTCTCTGTTTGGGTGTAACTTCTGCTTATAACTTGTTTGCATTCTCTGAAATTGAGTGCTGACTTTTTCCCCTGAACTAGGTAAAAATAGATGTCTGATTGATTAAAGTGAGACTGTTAACCCATTTTGAGTTGCTTTCCTTTCCTTTAGAAAAGCAGATCTAAGAACCTGTGCTAGCAGCTATCCTGGGTATGCTAGGGTGCTTGCTGATACACCACCAAAAAGCTTTTGACAAAATACAGCACCCATTCATATTAAAAACCCTAAAGAGAATAAGAACAAAGGGAGCATTCCTTAAAATGATAAACAGTATCTATTTAAACAATCAGCAAGTATTACCAGTAATAGAGATAAGCTAGCAGCCTTCCTAATAAGATCAGATGAAGTATATATACCCATTATCACCACTATTATTCAATGTAGTGCTAGAAATGTTAGCTATAGCAAAAAGAGAAGAAAAAGAAATTGAAGGAATTACAATGGGAAATAAGGAAACAAAACTATCACTCTTTGCAGATGATATGATGTCATATTTAGAAAGCCAAATAGAATAAATCAAAAAACTACTTGAAATTATTAACAACTTCAGTGAAATTGCAAGATATAAGATAAAACTACATAAATCATCAGCATTTCTTTATACGACCAATAAAGCCCAGTAGTAAGAGACAGAAAAAGAAATTCTATTTAAAATAACTGTAAAAATTATGAGATACTTGCAATTCTACCTGCAAAGACAAACCCAGGAATTATATGAACAAAGTTATGAAATACTTTTCAAACAAGTAAAACCAGATCTAAATAAATGGAAAAATATCAAATGTTCATGAGTAGGCCAAACCAATATTAAAAAATGACTGTTCTATTAAAGTTAATTTACTTATTAAGTGCCATACTGATCAAACTACCAAAAGTTATAGAACTAGAGAAAATAATAACAAAATTCACCTGGAAGAACAAAAGGTCAAGAATTTCAAGGGAATTAATGGGGAAAAATACAAAGGAAGTTAACCTAGCAATACCTGTTCTCAAACTACATTATCCAGCAGTAATCATACAAAACAATCTGGTAATGGCAAAGAAATAGAGTGGTGGATCAGTGGAATAGATTAGGTAAAAAGATACAATAGTAAATACCCACGGGAACCTACTGTTTTATAAACCCAAACACCCCAATCTTTGGGATAAGAACTCATTATTTGAAAAAAACTACTGGGAACACTGGAGAACAATAGGAAACATAGGTATAGACCAATATCTCACACCATATACCAAGATAAGGTCAAAATAGGTACATGATTTAGACATAAAGGGTGACCATTACAAGCAAGCTAGAAAAGCAAGGAATTGTCTACCTGTCAAATCTATGGAGAAGGGAAAAATTCATGATCAAACAAGAGATAGAAAGTATTACAAAATGTAAAGTAGATGATTATGATTCTATTAAATCAAAAAGCATTTGCACAAACAAAACCAATGAAAACAAGATTAGAAGGAAACTGGAAAGTTGAGAAACAATCTTTACAGTTACTGTCTCTGATAAAGGTCTCATTTCCTAAATATATAGAGAATTGAGCCAAATTTGTAGAAATACAATCCATTCCCCAATTGATAAATGGTCAATATATATGAACAGTTAGTTTTCAAATGAAGAAATCAAAGCTATCTCTAGACATATGAAATGCTCCAAATCATTTTTGATTAGAGAAATGCAAATTAAAACAAGTCTGAGGCACCACCTCACACCTCTCAGAGTAGCTAACATGTTAAAAAGATGAAAACGATAAATGTTTTAAAGGATGTGGGAGAATTGGGACACTAATGAAATATTGGTGGAGTTTTTAACAGACACAACCATTCTGGAAAGCAATTTGCTACTATGTCCAAAGGACAACCAAACTGTTTATATCCCTTTATCTAGCAATATCTCTACTAGGTCTGTACCCCAAAGAGATCATGAAAAAGGGGAAAGCACCTACATATGCAAAAATATTTATAGCAGCTCTTTTTATGGTGGCAAAATATTGGAAATTAAGGAGATGCCCATCAACTGAGTAATGGCTAAACAAGCTGTGGCATATGAATATAATGGAATGCTATTGTGCAATAAGAAATGAACAAGTACATTTCAGGAAAACCTGGGAAGATATGTACAAACTGCTGCAAAGTGAAATGAGCAGAACCAGGAAAACATTGTACAGAGTATCAGCATCATGTGATGATCAACCATGAATGACTCAGTTCTTCTCAACAATACAATGATCCAAGACAAGTACAAAGAACTTACAAAGGAAAGTGCTATCCACATCCAAATAAGGAATTGATGGACTCTGAATGCAGATTGAAGCATACTTTTTTCACTAACTTTATTCTTTTTCATGTTTTTTTTTCTTTCCATCTGTTTCTTCTTTCACAACTGTGACTAAGATGGAAACTGTTTTACATGATAGTACATGTATAATCTATATCATTTTAGGAAAAAGAGAAGGGTGAAAGGGAAAGAGGAAGGGAAGGAGAAAAATTTGTAACTCAAAATCTTGTAAAAATTAATAGTAAAAATTTGTAAATAATATAAACAGTAAAAATAGTAATTGGGGAAAGATACTATTTAACATTTTAAAAGGAAGAAAATTTGAATACCAAATCTTACTAAGTTTTGTTTTGCTTTGTTATTAAATTTGTATCTCTCGCTTTGAGACCTCATACACATCACTTAATCTCTAAGTGCCTTGAGCAATGAACTAAAGTCCATGAGTTTCAAAATAGTTGCTGCTTTGCATTGGTAAGGGGAAATTTCTTCACCATAAACTCCCTACCCTGAAGAAATTAGAATTTAACATTAAAAAATTCTAATTATAATAAGTACATAAACCCAGAAAAATTCAATGACCCAAACATATTTGTGATGCTTCACACCTTTACTCTTGGCATGAACAATAATGGAACTTTTCTCTTTCCTCAAACTTCATGACTTTTTGTTAACAGATTTTACATGATTAAGCATCTCCTCCAACTTAAAACTATGCTTTGAACAATCTGACCACTCTTTCTCAGTCTCCTTTGCTAGTACTTGTAACACTCTAAGTGTTCTTCCAAGGTATTTCTAAAAGGCCTCATCTTCAGTCCTTTTTTCTTCTCTACCTACATGCTTGTCTTGGCAAATTGATATCCTAATATGGTACCACATTTTTTGAGATATCAATGGAGAACATCTGGTGTTGGGTGACCATGTTGATGGAGTTCCAAATTCAAGGTATATGAAGACTGGTACAATAGAGGAGTTTTTTTTATCAAAAGAGAAGACTTATTGGGGAGGTAAAGCTGTTTTAATGTATTTGAAAGGCTCTTAGATGGATCAGTTTGTTTTGCTTTGTCCCAGAGGGAAGAACTCTGAAAGGGATATGAATGAGCATTTATTAAGTACCTACTACTAGCCAGACACTACAGTAGCTGTAGGTAATACAAACACAAAAATGAACAGTCTCTGCCTTCAAGGAGCTTATATTTTAATCGGATACAAAAGAGTTAGGCCCTGGAAGGGAATGTTTGTCTACAGAGTCACATGGACAGTGAGTAGAGCAGTAGGGAAGTCAGTCATCCATCTTTTTAAGCAGGAATGGAAATAAGCTTCCAAAAGCAAAGAATAAGACAGAAAGGTAGAAACCAATTTGCATCCAGCAAATGGAAAAAGTCAAGATAGAGAAGGTGCACGTAGAGAAGAACATTTAGGACTGACATAAAGAAAATCTTCCTAACAATTAGAATAATTTAAAAATGAAATGGATGTCTTGGGTGGTTGTCCTTTCACTAGAGATCCTCAAATAAAGACTGAAGTATCATTTGTTAGAGATGTTATACAGGAGATTCTTATTCAGATAGAAGTTAAACTAGATGGCTTTTTTGATCCATTCCAACTTCAAGATTTTTAGATTTTCTGGCCAAGTTTTCTGCCTCAGAAAATGGCAAGCCACTCCAGTATCTTGGCCAAAAAAAATACCAGAATAGGGTTGCATGGAGTTTGACACCACTGAACAACATTCTGCCTCAAGAATTAGCACTCTAAAAGTAAGAGCAGTTGATGTATGATCATCTTACCTTTCTGTAGTTCTAAAATATGTATGAGTCCCACACACATCTTTAATCTCCTTGTGGCTCAAGTAACAATAATATTTATACCTCATATGTACCAGGCACTATGCTAAACACTTTACAAATATTTCATGTTATCTTCACAAGAACACTAGGAAGTAGGTGCTAATATGATCAGCATTTTACAGTTGAGGAAAATGAGGCAAACAGGTTAAGTGACTTGCCTAGGGTTATGCAGCTAGTAAGGAACAGTAGGGGAATCATAGAGTAATAGGTTGGAAGTTTCCCAAAACTACAGACTAAAATTGATTTTTCTTTCTTTAAACTTTCCACAGTACTTTCTTTGGAACCCTATTTTGTATGTAATTACATTCTACTTTATATTAGGGCTATTTGTATAGATACCTAATTAGATTAGCTTCTTGACATAAGGGAATACACATCCTTAAACCTTTGTAGTGTCAACAAGGGCTACAATGATTTGAACAGAGCAGATGCTTGAGGAATGCTTGTTGAATGGTTAAATTGGAGAGATGTAAATGTTTGCAGAATGTTATATGATATATTTTTCACTCCTAAATAGGCATCCATCTTTAAAGTACATTGAACTTTTAATTTTTTTGTTTTTGTTTTAAGGGTATTTTTATTTTTAAGTGGTGAGAAAAACAATGGAGACAACAGACCCAGATACAAAGTGTCCTTCTAACCTGAGGAAGGGCAAGTAAAGGAATAAACACTTGAATAGCACCTATTACGAGACAGGCACTGTGCTAAGTGTTTCAGAAATGCCATCTCCTTTGATCCTCACAACAACCATGCAAGGTATTATCCCCGTTGTACAGCTGAGGAAACTGAGAGGAACAGAAGATAAATGATTTGCCCAGGATGTCAGAGCTAGTGTTTCAGGTTGGATTGCACCCAGCTCTTCCTGACCCCAGGTTGAGCACTCTATCCATTCTGCCATCAAACCATCTCCTTGAACAAGTCAAGTTACATCCATGGACTTTAGTTTCCTCATCTGCAAATGGAAGTGGAACTAGAAGGTATCTAAGGTCCATTTCAGCTCTAAATCTACAACTTGAAGTTTTGATTATTTTACATCAAATGTTTTATTTAAAACTTAATATTGAACATTGATACAACCAACTAAGCTTGTTGAAGTTTTATGTTTAATTAGTTTCAATGAAAAATTTATCTTAGCATCTTGTCATTTTCCCCTTCTAAGTCTCCTTAAAAAAAACTTTCTTTCCCTCATCATTATCATTCCTTTTGTTGCTGAGAAGAGAAGTCTATCAAAGTTAGTATGGTCTATATGTTGTGTCTGTCATTGTGTACAAATTTCTCCTGGTTCTGCTCTTCTCACTTAGCATCAGTTCCTATAAGCCTCTCCAGGTAAATAAAGAGTCCATCTGCTCCTCATTTCTTTTAGCACAACAGTATTCCATTACATTAATATACCACAACTTGTTTGGTCATTCCCCAATTGATGGGCATTCCCTTAATTTCCAATTTTTTGCCACCACAAAAAGAGCTGAAATAAGTATTTTTGTACATATGGGTCTTCCTCCTATTTCTATGATCTCTTTGGGATACAACCTTAGAAGTGGTATTACTGGGTCAAAGGGTATGCAATTATTTATAGCCCTTTGGACATAGTTCCAGATTGCTCTGCAGAATGATTGAATGAGTTCAAAATTCTACCAACAATGCATCTTTTCAGAGGTAGAAATTAAAGATATCTATAAGCATATGAAAAAATGCTCTAAATCACTACAGATTTGAGAAAAGCAAATCAAAACAACTCAGAGGTACCATGTCTCATCAAGCAGATTGACTATGGTGACAAAAGAGGAAAATGACAAATGCTAGAGAGAATGTGAAAAAATTGGAACACTAATGTCCAAATCATTGACCTCCATTTCCTCTAGTTTATTCATGTTTGCATTCAGGGATATAAAACTTCCCCTAAGAACTGCCTTTGCTGCATCACACAAGTTTTTTATGATATCTCATTATTGTCATTCTCTTGAATGAAGTTACTGTTTGTTTCTATAATTCGTTGTTTGATGCACTCATTCTTTAGGATTAAATTATTTAGTTACCAATTAGTCTTTTGTCTATCTTTCCATGGCCCTTTATTGTATATGATTTTATTGGATCATGATCTGACAATGATACATTTAATATCTCTGCCTTTCTGTACTGAATTGTGAGGTTTTAGGACCTAGTACCTGGTCAATTTTTGTGTATGTGTCATGTACCACTGGAAAAAAAGTTATATTCCTTTTCATCCCCCTTCAGTTTTCTCCAGAGATGTATCATGTCTAGCCTCTCTAAAATTCTATTTGCTTCCTTAACTTCTTTTTGTTTATTTTGAGGTTAGATTTATCAAGTTCAGAGAGGGGGAAATTAAGGTTCCCCAATAGTATAGTTTTGCTGTCTGTTACTTCTTCTAATTCCCTTGAATTTTTCTCTAGGAATGTGGACGCTCTACCACTTGATGCATATATGTTAATTAATGATATTGCTTCATTCTTTTTTTTTTTCCTTTTTGGAGGGCAGTTGGGGTTAAGTGAGTTGCCCAAGGTCATACGGCTAGTATTTTTGTGTGTGTGTGTTAAGTGTCTGAGGCCAGATTTGAACTCAGGTCCTCCTGACTCCAGGGCCAGTGCTCTATTCACAGTGCCACCTAGCCGCCCCAATATTGCTTCATTCTTGATGGTGCCTTTTATCAGGATGTAGTTTCCTTCCTTATCTCTTTTAATTAGATCTATATTTGCTTTTGCTTTATCTAAGTTAAGGACTGCTTAATTTAGTTTAGCTGAAGCATAATATATTCTGCTCCATCTTTTTACCTTTACCCTCTGTGTATCCCCTTATTTCAAATGTGTTTTTTGTACACTGCATATTGTAGGATTGTGATTTTTAATCTATTCTGCTATCCACCTCTGTTTTATGGGAGAGTTCATCCCATTCACATTCACAATTATGATTACTATCTGTGACTTTTCCTCCATCCTATTCCTCCCCTGTTTATATTTTTCTATCTTCCTTTTCCCTTCCCCTACTTAATAGTTTTCCTTTTGATCACTGCCTCTCATTTTTCCCTCTCTGTGTTCTTCCCTTTTTACCTACCTTTCCCCTTGCTTCTCTTTCCCTCCCTTCTAACCACCTGCCACCTTTTTGCACCCCTCCCCTTTAGCCTTCCTAATGCCTCTAGGGCACAATGGATTTTTATACTTAATGGAGGATGTTATTTCCTACTTCAACCCAAACAAATAAGAGTAAATTTTGTACAGTGCTCCTCTCCCTCCCTCCTTTCCCTCTATTATAATAAAGTTTTATGTCTTTTCACATTAGGATCCTAAACTTACCTGATTGTATTGATCCCTCTTTTAATCAGAACCAATGAGAATAATGTTCATGTGATGCTCATCTCCCTCCTTCCTTTCCCTCTACTCTAGTATGTTTTTATGCCTCTTTGTGTGAGATAATTTATCATTTTCTGCCTCATCCTTTCCTTTTTTTCCATTACAATCCCTTTGTTCCCCCTTAATAGGGTTTTTAAAATCTTCATATTAATTCATTTATACACTCTCTATCTATTTACATCCCTTATACGTGTCACAATAATTATACAAATTTCAATATTGACAAGTATCAGCTTCTCATATAGGTATGTAAATAGTTTGCACTTATTGAGTCCCAAGTTATGTGCATGTATGTGCATGTGTGCATGTATGTGTGTGTGATTGAGTGTGTTTTCTTTGTTTACCTTTTTATGTCTTTCTTGGATCTTGTAGAGACTGAATTTTTCATTGAGCTTTGGCTTTTTCATCAGGAAAGTCTGAAAAGTCCTTTATTTCATTAAATGATTATCTCCTTGCCTGAAGGATTATGCTCAATTTTTCTGGGTAACTGATCCATGGTTGCAGTCCTAGCTCCTTTGCCTTATGAAATATCAAATTCCAATCCCTCTGATCTGTTAATGTAGAAGCTTATAGGTCCTGTGTAATTCTGGCTTTAGTTCCACAATATTTGAATTGTTTCTTTTTAGCTGCTAGCAGTATTTTCTCCTTGATCTTATAGCTCTGGAATTTGGCTATTATGTTTCATGGAATCTGGAATTTGGGATCTCTTTCAGGAGGAGTCCAGTGAATTCTTTTGATAACTATCTTACCCTCTGATTCTATGACCTCAGGACAGTTTTCTTTGACAATCTCTGGGAGGATGTTGTCCAGGCTGCTTTTTCATCATGCCTTTCTGGTAGACTGATAATTCATAGATTATCTCTCCTGGACCTCTTCTCCATGTCAGTTGATCTTCCAGTGAGATATTTTACACTTTCTTCTAATTTTTTCATCCTTTTTTTTGTTTGACTGACTCTTGCTGCATCATGGAGTCCTTAGCTTCAATTTGACTGAATCTCATTTTTAGTGAATTATTCTCCTCAATTAGTTTTTGAAGTTCCTTTTCCATATGTTCAGTTTTCATTTTTAGGGAGGTATTTTCTCCATTTAGATTTTGAATCTCCCATCTTAGTTCTCCAATTTTACTTTTTAACAATTTGTTTTCTTCAGTGAGGTTTATTTTTTTCCAATTTGGTCACTGTAGATTTAAATTTATCTCCTACCTCTCTAATTTAGTTTTTAAAATCTTTCTTGGGCTCTTCCAAGAATGCTTTTTGGGACTTGAGACCAATTCATCTTTACTTCTGTGGTCTCCTTTGTGAGTATAGAGTCCAGTTGTCCTCTGAATTTGGTTGTTCTTGCTTACTATAAAAAGATTGTATGGTTCTAGATCTCGCAGATTCCTTCTTCCCTATTGTGCTTGCCTATGTCCTTGATTTTTAGAGTGGATATCTGCTTCTGGGGTGCAGATGTACTGTGCTTCTCAGGCTTGGAATTAGGGGTTTGGTTGTTAACTGTTTGAGCTGTAGACTCTGAGTGTCTAGACTGAGGCCAACGCCAGGACTTTCAATGTTTCTCTTGAGTTACCATGTTGCTCACAGAGTAACCTGTTGGGGAGGGGTGGTCTGGCCACTTCAGGTTTCTACCTCTGTGTCTCTCAACTAGAGCTCAGCCAGGCTCAGCAGCTGAAGGGTGGCAAGGTTGGTGTCTACAGATTCCCATGGTGGTGTTAAGGCACACATGGGCTTGTGTTGTTAATGCTTGCTGGCTCCACCCCGCCCTCAGGCTTAGACTCTATATTGCTTCACTTACCCCTTCCTCAGTGACTCCCAAGGCTGAGGCAATTTTTTACAAATTCAGGATTTTACTCTGGACAGAACATTTATCTCTGTGCTTTGGGGGCCAGGGAGGGTAATCTAAGCAACTAGGATTTATTCTGTCACCTTGAGTCCTGGAAGTTCAGGTTTGTGATTTTTCAACATTCAGGCTATAGGTTGGTAGCCCCAGGAAAAGCTGATGTCCCTGCTGTAGGCTCTGAATTTTCTCTTACCCAGGTCTGACCATTCTCTATCCTATAACAAGATAGCTGCAAATCCCCCTATGGAAATGTGAGTCCACTGGCTGGGGCTCCTTCTCATTCTGCTGTAGTCTGCTTTCAGATCCATGCTGGTGCAGCCCCTGTGTGCTCTGCATTCCCCCTTCCCAGATCTACATGGGCACTTTCCTGGGCTGGAAATCTGCCACGCTCTATCTCCCAATGGATCTGTCACTCTAAAATCTGTTCAAATTCAATTTTTAAAGTTTAGTGACAGAATTCTTGGAGGATTGTAAAAAAGTTACTGCTTCCTTTCTGCCATCTTGGCTCTACCCCCTGTATACATTTTAGATTTCAAGTTTTATGTTATAATTCCATAAATCTTCTACATCTGTTATTTTTTAAATTTCAATGATGCTTTTTTTGTTGTACATTTTTTTCACTTTTAATGTGATCAATCACATCTATAATATCCTTAACAATTATGTCTATCTATTAAATTGGAAAGAAAATAAGCATCTCAGTACTTGGAATCTTTTTAAAAGAGAAGTGTATATCTTTAGTATGCATGTGTACATGTATTTATATATGTATATATTCTTATAGTTTAGCTAAATATGGATATCATATAAATGCATGTGATCATTAAAATTCAAATTTTTTGCATACAAGTTTCCATACCACAGAAATGTGCTTTGATTTGGAGAATGTTACATTTAAAGCTGTTGGGATTAAAAAGAAAATTATATGCTTTTGGTAAACATTTATTTACACACAAAAAAATACTTTCCTTCTGCCATTTCCTTTTTAGTCAAGAATCCTTTCAGTGAAAACACAATGAATATTCAGTAATAAGGAACAGAATCTAAATGACTGGATGAGAAAATATTTAATACCAGATAACAAAACAAAGAACATCTCAAAGAGACTGTTCATCTTAAACTTATTTATGGCACAACTGTTGAGTGTTTTATAAAGCCCTTTATGTGCTATTTATTTCTTGGTGTCATTCATAATGACATATGCACAAATCTTCTATTTTACACTGAAGGAATCTATTGAACCAAATAAACATACTGTCAAATTCATCCAGCACTACTTACTCAAGAAAGTTACTTTCAAATTAGTCCTTATCAGATCTATTTATCAACATGCTACTTGTGCTGCAATCAATAAAGCAAGGACTTTATTATGAGATTGTTTCTACAAATCAAATAACATTGGATTGAATGAACTTTAGGAAATAGAAGTTGGAAATTTTTCAATCCATAGTACTCATGGGGAAGTGTATCAGCAAGCACCCTACCATACCTAGGATGGCTGATAGCACAGGTTCTTAGATCTGCTTTTCTAAAGGAAAATAACTCAAAATGGGTTAACAATCTTGCTTTAATCAATCATACATATAATTTACCTAGTTCAGGGGGATAAGTCAGCACCCTGAACTTCAGAGAATACAAACAGAATACAAACAAGTCACAAGCAGAAATTACAAGCAGACAAAGAAACAGATCAGCAGACAGGCTTCCAACCATCTGACCATCACATCCATACCTTGTTAGTTACCAGAGAGGGAAGCACCAACATCTGGGTTTTTCAAAGACTGGGTGCTCAACAACTTTCCAGAGTCTTATCTGTCCAAATCACACAACTCTTTCCAAAGTGATCCCCATAAGAAAACCTCAAATCATGGTATATATAACCTTCTCCTGGAACAGAAAATGTCACAGTCCTCTTGACCCACTGCCCAGTCACAAAGTAATAAGGTGTGGGCATTCCTGAAGAATGTGAAGAACAAAACTCCCGCCACAGGCTTCATGTGACCACATTCAGCCTGTTAGGGGGCAGAGTATACTTTCAAATCTGGGAAGTTTCTCAGAGCAACTTAAGCCTATCAAAGGGCCTTGGCGACAGGGAAATTCTTGAGATTCCCATAACAGGAAGTATTGCATTAAATATATCCCTCCAAAATTTTGATGTTTTAACGTGAAGTGATAGGATCAATTAATTTGGATCTTTAGGGGCCTTGTTATTGTTTAGTTAATCAGTCATGTCCAAGTCTTACCTATGGACCATATCTTACCAGTGCTGTCCATGAAGTTTGATTGGTAAAGGTACTGGAGTGGTTTGCCATTTTCTTCTCCAGTGGATTAAGGCAGGCAGTGTTTAAGTGACTGACCCAGTTTCACAAAATTCCTAAGTTTCTGGGGCTGGATTTGAACTCAGGTCTTCCTGATTCCAGGCCCAGCATTCTATCCTTTGAGCATCTTGTTTCCTCCCTAGGTGCCTTAGAGATGATCCATTCAAACTTCCTCATTTTACAGATAAGGACACTGAGGCCTAGATTATGACTTGCTCAAAGTATACAAGATAGCAAGTGACAGAGGTGGGAATTAAACACAGGTCTTTTGAATTAAAATCCAGCATGTATTCCATGGCACCTTGCTGTCTCTCTATCTGAAAGGGACCTAAGAAATCATCTAGACCAATGCTATTGTTTCATAGATAGGGAACCTGAAAACTGGAAAGATTAACTGATTTACACAATTAGTAAATAGTAAAAACAACATACGATTGCTAGTCCTTTGTCTCCAAATCCAGCAAGTATACCTTTGTAGCACACAATTTAATGGTAACACATATACAATATACCCTGAAAAGCAAGGACATTAACTTTCTAATGTTGGTATTCATCCCAGTGACAGGAGTGTTGCCAAAATAGAAGACAATAATTAATATGCAGATGCTTTTCAAAATGGGTAGTATGAAGAAATTATGTAGATTGAAGACTAATGTCTTGAATACTCCCTCACCCCAAAGTCTACATACAATACCCAGGGAAGGGATGATCAGTTATAATCAATAAATGCTTTATTAAGTGACTACTTATATGCCAGGTACAGTGCAATAACCTGGGGTTACAAAAAGAGGCAAAAGACAGTACCTACCCTCACAGAATTTATGATCTAATTGAGGAAACAACATGAAAAGAAATATATACAAAGCAATTTATGTGAAGGATAAATAGAAAATGGGAGGAAGGCACTAGAATTAAGAGGAATCATGAAAGACACTGTAAAACATGGGATTTCAGTTGAGATTTAAAGGAAACCAGGGTATTCCATAGGTAGAGATGAAGGAGAATATTCCAGGCCTGAGGAACAATTAGAGAAAAGAAAAAGAGGCCTTGTCACTGGACAAAGAGTACATATCAAGGTGTAAGAACATCTAGAAAGAATTTCTTTGGTTTAAATATGTCTAATATGAGACCTTTAAAAAGGACTTGTGTTATTTAGCAGGGCTATGTAATGTATTTCTTGATCTTTTCTCCTTGGAATGAAGAGGGCATAGGAAGAAGAGAGGAAAAAGAAGGAAAGAGAGGACAAAAGATGGGAAAGGAGAAGAAGAAAAGATGGAAGGGTGTAAAGCCAATCAGCAGTAGATTTCTGAGAGAATGCTACTGTGAGGAACTTTTAAGGTTTGGATTACACAGTATTAGTGGACACTCTGTTTATTCCATTACAAATCTTTATTCAGTACAATGTTCACAGTTTCAACAGTTCACAAT
>CM053595.1:199303966-199325772 GCA_028646575.1 Pseudocheirus occidentalis | reverse complement strand
CAGCCTGTATTGAATTGCTGCTCCTCCCAGTGGGAGTGGGTGACAGGGGAGGAATTGCAAGAATCCAGTATTTAAAGCTATACAATTAAATGCAACTGGGAAATAATACATACAGAGACAGGGGCAGGGAGGAGCTCCCTGCCCTGCTAGAAAGCTAGAGAGGTGTTATAGGAGGGCATAAAAGGGAGCAGATTGTGGGAGGTGTCTTACAGTGGGATCAATGTTCTGGGCTGGGGGTTAGGGGCAAAAAGGGGAGAAAATTTATAACTCAAAACCTTGTGGAAATGAATGATGTAACCAAGAAAATAAATTAAGATAAAAAATAAATTTAAAAAAAAGTTTCAGATGGTCTAAAAGCTATATATGTTCACTTTCAGGCAAGACAGCTACCTGAACAGAGACAGACTTTCTATCTCCCTAAAACCTATTCCAGAAAAAAAATCCAAACAAACATGACATTCATACTATACCATGTAATTACAGACAAATCAAATGCAAAACCTACACTTGACTTCTTCCTTCCCAGAAGTGCAGAAAAAGTCAGCCGCAAACCAGCAGGCAATGGGAAGTAGGCTACCAGCAAAACCATCAGCAAATAAGCCAACAGACTTTTAAAATAACCAGAGATGAGCCAGAGGCAAGTGAAATCTGATAGACTTTGTGATCCTGGGCAGGAAGAACTCTCCCAAAGAAGCTCTAGAGTGGTGAAAATCCAAGGGAGGGTTCATTGAATTTCTAGGCTGTGCTCAGTGCAGTATGGCTGCATTCAGACTAGGATAGTCCAAGTGTCCAAGGTTATTCAACATCCCTCACACACCTTTCTGAGACGATTGAAGACATGGCACTCTGAAACTCAAACATCTTTGGTGGGGGGAGGTGGATACTTCCTTAGAGGTATAGTTCAGCACAGGAACCCAGGGGAACCATGATAAGACCAAGCAAGGCTGAAACCCTACCCAAAACTAGAAAAGTTTAGTCTAGTTGTAGCACAAAGTCTTAATTGAGATGAATAAGATGATGTTTATTCATGAAGATGAATAAACCAAAGAAGGAGTCAGTAAAAGTGATTATTATAGATTTAGATATCCCCAAATGAAGGAGACAATAACTCTACAACAACTGCAAACAAAAACTGAAAGGAAAAGAAAAGCTGTTTTCCCTGAAGACTACTTGAATAGATAAAATAACTGAAGCAAGAGATTAGAAAAATTAATAACACTTCTGCAGGAAAGTTTTGGAGGGAGAATAAATAGTTTAGAAGAGAAACTATAAATCTTAGTTATGTAACACACTTCCTTAAAACTGTAATACCTGAAACAGAAATCAATCCTTATATGAGACAAAAGTTATCAGAACAAAATAACAAATTGAAAAAAATTAAAAATAAAATATTATACACAAACATACATGTGTGTATCAAATTGGCATACAAAACAGGTTGAGATACTTTAACAGTTATTGGACCTCTAGAAAATCATGATTAAAAAAAACTAGATGCTGTATTTCAAGAAGTCATAAATGAAAACTGTCAAGACAAATTAGAACCAGAGGGGCAAAGTAAAGATAGAAGTCCACCGATAACCTTTGGAAAGAATCTCCAAAAAAATAAGGTCCCAAGAATGTAATAACCAAAATCAAGAACTGTTATGTAAAATAAAATTTTAAAAATACTAAAAGCATCTTGAAAGAAGCATTTAATGGACCAAAGAACCAGAGTTAAGGTCACACCAGACTTTGAAGCTACTACTAAAGTAGAGAAGATCTTGGAATGCAGTAGTCCGAAAGGTACTATAGAGCACATGGTTGACAACCAAGAATAACTTACCCTACAAAGTTGAGTGTAATATTGTAGGGAAAAATCCTTTACAGGAAATATAAGATGAGTAGGAACTTTGAGAAACAAGTACAAGAGTTGAAAGAAACCTATAAACATAAATTTGAGCAAATGGAACAGATACATGATATTGTTGTGCTAGTATTTTAATGGAGGGGAGGGAGGAAAGAAATGTGTGTTCCTCAGAAACTTAACATCTTAAAAGTGTATTGAAGCAGTTGAATAAGAAAAGTGACAGACCATGAGGATGAATTCATTTTACTTTGAGGGTTTTAGGAGGTGAAAGAGTAGGAAGTTTAAAAGGAACTGACTAATGCAGAAAGATGAAATAAGAGACTTCAATGAAACTTATTTCACACAATCATCAGATGAAACACAGTCTTTAAAATGTACAAAGGATGGTTGAATACTAACACACACATGCCCAAATAGTCTGGTGTAGAAATATATTAAACTTAACATAGTGACAATTAGAGTTGTGAGTGGCATTTAAGAGAGAGGATAATACCCGGGGAAATGTATGCATTATCAAAGTAAACTTCCTGATCCTGAAGGAGACAATAAAGAGGAAAAAAATCAGAATAAAAAAGGACTGCCTATTAATTGAGGTATATTTAAACATATGGTAACAGATCAATGTAATAGAATATTGCTATGACAAAATTATAGCATCATTTTAGAAAGCTTTGGGCAATATGAATTAATGAAGAGTAAACTGAGCTAAGAAAAAAAATATATATATATGGACCTTTTAAATAAAAAAACCCTTTGAAGACTTAAGAACTCTGACTATGAATTGACCAACCTCATCTCCAGAGGTCCTATTCTGAATGAAGCATGCTATACAATTTCTGATAGGGAGGTGATGATCTCAAATTGTCAAAAGTGACTCACTTTTGAACATAATAAGTAGATTCATTTTACATGATTATTTATTTGTTTGAAAGGGTTGTTCCCCTTCATTCCCATTTCCTTATTTGGTTCTTTAGGTGTCACAGTGTTAGTCTTAGAGTCAGGAAAATTTGAATTCAGATTCAGCCTTAGACATTTACTAGCTATGTGAATCTGAGCAGATCACTTGACCTCTTCCTGCTGTGGTTTCTCCATATGTAAAATGAAGATAATGATAGCATTTTCTTCACAGAGCTGAAAGGATCAAATGGGGTTACATATGTAAAGTTCTTCTTAAGCCTTAAAGCACAGTATCCTTTTTGTTTCTAAGTGAGGTAGTGGGGAGATTGTGAGCAGAGAAGTTAGCATTGGTGATACCAGAAAAAAGAGGGTCATTTTCACATTTTCGATAGTGCAGAGAGAGCTGAACAGAAGGAAGTTCAGAAGAAATCATGGACAGGTAGGATAGTTTGGAATATAATACAGAACTTATTGTATATATTTTTAAAAGCAATTTTTATGAAATGGAAATTCATGGTTTATATGCTTTTCTTTTTGTGTTACACTGTGTATAGAGAAATGCTCTTTTTCTGGTGTTTACTTTATAAAAAAAATTAAAATTCTTTGTGATTCTTAGTACCCTCTGATCCTCTTTATTTTCCTTATTAACTGCTATTGAAAAAGATGTCTTCATAGGGCTAAGGTTGTTTTGAATTATTCCACATGATGAGCATACAGGTAATTAGCTTTTCCACATTCACCTAGGATAAATCATGCAAAGTAGACATAGTTTATTGCAGGGATCCTATTGGAAGACCATTTTAGTGTGGTAGAACTTCCCAGAGTTTGTGCTTCACTGACATAATTTTTAAGGACCCAGGATTGCCTCCATGAGAAGATGGAGATTTTGGAGCAGGCCTCTGAAGGTAAAATACTAGCTTGTACTTATGACTTATGATTAAATGAATGAGACAAGAGACACATTCTTCACTTTCTTAGCATCAGTCTATAAGCAAATTTTTTTTTGAATGACTACTATGTGCTCAGCTCTGCTGTATGCTCTACGGGCTATAAAGAAATATGTATAATGGTCCCTTCTATCAAAGACCTTATAATCTAAATAATTATTATTTCTAAGGATTTTTCTCCTACAATTATTAACCTAACATAATGTTTCAATAAAAACAATCACATTAAGCTGAGTGCATCTTTACCATATATAAAAACTTCATAAGATTGCAGTAACAGAGCACTGTCATGCTTTGTTGGAGGAGGCAACAGCAAGTAAGAACAGTCTGGAACTGAAGCCCTTACCTAGATTCTGTGATTCTAACACAATGTTTCTCAGTCTTCCTAATGCCATGATCCTTTAATGCAGTTCCTCATGTTATGGTGACCCCCCAACCACAAAATTATTTTCATTGCTCCTTCATAACTGTAATTTTGCCACTGTTATGAATCTATCTGATATGCAGAATGTATTTTCATTGTTACAAATTGAGCATAACCCACAGGTTGAGAATTGCTGTTCTAGAATCACTTAATGTTGCCCATTATCAGGCCTACCATTCCACTTCCTAGCCATCTTCATGATATACTCTCCAACCCTCTAATTTAATTGTTCCAACTCTGAGAACAATCATTACAGCAAAACAACAATCCTGGTAAAGACATATCTGCTAATTACCCTATGGCTCCAAATACTCTTCTCGCTGACTTTCCTGTACATAACACTCTTCACTGGATACTATTCCCCTTTATATTATTTTTATATCTTTATATTATTTTATATATGATATTTATGCTATTCATATATATACATATACACCACACTAAAATGGTCTTCCAGTAGGATCCCTGCAATAAACTATGTCTACTTTACATGATTTATCCTAGGTGAATGTGGAAAAGCTAATTACCTGTATACTCTGTATTCTCAGAGACTGGCACAGTACCTGGAATATATTAATCAATGTTTTTTACATTCATTCATAAAATCTGTGACTAAATCTGGTTTCAGTAAACTTTTTAAACTACATGATGCTTATTTTGAATAGAAGTAATCCAACACAACAAAGCCAAGATCATTGTTATCTTTAATGGGAAGGTCCTAAAAGAATCAGAAAATTGTAGAATCCTGTTTATCTCTGTATGTTTCTTACCTTCTCTTCTTAGATTATAAACTCCTTAAGTACAGACACTAGGTCGTATTTTACTGTCTAACACCTCTCTTTTTCTTAATACCTATACTCCATGTGTAGAAAATAATTCATAAGTGATTATGTGAGAGTTATTCATAAGGGATTATGTGAACTATTATGATTAGAAGAGAGAGAGAGAGACAGAAAGAGAGAGAGAGAGAGAGAGAGAGAGAGAGAGAGAGAGAGAGAGAGAGAGAGAGAGAGAGAGAGAGAGAAAGGAATTTAGAAATGTAGAACCAGGAGGGCCTTTATAAGTTGCATCTGTAATACTCAGAAAGAGTAAACTAAAATTTACTGCCCAGGTGTTCAGGTGCCTTTTCAGCTGCTTTATATGAATGGCTCTGCTTCTTTCATGTGTGCTTGGGAGAGGTTAGTTCTTTTAAATTCCTTTTCTGCAGGGTGTACCTCCATTTCAAGAAAAAGTACTGAATATTGAGAGTCAGAACTCTCTGTGCACTTGCTATAGAGCATGCTGTGTTAGTTTTTTGTCAAAACAACCAGTGACTTCAGCTGAGTCAATGAAGGTAAAAAAATCAGTCCAAACCATTTGTTGTAAACAAAATGAATCTTTAATTGACTGAAAGTTTCACTTTTAAAATGGTGATTTATAGCATCAAGTGGACATAGCATAGGATACTCTCTACCTACTTGATACATCAGAACACTATTTTGCTACAGAGATGTCCAAGGTAAGTCAAGCTTTCCTGAGGTTGTTCACTTTTTTGGCCAGGTTTGGGGTCAGAATGGAAGGATTAAGGCATTCCATACAGAGGAGATGTATATTATCTAGTATAATGTAGGTTGGAATTTCTATATCTAGATAGGTAAACAAAACCAGGGAGGCTAGATAACTCCATCTATTTGTCCCACCAAAGCAGTGCTTATTCAATGTTAGGAAAACAAGCAGCATAATTGATTATATCAATAACAAAACTAACAGAAATCATGATTCTCTCAATAGATGCAGAAAAAAGCTTTAGACAAAATACAGAGCCCATTCTATTAAAAAGACTAGTGAGCATAGGAATTAATTGAGCTTTTCTTAAAATGATAAATACTATTATTCATCCCACCAATGACCCAAGTGTGTCATTGACTTCATAAAACCTGGAAAACAAAATTTTAAGTGTCATCTGGGAATCTCTGAGCACTATATAGTTGTTCCAACAAATGAATTTATTACAGTGATCATCAGTGTTTTTCAATATTCCTATTTATGTCCATAGTCATAGAAGACATTTATTTTGGAATAGGTTCATAACATCTTGTTGATACTATCTGAGATTTAGGTTACAGAGAAACTGGACTTTAATCTTGATTCTAATCTTGGGTGAAGTACACTTGTGTATTTTTTCCTATCATAAAGAATAATATAGAGACAGAAAGGGCCTGTCTTTTGGATATGTCTATGTATGTTGGGGAGCTTCACTGAAAAAGGTTAAGTATTGAGGACTGGACTAATGGAAAATCATGCCAAATAGCTAAGAAAGAAGTACTATTATATAGGCTTGAATGTATTTGAAAATAGCAATAATTTCTGAGTCAATGTTTCTAAAGTCTAGGAAATGGGAAGAGCATTGGGTTTAGAATTAAAGAATCCAGATTTTAATCTCTACTCTGTCACTGTCACTTCTGTGACCTCAGAGAGGTCACCTAACTTCTTTGTTCTCAGTTTTCCCATCTATAAAATGAGAGTTTAGACTAAATGACCAGAAAGATCCCTCTTGCCTTTAAATCTATTTTATAAAATTGCAGTGTTAACATACAAAACTGTATATTTCATGAAGAAACCCTCTAATATCTCATATTGATATATTGTCAGGGTATGGCAATGATGGTAATATCATAAGACTTTGTGGCTGGTTTGGCAGTGCTCTGAGCCTGCCATCTGGGCTCTGCAGGAGTTAAGGGGAACTTGGCTGCTTAGTGGTATTTCTTCTTTTAGACTAGAATAATAGCTTGTATTTTCATAAGAAGACATGTGGTATAGTGAGAAGTAGAATTGTATGGTGGAATAAACATTGGACTTGTAGCCAACAAGCCTGGATTCCAGTTCTGCCTTTGCATATTAATAGCCATATAGTATTTATAATGCCTATCTTACAAGGTTATTACAAGAATTTAATGAGAAAATTCTGTAAAGTGTTTGCAAATTGTCATATGCTATGTTTATCTTTATCAGAGCATGTTTGTTTGAACTCAAAGCACTTAAGACTTCATTCAATAAGTCTTCATAATGCCCTTTAAGGAGAGGTGGCAGATGTTATGATAATATCTTATATTTTGAACTCACATTTTCCTTTCCTGAATCCATTTGAATCAAGGAATTTTAGAGGCAGTAGGAACCTTATGGGTCTTCAGATCCAATGTGTTTTTTGCATGTTTTTTAGCTTTGTCTTTTATAGTGAAAGAGAAAACAAGGCATTGAATCACCTGGACAACCTTGGAATATAATTGAAGGTAAAATTCAAGTTTCCCGACATCTATCCCAATGCCCTCACAACTAGACCACATGGGCTATGTTCCTTTGCCTTCACTTGGACAACTATACTTTTCCTTACTCTAGCACCATTGATCCGCTTCCCAGGATACATACCCACCTTCTGACCAATGCCAAGCTTTTTGAGCTATGTGGCTTTTTTTGGAAGGGTAACTCACCACAGAGGTCTGGTCTCTCATCCACAAGCATGAGGATTTACGTACATCAATTCCCACCATGAGTTACCAGTGTAAATCTCTAGATGCTAAAGACAGTCCAGGAACCTTGCTTTTTCCTCCCCTCAGCTGGGCAGAAATTATTTTATTCTGTGTACACATGACAGGAAATAGAGATCCAAATTTTGAGACTATAATTCCTCTGCATAGTCAACCCATTTTAGAGCTAACCACTGCATACAGACTGGCTATTTACTATTGCTATGAAATGACACAAATCTTCAGGGAGAACTAAAGTTGTCCAAATTCAATTTTGTCCCCTTCTTATTTTTTTGATGTGAGCCAGTTATTAGCTGGTGCATGAAAAAGTAAACATACAATAAATAAACTATGGGTTTTGGAGAAGGGAATTTTCAAGTTATAAAATTGGAAAAAAATACATCAAAATGCTTTAAAAAGTTTAGGGAAATATTTTGGACAAGGCAAATAGCAGAAGTACTCCATCTGGATTTAAGTCTCCATGACCAGTATTCAGTTGAAAGTAAATTAAATTGATCAAAAATAAAGTTGAAAACAATTTAAAACATCTTATCTCCTTGTCATATCTTCCAACAAGAATTATGAATTGTTGCCCTTTTGTCTGCTTGATTATTTGACTCATCCATTCTGCGAAGGTACTCCTAAACCTTGTTAGGTTTGAGATACAGAACTTTCCCTATTGCCATCAAATCTATTTCTGTAGTTAACTTCTATAATTGTAGATTAACTATATGTTTAATATGTAGACATATATTACATCAATACTTATAAAATGTGTGTATGCATATAGCTATATGTTTATATACATACATATGCATGTATTCATACAGATATTTATAGAAGATGTACAATATACATTTTGAACTATGAGAGTATAAATGATTAGTAGAGATGAAATCTGTAGAAATGCATTGAAAACTTGGTACAGTGTTCAGGATAGCTGAAATATGCAATAATTGATTTTAACATGCCCAGTAATTGGTACCATGTGTGCTGCTGTCAACTGTGATGCATCATAATTAAGCTGACATGTTCAAAAACTGGCCACTGAAATGAGAACTCACTGAATTTTCCAACTGTGCACAGCTTGCAGCTTCTATACTCCCCTCATTTACCAATAAAGACCCATATTGCCAGTTTTATTTTGTGTTGGTATCCCCAATATTTTATATTTTTCACCCTTTGGATTCAAATGGCCCTCCTGACTGCATCCAGTATTTCCATTTATTTTTTTGATAGTCATATACTTTAAACATGATAGATGTACCTGCAGTTTCCTGTCATCATAAATCATATATGGTATTGCAAGATTGATCAAGAGATTGAGATAGAATAAGAAATAGAGGCTGATTCCATAAAAGTCTATATTTTAGCCCCCTCCCCTGTTTGAACCATGCTTGAACTCTTGAAGTTCAACTCATTTGGAGAAGAAAGTCTAATTCCTGGCATATATCCATCTCTGGTTCTCCAGTCCCAGAATAAGAAAGATAGTGTCCCCATGTGTATTCTCCTCCCCTTCATTTTATTCATCTATTTATCATAGCAGAAGTTGTTTTAATGGCATTTCTTTTTAATCCAGGAATCCATTGTTTAACCAAATCCTCTACATAATATAATTCTAACCCACAAAAGACAATTGCTGACTTTGAATATTGTGCTATCCCTAATTTTCTGCTTTACGTCACCCAGTCACTCAGGTTCGCAACCTAGGAGACATCTTTAACTGTTTATTCTTAAACAGATTTTCCCACCTCATCTAATCAGTTGCCACATCTTGTTGAGCCTACCTCTCTAGCATCTTACAGTCTGTCTACTTTTCTCTGCATTCATGTCACAGTCATCCTAATTTAATTCCTGATCCCCTCTTGCACAGACTATTAAGATAGCTTCCTAATTGTTCTCCTTTCATCTAGGCTCTACCATCTCTAATGCATCCCCTACACAACTATCACATTGATATTTTTATAGCACAATTCTGATCATAACATTTCCTTGTAAAAAAAGCTTCATTGTCCCCATGTGGCTTTTGGATAAAATAAAAACTCATCTAGTACTTAAAAGTCTTTCAAAATCTGCACTTAGGCTATCTTTCCAGACTAATTATATATTATTCTCTTTCACAAATTTTACATGCCAGCTAAACTTGCCTAATAGTCATTTTCTGTGCATGTTATTTTATCTTCTTTTTTATTTTTTGTCTTTACATAGGCTCTACCCCCCGTTCTCCTCTTTAAATTGTGCCTTGTAGGCCTCCCGGCTCCCTCAGGGTCACCTCCTTTTGTGATTTACTCAGGTATCCTTCTGAAATCCCTTTTTATCATCTATAATATACACATACTTATATATCCTGACCTGCATAGCTTGAACCTGTTGTATCCCCATAGTAAATAGGGTGCAAACTGATTGAGACTAAGGATTGTCTCATTTTTGCCTTTATAGTGCCAATTCCATCACAACTGGCATATGGTAAGTGATTAATACGTGGTTCTTAATTGACTGTGTATTGGTTGTTAATAAGTCACTTCTGTTGTCCACTGATCACTTAAATATCATGACATCATAACTAAAAAATTCCTTGACTAGAGGAGGGTTTTTTTGGTTTATATTTTGTTTTTACTAAAATTTGGTCACTATACATCCAATTCTTTGTCAAAATCATTTTTCTTGTGATTTCAAAATCATACCAAACTCTAATTGCCTTTAGAACTGGGTGGCCCCTAACTTTTTTGTGAAAAGCATGATCATTGATTTTTCCCAAATTCTTGAAGTCATTGGTAGAGGCAGGACAGGGTGCTGACAGAGATCCAGAGGATAGGAGGGTGAATGCTGACTATGAAGCTGGTGATTAAAGCTGGATACAATTTTAATAGCAAGAACTGGAATACCATGACTAGAACGCTGGGCTTGGAATAAAACAAATTGGTTTCAAATTTTGCCAAGACATCTATAAACGTTAAGACCCAATAGAAGTCACCTAAATCCATGATACTCAGGCAACTTCCTAAGACTATTCTACTTAATCATAGATTGATAGCTTTCTGTATTAGTGAAGTGATTCCCAGCAGTAGGAGTTCCCTACTCTTGCCAGAATTGCTTCTATCCTACTTCCAAATCTGCTAGTAGTCCTAGCAAACTATGACAAGGGTTCATGGTAAACGCAGCTAGCTTGAAATCTACCAAGTGAAGCTCCAAGACCTGGCTCTCCTGTTTGGGGATGACTGCTTTGGATTTTGGTGCCTTCAAAGATATTTTCATTGTCAAATCAGTGTGATGGAATAGAGAAAATCTGATTTCTGCTTAAATGATGGGGCTCATTAGAAAAGAACAGTCATTTGAGCCCCAAACGAGATGTCATTAATCCTGTGGCTTTGCTGGAATGCCTTGCATTTATGCAACACTTTTCATCTGACCAGTTTATTGCATTGCTGTAATTAGTTCATTAATCAGGCACCAGTTCAAGAACTGAGGATCAAACCACTACAGCTGACTCCTGGCTTCTAGGCAACACCCGCTCAATCATTTCAGAACCACAGGTATGAATAGAAAGTGCCAAGCAAACATTGGAGGAGACATGAGAGTGGTGGGGGTCGTGGGTCAGGGAAAGTGAACACATGTGTCTCTAACAGTACTTTTAAACTTTCCTTGACAGCCCAATGTATGCTTCCCTTAGCAACTCCTCCTGGATTTTTTCCAAAAGTGGTTTATGGTTAAAAAAAAGAGAGGTTAAATCACAAGCACAACCAAGTACTGTTAAGGAAGAGGCCATACAGGGACCTCAGAGGTCTCACCTAGTGTATGAAGAGGAAACATTCAAAGGCATCTTTTAAATTAGAAGGGGGAGAAAATACTTTGCCCTAGTTTTCTCTCTTTACCCCAAGTTCTCCTCAAAGGCAGCCTGGCATTGGGGAAAGCCTAATCAATTTGGATTCAGATGATGCAGATTTAGCCCTTGGTTCTGTCACTTACTACATTACATGAGTGATTTAGCTTTTCTAGGTCTCAATTTCCTTTTCTTAATGATGGCTTTGGATTAGATGATGTCTAAGGTCCTTTCCAGCTTTAGTCCCATCCTTCTATTGTACATTAACCAAGAATCATTGAAACTTGAACATGGATTTCATCTATATGTCAATAGTAGCCTGAAGCCATAACTGGAGAGAAAATGGACAATGGTTGCATGAAAAGCAAATGGAGCAAATTTCAATTTCAAAGTCATTTATTTTATTCTTACTCTTTATTTCTTACTCTTCTTTACCTTATTACTCAGCAATATTACTCAATAACTTAACCTGGAAGTACTTAAAAGAGCCTAATAATTTGTAGTGAAATATTATTCATCACCACCCTCACTGTTATTATCATCCATGCCATAACAGCATTAAAGTAATCTAAGATCAGTCAGGAATTGTCATCAAGTATACATGGGGCATAGAAGTTATGATTAAATACTTAGGAGTACAAGTTATAGATTAGACATAGTTTTTGTCCTCAAGGAACTTGGAAGTTTTAGCACTGTCTTTTAGCCAGTTAAAAATCCTGAATGCCTATCAAGGTTTGCACACTGAATAACTATAGACAAATAACTATTTCCCTTACCATCAAATTCTCCCTCCTCTGCTCTGACTTGTTCTCCAGTCTTGGGGTTCTCCTTGTTAATTTATACCTCTTTCTACCTTTTCGTATGATGGCAAGTATGTGGCAGTACAGTAAGATACTGAGTTATGTTTCTTTTTCTTTTTTTTTTTTGCTTTTTGGAGGGCAGTTGGGGTTAAGTGACTTGCCCAAGGTCACACAGCTAGTTTTTTGTGTTAAGTGTCTGAGGCCGGATTTGAACTCAGGTACTCCTGACTCCAGGGCCGGTGCTCTATTCACTGTGCCACCTAGCCACCCCTTGAGTTATGTTTCAATAGATAGAGAATAGGCAGTTAGGTGAAACAGCAGAGCGTAGGAACACCTGAGTTCATATAATTCCTGAGACTCTTCTAGATACTTATGCTCTCTGTGCCTCAGTTTATTCATGTCTAAAATAATGGGTTAGATTTTATGTCTAATTTTATGTCCATTTCTAAATATATGATCCCATCACCCTGGATAGGTCATTTAACTTCTAATTTAATATTCTAAGATAGTAAGTTCCAGAGAAGTTATTGATCTGCATCAGTGAAAGGACTTTCCACATTGGAAGTTTTCCATATTGACAAAATCAAAGGTGGTACAAAAAAGCATGCAGAAATATAATAGTGTGATGAGGAATGTTAAAAAAAAAAAGAAACCCGCAATACAGTTACCCATTTACTTTCAGGTACAGTATATGTTGAGGACTTTTGGAGAAATTTTGCTGGGTCTCCATGGTCCAAGGACATATATCTCAAACTCCTGTAGGCAGAATTCAACAGAATAAAAGGTCTAAAGAGTTTTTCTCTTCATTGAAGGCATTATGGGGAATTTTGATTACTCTCTGGCCTTCTATTATTCTCATAGCTCAGTCTTGCTAGGAACAATATCACACTTGGGACAGTAATAAAAATAATGACAATTAGTAATAACTGACATTTGTATTATGTTTACTGTGTGCCAGGTACTGTGCTAAATACTTTATTACTATTATGTCCTTTGATCCTTACAACTCTGGGAGGTAGGTGCTTTTATTCTCATTTGACAAATGAGGAAACTGAGGCAAACAGAGGTTAAATGCTTTGTTCCAGGTTACACAGCTAGTAAGTATCTAAGACTAGATTTGATCTCAGGTCTTTCATGGAAGTGCTAAATAGAGCATAAAAATTGATAATGATATGTTGACATCACCACTACCACTGTTATTCTCATCAATAACGTGGAGTTCCTACTATGACTGGTACTATGAGGATAAAAAGAAATTTGAATCATGATTTAGCCAGTGATGTCAAACTCAAATAGAAAAGAGGCCACTAAATGGTACATAAAGATCCTTGAAGGCTTTGTATTTAATTAACAATAAAACAATTAGTATTATCTATGTTCTATTGTATTTTTAATTCTTTGTTAAGTATTTCCTAAGTACACTTTAATTTGACTCAGCAGCACTAGTGGCCACAAAGTGTGTTTGAAACCTCTAAGACACACCAACAGTCACTTAACAATTATTTATTAAGGGCTTGCTATGTATTAGGCACTGTACTAAGTCCTGAAGATCCAATGAAAAGACAAAAAAAAAAAAAAGACCAGGCTTTCAAGGAGCTCAGACAGGTAGATAATTACATACATACAAGATATGCAAATTGTAAAAGGGAGGCAATCTTGGAGGGATAGCACCAGCCATAGGGATACAAGGGATGACAAGGGAAGGCCTTGGATGAAAGATTTAGGAAGACTGGTTCTATCTATCTATACATAAATCATATTAGAAGCTCTGATATGCTAAGTTGTGTTTCCTAAGACCCAGACTATGTGTCACCAAGCCTTCAAAGAACTTAAAATGATCACAAATTTCACCAAAAGAAATCATTTCTATGGGATCTTATGAAAACAAATGGAGTTTAAAACTGTCTATTTTTAAATTCTGTGTTTTTTTGTTGTTCCATGACAGATTATAGATTTAGAACTGGAAGTATAATGATCACTTAACCCACTCCTCTGTTTCTAGAGACCAGAAAATTTAGTCTGAGGACCACAGAGACAAAGGATCATAAAATCATAACTTTAGATCTGGAATGAAAATAATAACTGATACTAGTACTTTGGAGTTTGAAAAATATTTTTACAATTATTATTTCATTTTATCCCTACAGCAACTTAAAGAGTTTATTTTATTATTTATTTATTATTGCTTTTATTATCCTCTTTTTACAAAGAGAGAAACTGAGGCAGACAGATTAAGGGATATGCAGGGTCACAAAGCTATAAAGTGTTTGAGGCCAGAGTTTATCTCAGGATAAATATTTGACCTAGATGCCTCCAGGTTCAACATTCTGTCTACTGCACTGACTAATTGCCTGGTAGGGACCTAAAGCCCAATGCTCTCATTTTATAGCTAAAGAAACTGATACAGAGAAACAAAAGACCCTTCAAATAGGTGATCAAGATGGTATTTTAAAAATATATTTATTTAAAAAATGTATGAAATAAAAGTGCGATTTAAATAGATCCTTTAGATTCAAACTCAATGCATTTCTCACTACACAGCAATGTTTTTGCTTTCAAGGAAATTGACCTATTGTAATTAATTTATATAGATTAATAAAGAATATCATATTACATCTGAAGTTCAATATCGTTATTGATCATCCAGGACTTTAAAAAAAAGTAATCTGAAAATATTTTTAAATAAATCTGTTTTTTGACTGCAATGAGTGAGGTCAGCAGTTCATAGAACCACCAGGATACAGAGACTATGATTGGTATTCTTCTTTTTATTACTCCAATATTTCAAAGATCTGCAATTTTGTTAGTGTGCGTACTCCTGTCCCCCACCAACACAACTCTTATGATCCCCTTTCCTTTCTTCCAGCTCCTTGAATGTATTCCTCCACTAAACTCTGTGCACATGTGTGTGTTTGTGTGTTAGTTCTATTATATAAAAGAAAATGAATTTCAAGTTCGAGGAACATTAGCTCCCCCTCCATTCTTTCCAAATTTGAATATATTTCTTGCCTACCCCAATAATGAGGTAAATTCCTCCATTTTTCCTCCCATTTTTCTGCTAGTGTATCCTTCCCTTTTTCTTTTTTCTTGATGATGCTGACATCATCAAAAGATTAAAAAAAATTACCCACTTCTAGTTTATTAAAATCTTGCTGCTACTACTGCCACTGCTAGCTAGCTAGCTAACATTTTATGTAGGGTTTTAAGATTTGCAAAGAGTTTAACACAACTTAACTCATTTGATTCCCACAACAACCCATTTTACAAACAAAAGAAGTAGACAGAAGTTAATTGGGTTGCCAGTAGACACTTAGAAAGTGTCTGAGGTGAGATTTGACCTAAGGTCTTTCTGATACCAATTCTTGCACTTTAGCTAAGCACCACCTAGCTTCCTCTAACATAATCTAAAATACTAATTATTGTACTCTGAACAATATTGCTCAATTATTTATAGTCAGGCAAAATAAGTAAAAACAGTTGTTTAGTTCTGTCCAACTCTTCATGACCCTGTTTGGGGTTTTCTTGGTGAAGATACTGGAGTGATTTGTCATTTTCTTCTCCAGCTCATTTTACACCTGGGGAAACTGAGGTGAACTTGGTTAAATGACTTGTGGAGGATCACATAGTTGGTAAGTATCTGAGGTCAGATTTGGACTCAGTCTTCCTGACTTTAGGGCTGGCACTCTCTCCACTGCGCCATCTTGCTTCCTCAAGTGAAAGTAATGCCTATTTCTAAATTCATTTATATTTTACTTTAGACTGCTAAGTCACAAAAACATACAGAGATGCTTTCTTTAACACACTTGTGAACTCTACTCTGTTACCAAGCCTTAATAGTCTCTTGATTATTCCCTATGTTCCACTGACTGGGACCAAGCTGAGGTCACTGTGATAGGGAGAAATCCTGAGCACCGGCAGGTCATCTTCAAAGTAGACAATGCACTTGCCAGTAATGGAGATTTGATTGTGTTTTGAAACAAAAGTAATTGTTATTAGTCAGCATTTATATTCTTCAGTGGGAGAGTCAGCACTGCTGTAGTTGAACGTGAAGCCTGGTTTTAATTCTGGATTCTCCCTGAAAATTTTTGATTTTCACCAGCTGCCCCTTGCTTGGTGGCCAAATGAAGATTCAATGAACTGACAGGTGATCGTGAAGAGGGCAGGTTGATATACATATTCAAAGAGGAAAATGAAGTTAATCTTAAAATGCTATTTTTGGAATATATCTTACAGTGTTAAGGACTTTTAGACCCTGTTAAAAAGTTCATTGCCTTCCCCACAAAGCAGGCAGAGACCCTCTTCTTCATAAGCAAGGAAAAGGAAGTCCTAGAAAACTAGGTAACATTTCCTTAGAGTTGTACAGTGAGTGAGGAGCCCAGCAGCAGATAGAGCCCAAGACTCCTTTCTTACCCTCAGTTCTGGGTTCCCTTTTGGAATTCAGAGCCCTGCAGCTGCGGAGAATTAGAAAGCGCACAACTGAACAGAAATGGGATGGAACCCAAGTTAAGAGCAGTTTTTCATCATGGTAACTGCAGCAAAACAGAGTTCATTATGTGATAACACTGGTAATTTTTCAAGTGTTTGTTTCCTTTGGTCTTGTTGATTTGTTAGAAGTCGTGTATATATGTAGGATATAGGTGGAACTTAGACAAATGTTAGAAAGAGGAAGAGAAAGTAAATCTGATCTCCCTCTTCCCCTGAAATCCTCCACCCCTCAACTCCCTCACTTGTTGGCGGATTTTAACATTATGTGATTTTGGGCTTATGTCCAGATTCCCAAGGTTTAAGTGTGGAAAAAGTAGATTAATCTCTTGAAAAATCTCCCTGTGTATATTTTTCTTTAGCAATTTTAAATAGCAGTCTTTAAACTATACTAAAAATCATTATCATTTTGGATGCATTTTATTCTATTTTTTAGAGAATTTTTTTATGTTTACACAAGATATGGAGTGTAATTTATCAAAGGAAGTCATGGACTACTGTCTCATTAAGTCAATACGTTAGTAATAGGACCCTCACTTTTTCATATTCTTTGGCTATCGCAACTCATTTGAGGTTATTTCTCATGTCTTTCAGGCAAACAGGTTATTTTTAAATTTTATTTTCTTTAAAGATTACTAATGATCCAGGACTGAGACAATAGAACCCTCAAATCTTAGAGTCATAGAGTCAGAAGGGGTCTTAGATACCATTTTGTGTAACCATTTTTCATTTGAGAAGACTATTTTTTCCCACTAGCAGTCTCCTGAGCAACCATCTTGCTTTTTGATATGCATGTGTAGCCTCTCTGTTCATATTAATGGAGGCTATATGTATGCATAAGAAGCCAAAAATAGATCCTTCTTATTAAGTTATCCTTGATCTTGGCTCTTAACTTCATCCAAGTCTGTCATAAACACACTGGTACAGCATACATTTTGCAGTAATATGCAAATGCCTTGGCTCCTGACAATAGCTTGAAGAGGAGTATGATGTTTTTACTTAAAAGATGTTTTTATAGAGTTTAATAGCAACCCCATCTATGGCATTTATAACAGATGTTAACCAATGCATACAACATTTTCTAAGTAATCTAGCTGGATTTTAGCTGCTGAAATTTTCTGTATCATTTGGTGATCATATTTCATTTCAGACTTTTGAACATGACAGATTTTCCACCTGGATCTTATTTTGCCACATTTTATTGATGGCCTGACTCAGATCTTTCAAGTTTGTGCTAACTGACCTTGAAGGAGTCTCTTGTTGTTTAAATTTCATGACACTGAGAAGTAAACTGGTTGCAAATTATGCAACACAATGCTGATGGACAATGGAGTTTTTTTATTATTACTATTTATTGCTTATAGTTCAAGCAGTTAATAAGAACTGTTACATTCTACCAATTCCTGGGATAGAAATTCCAAACTAACTTTACTAGTTACATATGTGTTACCCACTTTTAAAAATGTACGAGAAAACAAGTTTTCTGTTTTGCTGACTCAAGGGCCATGGAGTACTATGACATGGATTGATCCATGTATTTTTCTAAATAAATTTTATTGATGCTGTTTTATTTTACATGGAAGTAATTTGTGGATAAAGACTCCCTTCCATCCCTGCCCCAAGAATCAAACCATCCTATGTACTAAAGAGTTAAGCAAAAACAATCGATAAAAATGACCATGAATGATAATTTGAGTGATGTAATGCTTGCAGTGTCAGTCCCTTCTCTCTGCTGAGAAGAGAGGTATATTTCATTACCTCTACTTTAGGCCTGATTAGTTATTTTAATTAGTCAGAGTTTGGCTTTGCTTTTATTTATATTATTGTAGTCATTGTAGATCTGTTTATTCTGCCTTGTGTCAATTACACAGATCTTCTCCTGCTTTCTGAATTCTTCATATTCACCTTTTCTTATTGCACAGTAACATTCCATTATGGTCTTGTATCTTGGTGTGTTCAGCAATACCTCAGTTTATTGGCATCCACTTTGTCGGTTTTTTTCTACTACAAAAGAGCTGTTAAGAATATTTGAGTATATATAATTCATGAAATTGATTCCTAAAGCATTTTCAAAAATAAGAACATATTTTACTGTTCTTAAGCACTTTAGTTATGCACAATAACTTAGGCCTATCAGCTAAGGATATTAAAGAGATTAGTTTGAAAAACTTTAAGTGGAAAAATAACATGTTTAGGCTTTACTTATTCAGGCTGCCAGTGCACATTATGTCCTTTGACATAACCTCAGTATGTCCTTGGTCAAATGTGTAGAAGTTACTAAGAATGTGCTCTGGCTATGTGGCTTTGGGGAAGAAAGAATAAAATTTGTTAGTGTTCCTGGGAATCCATGTTGTTTTTGAGTCCCACAATGTAACATGCCAACTAACGTTCTTTAGAACTCTGTCCTTAGAGCAATGAAATCTTGCCAGATACCTTTCCTATTTGGGCCATGTGTTTTCTCTTTCACACACTGTCTCTTTCTCCTTTTGTTTATTTCATACTTTAATATTTCATTCCCTAGCCATTTGTTTCAGTTAGTTCAACTAGTATTCATTAAGCTATTCTAATTCAATTGAAATGTTTCCTTTTTTGATCCCTACATATAGACCTTTTCCCCCATTTGTGACTTATGTATAATAGTGTATGTTTTTTCTTGATTTATGCTTTATTTTACTATGACTAGACTTTAAGGCCCACAAGTGACTACACTGTCTTATCTAAACTTTTTATACCCTCCCCCATCTATTATTAGCATACCATCCCTAGTGTGCATTAGCAATATTCTGTTAATATCAAATTAATAGAATATTTTAATGTGTTCCCCAGGACTTAATATATTGTTGTGAGTTGCTTAACCTTGTCAGGCCTCAGATTCCTCATCTGTGAAGTCAAGAGATTAGATTAAGTGCATTTTAAGTTCCTAGCAGCTCTCAACACTAGGATTAAAAAAAACTGATGAGTTTACTTATGTCAAAGCAAAAAAGTGCAACCTGTTTGCTGGGTATATACTCCTCAATGAGAACTGTAGCTACCATGTATAGAAAATATATACTTATGCTCTAGTGAAACTAGTAGATTTTATTTGCATCCCTATAGCTTTAATATTTTTCTCACAGGTTATAGACCCTTTAGGGGCAGGTAGATACTTCAATGTATAAACTAACTCTGGGAAGTAGGAGGACTTGTGTTCAAATCCAGCCTCAGATACTTCCTAGCTGTATAACCCTGGGCAAGTCCCTTAAGTTGTTTACCTCAGTTTCCTCATCTATAAACATAATCTGGAAAATGAAATGGCAAACATCTCCAGTACCTTTGCCAAGAAAACACCAAATAGGGTCACAAAGAGTCAGACATGACTGAAAAACAACACTGATCTATTTTAGAATCTACTCCTTCCTCACTTCTATTTCATAGAATCCATATCTTCCTTCTAGATATAGCTCAGGTTTGTGCTTATTCATTATTTTCTCCAACTCTTAAAATTCTCTTTCCCAAAATGCATTTTGCGTAACTTTGCATATTTGATTATTGATTCAATGTACATTCATTCTATATGTACTCATATATGTGTATACTGTATATACTTATATAATTGTATACATAAGTGAAGTGTATGAGTGTTCAGGGAGGATTAGCACCTCCAGTGTGAGGTCTTGCTAAGAACTTTTTCAGGGATTCTCATCCATTTTTGGTCTCTACCTGGCAATCAGCTCTCATCCATGAATCCAAGAAAGTGTAGAATACCCAGTGGCCACAGTCTGGTAAACTGTCTCAGTAGTCAGGCTAAGACAAGTTAAGGATAATCAATGGACCATGAACATATTGGTGAGTTCTGGGGTGTTTATGTATGTGAAGACTTTCCTGGTAGAATGGGCAGATGAGAAAAAAATTGTTCTAATGGTAATTAAGGTTGCTGAAGTAGGTACTGCAGGGTGCTTAGAGCTTGGCCAGACATCAAAGATGCCAAGGACAATTACTGCAACCTTGACCTTGCCAGTTGTCCTGACTTATGTTTTGCCTCTGGATTTTGATGACTCTGGGAGAGTGAGACTGAAGACTTTCTGCAACTCTGTTTTACTTAAATCCAATTTACCCACAAGTCAACACATCATCCAGTGATATCAAGGGTGATGTCACTGTTCTTCTTTGAAAATGAAGGACAAATAACACCACCAACTTATATATGTACTTTTCTACCTCATCAGAACATAAGATCCTTGAGAATATGTATGGATTATTTCATTCTTTATATAATTTGGATTCAGGAACTGACTAGCATTTTGGAATTTTTTATTCATATAGCCAAATATTCTCCTCTTAACCCTAGCGAGTGATTTGGTATTAACAATATTATTATCACTTTAATTTTATTTGCTTGTATTGTATGATGATGCATACACTATAAGATCCACAAATGTGATTTGTTATGCTAGTTATTTAGACCTCATGTCACAGAAGTAACATGTGAAACTGTAATAATTGTGCATTGTACTAAATCTATTGAATGTATCTTAATCTATATATTTGCTCTGAATGGCATCTTGTTCCCTCAAATACTGATATAATATGAGAATTTCAGATGTCAGGTGTACCAAAGTCAATTTTTTTTTTCATCTTTAGTCTTTTGTTTTATTTTTAATTTTGGAATAAAACAAGCATTTTCCTGAAATATGACAAAAGACGACTGTATACAAAACTGCAAATCTATTATGTACAACTTGGTATTCCTTTTAAATAAAGTTATTATAGAAAATTTTTCCCTCCCCCATCTCTGCCCTAGATAAGGCTACTTTTAGTCTTCTTTTTTTTTCCAATTATTTTTTTTTAAATTTTAATTTATTTTCTTGGTTACATCATTCATTTCCACAAGGTTTTGAGTTACAAATTTTCTCCCCTTTTTGTCCCTACCCCCCAGCCCCGAACATTGATCACACTGTAAGACCCCCTCCCACAATCTGTTCCCTTTTATGCCCACCTCCAACACCTCTCTAGCTTTCCAGCAGGGTAGGGAGCTCCTCCCTGCCCCTGTCCCTGTATGTATTATTTCCCAGTTGCATTTAATTGTATAGCTTTAAATACTAGAT
>CM053595.1:199287022-199303466 GCA_028646575.1 Pseudocheirus occidentalis | reverse complement strand
CTGGGCAGCTCCAATGGGCTCTCAACAGCAACTCAGGCTTCATGATGCTGGACACTGCTATCCCAAAAGTACTTCTTCTTCTGGCCTTCTCTGGGCTTGAGCCTTCCTTTCCATTCATGGCTCCTCCCAGGTCAGCCCCCTCTCTTCACATCGACAAGTCCATCCCACAAGTGGGATTCACAAGCTCTTGGTCTTAATGCTCAACCCCAAAGCCAAGTCAATTCAGGGACATCTCCAAATTACATTACCATTAAAATCCCTCTTTGACATTTTACTTTCTCTTTGGTGTTTATAGGTTAAGAAGTCTGGAAACTGTCACAGCTTCCAGCAATATAATCCTCTGAAGTCTGTTCTGTCCAGTCTGTGCTATGAATCTGTGCCAGTGTAATCCATGAGGGATTGTGTTCTGCTCCCAGCCTGGTGCAAAAGACCCTCCCTGTTGGCCTGCCATGCTGCCTTTAACAGGAGATTTGTTTCTCTTTGTCACTTTGTGGGTTCTGTAGCTCTAAAAAATGTTTAGAGTAATTTTTAAAGGTATTTGAGATAATTGAGGATGAGCTCAATAAGTGTCTGCTTTCACTCCACCATCTTCGTTCCACCCTCAAGTAATTTGTTTAGAGTCACATTGGTAGGAAGTGTCTGAGGAGGGAATTAATTGTGGCCTAAGTAAGCAAATCAGGCTGAGCATTTTTTTCAGTCTTTATAGAGAAGTATAGCATGGTAGATTTTACCTTTTATCATTTAATTTTTTGTTATTTAATTATTATTCAATATGTTATTATAACCTTCATCTCCTCTGCCAACAAAGTGTTAATACATGTCCAAAGATAGGCAATTTCAATTAGACTAATTATTCACCTTGGAGATTATTCACACGAATTTTACCTTCAAATTCTTATTGACCATGGTGCCTACTCTCCTTAATAAAGTTGTTAAATCAGTCCCTGGATGAGATAACCTATATGAAAATTACAAGGAAGTTAAATTTTTAAAAACTCACTCTCCCTTTCTTTGTCTAATTTCTTCATAAACTCAGTGCATTCTGTTTTTCCAAGAATGAAAAAAAAATAAATTGCACCTGAGCTAGCTCTCTCAAAATTAGAGCACACCTACTTTGGAATTTTACTAAAAGCATCTGATTTCTTGCTTGTCTGACTGAAATAGTTCATCTCTAAAACAGGGCGTGTTCTACACATAAGCAATGTGTAAAATCCAAGAGTTTAAATTTGTGTTAGCCAACATTTTCATCACATTTTATAGACCTAAGACAAAAATTAAATTGAAAAGGGGGAAAATGCACAAAAACTTCCAACTCCCTGCCATATTTTCAAGCTGTTTAGCAGGGTTGATAGATGCAGAGAATGATAGAGTGAATAGTTCAGACAGTAAGTAGCAAGTATCTCCCCTTCTTTGTGGACAGTGGGAAGAAAAGGAAGGCTTTGTGGCTTGGGGTTTTCTTTGCCTCCCATGATCACGGTTAAACTGTCCTCTTACCACACCAGATTTTCATCAGTGTGTCATATCCCCTTAACTTTGATTTTCTACAATAGTTCCAGAGGAGAAGACAAGATGGTTTCTTCTCACAACTGTACACAATGAACTCATGTTCTACTCCTCTTGCAATGGCTTCCTTTCTTTCACCCAAAGTCCCCATAACCCCTGGTTCAGGAGTGCTCTGAGGTAGACCTTGGAATAAAGGAAGCTAGAGCAGCTCATTGTGATCATCACCCCAACTACCTTGAGTAACTGTCTCTTGTAGGGGTGAAAAGAATTCCTTCCAAATCAAAATTTAATTTTTATTTTGATTAGGTATCACTTTGGCAATTCATTAGAAAGCAGGAAGTGAATTTTGTTATATCAGAAAAATGTTGCAGTCAGAAGACGAGTTAAATTTTTGTTTTCCTTGCCTTTTTATCCTTGGTTTTTAGTTTAATACTTGATAAAAATCTATTTTTATTTCCTTTATCTAAAGAACAGCTCATTCTTAATGTCCACTGTTGAAGAGAGAAATGGAATGTTTTTCTACTATTTTTTATATAATTATTCAAGTATCCAAGGAAACTGTAACTCTCCAACAAAATAATTTGGTGAAGGCTAGAATAATAGATTTGTTTCTAAATGAGGTGTTAAATACCATCTTCTTTAAAAGAAAAAAATTCATAGCCTTAAAACCTGGGAGAACTTATAAATCAACTAGGCTAATCCCCTCATTTTACATTTAAGGAAATTAAATCTAATTAAGATTGACTGACTAAGCACAAGAGCTAGAATTCAAACCCAGGTCCTCAGATTCCAAATCTACTGCTCCAAAGTCAGAAAGTCTCTCCCATCACTGTAGTTGTCTTCCCACAACTGATTCCAAGGAATACTAAGCAGTTCACAATTACATGACTATCATTTGAATATAGAATGGCATTGAATTTTCATGCTTTCCAGAGCAAAAGTTTCTAAATCACATTCCATTTCCAGTATTTGACCCAATATGAAGATGATCAAAAATATATAGGTTTAAAAAAGAGAGAGAGATCATATTGGAATTCCAGACAAGACAGAACAAATCTATTGTAGCTGATTTTTTTTCTATTTCCCTATAATCAAGCTTCAAAGGATTTTAAAGACAATGGATAATTTATAACAGATGGTCGAAGATACATAACTGGGACAAGCATATGATTGTGCTAATGTAAATATGATGCATTTCATAAATGTTCATTCACGATGAATGACAAGGGAGGATTTACCTGGTCATATCAGCTTGCTGGTACATACAAGGCTTTCGAGATTGGAAAACGAATTGACTAAATGGGTTTTAATTATTCATCCCCTGTGGGGCAGGGGATTAGCATCAGCATCTAGTCTTTAATATCCCCCCTGGAGCATGATATAATGGTAAGGAATAACATAAAGGATATTAAGTTAATAGGACTGTTCATTTAAAGACATTTGCAATTTTTCTGTCACTATGATCATAGAGAAGAATCATAATGTAAATAAAGACAGATTCCTTCACAGAATGTATCTTTATATTTACATTTCACTTTCCAATTTTCTATACATGACAGATAAAATCTTTTCTCATTAATGATATTTGATGATCATCTGTTTGCAAGTGACAACATATTGCTTATTGACATTGATCAATGACATTTTATTGCAGATGCCATTGATACTTATTGCCTCAATTGAGATAAGCTATATGAAGTACTTTGCAAAACCCTACATAAATGTCAGTTATTTCTGTTACTGTTATCAACACTTTGACATTTCAGAACCTTCTAAATGAGATCTAAAATAAATTTTAAAAAGTTCAGTATTACTATATCTACACAGACAAAAACAAAACAAAAGCAAAAAAGCAGATGAGAGCACCTACTGTCCAGATTACCTGCTTCAGCTAGATAGTTCATTGGATTGGTTCATAAGTATATATCTCATATACTTATGGATAGATACTGCAGATGGGCAATGAATAATAAACATAAGAGCAAATGGGATTAAATTTGAGAAATCCACGTCGTATTTTCAATGACCTAAAGTCTCTCTTTGAGACAAAATGGCAATTTTAAAATTAATATTCTATTAGAATAGACAGAAAATTCTGTCACTGACAGTATTTGAATGGGAATTATAAATATCATCTATAATATCCAAAGAATCAACACTGTGGGTCACTCAAGAAACAATGGAGAGCTTTATGGTAGGCATGAGTAGGAGGAAGTATTTTAGCAAAGACAAATTTCCGAGAAGCTTAAGAAATATTACCAAAGAGATGTAAGCTAATTAATGAAGTGGACCCAGCATGAAACAAGAAAAGGGGACAATCAATGAATGGCATGACTGGCATTTTGATGCCTGTATAATATCTGTAAGGAACCAAGATATGGTATGGATCACTTGTGGAAGATTTGAGGAAGAAAATGGACAATAAATCTTTCAGGTCGAGATGATATAGATGAGTTATGATTGGCAGCACAAATTAAATTTAATCCAATAAAGGAGCTAGGAATCAAAAACAAAAACAAAACAGTCAATGACTTCAAAAGACTTAAAACCTACTGGAACAGACACAATAAATAGAGTACAAGAAACACTGAGGAGAGAGGCAGGTCTAAAAATTATATGGGAGATGAATAAGGAAAGAGAACATGTCAAGGAAGGCTTCATGGGAAATTTAGCACGTAACTGAAAACTTTAGTCAGTCAGTCAACTAGCTTTGATTAAGGACCTGCTATTAGGAATACAAAGAAAGACTAAAGAAAAAGAAAGGAGGAAAAGCCTTGTCTTCAAGAAAGACATGGATTCTGAGAGATAATGAGCTACTGAAAGTTTCTAAACAAGGACAAGATATAGTCAAATCTGTGTCTTAAGAAGATAATTATGGAAATTTTGCTGTACTCTACAATGAATAATAAATAATTGTTTTATAATACATGGTCTTCTTTTACTGCTTGTCAAACACATTACATAACCGAAACCTGAATTCAAGGATTTGATTAACTAATGGATCTTCAAACTAATAGCAGCCTATAATGGGCCCAAAAATCTCTTATGATGTCATAGCCCACACATTCTATATCACAGGAGATAAAAGGATGATATAATGGAAAATTCAATGGAACTTGGAAATCTTGGGATCTAGTCCAGGGTTTATGCTTAACTAATTGCATGATCATGGGCAAACAGTGTTATCCTCTCAAAGCTTTACTTTTTTTTCATCTCTAAAATGAATTACCTTGAATTATCTCTACCTCCAAAAATCAATGAAATATTTATGAATGATCAACAGACTTCCCATTGTGGTTACTTATACTCCTATGCTACTATGCCCTCGATCCAAACTTTCACATGCAAAAGATCATGTTTCAGTAAAAGCTCATTTTGTACATCCTACAAGATACTAAAATTTCTGTTATTGACATGATTTTGTATAAATAATTCCAATGAGTTCAATAAGAAACCCGTAGTATAAATGCAGCTCAGACTTAGAAATCAGAAAGAAATCTTCTTCAATTACTTTATTAATTCTGATCTTTCGATTCAAGAGAAAACATTTCTGTTATCCTCTGTGTGGATTCTACCTAGTTTGGGTCTCTAAACTTTCCATCTTTCACTAATATGTACAAAGGTAAAGAAAAGAAAATAAATAGTTAAATGACTAGCTCCACATTTGGGACAATCACCATGTGTGACATTTAAAAAAAATATTGTATTATATGTAAGTTTAATGTAAAGCTAAACTATGTAAAACCAAAACTAAGCTCCAATGACATTGCATTTTCTATCTAAGTCAATTGATAGAATTTAACACTACAATATAAAGCAAGGAAATAATGCTTTTTGTGTGTGTATATTTAGTTTCCATAGGGCAGGGAGTAAATCTAGACATCCCCTGCCTCAATACCAAACTCACCATATAAAATGATTTTCCAAGTAACTTAATCAATTTTAGTCTATTTATTAAGTGCCTACTATGTACCAGGCACTGTGGTAGCCCTTAGAAATAGAAATACAAAATCTGAAACAGTCTCTACGCTCTAGGTACTTGCATTCAGTAAGTGTTATTTTTTGTAATGGCCCCTCCCAATATCTCTTGCATCTTAGAGGTGTAAGGAAATGAACTACAGTAGAAAAGACATTGGAATTGGACTCAAGGACTAAGTTCCAGTCCTGTTACATATATTTTTAATCAGGTGATTTTGATGTTTATTTTTCAATTTAATTTATTTCATTCACTGGTGAAAATAAAAATTTTGGGTTTTGTTTTCCTTTTGCCATCATTAAAACATAAAGAAACCCAGAAAGTCATAAATGTTATCTGACTTTTAAATGTCAGAGACTGAGACCTATATTGTAAGCATGAGGGCAGAGAATGGAAAAAACAAAGATTAGGGAGAGCTTCCCAGTAGTTTACATCCACCTAGAAGTAAGGGAATTGAATTAATACCACCAAAAGAACTGGAAAGTGGTTTTCCTCCCTTCCATTACCCTTGTTTAAGCTTTGATAATGACACTCAGTAGGTTCAGTGGAGGAGTCCAGAGCAAAAAGGGACTTGTACTACAGGCTCTAAGACAGCAGTTCTCAACCTGTGGGTTATGTTCAATTTGTAGTAATGAAAATACATCCTACATATCAGATAGATTCATAACTGTAGCAAAATTACAGTTATGAAGTAGCAACGAAAATGATTTTATGATTGAGGGTAGCCACAACATGAGGAACTGTATTAAAGGGTCATGGCATTAGGAAGGTTGAGAACCACTCCTCTAAGATAAGAATGCATCATTTTCCCTTGTTAGAGACATTCACAATAAACTAGGTTCTCATTAATTTCAGTAGGAGTTGTATGCATGCAAGAGATACACTGGCAAGAGATTCTGGCTATGAATCAAATTAGCATCCAGTTTTCCTTTCCTTTTTCCTTTCCTTTCCTTTTATATCTTTCTTTTCTTTCCTTTTCCAGTCATCAGTAAAACACAACCCCTTAGCTGGACCATGAAAGAACAGACTTTACATTCCACATTTTAACAGTGTAATCAAATATAAATAAATACAAAAGATATACAAAGGCATTTTATTAGGTCCAATCAATTCTTTAGAAGCAGATGTACAAAAACAGCATAGTTTTTCTGATTGTAATGGCCAACAGAGCATGTTTAAAAATATCAAGTGATGATTATAAACTCATTTCTTTAAGACGTTAAACATGAAGCAGACCATATGTTTAAGATTAAATTTGAATTTGGAAGGGTATTTAGGAGATTGCTTTGAGTAGCAATCATTAACACAAAAGTGCCACCTATAACCTATGTCAGCAGAAAGTTAAAGGTGGTTAAAGAAAGTTAAAGATGAACAGGACAGGGGGACAGGGCAGATGGGAAACATGGGAGAAGAGGCTGGAGAAGGGATTTTGCTGAATAAAAAAGGAGAAATTTGTCAAGGTAGTTTGAAGAGCTAAAGGCTTATGAAAAAGGCCAGAATTTGAAGTTGGGGAGGAGAGATTTGAAGAAAATTGGAAGAAACTGAGAGAAAATAGAAAGAGAATGCTTGATTATTCAAGATTTTGCTTGCAGATTCTGTGATGGAAGTTTTAAGGGAAAGGATCTAGAGAGGAGACAATATCTTAAACTGAAAAAGGCATTGTGAAAATGATTTTGAGAAATTTGGACTTGTGAAAAAGATTAAAATATGAAAGTGGGAAAAGAAAATGTTGAGATAATTTAATAATTAGATGAAGGAAAAGGACTCAACTCAAAGAAAATTATCTTGGCAGACCCCCAAACCCCTCCAAATATCTCAAAAATGGATTCTAAATAAATTCAAGAAGAGCAGAACCAACAAAATTGAAAGAGTGAAGAGAATTTCCAGCACAATAAAACCAAGAAGGCTGACCAGAAAGATTTGTTGCACCAGTCTGATAGAGGAGCACAGTCCAGCGTGGGCCATGCTGACACAAACAGGGCCAGAGCAGGCCTCAGGGGACTGAAGGCAGCTATGGCAGTTTCCAGATTTCTCAACCACAAACACCAAAGATAACTTAAAAAGTCAGTAGGAAAAGTCTGTTGGACTGGGTGAGAGAGAAACAAGGTCAGCCCCAGGGCAGCATAGGTGGCAGTAGCTGCAGCAACAACATGGTGCTGAAGCTGCTTGCAGAATTCTTAGCCCACAGACAGTAGGTGGATTGAGTGGATGATCTTTGTGATCAGTGGAGGGATTGTAGGGATCTCTTTGCTGATGCTGAGGCAGGATTCTCTTGCTTTCCCATCCATCCTTGGATTCTGGTTGCAGTCCTAGGTAGCAGTCCTGGAGCAAGAAGGAGCACTTATGGCAGAGCTTCTGGCAGCAGTGGAGAGGGAAATCTCCTCATACTTGCAAGGCAGAAAAGAGTGCTTGCAGTCACTCACATACCATAGAACAGACCATGAGAGGAGTAAACACCTTTTCTTTTATCATACAAACTTGAAAGAACAGGAAATTTACAGATACCTAGAAGTATCTCTGAATACAGCTGCAAAAAACTCCTAAATCTTGTGATAATACACCTCCCACATGGAAAGCAGAATCCTACTTTAGCACAAAGCTAAAAAGTCAAGTAATTAACTGGGAAAATGAACAAACAGTGGGAAAAATCAGACTATATAATCTTACTTTGGAGACAAGGAAGATCAAAACATACAACCAGAAGAAGAAAATAAAGTCAAAGCTCCTACATCCAAACCCTGCAAGAAAAAATATGACTTGGTTGCAGGCCATGGAAGAACTCAAAAAGAATTTTGAAAATCAAAGAAGAGAAGGAGAGGAAAAATTGGGGAAAGAAATCATAGTTATGCAAGAATATCATGAAAAATAAGGCAACAGTTTGCTGAAAGAGACCCCCCAAAATGCTGAAGAAAATAACACCTTAAAAAGAGACTAATCCAAATGGCAAAAGAGGTCCAAAAAGTCAATGAAGAGAAGAATTCCTTAAAAAGTAGAAATATTCAAATGGAAAAAAGGCCCAAAAGCTTACAGAAGAAAATAATTACTTAAAAATTAGAATGAAGCAAATGGAAGCTAATGACTTTGTGAGAAATCAAGAAATTATAAAACACAACCAAAAGAATGGAAAAATCGACAACATGAAATATCTCACTGGAAAAACAACTGACCTGGAAAATAGCTCCAGGAGAGATAATTTTAAAATTATTGCACAACCTTAAAGACATGATCAGAAAAAGAGCTCAGACTTCCAGAAATTATCAAGGAAAGCTGCCCTGATATTCTAGAAGGAGAGGGTAAAATAGAAATTGAAAGAATTCATTGACTATCTCCTGAAAGAGATCCCAAAATGAAGACTCATAGGAATACTGTAGTCAAATCCCAGAGCCCCAGTTCAAGGAGAAAATATTGCAAGCAACCAGAAAGAAACGTAATGATACTGGAGGCCGTCTCTCGTCTGAGCCTGAGCGGGTTAGGGGGACCAGTTGCAGGGCACCGGTGGAGCTGCGATGCCCCATCCCGCCGCCCCCCCCCCGCCTCTCTGCGCACCAGGCTCTTGTCTTCCTGCAGCCTCCTGCTGCCCAGAGCGGTGCAGGCCTTGGGGGCTGAGGCAGGGATTCCCCACAGGTCTTTTATGGGCTTCACTGCCCCATTGACCAACAAGCACAAGGCATACTCCGAACGCAGGATTATGGGGTACTCAATGCAGGAGATATATGAGGTGGTGTCCAATGTCCAGGAGTACAAGGAGTTTGTGCCTTAGTGTAAGAAGTCCTTAGTGGTGTCCAGCCAGAAAGGTTACCTGAAAGCCCAGTTGGAGGTTGGCTTCCCACCTGTTGAGGAACGTTACACTTCAGCTGTTTCCATGGTCAAACCTCATATGGTCAATGGTGTCAGCACTGATGCCAAACTCTTCAACCATTTAGAGACCATCTGGAGATTCAGCCCTGGTCTTCCTGCCTATTCCCGAACTTGCACGGTAGACTTTTCAATTTCCTTTGAGTTTCACTTATTGCTCCACTCTCAACTGGCCACCATGTTCTTAGATGAGGTCGTTAAACAGAATGTCGCTGCCTTTGAGCACTGAGCAGCCACAAAGTTTGGTCCAGAGACACCCATCCCCCGTGAACTCATGTTCCATGAGGTGCACCATACATGAGACCAGCCCCATCACTTATTTATTTGGTTCGATCCATGCTCCATCCTCTGGGGCAAGTCTTGTTTATGTCTGCCTCCCTACCCCCCTACCCCCTGCCCTAATAGTTCTGGCTCTCCAGGCAGAGAGAACTCAGGAATCTAGAGTGAGCTCCTTACTTAGGAGATGCTGAGGGGTTAAGGGAGATCCCCAGGAGTTGGCTAACCTGACTCCAGGAACTGAACCTTACATGCCTGTCTCCTTCTGGAAACTGAACTCAGAATTGCTGGGATTTTTTATCTTTGGATGTGTCTGGTGAGCTAGGGCTCCATTCCCTGTCTAACTTATAGTGCCTCAGTGTCTCTGGAAGGGTAACACAATCCCAGGTCTCCTGTAAAGCTGTATTATACTGCTCCTCACTACTGTTAAGGAGGGAAGGGGATAGGGATGATTCCTACTGTCTTGATAAAGAAGCCTTATGAGGGAAAAGTTACTTCCATTTTGGAATCCAGGTATCTGAGGTTCTATCTAAAGTCTGCTTTCCAAAAAAGGAAAGTTTCCCTCACCTGGCTAATACATGTAGGATGTCAGAGCAGTTTTTCCCCATTCCAGGGTGGAGGGGAGGCTTTGAGTAAAGCTGCTTACTTCTAGCCTGTTCCTTTCTTCCACCTGGGCTGAGTCTTTTGATGAAGAGCCAATAAACTAATTGTGTGGATTTGGTTTTGTAATGCTTTTTAGATAAGGAATACGGGGCAGGAAGAGAACTCAACTAGGGAAAAAGGTAGCCTTGTACAGCAGTGTCTTTGGACACAGTGTCCCTGCTAACTATAGCCCTGCATTCCCCTGGCCAGGGCTCTGTATCCAGGCCCTTCCTAACTATTTATAGCCTCTCTTCAGAAGGTCAATTGTAGCAAGAACCTAGGGGGGAAGGGGTTGGGAGGTAGTAGCACAAGTGAGAAGGGATCTAGACTGGGAACCAATATGTGCCGGGAACAAAAGCTATTTGAACTATTTTTTGTTTGATGGCCTCTCTGCCATTATACGAAAGAATCCTATGGACACTCTTAGAATGATGTCTTTAAATGCAAAATAAAATGAAACTACATGAGTAGAAAGAAAAACCAAAAAAAAATAAATAAATGTAATGATACTGAGATGTGAAGATCTTCCATGCCCCTTAAACTTGCTGATGTAGCAGGAAGGGGTGGAGCAAGGGAATCCCGGAACCAACCTACCATCCCTGCTGGTGACTAGTGGCAGCCACATTGGCGGCAATGGCGGCAGCCGTGGCAGTGTGAACTCCTTTTTTTCTTTGAGCCAGTCAGAATCTCTGCTAAGGACTCTTGCTGAGGACTGCCAGGGAAGAGAACTGCAGAGGGGCCGGAGCTGCTGGACACAAGGCTGCCTGAATGCTGAGCACTTGCCGTGAGTGAGGAGAGGAGGACCTTTGCCTGAGGTCACCTGTCCTGTTTTGAAGGCTTGAGAATGTGGGTATTTACCAGTTTAGCTACCTGTGCCAATTTCATAACTACTGTGTTGGCTTTGACTTTCTGGTTTTGGGACTCAGTCTTTGGGTTCTTGAGTAAATGCTCTGACTATATTTCTAATGTAGAGAGCCTGTTACATTTTGTGATTAATAACCATATCAGCATACTTATAGTTACTAGAGAGCCTGTTGCATTTTGTGATTAATAACCATATCAGCATACTTATAGTTACTGTAGGCTTTGTTAATGCTGCATTGCTGATACAAGAAACAATTCAAGTATTGTGGAAACAATCAGGATAACACAAGCTTTAGCAACTTCTATACTGAAGAGGGCTTGGAATATGATATTCCAGACATCAGAGGAGCAAGGATTAAAACCAAGAATCATCTACCTGACAAAACTGAGTATAATCCTTCAGGGAAAGAAATGGACATTCCATGAAACAAAGGACTGACTTTCAAGTATTCTTGATGAAAAGACCTGAGCTAAATAGAAAATTTAACTTTCAAACACAAGACTCAAGTGAAGTATGAAAAGGTAAACAGGAAAGAGAGATCATAAGGCATTTATTGAAGTTGAAGTGTCTACATTCTTACATGGAAAGATGATAGTTGTAACTCATGAAACCTTTCTCAGTGTTATGGTAATTGGAGGAAATACAGACAGCCAGACAGAAAGACAGACTGATAGATAGATAGACAAACAGATAGATAGATATATACATATACACACACCTATACATACACACATACATATATGTGTGTGTGTATGTTTGTGTGTGCCTGTGTATGGAGGTATGCACAGGATGAATTGAATATGAAGGGATGATATTTTAAAAAATAAAATTAAGGGGTGAGAAAGGAATGTAATGGAAGAAGGAGAAAGGGACAAGTATGGGGAAAATCATCTCACATAAAACAGGTGGGAAAAAGCTTTTACAAAGGAGGAGATGAAGGAGGTGGTGGGAGAGAATGAGTGGATCTTGCTTTCCTTGGATTTGGTCTTTAAGGATGGAATAACATACACACTCAATTGGGTACAAAAATCTCTTTTACCCTACAGCAAAGTAGGTGGGAAGGAAATGAGAGAGGCAGGGATGATAGAAGAGAGGGCAAATAGGAGGAGGGAGTAATCAGAGGCAAACCTTTTTGAGGAGGGACAGGGTCAAAGGAGAGAATAAAATAAATGGGAAAAGGATGTGACGGAGGGAAATATAGTTAGGATTTCACAACATAACTGTTACAGAAGTATTTTGCATGGCTACATATGTATAACTTCTATTGAATTGCTAGCCTTCTCAATGAGGATGGATGGGGATGGAAGAAGGAAGAGAATGTAGAACTCAAAGTTTTAAAAATGAACTTTAAAAATTGTTGTTACATGCAACTGGGAAATAAGATATACAGGAAATGGGGTACAGAAATTTATCTTGCCCTAAAGGAAAATAAGGGAAGGCAGAAGGGGGAAGTAGTAATCAGAATAAATGCCATCTTGGGGTGGTGGAAGGGACAGATGGGAAGAAAATTTGGAACTCAAAATCTTGTGGAAGTGAATGTTCAAAACTAAAAATAATTAATAAAAAGAAAAAAAGAAAAGCAAGTACCTTAAGAAACAGACTCTCAGGGAGAAGGGAAGGAAGGGAAGGAAGAAACCACAAGTAAAACAAATCAACAAAACAAATATGAGACTAAGACTAGTAAGAAAGTTAGGTATATATGAAATTATTGAAACAAAATAAAAGAAGATAACCTTGGCTATCAAATTGAAACTTGCTAAAAGGCTGTATCATCTTAATGAAATACTTAAGAGGTGAAGTACAAATATCCACAAACTGTTAAACAAAAAAGGTTGAAAATATCCATCAATATGGAAAACATGTACAATTTTGCAATGACTTTAATTATGTGAAATTTATATGTCTGATAGTGTCAAGCAACTATAGCGTTCCAACTGTGTAAGCTGATCTACCTATGAGAAGGCAAGGTTAAATGACTCAAAGGATACCTCTCCATACTCCAGATAATCAGGGACAAAGAAAGACCTACCCAGTAAAAAAAAAGATGGAAATAAAATTTTAATTAAAAAAAAAGATCAGATAGGCAGGAGAAGTTGATGTTTCAGGAGTAGAGAAGTATTAAACAGAAGAGGGATGGGAAAGAAAAAGGAAACTTAAATTTTTCCCTTAAAAAATCATGCTCTTCCTGAAGACGAAAAAAAATGAATGAATAATCTTAAGGAAAATAAGAGTTGTTTTTTCTCCAATTAATGGCAAATTAGAGCCCCAGAAGCTATAAGGTAAGAGGTAAAACAGTAAAGGTAAGAAGAAACTAAAGACAGCAGTGGTGGTTGGTACCATATAACTGAGTGGTATAACTATTTCTTAACCTGCTAACAATTGTTATACAATATAAAATGACATAATATATCTAACATAATGATAGATAAATAAATATTATATATAATGTAACAAATAATGACAAATAAGACCACACTCCTCTGACATCTTGAAAATTGAATCCTAAGGATTTTGTGGGGGATGTAGAAGAGAGAACATTTAGCTACCCTTTATAAATTCATGGCACCTAGTCCAATGAACTATATCCTTGACTATTGAAAGAATGGGCAAATGTGATTCCTAAGTAGTTGTTGGTGATATTTGAAAGGTCATCAATAATAGAAGTTCTACAAGACTGGGGAAAGACAGATATCCTGAATTTCCAAAAAGGGAAAGTAATGAAGGGAACAAAGTCAATAAACTTTAGACCCATGAATGTAACTACAATTTTTTAGATGGAAAAAAATCTAAAAACTAAAAGGCATCAGTAAAGAAACAACTCATGAACACCTAGAAAAGGAAAGAACTTAAAGAGCCAACATAACTTCTTCAAGAAGAGGTCATGCCCAAAGAAATGTATTTCCTTTTTTGACAGTTACTAAAATGTCAGATCAGAGAAATACTATATCCATAGTATACAAGTTAGCAAGTCATTTGATGGATTATCAAATATTATTCTTCTAGAAAAAATAAATAAATGTGAAGTAGATGCTTTAAAAATTAGATTAAGGAAGGAAACAAGTATTCATTAAGCATCTACTTAACAGTGCCTTGAATATTTCTAAACTCTTTATAAATATTGTCTCATTTGGATGTCATAGCAGTTTTAGGAGGCATATGATATTATTATACTAATTTTGCAGTTGAGGAAAGAGTCATGTAAAGGTTAAATGACCTGCCCATGCTTACAGAGCTAGTGTCTAAGGCTGGATCCTGACTCTGCCTTCACTTTGTATTGCCTTTGTGGATTCAGAAATGATGGGATGGCCAGACCCCAAAGGGAGTAGAGTCCTTAATGGTCTCATATCAGTTTTGTAAGAAGTTCCACTTTAGTGTCCCAGAGATCCACAGTTAGCTCTATGCTGTTTAAAATTTTTTGTTAATAACTTGAATAAAGGCATAGATAGTTTTCTTATCCAATATGCCAATGACACAAACCAAGGGGATGTAACTAACCCACTGGATGACAGTATCCAAAAGAGATCTTGATAGGTTAGAATATAGGGCTGTAAAGTCAATCATAAACATCTCTCCTGAGGACTGCTGCTGTGAATAACTTTAAAGATCTAATCACGTAGTAGAGTGAATTCTCTACTTATTCAGCAGTGAACTAAAGTAAAACATACAAGAAATTAAAGCACAACATTCACAATAATATAACATAGCAACTTATTACTAAGGTGGTCACATAGTCTTAAACAAAACATAACATTAATTAAGTCATAATCTCCTCAATCAATATAGAATACTTAAGTAAAGTCTTCTTTTATCTTGACCTGAGGCTTGCTTCTAATCATCCTTAAGCCAATCATCCTTAAGGGATAGCAGAAAGTTCAAATATCATTCATACCACAGTAAGTTACAATGTTATCAGTCAATACTGAGTATCCAAATACTCAAGTAAAATCTCCTTTCATCTTAACTAGAAGCTGACTACCAAACCCTATGGCTCCTCTTCCATGCTCCCAGCTCTTGCCTGGATTCACCCAGCTGTTGCCTGGGGTCACAGGTAAGCAGCTCTCCACTCCTGTTCCATATCACAGCACACAGAGACTGCTGCACTCCAAGTTCTTCACAATTTCTGTTTCTAAGAAAACAATGCTCAACAGGGCTACAACAATATTTATACACATTGCCATCACTATCAGCTCAATTCACTTTTTGTCTGAATGCTGCTGTACGACAGAGTAACACTAATACAAATCAACAAACAAAGTGCTTCTATCTGACAAAGTGCACAAATCAATAGACAGAATGCTTCTGTATGACAAAGTAACACAAATCAACATAGTGCTTCTGTCTGACAAAGTAACATCAACACAGATGGAGCAGACAGGCAGAGTGCCAACACTACAAGAATTCTCCCTCTTAGTTCTGCTTGGTCCCAACATCTACTTGAGCTTTTATCCTCTCTACTCCTTCCTGTTCCATTATTTCAACAAGGTCCCCCCACCATGGACTCCATGTGATGATGTTAGATCTATTTAGGGCAGGGAAGGTCTCCAATCTCCTCTAGGCCTATTAACAGAAACACAATGTATACTGTTTACCAAAAAGACTTAACACAATCAAAAGTGAGTCTCAAAGGCACTTGAATAGCTGAAACAAGCAGCAAAAGTACTGCTTTGTTTCCTATTTTTTGTTTGTTTTTTCATTGACTTGTTTATTTACTTTTAGTTTATAAGATTCAGTTCCACAATCCCTTGAGTTTTAATTTTTCTCCCCTCTCTTTCCTCCCCCCCACCCCATGGTGGCCTGAAATCAAGTATAGGATCTGCAAATGCTTTCACATTGTACAATACTTTGGTTGTATAGAAGGGTTGTAACCAATGGAGTGAACAATGGGAAAGAAGAAAGAAAACGAAACATGGAACAGAATACTAGCATGTAGATTGCTTCAGTCTCCATTTAAACTCTGGTCTTTCTGGATCTTTCTCTGAATATAGATATCTCCTTCCATCCTGAGACTTGTAGATTTGTCTTATGCCTGTGCATTGCTGAGGAGAGTTCAGTTTATCAAAGTTGGTCATCACACATATGATGTGTCTGTGATTGTGTACAAGATTTTCCTGGTTCTGCTCTTCTCACTTAGCATCAGTTTGTATAGGCCTTTCCAGGTGAATATGAAGACCATCTCTTTCCCATTTCTTATAGCACAATAGCATTCGATTACATTTATATACCACAACTTGTTTAGCCATTCCCCACTTGATGGCCATCACCTTAATTTCCAGTTTTTTGCCACCACAAAGAGAGCTGCAATAAATATTTTTGTACATATGAGTTTT
>CM053595.1:199270620-199286522 GCA_028646575.1 Pseudocheirus occidentalis | reverse complement strand
AATTCAAAAAATGTAATGAAAATGAATAATGTAAACAGGAAAACAAATAAAAACTAAAATAAAAAAAGGATTCTAGGGTTTTACTGCTATTCCTAGCTTGCTTCCTTTTTCTCATATTGGCCAGTCTATTAATTGCTTGGTTTTTTTAGCTCTGTGGCACTCTGCTTCCTGGAGGGGGAAAGCTCTGTCCCAAAATGCAGCCCAGTCGAAGCCGCTGCGGCTCTCAGACGTTCCTGCTGCTACAGCTGCCTCCCGTTGCTTCCTTGCCCTGGGAGGAGTTTGGCCGGATCGCTCTTCTCCTCCCCAGTTAGCAAAATCCACTGACCTTTCTCTTAGCCTTTTTTTCTTCTGGCCAGATAGATGTGGTAATTGTGCCTCCAGTGCAGCTGATCTACTCTCCTATAGCCACGGTTCCCCACCCGATGCCCCAGGGCCTGAGCCAGCTGGGGTTTCGGTGGCGGGTCCCAGACTGCTGCGAAGAGCCCCACCTGCTGCGCTGCCTTTAGCAACAGATGTGCTTTCTGTCTTTTGGAGAGTTTTGGAGGTTGAAAATCTGTTTAGTGTCCCATTTTATGAGTTTTTTAGCGTGTTTGTGTGGGAGCTGTGGTGCTTTGCTGCTTCTATGCTGCCATCTTGGCTCCGCCCCCACAGTTTTTATTTTTTAAATCAAATACACAAGTTTATATAGTGGAATACACAGATAGATAGCAGCTTTCTGGGGGAAAAAGGTCTGAGGACTTTAGATTTCTGCAAGCTTGATATGAGGTTGTAGTTTGATGGGGTAGCCAAAAATAACTAGTGTTATTTCTGGCTGAAATAAGAGATGTTTAGCTCCCAGGAATAATGATGTGATAATCCCTTTGTATTCTGGTCTAACCATATTTGAGACATTCAGTTCTAGGCACCACAGTTTAGGGAGGGCATTGATAAACTGGAAAAGATTCAAAGAACAGCAATGAGCATGGTGAAGGGTTTTGAGTTCATATCACATGAGAATGAGTTGACAAAACCATGCATATTTAGCCTAAAAAAGGGAATACTAAAAGGATACCTCTGTTCAAGTATTTAAAGGATTATTCTGTGGAGAAGGGATTAGATTCATTCTTTTTGACCCCAAGGAGAAGAATTAGGAACAATGACTGGAAGTTTCAAAGAGGCAGATTTAAAGCTTGACCATCTGTAAAAAAAAGTCCTTAACATTTAGAGCTATCCCAGGAGAATCATTCTAGGAGGAATTGGGTTCTTCTTCATGGGGACCATCAAGCAAAGTGGATAGATGAGTTCTTGTTTATATTAAAGTTTCCTTTTCAGGCATGGATTGGAATCATTTCTGAGGTTCCCTCCAACTCCAAACTTGGTGATTTATGTCTTTAGGAATTCTCAAATTCAGTCTTCTAATTTTATAGATAAAATAAATGCCCCAGAGAAGATTTGCTTGCCAGAGATGGTAAATGAAGAATCAGTTTGGTGGAGTAGAAACAACACCAGATGAGAGATCAGAAGGATTTTATCTTGAATCCTGGTTTTGACACTCATTAGCTGGGTGACCATGAATAATTCACTATCTCTTTAACCTGCTTTTTCATCATTTGTTATGTGGGAATACTAATACAGAGCAAAATGAACACTTTTTTTGAAGTTGGAAGGCCTGAATTCAAATCTTTTTATCTCACAGAAAAGAAGTTTCCTGAAAAACACCAAACTTGGAGGTTGTCTTATGGGTAAACCCAAGTTTGAGAATCTTATAATTCAGCCTTCTATAAGATAAAGAGGATTTTCCTGCTGTTGTGACCCTGGAATCAGGTCTTCTAGAAAATGAGGGAGATTTTCTTGAATAGTGTTTGCCTTCAAGGTTGACTCCTGGATAATTTCAAGTTCTAATATAATAGTATCCAATCTTCTACTCAAAGAGGGAGGATTTTTTAGGCAGCATGATCCCCAAGTCAAACCTTTATATCAGGAAAAGATATTTTCAGGCAATAACAGCCTTGGGGGTAACCCAAGTTCAAGGGTTAGATGATCAGACTTTCTAGGAAGTAAAAAGGAATTTTGTTAATTGTTGTAGCTATTTAGTCATGTCCAACTCTTCATGACCTTATTTGGGGCTTTCTTGGCAAAGATACTAAAGTGGTTTACCATTTCCTTCTCCAGCTCATTTTACAGATGAGGCAAACAGGATGAAGCAACATGCTCAGGACTCACACAACTAGTTAGTGTCTGAGGCTGAATTTGAACTCAGGAAGATGAGTCTTCCTGACTCCAGGCTCTGGGACTCTCTCCATATGCCAACTAGTTGCCACTTTCCTTAATAGTGTCCTTGTTTATCTTTCCTGAAGCTAAAGGAGTAATAAAGGTTAAAGTTATGTCATGAGGAGCAAATGACTTGGGCCTTGTAACTAAGAAAGGTCCACTGGCCCTCATTAGACTGAATCACTTGGAAAGTGCATGTATATTAGGAAAGTTCAAAATGGTGCTCCCTTTCCAAAGAAATTCAGTTCAGAAGACTAATAACATAAAAGTAAATGGCTCTATGAGTTCCAGGGGAACTAGAAAAAAAGGATGCTGTTAAGGAAGTCAATAAAATATTGGATGGTTACTTGTTCAGGGGAAGGAGGGAAAGTAAACATGCATTTTAAAGTTCCTACTGTGTGCCAGTCATTGTACTAAGTGCACAAATTACAAATATTTGATTGATCATTTACCCTACAAACAACCCTCAAAGGTAGGCACCGTTACAATCCTTATTTTACAGTTGAGGAAACAGACCAACAGATTAAGTGACTTGCCTAGGATCATACAGCTATTAAGTATCTGAGATCAAATTTAAACTCGTATTCCTAACTCCAGATCTAGTGATCTATCCACTGCACCATCTTGCTGTTCTCATTCATTTGTTTCAATTGTGTCAGATTCTTCATGACCCCATTTGGAATTTTATTGGCAGAGGAACTGGAGCGGTTTGCCATTTCCTTTTCTAGTTCATTTTATGAATGAGGAAATCAAGGCAAATAGGGTGAAATAATTTGCACAGGGTCACAAAACTAGTAAGTGTCTTAGATTGGATTTGAACTCACATCTTCCTGATTTCCAGGACCAGTGCTGTATCCACTCACCATGCCATCTAGCTGTCTATGCTATGTCACTTAGTTACCTAAAAATGTTTTCTTTTTATCTGTCCAAAAGTATGTTTTTACTATCAGGAGCAATCTAAACCACAGTAGACACAAGGTTGGAGAGAGGATCTATGTAGGAGCCTTTGAGAAAGTTAAGGAATACACAAGAATGTGTCCATAGTTAATCCAAAAGACAATCTCAAATTCTGTTCCTTCTAAGAGAAACTATTTTGAAGGTTTTATGCATTTTAGTCTCAATTAAAGGACTCCTATAAGTCTTTTGAACATATTATGTATTTATATTTCTGGGTTGCTGTTAGTCTTTTGCATCTTCTGTAGCAGTGGTTCTCAATCTTCCTAATGCCAAGACCCTTTAATACATGTATGTGGGCTTATCAGCATGTGGATGGACCCACCTGGAGATGGATAGAGGAGCAGTGTCTCGGTTCCTAAGACCATCGGAAATATGTGTTTTTGGATGGTCTTAGGCAACCCCTGTGACCCTTGTGAAAGGGTTGTTCAACCTACCAAGGGATTGCAACCTTTACAGGTTGGAAGCACTGTTCTATAGAAGGATGTCCCATAAACAATTTTCATTTGTGACCTTGAGTTCTTGTGCAGGAACTGAGGACTCAGGTACTTACGCCTGAGTCACCTGAGCACAAGTTATATATCTAATCTATAAATGGAGATTTTCCTGAAGTACAGTGCAGGTAGGGGAAATTAGCTAAAAAATACCTTTGGGGTCAGACTCCAGGATTATACCCATTCTATGTGACACTAAGTTCTTCAGAGCTCCTGGGAAAAGGTTATGCATTTATCTCCTTTCCAAGTCTTTTTAAAATCTGAGTATCTTAATAAGTTCTTTGTGAGTCCATATTGGACTCCTGGAGCAACTCAATTTTTCCTTCGTGAAAACAATTTTTCCTTGTATATTCTGAATTTGATTCATAAATATGTCCTATCACTCTTAGAGACAATTTCTTCAGTAAGATACTATCCCTATACTGCCTATCCTTTTTCTGAAATCTTTTCAATCTTTTCTCCCCAAAATCTGGGCAGCTACATGCTACAGTGGATAGAATGATAGATGTGAAGTCAGATAGACTCCCCAAAATTAGGATATGTGTTAGATTATACTTAACTCTCCTTTCTTCCATCACACAATCTTTATCATGGAGAGATGACTTGTCTTGGAGATGGCTGCGATTTCTACCTATGCAACAATTCCTCTTTGGTGGTCAGAACCAGTTCTATAATACCAGTTTCTCCTTGTTGCTTCCTCCCCCTTTTGGAAGATAAAATTTCTATTAAGGTAAATCACAAACATGTCTGTTATTTTGGTTTTGGCAAAGAGAATAGGATAACCTGAGATAGCTGAAGTTTACCTATCCTACACTAACATGGTTCTGTGCCAAATTAGATTGTTTCCTAAGTGAGACTAAGTCCCTACAAGGTGCTGTGTACATCATCTTATCCAGGAGGTCTTATATATACCTCTACAATAGTATATCTGTTATTCTAGTTCCATTGACCATCACTCAAATGTCTTCCACCATATATTTATCCTCAAGTATTTAGATATTACATGACAGTGTATAATCTTGATATACAATGTTAGTCCATACTCATGTCTAACTATTCTATTTCATTGGTAATCCCTGGTTTCTATTTCTGAGTTACATATTCTCTTCCCTTGATTGACTTCTCTGCTTTTTTTTCAGGATAAGATAGATTTTATAATTGTGGCTTTTTAATATGTTTAAAATTTAATAGTGCTAATTCCCTTTTGCTGTTTTTCTTTTCCATAGTTCTTGATTTTTTTTCCTATTTTTCTTTTTACTTTCTTTTCTATACACATTTTATTGTGACTTTATTTCCATGAAAGCCGGCAAGAGATAGCTTGGAATAACTGATATAGAATAATCATGATCACAATGAAAAAATCACTATTTATATTTTCCTTTAAAGTTTTCAAAATACATTACAATTCTGATCCTGGGAGTTGGTTCCTCTTATCATCCCCATTTTATAGATGAGGGAACTAAAGCAAAGAGAACACAGCTAATAAGTATCTCAGATAAGGCTTTTTGACTTCAGGATCAGTGCCCTATCCAGTGTACCACATAGCTCTTTTGGTATCAGGACCACCTAGATTGGACACATGCTCATTGTGTGACCAGCGCTTTAGTTAATGTTCTAAAACTCCAAATTGCAGTATACATGGTGACTTGCATTGATAAAGTTCTTTACTGGGTTCTTCATCAAGGAAATCATAGTTTTAGTTTTTATCTCTTATCCCGCAAATGTCAACATAGTATAGTGGGCAGAGAGAACTCCATAGTCAGTAAACTATGACTTCAAAACCTGTCTCTGACCTATACCAACTGGGCACTCCAGTTATTTTCCTACAACTTCTTTATTCCTCTGTAGGGGACACTCCTGACTCTCCTTCCTACATTGTCTCTACAACATTCCCAGAAACCTTTGTATCCTGAAACCTTGTTTCACACATGGACTTAACACATTGAATATTCCACATCCTCCCCACCCCCACCATCAACATACATGTTCCTGTGGCATCTCTTTCTGACTGACTAAGTCCTCCTACAGCCTCCATTTTAATGAGAAGGTCCAGGTCAACTACGTTTTCTCTCTTTTCCAGGCTGCCCTTCTAACTATCCCAAATATTTTCTACAATGTTCCCTAGCTCTTTTCAGCTATTTTTTATGTGTTGCCATCTCCAATTATAATGTTAGCTTCTTGAGGGCAGGGACTCTTTGTGTTTACATTTATCATCCACACATTTAGAATGTGCCTGGTATATAGTAAATGCTTAATGAATGCTTCTTAATTTGACAATTTAAGGCTATAATTTGCAGGTCTGCATTGGTAGTCGGAGTTTCCTGAATAGGAGCTCCCCACACAGTAAAATCAGAGGGGAAGACCAAAACCAAATAAAAACAATGCAATAACTTACTACTGTCTTGGTTGTAATAACAGAATCAGTGCTTTATTTTGGGAAGTATTGTTATTTTCATTACATTTGCTCAACTTGACCAAGGTCCATCCCTCCTTCTATTTATTCCCTTAATATTTTTGTTGACTGTCTTGGCTTTTCTAAATATACAATTATGTAGCATGAAAAAAAGTATATTGTAACTTATTCACTGCCAATACTTAATCTTGTAACTTCTTTTTTAATTCTTTATTGCCCTTCCTAAGCTTTGCAAACAAATATTAAATAGTGAAGAGAAGTGATTTCCCTATTTTATACTGCTTTTAATAATGCAAATATTTAAACTATATTGTGAACAATATCAGCTGAAGTTTTGGAAATATATAATTTTAATCACATTACAGAAAATTTATTTCTATATTTTATCAGAAATGCTTTCTTAATCAAAATCGTACAATCATATATTTCATTTCTTTTTTCTTCTATTTCTTTAATACTTCATTTGTATCTGTGATCTCAACCATTCATGTATTTCTTCCATTTTTCATGATGACTGTCCATTTTTTCCTACAAATTGCCAATGGAGGGTCAAGTTTTCTCTCACTCTCACAATGACTTACACTCCTCTTTTCCTGGTTTTCCATTTCTCTGACATCCTTTATGATATTTCTCTTGTGTGATCTTTTGTTAAATATGCTACATTATAACACCCTGACATTCCATTTATAATTCCTACCTAACTATTGTGGTTACTTTTTAATATATTATGATACTACATTTGCAAATATTTTATGTGGTATTTTACATCAATATTCATTAATTCTATTGGCCTCAAGTTTTCTGCCTTTGGTTTAGGGATTGATTCCATATTTGCCTCATGTATATAGAATAATATTATCAGATGCTCACAGAAGGAACTCTAAGTCTGGCTAGTCACTTTTCCAAAGGGAGTGATTGGGAGTACATAGATTTATCTCTAAAATGCATTACCTATGCTGGCAAAATAGCCCTAGCAACAATAATGGCAACATGATTGTTCCCTTATATTTTACTCCTTTTCAATCAGATACTACTTTCCAGATCCAAATTTGAGGTATGAATCCAATCCCTCAAGACGTCTTGAATTCATTAAGCCCAATTTACCTTCCTTTTTTTTGAACAGTCTATTATTCACTTATATTCCAAGCTCAGTTGCTGTTTTTCCTTCCATATCGCAAGGTAGTAGTAGTAAACCAAGCTCCACCATCAAAATTTTAAACTTTAACTTAAGAGAGGAGCAATTTATAGTAGGATTTCAGACCTTACTAAAAATAAAGAAAATATATATATATATATATATCATATGTGCATACATACGTGTTGTGTGTGTGTGTAGGTTTACTGTGATTAGAAGAAAAAATACTTTGCTTAGTAATGATTGGTACAAGCATTGTGATGGGTTTCAAATGTCATCCTGTGACACAAGTGGGAAGGTAATCTGTATACTACAACTGCCCACTCTATACCATCCTGTATCCCTATAAAAAGACCAGCACAAAACCCAGCAACACTTTATTTGGTTAAAAAGAGAGTGCAAAGAAAACATTCCTATGTTTCAACTGTGGGCTCTTTCCTACCAAACATATTAATTGATTCTGCCCACAGAAACAACAGGGTATAGTTCAAATGGTTTTCATTCTAGTATGTGCTAATGTTCACGTGTAGATGTTGGCACACGCAATGGATCCCTTTGCAATGGGTAATTGCTCATGATAATTAAGTCCACCAGAGTCTAGTTAGTCAATTCACACACTCCAATGGAAGACGCCAAAGGAAGAACCACTGCAAATTTGGTCCACTGTTCTGGTTGTAAATCAAAAACCAAAATAGGACAATTCTTTAGTTCTTTGCTTTCAAAAAATTGAAGAAATATCTCTTAGCACACATTGACTCCATCAAAAGTTGCAAACACATTAGTCTTTGAGGATTATAATAATTGTCATATTTAAAAAACTCAAACATAGAACTTAATTCATTTTTCTTCCTTGTTTTAAGCTAACATTTTATCTGCTGTATTTCCAGGCTTTGATCTAATAAATGTTCTTTTGTTTTTTATCCCAGAAACTGTATGTAAAATTATAACTAATACCATTCACTATGTTTCATTTCAAATTAAATTAATTATATGAAATTGCCTATTTCCTCTTTTTGCCTTCTTTCCCAGGGTTTCTCCTGGTCTAAAAGTTCCAAGACGTCATTATACTTCCTATATAATAGATTCAATCAGTTGGATATATCAGTGGCCACATCAGCATTCACTTATCATGCCTTCATTTGTAGAAAGATATAATGATGGCTTTATATAACCCTTAAAGAAAACTCTCGGACTAAGGCTTAGCATAAACTATGTAAAGTATTCACTGAGAAATCCATTATGAAAACTAGGAGAAAAAAAGAGCAGCCACCAGGGATAATTATCTTCTTTAGTCAAATATGTTTACATGCTTAGCTAAGTATAGAGCTCATAGAACTTTAATGGGACCAGTTTCAAAATTCAATTCAACCATTTCTGGATATGAATTCTGTCTAGTTCTGGCCAAATGTGACTTCCTGACTCAGAGGGGAAAAAAGACTTTAAGAAGCTTGTAAAGGGGGCTCATAAGGTTTCCTGGACATGAAATGAAATAACTATTACAAAACAATATTTTGATGAGTTAAGTGTAAATGAATTAGAAACACACGGATTAAATTTCCCTTGAAATACACATGGGTTTCAAAATTAAGGGAAATGAACTTCACCAAATGTGTTTTCAATTTTGCCTAACCCAAAATGTTTGATGCATAGATTGAGATATTTGGCTTAATTCCAGTTTTGCCTATCCTTACCATAGGCATTACTTAAAAAAATATCCTGTTTCTAAATGCCCAGTATCATACCATAGCATGATGTGAATCGAAGCATAAATAATGAGTTCATATACAGGTCAAGTCCTGTTACAATAAACATTATTTAATGGCAAATATTGTAGAAAAATTGTAAACCCCCAAATCAGTCAATTTTGTATGTAACAGAATTACAGCATAACAAAATAAATTAAAGAATTCATTATGATTGAACTTGACCTGTTAGTGGATAAAGCATGTTCTCCCAAAGAATGAATGGTAATAATTCTGAGAATTTCCAGCCATTCTATTATTATTTCATTATTTACCATATCATCTTTTTTTTAATATGGCAAATGACAACTACAAAAATTTAATAGATGAATAACTTTAGGCATAAAGGGATTTCTCAGAAAACCATCGGCATTGAATTTTATGCCTGTGTCTTTTTGTCTTTTTTTACCATTGTAAAAAGGTATAGGGATGGAATGCCAGTTCATTGGTTCAAAACTGCACAAAATTTCTGCCTTTGTTTCGTGCTTTGTCATCTTCATACCCTCTTTTCCCTGCTAAAGTAGAAAATAACAGAAAAATATCAAGCGTACATATCTGTCTTTAGATTTGTGTCTATATCTGTTCGTATAGATATGTGCCTATTATTATACAGATATAGGCATAGATATAGATATAAATTTATGACATGTGCATATGTATGTATACATTAACATCTGTGTGTATATATGTATGTATTCTATAGTTAATCTATATTTAGCTAAACATGTAAGCATGTTTGACTGAAAAGTAAGTATTATGTCTGGTATCTATTCTTTCCTCTAATTTCTATAATTGATTTTTCAATGACCTATTCAATTGACCTAGTTTGTTCTTAGCTCAAGACTAAAAGTTTTCTTAAGGGGGATAATACTATCATTATATAAACAAACAAGTGTGTGTGTATGCACATTCATGTACAAATACATATAAAATACAACATTTGTATGCAAAGCCACAGGTTGCATTATATCCCCAGCACCTCCTGCACAACATAAGTATAACAGACAGATATTGATTAACTAACCTTAGCTCTAGTGATGACTAGGCCAGAGTAAGAGTCTCAGTAAGATCTAAGTCCAAATTCTTAAATGCCAAACCTACAAAGAAACAGAATTCTAGGTGCTCCAAATGCTGATTTCCCATGTAAGCCCCAAGGATGGCAGTCATACTGAGATTATCAACCCTTGGTACCATAGGTGAAGTCAAATCACCATCTTCCTTATGCTCTCCAGAAAGGCGACTGATAGTCCATACTACAGGGAAAGTTATTTTCATGAGCTTTTGTAAAGTCAAGCATGAGCAGCTCTCCTGAGGACTGTTGCTGTGAATACCTTTAAGGTTCTGATCACATAGCATGGTAAACTCTTTCTTTATTCAGCAATAAACTAAAGCAAAATGTTCATGGAAACCAAAGTACAACATTCACAACAATATCACATAACAACTTATTAATAAAGTGGCAACATATTATTAAATAAAAGATATCATTCAGTAAGTCACAATCTGAATCAATCAATATAAAGTGCCCACCTAAAATCTTCTTTCATCTTGTTTGCAGACTGGCTCAGAATCATCTTGAACTCAATTGTCCTTAAGGAAAAATCATCCTTAAGAGGTTACAAGGTACAAAGTACAAAGGTTTCCCACCCCTAGATCACAGTAAGTAATAATCTTATCAGTCGGCACTAAGTACCCAAGTAAAGGTCCTTTTATCTTGACTCAAAGTTGACTTCCAAACTCCATGGCTTCTCTTCCATGCTCCCAGCTCTTGCCTGAATTCACCCAACTGTCACATGGATTCACAGGTAGGCAGCTCCCAGTCCAGCTACACACGTCAAGCTTAGCAGAACCACAACAATACTTATATACATTGCCAGCACTATCATCTCAATTCACTTTATTCCTGTGAAATCAACACAAGTCAACAGAAAGGGTCTTTCTATCTGACAAAGTAACACTATCACAAGTTAACAAACAGAATGCTTCTGCCTGATGAAGTAACACAAACACAAATCAATACAGTGAGAACAGAGTGTTGGACACCACAAGTATTCCCCCTCTCAGTTCTGCTCAGTTCCAGCTGTACTTGAGCTTATTTAATTAATTTTTTAGTTTCCAAAATTCATTTCCACAAGATTTTGAGTTACATATTTTCTCCCCATCCCAAGATGGCAAGCATACTAAAGATCCCTTCCCCCAATCTGCCGTCTAATATATAACCCCATACTCCTTTACTTTCTTGTAGGGCAAGATGGATTTCTATACCCCATTGCCTGTATATCTTATTTCCCAGTTGTATGTAAAAAAATTTTAACATTTGTTTTTAAAACTTTGAGTTCCACATTCTCTGCCTTCTTTCCTGCTCACCACCCCCACCCACTGGGAAGACAAGCAATTCAATATAGGTTATACATGTGTACTTATGCAAAAAATTTCCATAGCAGTCATCTTGTGAAAGACTAGTCACATTTCCTTCCATCCTTTACCACTCCCCATTTATTCTATTTTCTCCTTTGACCTTGTCCTTTTCAAAAGTGTTTGCTTCTAACTATCCTCTCCCCCAATCTGCCTTCCCTTCTATCATACCCCTTGTTATCTCCATCCCCCCTACCTTCCGGTAGGATAAGATGCCCAGTGGAGTGTGTATGTTATTCCCTCCTGTAATGGCAAGCAAAGAAGTAGTTAACACCTTGTTTCAGTTCAAGGTCCTTTTAAGCCTTGCTCATAATTATATCAAGTCTTTGTTAAGAAACAGAACTTGTGAACCCCCCAACTTGTCAACCCCTGTTGGGAGGAGCTAATGATCATATATAAGGAGAATCCCAGCCTGGGAGAGAACAGAACTAAGAAGAGCTGAGCAGAACTGAGAACAGAACTTGTGGAAGCAGAACTGAGAACTGTGAAGAGAACTGTTGTGGCAGCAGAGTTGAGAAGAAAACTTGTGGTATCCCAGCACTCTGTTTGTTGTGTCTGGGTTGATATTTGTCTGTGATACTTTGTACAGAAGCCCTAGGACCTTACTGGAAGCCCTAAAGAGGATTTCCTAGTTATCTATTTACAGAAGTCCTGGAAGAGGGTTTTGGAGGTCCTGAGACTTAACTGATGATTTGTGCTGATCTCTTGGACCTTGTTTGTGTGTCTGTGTTGATTTCTATGCTGATGATTTGTGTTAGCTTCTTGGACCTTGTTTGTGGGTCTCTGTTGATGTCACAGGCAGATAGTTAATTGATGGTGGTGCTGGCAATGTGCATGAATGTTGTTTTGGCTCTATTAAGCTTTGTCTTCTCAGGAAAAGGAACTGTGAAGGACTTGAGGTGGACTGGACACTGTGAGCTTCAATATGGAGTGGGAACTGGATGAGCAACTGGACAAGGACATGGACAAGGATTTGAGAGCTGCCTGCCTTTGAATACAGGTGACAATTGGGTAAATTTGGGCAGGAGATGGGACCATGGAAGAGGAACTTTGGAAGCTGAGAGCCAGGCTTGAGTCAAGATAAAAAGACTTAATGCTGACTGAGAAAATCATGATTAAGATAATGTAACCTAGGGGTGAAGAATTTTGACCTTTGAGAAGACTTTTTTTGATGGAGATATATGAACAACATGACCTAGGGGTAGAGAACTTTAACCTTTGTACATTGTGTTCCTTAAGGAGAATTGCTTTATAAGGACTTTATAAGGACTTATTAAATTATAACTTTTGTTTAAAACTATTTGGCCACTTTGATGAAAACTACATGGCCACTTTAGAGATAACTTGTTATGTTATAACATTGTGAATGCTGTACTTTGGTTTCTGTGAATGTTTTCCTTTAATTTACTGCTGAATAAATAGAGAGTTCACTATACTAAGTAATCAGAACTTAAAGCTCTTCACAGCAGCAGTCCTCTGGAAAGCTACATGGCTTAGCTTTACACTTCCTTAAGCCAAATCCAATGAGGGTAAGGTTGATTCATTCATTTCACCTTCCTGCTCTTCCCCTCCACTGTAACAGCTTTCTCTTATCTCTTTTATGTGATATAATTTACTCTATTCTATCTTTCCCTTTCTCCTTCTCCCAATACAATCCTCTCTTACCTCTTAATTTTATTTTTAGATATTATATGTATATGTACATATCATATATATGATATGTACATATACATAAACACACACATACACACACACACACACACACACATATATATATATATGTTCCCTTCAACTATTCTCATACTGAGAAAATTCTCATGAGTTACAAATATTGTCTTTCCATGTAAGAATATAAATAGTTAAACTTTAATAAGTTCCTTATGATTTCTCTTTCCTGTTTACCTTTTCATGCTTCTCTGGCTTCTTGTATTGAAAAGTCAAATTTTCTGTTCAGCTCTGATTTTTTTCATCAAAAATGTTGAAAGTTGGGGTGGCTAGGTGACACAGTGAATAGAGCACCAGCCTTGGAGTCAGGAGGACCAGAGCTCAAATCTTTCCTTAGACATTTAAAACAAAAACTAGCCTTATGACCTTGGGCAAGTCACTTAACCCAAATTGCCCTACTTTCCCCCCTACAAAAAATGGTTGAAAGTCCTCTATTTTGTTGAATTTCCATATTTCCTCCTGAAGTATTACACTCAGTTTTGCTGGGTAGGTGATTCTTTGTTTTAATCCCAGCTCCTTTGAGCTCTGGAATACCATATTCCAAGCCCTTTGGTCCCTTAATGTAGAAGTTGCAAGATCCTTATTGTGTTTCTACTACACTCAAATTGTTTCTTCCTGACTCCTTGTAAAATTTTCTCCTTGACCCGGAAAGTCAGACTTTTGGCTATAATATTCCTTGGAGTTTTCTTTTGGGGATATTTTTAAGAGGTAATTGGTGAATTCTTTATATTTGTATTTTACCCTCTTATTCTTGAATATCAGGGCATTTTTCCTTGATAATTTCTTGAAATATGATGTCTACGCCTTTTTTGTTATCATAGCTTTCAGGTAGTTCAATAATTTTTAAATTATCTCTTCTACATCTGTTTTCCAGGTCAGTGGTTTATCCAATGAGATATTTCACACAACCTTCTATTTTTTCATTGGATCTGTTTTATACTATCTTGAATTCTCAAACAGTCATTAACTTCCATTTCCTCCAATACACTTTTGAAGAAATTATTTTTTTCAATGAGTTCTTATAATTCCTTTTCCATTTGACCAATTCTACTTTTTTAAAGGAATTCCCCTCATTGGCTTTTTTTGGGCCTCTTCTTTCATCTGGATTAGTCTATTTTTAAAGAGTTATTTTCATAATTATTTTGTGGGGTCTCCTTTAGCAGGCTGTTGACTTGATTTTATGATTTTCTTTCAACATTCTTATTTCTCTTCTGAATTTTTCTTCCACTTCTCTTACTCGATTTTCTAAATCCTTTCTCCTATCTTTGCCTCCATAAATATCTCTCACCCTATGACTGGTCACTTCAATAGAGGCAGATGAATGCATGGAGTGATGGACTTGGAGTTAGGAAGTTTGGAAATTCAAATTCTACTTGTTTAACCCTAGGCAGACAAGGCATTTAGCTCTTCTTGAGCCTCAGTTTCCTTATCAGTAAAATACAGATAATACAAGTATGCACCTCTTAGGACTTTTTGTGACAATCGTATGAGATAATATATATCAAACACTCCTTTAATTGTAAAGTGTTTTTAAAATTATAGTCATTATTACAGTAATTACCAGTCTAGAATTCCTTATCTCTCTGACTTTCTGCCTTTCTCAATATAAACATCTTTATGCTTGGCTAACTCCTACCATCAGATTTCAAACATGTAGATAGATTTGGAGCTGGAAAAGAATCCAGAAATCATCAAGTTCACCTAATTCATTCTATATACAAGTTTTCTAAGAATTAAAGAGGTTAAATGCCTCTTGCTCTCTCTCTCTCTCTGTCTCTCTGTCTCTGTCTCTGTCTCTGTCTCTCTCTCTCACTCTCTCTCTCTCTCTCTCTCTCTCTCTCTCTCTCTCTCTCTCAGAAATATAGTGGCAGAATCAGAATTTGTAACTAACAGGTTCTCTGAATCTAAAACAATATTCTTTCCACTGAAGAACACTGTTACCCCTTGTTCCAAGCTGTCAAAAATCACCTGTGAAAGTTCTAAAACAGAATTGTCTGCTGTAAATTTATGCTTCATAACTTCAAATGGGCTCTCCCGGCTGCTCAACAATTATCCTACTTGTCAACTCATCTCATTCCCTAAAATAACTTTGCAAATCTTTCCTTCTCCCCTCTCACTTCCAAGAACCCTCTTACCTACTGTTCTTGGGACAAATGACCCAGCACAAAACTTCATGAAGGAGTCTGACGGTATTCAATAAAAGTGTGTGCATGTGTGTGTGCGTGTGTGTGCGTGTGTGTGTATGTGTGTGTTCCCTCCTCCACTTCTAAGAACATCTCAGAATAATTGCTTTCTCTATTCCCCTGTCCACTGGTTGCAAGAGAAGTTGTAAAGAGAAGTAGTATTTCTATTCTTTACTAAGAGTTGCACCGTTGATCTCTCATTCTCCCCCTTAACTTTTCCATGCTCTTTTTTTCTTTTTTTTAACATTTTATTGACTTTTTTGCTTACTTTTAGTTTACAATATTCAGTTCCAGAATCACTTGAGTTTCAGATTTTTCTCCCTTTCCTCCCCACCCCGAGCCCCGCCATGGGGGCATACAATCATGTATAGGATCTGCAAACTCTATCACATTGTATAATAGTTTGGTTGCATAGGTGATATAGCCAATGGAGTGAACAATGAGAAAAGAGAAATAAAAACCAAAGATAGTATGCATTGCTTCAGTCTCCATTTAACCTCTGGTCCTTCTGGATCTTTCTCTGAATGTAGAAATCTCCTTCCATCCTGAGATTTGTAGAGTTGTCTTTTAACTGTGCATTGCTGAGAGGAG
>CM053595.1:199212249-199270120 GCA_028646575.1 Pseudocheirus occidentalis | reverse complement strand
CAGTCAATTAATTGGTAGGTTTTTTTTTAAGCTTTGTGAAACTCTGCTTCCGGGGGGAAAGCTCTGTTCCAAATTGCTGGGGTTTTCCCAGCTGCTGAAGCTATTAGGGGGGTGTTGCAGCCTCCCCTAGCTTTGGCTTGCTGAAAGCACTCTGCAGGACCACCACCCATGACCACAATCTGGATCCAGGCCACTCAACGCAAGAGCACTTGGCCCTGATCAATCGATTCTGCAGGCCAGGGGCTCTGAAGCAGCCCAGTGGGGGTATCTGCCGGTTGCCACAGTTTCTGCCCTTACCCCACTGCTTCCTTGCCCTGGGGGTAGATTGGCTGAACTGCTTTTCCTCCCCCAAATTTAGCTTGAAAGCTTCACTCACTTTCACTGACCTTTAATCCTGGCCTATGCAGATTGTTCCAAGTGCTTTAAATCTTCTCTGAAGTAGACTCATGTTGTGGCTTGGGAGATTCGGCTCTTCCCCGCTGCCCTGGAGCCTGGCCACATGGTGGTTTTAGGCTGGGCTGGTCTCAGCTCCTGGCCTGCAGGCCTGCGGGATGAGCCCCTCCTGCCAGCTCCCTGTCTTAAATCCCTATTTTTTCACACCTTTCTCTAATCCCTGTTTTTCACACTTTGGTAGATGTAGAGATGCTGGAGGCTGTAGATCTTCCCTCATAGAGTGGCCATGGCTTGGCTCCTTCCTACCACCCCAGGGCCTGGCCACGGTTTTGTTTTCAAACTAGGCTGGCCTTGGCTCCTGCCGCAATGATCCCCTGCTGTGGAGCTGCCTTCCGCAAAAGATGTGTTTTCTGTATTTTTTGAGTTTGAGAGTCCTAGAATTTGTCCAGCGTCATATTTTATGGGTGTTTAGGGTGGCTGCATGGGAGCTGTGGGACGCTGCCATCTTGGCTATGCCCCCAGAAGTCAAAATTCTGTCTTGTTATTCTTGAAAAACATGTCTCACCTAAGTAAACTTCTTCTGTGGGCTCCGCTCTACCCTACAGTAAACTCCTCCCACCATAGGCTCCATGTGACCACATTCAGCTGTTAGGGAGCAGAATATGTTTTCAAATCAGGGAAGGTTCTCAGATTCACCTTGGCTTATTAGGGGGCAGGGAATATCTTCAGATCCCTTTACTATTACATTATCTTACCCAGTGTTAGGATATTAGGGCCATTTTCCTTGAACATTTCTTGAAATACTATGTCTAGCTTCTTTCTTTGATTATGACTTTCAAGTGGCTTAATAATTCTTAAATAATCTTTCCCTAATCTTTTTTTCATTTTTCCCATGAGATATTTTATATTTTCTTCTATATTTTTTATCTTGACTTTGTTTTATTTTTTTCTTGACCTGTCATGTAATCATTTTAAGTTCCACTTGCCCGGTTCTAATTTTTAAGCAATTATTTTCTCCAGTTAGCTTTTGTACTTCTTTTTCTATTTGGCCAATTCTTCTTTTTAAGGTGCTATTTTGTTTAGCCTTTTGTGCCTTTTTTGAAGGAAGGTATTATTTGTCTTTTCATTATCTTCTTTCTTTTATCTCACTTCTTTATCTAACTTTTCCTCCATCCCTTTTATTTCATTTTGAAAATAATTTTTAAACTTATCCAGGAATTCTTTTTGTGTTTCTGTCCAATTCACATTTTTTTTTCTCTGAGGCTTTTCTTCTCACTGTTTTGACTTTGTTTTCTTCTTCTGAGTTTGTCTCTTGATCCTCCCTGTCAGCATAATAGCTTTTTATAGCCAAATTCCTTTTGTTGTTGTTTTATCATTTCTGCATTTTATTTATTGATTTAGAGGTGTATGTTAAATTGAACTCTAGTCTTTTCATAAGGGTGGGAAAGGGCATTGTCTCAAGCTTCAGAGTTCTTCTAATTTTCTAATTTTCAGAACTAGGCCAGAGAGTGTGGAAGTTTTCAGTGCTTCTAGGGCATTCTGGGGAAGGGTGTGGTTACTGTTCTCTTGATTTGCATGCTGCTCTTTACCCAGGATGGGTCCTTTATCCCTTGATATTACAATCAATAATGCTCCTCAATATTACCTCTCCTCCCTTGGGATCGGAAATGATACTGTTCCTCAAGGTCTCTTATCTCTTTGGACCAAAATTGATACTGCTCTTCAGCGTTCCCATTCTGTCTTGACAAAAGTGCCCCTCTCTGCTATTGAAGTATGTCGCAAAAGTGGGTATAAGCATTGTTTTTTTTTCCAAACAGTTCCTAGTTCCGTGTCCAGTGTTAGTGCAAGGGTACCCTCTATTCTCTTTCTGATTCCTTGACAGGTTTGCTTACCATTTCTAGCTTGAGTGCTCCTGAACCTTCAAATACTTTTTTCACCACCACCTAGTCCCACCACTGGAATGTTTCATCCACATGGGCTCTGGGCTAGCCTGCATCTGAGAGCCATAGATTTTTCTTTCAGACTTCCTAAGTTGTCTTGGACTAGAAGAATATCTCGTTCTGACCTTTTGTTGACTTTGTCATTATAGAATTCATTTTCAGGCATTATTTTAAAGTTGTTTGAAAGCATGAGAATACTTATATGAATTAATGCAAAATAACATGAGAAGAACCAGGAAAATTATGACAACAATATAAACACAAAGCACCTCCAAACAAAACTAAATGCTGTGGAATTAGAATGAAAGTGTATGTCTATTTCTCCTTTGGAAAGATAAGTGATAATAGCTCTAAAACTTCATATATAGCATTGGACTCAGTTGATATAGTGTTTAGATTTGCTTAATTGTTTTTCTATTTCTTTTTTATTCTTTGTTATGAGAGATGGCTCTCTAGGGAAGAGAAGGAAAGTGATATATTTAAAGATAAAGGTAATGTAACAACAAAAGACACTAATGAATTTTTAAAGCGTGAATGGCTAGGAGAAGATCATTGTCTAGGTCATAGATAATTAAATTTGCATTTATAATTTACCTTTGGAAAGCATTTTAACATGCTTAAAGTGTTTTCCTCATAGCATCCCTATGAGGTGGCCAGTGAAAGTGTAATTATTTTCATAGATGGAGAAACTGATGCTTTGAAAGATTTAGTGATTTACTCATAAGCATCTGGCTAATAAGTGTGCTTTGGTGTACTATTAATAAGTATGCTTTGGATGCTGATTTCCTTACTCTGAGTCCTGTTCTTACCCACTATACAACACTGTCTTTTAGTTCTGAAACACATTATATCTTTTATCATTCTAGCAGTGTATTATTCAACATAAACTTTTTGAATTGAATATTAGTAAAACATGAATAGTAGAATTTTAACCAAATGATTTGTATGTAAGTTCTATAATAGAATGTGGAATAAAAGAAATGGGGCATGAAATCTAATGCAGAATATACACACTTTTTAGGCAGAAGAGAAACAATGCATTTGTGGTTCTAAAAACACTGAATTTAGGACATACCAAGCATCTGCCACAGAGTTATGTGGGAAGAAGGCTTAGCACAGTGCCTGGCATGTAGTATGTACTTAAAAATGTTTATTCCTTTCTGTCTCATTACCCCTATTAGAAGGAGAGGAACAGGCTATAGAGATAGAATGGATGACATCATAATAGTATGATGGGATGGGAAACACTGATTCGTTTTTGCACCAGTGGAGAATACTATCCAGGAGATTTTGTGACTCTAATATTGAATTCATGACATAGATTTCAAACAATTTAGCTATCCCTCTGTGTTTTTCTAAGACTAAAACAGACCAGAACAGAAGAATGAGTGATATCCCTGGGTGAAATTTACATGTATTTCTCTTTGGTGTAGAAGTAAAACTTTTAACATGATGCAAAAGAATTCTATGTATGTGGAATTGAATTAAAGCTAAGATTTTACTCTCAGCAAAGTTACTTAAAGCATTCTTAAGAAGTATGGGGTCTGTCACATACTTCTCTGGCCTGAAGCTGCAGGCCATATGTTCATGTAGTACTTTCAAATTTTTTGACCTATCCTGAAGTTTATTTCAAAATAATGTAATTTTATTTGTAGCAAGCATGGGGGGTGTGGATAGGGAATCTTTAAGAGAGAAATGGTAAATAAGCTGTAATGAGGACAGTGTAACTGGTCATGGTGTTAATAATTCATTCTCTTTCATAGAGGTGAACCTTCCCAAATTCAACTTGATGAGGAAGCAAACAAACTGCAATGGCGTCACTACATGCTGCCTCCCTGTTTGAAAGCATATGAAAACTTCCACAATGTGTCTCTCTTTCTTTTCCTTGGGGAGAATTTGTTGCTTGGCTATATAAATACTGCTATCTTTTCAAATGCATCAGCACTAACAACAATTTCATTCTTGCCTAGTTTAAAGTTGGGGTAGGAGGAAGGGAAGTGGAGATGGGATACAAGAGGGTGCACTTATGGAAATGGTATCAAACAGTAGAGCAAAGGTCTTTGTAGACAGAAGTCACAGCAAATATAAATGCCACAGCCTGGCATTTTAGGACTTCCATGATAAGGACTGCTTATTTTTCCAGTATTATTTCATGTTATTACCCTTCACATACTCTTTGTTTCAGTCAACCTAAGCCATTAGTTATTTACCATACATGATATTCCATCCCCTGTCTCTTTCCCTTTGTGCAGGTGGCCACTCAGTTTCATAAGGTTTTTCTCCCCTCTGCCTTTTAGAATATATAGCTTCAGTCAAAGCTCAGCTCAAAGTTATTCTGGATCTCCCCAGTTATTTTAAAACTCTTCCTCTTAACATTAATTTGTATAATTTTGTGTGCAGTTCATAAGTATCTTTGAAACTCTTATCCTCCAGTAGAATATAAGTTCCTTGATTGCAAGAACTTCTGTTCTGCCTCTCCACTACTTCATTCAGTGATCTCATCAGTTAATTACCATCATTCAAGTTAATTACTATCAAGTTAATTACTATCTTTATGCTGATAATTCTCAAATTTACCCAAACTCTGATGGCCTCAAGTCGCCCATCTCCAGCTGCTTTTCAGACATCTTGAACTGGATGTCCAATAGACATCTTAAACTCAATATGGCAAAAACAGAACTCATTATCTTTCCCCCCTAATCCCTAACTGCCCTCCCCCAGTCTCCATCTTCCCTATTTCTGTAAAGGGCAGTACCATCCTTCTGGTCCCTCAGGCTCATTACCCAGGAGTCATCCTGGATTCCTCATTATATCTTACCCCTTATATCCAAGCTGTTGCCAAGGTCTGTTGCTTTCACCTTTGCAACATCTCTCTTTGCAACCCCTCCTCCCTTTCTCTACTCTGATACTGCTAACACTCTAGTGCAAGTACTCATCACCTCACACCTGGATTATTACAATAGCCTGCTGGTGAGTCTGCCTGCCTCAAGTCTCTCGACACTCCAGTACGTTCTCCACTTAGTCATTAACGTGATTTTCCTAAAATTCAGGTCTGATCATGTCACTCTCCCCTACTCAATAAACTAATGGATTCCTACTCCTTCCAGGAGAAAATGCAAAATGCTCAGCTTGGCATTCAAAACTCTTTATGACCTCTCTCCCTCCTACCTTTCTAGTCAACCTACCTTACTCCTCAACATATACTCTTCAATCCAGTGATGTTGACCTCCTGTCTATTCCATGAACAAGACACTCTGTCTCTTAACTCTGGATAGATTCTTTGGCTGTCCCCTGTCATTGGAACATTTTCTCTCTTCTACTTTGACTCTTGACCTTTTTGGCTTTAATTCCCAACTAAAACCCTGCCTTCTACAGGAAGCCTTCACCAACTCTTTTTTATTCTGTTTCAATATTTTCCCTTTCTTAAATATTTTCTAATTTACCTTCTATATAGCTTGCTTTGTATATATTTGTTTGCAAGTTGTCTTCCCCAGTTAGATTGTAAGCTCCTTGGGCAGGGACTATCTTTTGACTCTTTTTTTATTCCCAGCATATAGCAGGGTGCCTGATATACAGTTGGTGTTTAGTAAATATTTATTGGTTGATTAGTTTTTGTCTTTGTTGACCCAGGACCTAGCACAGTACTTGGCACAAAGTAGGTACTTAATCAATGTTTGTTGAATTTAATTGTATACTCATAATCCAGCAAGCTTTCAAAATACTTAATTGTGCCTTTGTTCTTTTGGATAAATAGTAATAGATTGGTAACTGTTCTAGCAGAAGAGAACTGGAACTCTGATTTTCTGATAGGGCCTTTTATTCATTAGCAAGAAATAAGATCCATTGACTCTCTTAGATGTGTCAATAGCATCAGTGTGCATAGAGTGTAGACCAATGTAGATGGGTGTGCCAGTACTCCCTGGGGAAAGTGGGACATTACCATTGACCCTTTCCTTTCCCCTCTCCTTATTGTTCTAGTTATGGAATAATGAAGTGTTCTAGGGTGCTAATAATAATAGTTAGCACTTATATAGAACTTAAGGTTTGTAAAGCACTTTACAAATATGAATTCATTTTATCCTCACAACCCTGTGAGGTAGGTGCTGCCATTACCCCAATTTTACAGGCAGGGAAATTGACATAGGCAAAGGTTGTCACTTTGCTCTGTGTCACACATGAAGGAAGTGTCTGAGGTCAGATTGGAATTTAGGTCTTCTTGATTCCAAGCCCAGTACTCAATCTGCTGCATCACCCAACTGCCTCAAAACAAAGTCCAGATAATTTTCTTCTGGGGTTACAGAAGTTAAGAAATGGAAACAGGAAGAACATGGTATAATGGGGCTGATAAGGAGTTGCAATGTAAGGTGGAGAAGCAAGATGAGCTACTGACTCCACCTCAGTTTCTTTCAGCCAGTCTCTTGGAATTCAAAAATTCTCAACTGGTATCCCTAAAGAACTGCCCTTGTTCTCTCCTGAAAAAATAATCTGATTGTCTGTTTTTTTTTTTAAATTCGGCTTTATCTCCCTTGGAAAGCAGTAATGGGAGCAGATACCAAGGACAGAGGATGGCCCTGTGTCTAGATTGCCCCAAACCAAGTAAACAGAGATACTTCGCCCCTACATGGTCCACCTTTTAAGCTGGGGAAATTTGTACTCATAACCAAAGTATTGCTTCATAGCAGCTTAGCTGCCTGGGACCTCAGCTTTCTGTAGAAGCTCTGTTAGTGAGTCAGGTGTGAATGATGAATAATGTGACAGTGAAGACAAAAACATCAGCCAAGTTCTGCTCCCTTTAGTCCCAGAGGGGGATTAAGACAAGGGTGTTGAAGATAAGTGACGTGGCCCTCCATACCTGTTCCAGGTGCTGAGACCACCAGTCTACAGAAAACTAAAAGCTTTGCCTTTTCTTGAACACTCTCTTTGTCTTACTGCATGCCACAAAGTTGGGCAACAGCAACTGAGGGAAAGGTTTTGGGGCCAGATTATACAGTAGGCTTGGAAATGACTCTGAGTACATCCTTTGAGAGATACCTACAATGTGGTTTGTATTATCAATATTTGTGTGAGTATGTCTGCAGAACCTGCAGTCAACTCACCTTTCCTCTTTACTCAGGGTGGCTAATGATGAACATATGTGCACCCAGGGAGAGATCCAGGGCTTGTTTTACCCTGATGATGAATGATCTAGCCACCACTGAGAAAATATCATCACACTGTGGGTTTTCTATGGATTCCCTCCTTTACTACTGTGCCTTTGACCTTGCTTAGATACAACCTTCCCCTCCCCCGACCCTATCCTTTCTATTCTGACACTGAGCAAGTTAAGACTGGCCTCTAACTCTCTTGGATGGAATATAGTGGGGGTAAGGAGGTAAACAATCTGAGAGACTTCTACAAACTATGTGTTATAATATCAAAATCATACCTTAAGTTCATATGAGTATATTAGAACCACAAAATTTCTTCTAACAGAAATTTTAATAAGGACTTTTAGAGAACTCTCTGTGAGATCTTAAGTAAGCTATTTCATTTTCTTTTTCCTCAGTTTCATATTTAAAATGAAGGGGTTGTACTTGATGATTTATAAGGTCTCTTTCCAGTTTTAGTATTCTAAAGTTACATAAATTATAAAAGTAGAATTGAAATATAAATTGCTATGTTGCTTAATTATGCATATTTAGTAAATTAATAAAGGTACAGAAAAATGTAGGGGACCCATTTGTGGATTTTCTGTTCAGAATTTCCTGTACTCCGGGAAACTAGCCAACCATTTTTCCTCAGAGAGTTCAGCCTTATCTTTAACATACGAAAATGACTTCATGTTTGATTTGACTAGAAATTTACTTCATCAATGCCCACATTTGCTAATACTTTCACGTCATTTAAGCTGATATTTTCAACCATATTTTTAGTTTCTTTTATCAAAACTTCCATTTCTCTTTTGGGATGTATAGGCATTTGGGGAAGACTAACACAGCTGATATGAGAGCTGCTGAACCCTTTTCAGGGTTGCTTTCCACCTTTGGTGTCTACCTGCCACCCAAATTTTCATCTGTGGCTCCACAAAGCTGTAGCTTGCACAGTGACCACAACCAGGTTAACTCTTTTGGCAGACAGGCTAAACTAGGTTGAGGGTAACCAAGGGGTCTCAAATCCATAAGTGAGCTATGGGATTTTTTTACATCAAGCATGTGAAAACTTCTCCAGTGGAATAGGAAAATGTGCAACAATTTATTCCAAGGCCATGAAGGAGACAGAAGCAGATGCTGTGGAATGCTTAGCACTTGGTTCAACATCAGAGATGCCAAACTCATCCTGAGTCATTGTAAGTCATCCTTACATGTATCTTACAATTGTGCCTCACTTAAATTCAATTTATGTGTGAGTTAAAAGATATCACCCATACCATTTTACCATTTTTGTTTACCTTGATGTTCTATGGTGACAGGCAAGTGATAACGCAGCAGGTGCAGATACACTGGGGCCTGTAGTCACATCCCTACAGACAGGTGGCCCAGGCCACAGGGTCATCTTCTCACTTAATTAAAGCAGCAGTGGGGTTTGGCAACCTCCTGGGTGTCTCACCAGCCGTTTTAAAGGACCACATTGTGTACATTCTGGCATGAGGAAAGGGCAAGAAAAGGTTCCATAAAAATTGGCTGCTTATCCCAACCCTAACTTGCTTACTGCGGCAGATAAGGATCCTGTCCTGTGGCCAAAACACACAAAAAATGTACAAAAACTTGTGAAAATGATTCCACTTATCATTGGAACATACTCTATTGGACTACATAAAATCCACTAGATCTGAGAGATGAACAGTTTTTTAATGAGAAAACTCACTAGGTACCACATCCAAATAGCAGCCACGAATGAAACAAAGCTGTCAGATGATGGCCAGTTTCTCAATTGGATACAAGTTTTCTTGGAGCGGCCTCAGGGATGGGGAACACTATGAAGCTGGCATAGGTTTTGCAAACAAATCTAACGTAGTTGACAAGCTTGTATGCCTCCAAAATGGAGTAAATGATAGGCTCATGAAAATGTAATTTCAACTTTCAAGAGAGTACCACACCACCATACTCAGTGCCTATGCTCCCACCATGATGAACCCTGAAGTGAAAGAAAATTTTTATGAAGACCTGAGAACCTTATTATAAATGGGCCAAAAAGGACTAGCCTGTAATTCATTGTAACTTTTATGCCAGAGTAGAGACGTGCTTTCAGAGACAGCAGGGAGCCCTTGGGAGGAGTAAAGTTGGCCACATCAACAGCCAGCAACACTTATTGCTGAAGACTTGTGTGCCTCATGACATCACCACCAATACAACCAATACCCAAAGTATCCTACTTTACTTTTAGTGTTTTCTTAAACACAATGCACACTCACAGAATATATTGACATTTAATAGACTATGTCATTGTAAGGAGAGGCAGACAGGATGTGAGTGAGGAAGGTGATGTGCGGTGCAGAGTGCTGAACCAATCATAGACTTATCCTCTCCAAGCTAAACATTTTTATTTAAGAAAAGTGGGCGTCCCAAGGCAAAATGACTACTAGAAGACTCAATGTCAACAGAGTAGAGCGGGTCTTAGAACCTGAAGAGTTTTTTTTTTTGCTTTTTGGAGGGCAGTTGGGGTTAAGAGACTTGCCCAAAGTCACATGGCTAGGTTTTTTTTGTGTGTGTTAAGTGTCTGAGGCCGGATTTGAACTCAGGTCCTCCTGACTCCAGGGCTGGTGCTCTATTCACTGCACCACCTAGCCACCCCTGAAGAGTTCATTGTTAAACTGGAAGGAAAGCTGAGGCAACATGCACTTGGTAACAGTAGAGCAGAAAAGGAGTAGACAGCTTTCAAAACTGGTGTATAGCACCACATTTACTCAGTTGGGCTAGAATGCTTGTAAACATAAAGATTAGTTTGATGAAAATGATGGGGAAATTCAGAAGCTGCTAAACAAAAAATCAAAATTCCACAGTTTGCCAGCAGAACAGTTTGTTTTTCTCCAAGAAGGCACAGTTCAGCTCCATCAAAAGTAAAATACAAGTAAAGCTTAGAAAGATGCAGGATTCTTGGCTCAGTAAAAAGGCAGTTGGAATTCAGCTTAATACTGATAGTAGCATTCCAAGGCACTTTTATCATTTCCTGAAAATGGTTTATGGGCCAAATACCTATGGTGCATCTCAGTTACTCAGAGCTGATAGAGTCATAGTCTCATATTGACGTGATCCTGGAGAGGTAAGCTGAACAATTCTATAGTCTTCTCAACAGGCCATCATCAACCAATCCTAAAGCCACTGCCTATATACCTCAGGCTGAAGTGAATCCTTCTCTAACCATATTTCCGACTGAAGAAGAGGTCTTGCATGCCATTAGGCTCTTCTTGTGTGCTGATTCTATTGTACCTGAGATTTACAAAGGAGAGGATCCATTTCTCATCCTAAATCTGACTGAATGTTTTTTAGGTTATTTGGCAAGAGGAGTTTATCTCATAGCAGTTAAAGGATGCCTCCATTGTCTATCTTGATAAAGGTAAAGAAAAGAGGTTGCCCTGTGACAATCATGGTATGGGCATCCTCTCTCTTAGTCATTGATGGCAATATTCTTGCCAGTGTCCGCCTTAATATATCCTTCACCTGGAAGATGGTCATCTACTTGACAGCCAGGTTGAAATCAGTAATAGTGAAGGAACAGTCCATATGATGTTTTCTGTTTGACCACTCCAGGAGAAATGCCAGGAACAGAACAGAGAACTGTCTACAATATTCATCAACTTGACTACATTGTGTACATCCTGGCATAAGAGAAGGGCAATAAAAGCGTCCATAAAAATTGTCTGCTTCACCCAACCCTGACTGATACAATCAGTTGTGAGGGCTTGTGGAAGATCATGGCAGAATTTATTTGCCTGGAGAAGTTCATCAGTGTTGTACTACAGGTTCATGCCAGGATCCTTGCAAGAGTTCTGGGTAATAGATGATGCTCTCCCACTTTCCCAGTTACCTATGGAGAGAAGTAGGGCTTTTTAGCATGGTATTTTCATCAATGTTGTCAGATACCTTCAATGAGGTTGAGAATGACATCAAAGTCAGCTACTGTTCTGTTGGTAAATTATTTAGCTTGCAAAAGCTATAAGCCAAGACTAAACCGGAGGGAAAGTTGGTTTGTGACTTTTTGTTCACAAATGATTGCATACTCAATGAAGCCTCTGAAGCTGAGGTGCAACAAAGTATGCATGGATTTTCTGTTGCTTGTGCTAGTTTTGGCCTGATAACTAACATCAAGAAAACAGAGATTCTCTACAAACCAGAACCACACCATCCATATGTGGAAGAAAATAGAGAAATTTTGAATGCTGTGGATAAGTTTATTTGCCTTGATCATATACTTCCCAGGGATGTCCATATAGATGAGGAGGTTGGTGTATACATTGCCAGAACTAACTCAGTGTTTTGGAGGCTCTAAAGGAAACTGTAGGAGAGCAGAGATATTAGCCTGCCTACCAAACTGAAGGTCTACAGAGCCCTTGTGCTGACCTTATTGTTGTAGGCCTGTAAAACCTCGACAGTACACCAGTGCCATACCAGGAAACTGAATTGCTTCCATTTGAATTGTCTTAGAAAGACTCTGAAGTTCACCTGGTATGATAAGCTATGGGAAACTGAGGTCTTTTCTTGAGCTAAACTGCCAAGTATGTAAATTCTACTGCAGAGAGCACAGCTCTTATGGCCTGAACACATTGTTTGAATGCCAAACTTATGCATATGCCTATAAAACAATTTTATGGAGGACTTACCAAAGGCAAGAGCTCACATGGAGGTGAGAAAATGCAACACAAGGATACTTTTGAAGTCTCTCTGAACAACTTTGGAATTAATTGTGAGGCACAGAACTGTCCAGCATGGCCTGCTCACATCAAAGAAGATACTGTGCTCTATGAGCAAAACAGAATTGCAGTAGCTCAAAAGAAATGTGAGATGCATGAATTTATAGACTAAGCTTGATATATGCTAGGATATTAACTCCAATTGATCCTGTTTAGTTTGTACATGATTGTTTGCATGTTGCCTCCCTTTTTAAACTGAGATTCCCAAGGATGAGGACTATTTTTTTTTCTTCCTTTGTATCTCCAAAGCATCACACAATGCCTGGCACATCTACTATGTGTACTTCATAAAAATGTAAGTGACTCACTGATTAGCTTGAATATTAAATCTTGAATTCACTGAATCCATGCCTTGGAGAAGAATGATAAAAGACACCTCCTTACAGTCAGACTAGAGAGGTTAAAGTACCTTACTTAGGATACCACAGCTAGCAATCATCTGAGGCACAATTTGAGCTCAGGTCTTCTTGACTTCAAATCTAGCCATTTTATCACCTACTTACACACACATACATACATACATACATATATATATATACATGCATGCATATATATATATGCACACACCCACACCCACACTCGCACACATACATATATTTAACAATAATCCATACTAACTACTTCCATTTCTATAACCCCATTATAGTTTGTAAAACACTGTCTAATAAAATTATCCCCCCATCTGAAAGAGAATAGGATGGGCATATACATACATGTTATAATTTTATATATATATATATGTGTGTGTGTGTGTGTGTGTGTGTGATTGTATGTATATACATATGCATGTAAATGTAATTATTAAGCATATACACACACACACACACACATATATATACTTGAACATTTTTGAATGATTATACACACACACATATATACACTTAAAATGATCAAGGAAGCTTAATTTTAATAAGTCTTTCTCAAAGCATTAAAAAAAAGTCCCAAAGTCCCAAGGATGAGATAAACCATCCTGTATTTTTTTAAGTGGCATTGTTGTGTAGAGAATAAGAGTGAGCCAAGACCTGGGTTCAAGATAAATTTAGGTGTGGATTTATTAAGCAAGTGCACGGCTACCCAAGTGTATTCACTCAAATGAGTAGTAATCTTTTGGGGGTACAGACTTGATTATATAGGCTAAAACTGCAAAACCCACAATCAGGGAGAGGAGCTAGCAAAAGCCATGACATACAGAAGCAAAGAACAGCCATTGGTTAAATCTGTAGCTCAGGGCTAATTTGGGAATATGGCACAAGGGTGTAAGTGTGCAAGCTTCCCGTGACATGGGGTTCCCTCCTAGAGCAGGGAGGAGGGTACAGGATGGAGGGCCATGGAGTAAAGGGGACCAGAATTCCCCAGAACAGGCTAGAGTCATGTTCTGGACAAAGGGTGTGGCTACCCTGCTTGGTCAGCGGAACAGGACAGTGTGGTCTCTGTTACACCATAACCCTGTGGTGTACTTTGTACACTCATACTGATTCAAGGAAAATATATAGAATGCTATTTTAAATAAAGGAATTTGGCCTTGACCTTGGGCCATGCCCAGGCATGCCTTAAAGCTGATTCAAACTATGACAAGATATAGAATAGAGACAAAGACAGGAATATAAAGGGGCTTAATGGTGGGCCACAAATCAGGTGGTGTGCAGTGACCTAGTATTTGGTTTTGGGTACAGCAGTATGATGTAAAGAATACAGTATCTAGAGAGAGAACTCCAGGGTTTAATCTTGGCTTTGTTACATACTAGTTATGTGACCTTGGATAAGTCAGTTGTTCATTTAAAGTGAGAAGGGTAGACTGGTATAAATGGTCTTTAAATTATCTTCCAGCTCTAAATGTACAATCCTCTAATAAAAAGTGAAAAGAAATGTGTCACTTACGTGAAGTGAGATGGAGTACTTAATAAACAAAACTAAGGATGCCTTGTCCGAGAGAAAGCTTGGATGATTGTGGGTGTGACCAATGGCAAAATTTTAAATCAAATAGAACTTTTACTGCTTAATAAAATCTGAAAAAAATATTTGGAAGATGGATAGAAGTAATATTGGAATTTTATTCTGAGAGAATGTTGTCTTGTGAAAGTTACATTTACAGTAGCCATTGTAAGAAGAAATAATAATTAAATAAAAAAGAAGTAAAATAATAAGCAGGAGGGGGACATTGCAGGGATGGGAGCTGGGGTAAGGGAAGTTGACAAGCCAACCTCCTAGAACCTTCCAGTTAACTTCTGTGTTGCAAAACAAATAAACAAACAAACAAAAATCTTCTAATACCACAAAGTGACATAAATTTCACAAACAAGATTAAAACTAACTTAAAACAGCTGAGCCTTTGGGGTAGGCACAGGGTTAGTAAAGGACTGGTACTGACTTGTCCTTTTTTCCCAGGAAATTTTTGTATCCTCCCCCACCCCCCATTGTCCAATTAAAAGGACATTGTCTAAAACCAAAGAACAAATGCACCAGAAATCATTCAACATTCCATCCCAAACCATGTGACTGCAGGATTTCATTCTCAGGTCCATTAAAAAAGGCACAAAAATGTAAATAGAAGGAGTTAGAAAAAGAAGGAAATTCAGTCATTATGTAAATACTTGTGATACTGCACTGCAGATTATAATGTAATATGTAAGACAAGGCCATCGTCATAAACCAAAAGGGCTGGTATCATTTATATTAGTTTGAAGTGCCCAACCAACATAGCCTTTTACAAAGCTGTACTTTTTGGAAATGAAAGTAGCTTATTCACAAATTCTTTCCAACTATGCCAGAGTATCTGTATTAAAGAGCTGAACATGCATGTTTTTGTAATTTAGCCCTTATAGAAATCAATTGAATGCAAACCAAAATGCAGAGCATGGTTCCATGAGGCTACATTTTTTTTTTCAGTGTGCATTCAAATGTAACAACAAAATACTTTTTTTTTCAGTGCTCACTTGGCCAAAAGGAAAAAAAACTTGGTAATATGAAAAACCATCCAAAATATATTATATGTAATTAATCTACATTTTGGACTCATTTTAAAGATGCTGACAGGGCACTGAATAAGAGAACTGTTATTGCATTTATAGAGCAATTCATTGTTATAAAACACTGAATGTTGGGTCACACATTTTATTTTAGAAACCACATTGTTCCTACTGAGATCACTGGTTATTAAAATAGTAGAATATCATACCCTATGTCTACCCTAAAATTGGGGAAGGACGTAAGTTCCCTGAAGATAAGAACTATTTCGGTTTTGTCATTGTATCTCTAGAAACTTACATATGTAGCAGGTGCTTAATAAAAGTTCAGTGGTCTACATTGAGTTGAGATAGAATGCACTTAGAACGTGGTTGTCACAGTCATAAGATCATAGGATCACTGATTTGAAGGAAGGGATTTTAGAGGCCATTGAGTCCAAGCTCCTCCCTTTATAGTTGAAGTAACTGAGACCTAGAGAAAGTGAATAATTTACTCAGGGTCTCATAGCTAATAAGTTTCTGAAGTAGGATTCAAAACAGAGGTATTTCTGATTCTTAGCTCAGTTCTCTATCTCAGTTTCCCAGACTTTCTCAGTTCAAAACACCATTGATGTCTACGGAATTTTTCATGGTGTGACCAGCCTAAAAGAAGTATATGCCTGTGCCATTTATTAATAGATAGGTCTAAAGAATTTAATACATATTTTTGTGTTAACAATTTAGTAGCCATTTGAAAAAAATATGCATGTAATTTGAAAGAAAACAATGTAAAATTTTATTCTTATAACCACACTTATTTTTAAAGGGATTATAAGTTTTTTGGGCACTACATAACTTCTTAAACCATGGAATCACACTGAACACCAACACCCTTATTTTCTTTTTTGAAGTGATTTTCATAAGGCACTTGCTTATTAATCAGAGCAACTACCAAAAAGCAACTCTACAGAGTTATATTATATATATATATGTAATATATATATAATATAAATGATAAAGATCAGTATGTTACTGGTACAGCCAAAAGTACAAGAAACAAAATAATACATCTCAAACATTCAACAATATTAATTATTGAAAGAAATTTAATGTACTCTAATGTTGAAGTGGTGAACTGCCTTGAGTTAGTAGTTTGTGTGGTATCTGATATTTATTGACTATCTTTATTTCCCCTGAAATTTTAAAACATCACATCATTCCATTGTGAATTTGCTGAGATATTCCATCCAAGGAGTGACATGGTACATAGTTTGGGAACTGAGATTCTGTCCACCAACTACATCAACTCCTTATAAAACAATTATTTCCATGACAGAAAAAGTCCTATTCTACAATCCCCAATCTTGGTCAGTCCTGTGTGGCAATATGAATGGAACTGTGAAAAATCTATGGCCTATAGGCATTTGGACATAAAGATTTAGAATTTTCTTCTCAGTTTGTCGGTACTGAGTTCTCTGAGTTGTAGAGAAGGTATCAGCCTGGATTGGTTGAGCAAATTTAATCAACTGGGAGTTCCCTCTTTCGATGAAATCATAGGTCCAATCTTTCCCTCATCTCTCTGACACACTCATGAAGGACTGACAGTTCAATAGAAAGCATTTATCAAGAGTTCACTCTGTGCTTAACAGTGCATTAAACTCTGAGACTCCAAATATGAAATTCAGACATTGATAAGCTAGATTGTTCAGAGGCAGAACCAGTATAGTTCAGGGCTATTACTCCTTGACATATGAGAATTGGTTGAAGGAGCTGGATCTGTTTAGTCTGGTGAAGAAAAAGACTCACAGGGGACATCATAGCTATTTTCAAGTACTTGAAGGGCTGTCATTTGGAGGAGGTATTAGATTTGTTCTGGTTGGCCCACAGAGCAGAACCAAGAACAAGGGGAAAAAGTTGCAAATAGGCTAATTTAAGCTGTATGTCAGGAAAATTTTCCTAATAACTCAAATCTTCTGTGGGTTCTCTCTCTCTTTAGACATCTTTAAAGACTGAATTGCAACACGTCTGACATATTCTAATTGGAATTCTTTTCATTTTTGGATTAGATAGGATGTCCATTGAGGTCCTTTCTAACTCTCAAATTTCTATGCTTCTTGTCCTGTCTTCAAGACCCTTAAATTCTAATAATGGAGACAGTACATATAGAGAAGTGATTGCTCAGGAAGGGAGTTGGAAATTCACAAAGATGGGAAGCCGAGTTTTGGGGACCTTAATGGGGCCCTTTGCAGAGGAGGCCATGGTAATGTTGATTTGATTACATTTATGATAGTTAGAAGGGGAAATATGTGTGGTGTGCGTGTGTGTGTATGCATGTGTGTGTGTGTGTGTGTGTGTGTGTGCATGCGTTGGGGTGGAGCTGGTATGAGAAACCAGAAAATAGATGATGTAAGGATGAGACCACAGGGAATTAGTAAGCACAGAGCTGAGTATCTTAGCTTCTATGAAACAGAGTCTCTGATGATATGGTATAGAGTGTGGCACGGGCAATAGAAGCTGAAACATAGTGGAAAATGCCCAAGGTAAAGACAAGTTTGCATGGGCCAAGGGAATGTAGAGCATCTCAGAATTTAGCTGACAAGGGTGATAGAAACCATTTAGTCCAACTCATAGTATGTATGATGGAACTGAGGTCCAGAGAGGCTGTCACCCAGACAGTAAGAAGCAGAACTGAGATTTGTGTTACTGGTAGTGACTAGAAGTAAAAATCCATGGAAAATCTAAAGAAGGGTCATTGATTTGTAGATAGTAGGCCAAGAGAGAAGTTGAAAATTAGTTTCTCTTCCAACTAGGAGGGAGAGCTCAGTAAGAAATCCTAATGGAAAAAAGTAACAGCATGTGAATAGTGGTAACACCAAGGAATCAAGGAAACCAATTAGTTCCTGGGGCCAATGGATAGAAAAGCATATTATCATACTGTTTCAAGTGGATACATAATAGAGAAGAGATCTTTCCAATAATTAGAACTACTACTGGCAACTACTAGTTATCACCCAAAGTTCAGTCTTGCATATAGTGAAACATTTATACTAGACTATAAGCTCCATGAGCTTATAGTAACAATATGTAATTGAGGTTTTATTTCTTCTCTTGTGCCTAGAAAAGTATTCTTCATATGGTAGGTGCTTGAGAAATATCTATTTAAATGAAGTGAAACATATTGGGGCTCTTTTTTTCATGAGGCCTAGCCAGGATGTCAAGTAGAAACATGGGAACTTGCCTACTTCAGGCTTTTCCAGGTAGAATGTCCATGGTTTCCAACATAGTTTATATTTTAGTAAAAGTCGGTAGTTCCCCCTGGGGAAAAATACTATGGATCTATTGGGAGGGAGTGGGTAAGAAGAAGACATCCCCAATGCCTGCTCTTGCATTAAAGTTATTGAGTATGAAAGTAAATAGTAGACAGATGAAGGAACTATGATACTTTCTGTGGGGAGAAGTATAGGGATAGAAACTCCACCAATAACAATCACCTTCCATTTACTACTTTGTTGATAAAACTTAGAGAATTTCCTTAGTTAGAAGGTGGTTGACTTGCCTATGGTCTCCTAGATAATGTTAGAGACAAAATCTGAATCCAACACTTCCTAACTCCAAGTACTCTATCCTCAATGCCAACATTGCTTCTACTACTGAATATATACCTATTAAAGTCTAGGAGATGTGGTGTGACATGAGACTCTGGTCAAGTCACTGAACTTCTCACTTCTCTAGACAACTTCCATTGGTAGAAGGACTTTTTCTCTACTAATGAAAGACAGGTCTAGTGCCTATTCCTATTAAATTATAAATGACAAATTTGGAGAGTCTTATATAGTCCTTCACAGAATTCTTCTAACTTCTTATCCTCTTCAACATCCATAAAGGCAGATTTAAATGAAATAATTCTCTCTAGTGGGGAGAGTGTCCACATCACCTTTGATAAGTCAGAGATTATAATAGTTTATATTTTCAGGGAAAATTGTCAAGGGGACATGCCCAAGCTGGACCAATGAGACCCAACCCTGAAGTGAGAGAAATGTTTGAATCCCTGGCTGAGGACTACGTGTGTCTGTCAGTTCAGCTAGCCCAGTAGAAGTTGTAAGAATGTAGGTGGCACAGTAACTAGAGCACTGGCCATGGAGACAGGAGGATCTGAGTTCAAATCTGACCTTAACATAAAACTAGCCATGTGACCATGGGCAGGTCACTTAACCCCCAAAACATTGCCCTCCCCTCACCTCTCCAACAAATTAAAAAAAAGAAGAAGAATGTAATATTAGACCCTCTTGGGAACATGGATTCTGTCAGGAATATGGAATAGATATGTGGAGAGAATGGTTAGGGATGACTGAAGTCTTTAAGTTCAAGTGGGGTGGCAATAAGGCCAAATTTTCTAAAACATTAAGCAAGAATAGGAAGCTATTTCAAAAAGACAAGAACAGAGAGGCCTCCTTAAAAGGTAATACAGGGGTCAGTGCCTGAAACTCTGGCAACTTGGTTTGGGGGTCCATATCAGGAAGAGTCATTTTCCCAGTAATTAAATGGAAGAGGGAAAGACTAATATCTGCAGGTCATAGCCAGGGACTATATATTCTTTTTTCCCCCAATAAGGCAGCTGAAATTTGTGGAACTCCTTAAGCAAATGGAAATGGAAACAACTCAAAACCTTCTGGGGGTACCAGTGAGTTTTAACCTGGAATTAATGAGAGAACATGTACTACAAAGGTTGGGATGGTACATAGGATACTTATGGCACCCCATGGCACTACATCATATGTGCCAGGATTTCAGAAACTTATAGAATCCATTCTTAATCTGGTAGTGGAAAGAGCCCTAGCTCTGAAATATGAATAATTCATGTACTGTTACTACTTGTGTGACTTTGGGCAATCTTTCATTATCTCTAGGCCCTAGTTTAAAATCATCCATTAAAAGGGTTCAATTCCAGAAGATTCCACTCTGTGTGAGGCACTGTTCCAAGAACTTGGAATACAGAGACAGACAAGAAAGAGTCCCTGCTCTCAAAGGGCTTTTGTTCTACTATAAGGGGGTTCAACTTGGTCTATTCCAGTTTGAATTCCGTGATGCTGTGGAATCTAGACCTCTTGGCACTTTAATACCAAAACACATGCATTGTCTTAGGGTTACATAGATTTCCGGTTGGGGAAATGATGCTTTACTTCTGCATGGAGACCACTAATCTGTTTGGGGGGCATCTCCAGTTGCCCTGATCCACAGCTGGCCCCTGGACCCAGATGGCTCCCAAGGAGAAAGTGCAGCTAGTGACTTGGCACAGCCAGTGACTTGGCACAGCCTTCCCTCACTTAAAACCAATTCACTTGCAAGTCATGTCCTCATCTTCCTGATGTTATGAAAGACAAGCCACAACAATCTATTTTAATGTCCAATCATTAAACATTTACTGATCATCTACTATGTGCAAAATATTGTTTCTCATGTAGAAATTCTTAGGAGTTGGGACCTTACTGACAGTCAGTCAGGAATCAACAAACATTCATTAACTGCTTATTGTGCATCAGACATGGTACTGAGATCTGGACAAATATGGAAGGTCCAAATACTCCTGCTTTTAAAGAGCTCACAATCTAATGGAGAGATAACACACAAATAGTTATATACATATATAGGCTAACTGGAAGATTAGCTCAGAGAGAAGGTTTTGAGGGGGAATTTGGAAAGACAATGGGGTTAGGCTAGCAGGACCCTTTTCCCCTTTAAATTCAATTTTATTTTATTTTCAGCTCCAGTTCTCTCCTTCCCGGCTTCAATTCTCCCCACATTGAGAAAGCAAGGTGCATAAACCCATTATGAATATAGTCAAACAAAATAATTCACACATTAGTTATGTACAAGAAGAATATGCTTCAATATTCTCCCTATCTGGAGGTGGATAGCATACTTTATCATGAATCCTCTGAAACTTTGGGTAATGATTAGAACTTGTGATGATTAGAACTCTTAAATTCTTCAAAGGTGTTTGACTTTATAATATCATTGTTATTGTATAAATGGATCTTTTGGTTCTGTCTACTTCTCTTTGCATCAGTTCATATGGTTTTGTAGGATTCTTTGAAATAATCCCTTCATCATTTCTTATAGTACAGTAGTATTCTAATAACCTTCAGCCATTTCTCAATTGATGGGCATCCCCTCCATTTCCATTTCTTTGCCTTTATTAATTTTTTTTTGTACAACTGAGTCCTTTTGGTTTTTCTTGATCTTGTTGGGGCATAAAGACCTAGTATCAGCATCACTGGGTCAGAAGGTATGGTCAGAGGTTATGTACAGTTTGATAATGTATAGAGCATTGTTCCAAATTTCTTTCAAAAATGAATGGACCAGGAAGTTTTCCTCTTCCAATAGTATATTAATATTCTCCAGAATTTGTCATTTTCCATTTTGTCAGCTTTGTCAATTCCATGGGTTTGAGTTGATCCTTCAGAGTTGTTTTAGCTTGCATTCATCTAATTATTACTGATTTAGATAATTTTATATGGTTATTGATATCTTGGATTTCTTCCTCTGAAAAAAAGCCCATTTCTATCTTTTGACCATTTGGCAATTGCAAAATGTTTCAATGAGCCAAATTGTGATTTTCCATCAGGAAAATATTCTTCTAAATTTGAATTAGTTTCCTATATAGCTTGGAAATGAGACTTTTATCAGAAAAAGTTGCTTAAAAATTTCCTCAGTTAACTACTTCTCTAACTTTAACTTTTAGTTTTTTTTATACCAAAAAACTCTAATTTCTTGGAAACAAAATTGTCCATTTTAATTTTTGTGAGTCTCTCCACCTCTTGTTTTGTCATGAACTCTTTCTTCCATGCACAGATTTAATGGATAATTTCTTTCATGCTTTTTAAATTTATGATGCTAATCTTTATGTTTAGATTATGGATCCATTTGGAGCTTCTCTTGATATATAGTGTGACATGGTCTATAATTAGTTTCTCCCAAGTTTCCCAACAGTTTTTGTCTAATACTAAATTCTTGACCCAATAGTTGGGATCTTAGGTTTTAACAAGCATTAGGCTGTTGCACTCTTTTGCTTCGGTATACTGTGTACTTAATCTGTTTCACTGATTAAACCTATTTCTTAGCCAGTAACAAATTGTTTTGATGATTATAGCTTTGTATTATAGCTTGAGATTTGATGCTGCTAACCCTCTTTCATTCCCACTTTTTTCATTAATTCCCTTGATATTCTTGAGTTTTTGCTCCTTCTGGTGAGTTTTGTTATTACCTTTTCTAGATCCATATAGCTATTATTTGGTAGTTTGGTTAAAATAAGACTGAATAAATAATTTAAGATAAAAATTATTATCATTTTTTATGTATTGACTTGGCCTACCCATGGACAATGAATATTTCTCCAAATGTTTATGTGTTTTTCTAATTAATGTAAAGAGTGTTTTGTGATTATATTAATATAGTTCTCATGTATGTCTTGGCAGATAGACTCCCTAGTATCTTATGCTTTTGATAGTTATTTTAAATTCAATTTCTTTATCTCTTCCTGCTGGTTTTTGTTCGTCATATGTAGAAATGCTTATGATCTGCATCGAGTTATTTTATAGCTTGCAACTTTGCCAAGGTTGTTATTGCTTGGATTAATTTCTAGTCATCTCTCTAAGGTTCTTTAATGTACATCCTTGCTTTACCACTGATTTTATTGGAAAGACCTTTCCCTAATCCACTTTATGTATAATGCTGGCTCTTAGTTATAATTATGTGATTATCATTTTAAGGAAAGCTCTGTTTATTTCTATGCTTTATGGTGTTTTTAAAAATAATCTTTAACATTTATTTATTATTATTTTTTAAGTTTTGAGTTCCAAATTCAATCCCTCATTCTCTCTCCCTCCTCCCCCTCACTGCGGCAGTAAGCAATCTGATACAGATTATACTTGTGTAATCAAGCAAAACATTTCCATATTTCTTCTAGTGTTTTTAGTAGAAATTGATGATGTATCTTGTTAAAAAAACCTTTTTTCTGCATTTATTGATATAATCATATGATTTGGGTTGGCTTTTATTATGAATTTGGTCAATTATGCTTATCATTTTCATAATATTGAATCAGCCCTCCAATTACTATTATAAATCCAGTCTGTTTATAATGTATAATCTTTGTGATATGGTGCTGTAGTCTCTTTGCTAATATTTTATTTAAAATTTTTGCATAAATATTCATTAGTGATATTGTTCTACAGTTTTCTTTCTCTATTTTGACTCTGGTTAAGTATCAAGACCACACTTTTGTCATAGAAGTTTTCTGTGACACATTTTCTTATTTCCCAAAATATTTTTATAGCATTAGAATTAATAGAGTTTTGTTAAGTGTTCAATAAAATTAGCTTGTAAATGCATCTGATCCAGGAAATAACTTGTTTCAGATAAAGCCACATTGACATTTTGTAATCACTGTTTCCACATCTAGGTGTTTGCCAACCATGTCTTTAATAATCCATGCTAGAATTTTTCCAGGAATCAAATTCAAGCCATTAGTTTATAATTTGTAGTGTCTCTGCCCTTACAGTTTTTAACAACTGGGACATTTAACATTATTCAATCTTATAGTACCTCTCTCATTTTCCACAATCTTTCAAATGTCATAAACAGTGATTCAGAAATCATACTTTCAAGATCTTTTGATACCTAAGGACATAGCTCATCTATGCCAGGTGAGTTGGATTCATCAAGGGAAGTCAGCTGCTCTCCTCCTAACTCCTTATATATGTTGGATATCAACACCCTGTTAATAATTTTTGTCCTGTCATTTCCTATGTAATTATCATTCTCTTTTGCTAAGAAAAAAGAAAATACAAGTTGAACAACTCTTACCCTCTGGCTATTATCAGTTATTATTTCACCTTCCTCATTCACATGTCTTGATCCTCCTTTTCCTCCAAATATAGTTAAAACAAAAGCAAAACTCTCTAGACTTCTTGTTATCCTTAACTTCCCTCATCAGCTTCAATTTATTTATTGAAGATTACATGTTGAATTATGATTAGACTAGAAGCAATTTTAACCAAGCCAGTTTAGCTAAAGCAGCAAGCCACCCTGAGGGAGAGTTATAAGGTTACAAGTACCAAGTGAGTTAACCATGACAACCACCTCCCTTCATACCCTGAGGGAGACAATCCCTAAACCCAAGATCCCAAGGATTTGCAACCTCCTTCATCCTGATCACCAGCACTACTTTCAACCCTGATGGTCATCATCAAGAGAAATAACCTTTGTGTAGATGGCATCTAACGATTGGATCCTCAGTAGCCATGACTACTGAAGACCCAGAAAAGGAAATTCCATTTTTTACTTTAAAATTTTTTGTATTTTTAACATTCTTTTTAAAATTTTTAGTTCCAAAATATCCCTTCTCCAACCCTTCATCACCCACTGAGGAGGAAAGAAGTATGATAGCAATTATAGGTATGACATCATGTAAACATATTTCCATATTATATATGTTGCAAAAACTCCAAGAAAAGTTGTGTGTGTGTGTGTGTGTGTTTGTGTGTGTGTGTGTGTAGTACTTCAATTTGTGTTTAGACCATAGATAGCATTTTTCATCATGAGTCCTTTGGAATTTTCATATATCATTGTACTGATCTGAGTAGCTAAGTTTTTCGCAGTTAGAAATTGTTGCAATACTACTGTTACTGTCTATTGTTCTCCTGGTTCTACCCACTTCACTTTGTATAAATTTGTATATGTCTTCCCAGGTTTGGAAAAGGAAATTCTTGCCACCAAACTCTTCCATGGTTAAATGGTTAAATGGTTAAATGTAAGAAACAGTAGTCCAAACTGCCTGAATGGGGACTCAGTCAATTGGGTCACTCAGCTCTTCCTCTCCCTCTTCAAAGGAAGGTACATTTTGATGACCAAAAGCTGCCCAGTTAACTTGGAATTTACTAGCTAGATTCCTCTCTCTCTCTCTCTCTCTCTCTCTCTCTCTCCTCTCTCTCTCTGTTTATTTTTTAGTTTACATCATTCATTTCCACGAGATTTTGAGTTACAAAATTTCTCACCATCTTTCCCCTACCCACCACCCCAAAAGAGCAATCCCATTGAATGCCCCTCCCCCAATCTGCTCTCTCTTATATCCTCCACATGACCCCTCTGACTTTCCAGTAGGGCAAGATGGATCTCCCTAGCCCAGTGCCTGTATATCTTATTATCCAGTTGCATGTAAACAATTATATATATATTTTATTTTAGAACGTTAAATTCTAGATCCTTTCCCTTTCCCTTCCTCCCTCATCACTCACCCCCACTGGAAAAACAAACAATTCAATACAGGCAGTACATGTGTAGTTGTGCAGAACATCTCCACAATAGACATATTGTGAAAGAATGACTATATTTCCCTCCTTCCTATCCCACCTCCACTTGTCTATTGTCTACTTTGTCCCTGTCCCTTTGTAGAAGTGTGTGCTTCTAACAGCCCTTACCCCCCAACCTGCCCTCCCTATCCATCATCACCCCCCCTCATACCCTTCCCCCCTTCTGTGGGGCAAGATACCCAATTTAGAGTGTATGTCATTCCTTCCCTAAGATAAATTCAATGAGAGTAAGGTTGACCCCATTCCCTTTTGCCTTCCTGTTCTTCCCCTCCATTGTAACAATTATCCCTTGCCTCTTCTATATGAGATGATTCACCCCATTCTGTCTCTCCCTGTCTCCTCTCATTCTATTTCTCTCCCATCTCTCAATTTCACCTTTTAAAATATCATCCCTTCCTATTCAATTGATCCTGTTCCCTCTGTATATGTATACCTGTACACATATATGCATATATACCTTTCTATATAGACATGTGTATGTATACATACATATACATATGTGTGTATATGTATGTGCATATATGTGTGTGTGTGTACACACATATACATTTATATTCCCTTCACCTATCCTCATACTGAGAAAAGTTTTATCAGTTACAATGATCATTTTTCTATGTTGGCATGTAAATAGTTCAACTTTGATAAGTTCCTTATTAATTCTTTTTCATGTTTACCTTCTCATGCTTCTTGCATTTGAATGTCAAATTTTCTATTTAGTTCTGGTTTTTCATCAAGAATGCTTGAAAGTCCTCCACCTCATTGAATGACTATATTTTCCCCTGAAACATTATACTCAATTTTGCTGAGTACGTGATGCTTGGTTTTAATCCTTGCTCCCTTGATCTCTAGAATATCATATTCCATGCCCTTTCATCTCTTACTGTAGAAGCTCCTAGTTCCTGACTTATCCTAATTGTGTTTCTCCAGTATTCAAATTGTTTTCTTCTTGTCAGCTTGTAATATTTTCTCCTTGATCTGGGAACTCCAGAACCTGGCTATAACATTCCTAGGAGTTTTCTTTTTGGGATCTTTGTAAATAAGTGATTGATGAATTCTTTCAAGTCCTATTTGCCCTCTGGTTCTAAAATATCAGGGCAATTTTCCTTGAGAATTTCTTGAAGGATGATTTCTAGGTTCTTTTTTTGATCATGGCTTTCAAGCAGTCCAAAAATTTTTAAATTGTTTCTTATGGATCTATTTTCCACATCAGTGGTTTTTTCAAGGAGATATTTTACATTGTCATCTAGTTTTTCCTTTGTTTGGATCTGTTTAATAGTATCTTGGTTTCTCATGAAGTCATCTGCTTCCATTTGCTCCACTCTAATTCTGAAGGAATTATTTTCTTCAACTAGCTTTTGAGATTCTTTTTCCATGTGGCAAATTCAACTTTTTAAGGCATTCTTCTCCTCATTGGCTTTTGAGAACTCTTTTGCCATTTGAGTTAATCTATTTTTGTAAGGTGTTATTTTCATCAGTCAGGTTTTTGACTCTCTTTTCATGATTTTCTTGCATCATTCTCATTTCACAAAATTTCCTCCACTTATCTTACTTGGTTTACAAAATCCTTCTTAAATTCCTCTATGACTTGTAACCAATTTACATTTTTCTTGGAAGCTTCTGGTGCAGAAATTCTGACTGTGTTGTCTTTCTTCCATTCCATGCTTTGATCCTTTTTGTCCCCCCAATAGAATTTAAAGTTGGGTTGCTTTTCTTCTTTGGCTTCCATTGCCTGCTCATATTGCCAGTCAATTACTTGACTTTTGGGCTTGGTAGAACTCTGCTTTCAGAGGGGAGACCTCTGTCCCAGATTGCTGGAGTTTTCACAGTTGCTGTAGCTATCAGGAGGCTGCTGTCTCTGCAGTCCCCTCTATCTTTGGCTCACTGGTCATGCACCTCAGGACTGTCACCCAAGACCATGATCCTGATCCAAGCAGGTTAAGACAAGAGCACTTAGCCTCTGAATGATCAGTTGGCTCCCCTGCAATCTGCAGGCTGGGAACTCTGAAGCAGCCATATGGAGGTGGCTGCAGGGCCACTGCTTCTGCTTCTTTATTGCCCTGGGGGCAGAAGGCTGGACCCACTTCTTTCCCCCAAATTTAACCTAGTTCCACTAACCTTTCACTTTGGCTCTTATGCATTGATAAGTCTGGAAACTGCCACAGCTGCTGGTGATCTACTCTCCCAAGTGCTCCTGCTGTGGCTTGTCCTTGCTGCCCTGGGGCTAAAACCTTGGTTTCAGGCCAGGCTGGGCTTGGCTCCCATCTTTCTGTGATGAGCCCTTCTTGTCTGCCTGTCAGACTGCTTTCAGCAGGGGCTTTGTTTCTCTGTCATTTTATCAGTTCTGGAGCCCTAAAATGTGTTTAGAATCATATTTTATAGGTATGTGAGGTGGTTATGGGGGGAGTTCAAGGACTTCTCTGCCATCTTGACTCTGCCCCCTTTTTTTCCTTCTTTCCATAATAGGTCCCCGCCCAAGTTCCACTTAATGGTTGTATTTTGGGCCCTCCTGGTTCAGAGTTAATGTCAATAGTAACTGTTTCTCTTTTGACCAGCAACCTTGAGGGTCTTCTCCCAAAGTTATTTTTTTTTAAATTAAAGTCCATATCTTGACTCACTTAAAAAAGAAGCCTATTTACTGAATGAGTGTTATCTCAATCAAAACAAGAACCTGAAAAACCTTAGCTTAAAAGGGCAAGGGTATCCCATTGCATTCTGGGCCATTTCCATTCATCCTAATGAATATTTGGCTCCTGGACCCAGATGACTCTGGAGAAGATATTGAGAATGGTAATCTTGCATAACCCTCATTCGGTCAAATCACAGTCAACTACATGTCATGTCATCATTTCCCTGATGTCATGGTCCTCTTCAAAAAAGAAGGACAAGCACAACATATGTCCCCCCAGGTTTAGAAAAAGAAATTCTTTCCAAACATCTCTTTTCATTTGTTAAATGTTTAAATGTAAGGAGGGAATAATTTTGTCTGTGGAAATAACATTAAAAATTCATTACCATATGTTTTATTAGTGCACCCTACCTAAGCGCTATGGGTTCTTTCCATCAGACTTGCAGCTGAAACCTATATGAATCATCTCATTTTATTAAAATGTTAGCCAATTGACAGGAGGGACTAGCCTGTTTTTTTGTATTAATGGGCCTTTGCATGCAATAAGTACATGATAATGTCTTTTTCATTCATTTTCTACTTTGGTACTTGTAGCATTGTTTTTTATAGGACTTTGCCACTCATATAAATTTTCTGTTAACTGGCCTTCATTCCAGTTTATATACTATATATTTCTTCCTTAAATCTAAGGTTGGCTGGTGAGTTCTTCATGCATTCACCTTGACGTCTTCAGAAATATTCTATTTTTCCTCCTCCTTGGAAATAATTCCCTTTGTGTTTAGAATTTTATTCTTTAGTATCTTTCATCCTTATGCAGCTTATATCCTCTGAAGTGTTTTAGTCCATGGGACCCTATCTTCTTTCCCCTGAATCACTTACAGGCTGTTTCTCAAAAATCTAAGGTGGAACTATTCCCATATTTCCTCTTTTTTCCATTACAAACTGCAGGATGGAGTAGCCACTTTCCCCCAAGATTCTAATTATTTCTCCCTTAGCAACCCATTCTTTATTTTTAAAGAAGATAAGATATACAAAAGAATTTCCCCTTCTTTGTTCATCCACCTTTTGAAGGATAACATTTTTCTTTAAGGCAAATAAAGAAGTTATTAGCTTTTCCTTTCTTGACTTAGAGAAAGAGCTCCATCAGTCATCTGGACAATCAAAACTCCTCATTAATGTTGTACTATGTCCTGTATACCAGGCTTATGATCCTGTACCCAAATTCCTTATCTGTTTATTCTTTCTTTCCTGGTGGTTCATATGTTCCAATGATATAAGTCACTTTTGTTTCTCCCTCCTTTGACCTTAACCCAGATACTCCATCATGCTTGCCTTTTCTGGTCCTGGGATTTCTTCACATGAGTCTACCCTTTTAATATACTGTGTCACATTTTCTATCTAGTTTCCCTTTTTGTTTCTTTGGCATTAGGTATACTTTTGTAAACCTACACTCTGATCATGAATTTCATCCCACTGAGTGTTAGTGATTCATAGGAGGCCAAATTTGTCCCTTTGTGTTAGGATCTCTGGTTCTTCTTGCTGTCTAAACTCTGTGCATTAGCACAGTGCTTACTATGAATATAGTATATAAACAATAATCTTATGCAAAGCAGCAACACTGTTTATTATAGAAAACAAAAATGACAGATTAAAAATAAAGAAATTAATTTTGAATTCCACAAATGATTTGAGACTAAGTATCACTTATAAACTGAGGGCATGATGTTTAGATACCTTTTTTGTCTTTTGACAACCACAAAACACTTGCAAAGTTCCTTGGTTAAAACATCTTAATGATAAATACTAGTTATCTTACTAGTGGAATTAAGCATATTATCTATTTATAACATTCTGCAATACTTAGTACAAAAAAAATGAAACAGTATATGCCCTTGTGAAATCCAGAGGAAAATAGTTATCATTTGGTTATGTTTTATATAACAGATCTAGTCACATAATAATTATTTTATTCTGGACTTCTCAAGGGCATGTACCATCTCTTTTCTGTATACTAAATATTGCCACTGAAACTCACAGAGTAGCACTATTTCTAAGTGCCAACAATAGTACCTGATTATTGTGTAAACTTTACTACCACAGAAATGAGTCTAGAAATGCTTAAAGAGTGTTAGTCCTGGGTTTTCAGCACATACTGGTATGTTTATTTATCAAGGTCAAACTCAGATTTCTTTCCAAGACATTTAAAAGAACTGGCATAGCCTGTGCCAATGGGACTGCCACTTGAATAATTTGTGAATGTTAAGCCCTTGACAGACAACTGTTGGGCTAATTGCTATAGGTACTGTAAATACACGTTCTATGAGAGACTTTCTAATGCATCTCTTGTAGACATGCCACAATTCCATTCCAATCTCCCAAGCACAGTGAAAAGATTTTGTTACGTCTGAGTCAGAAATGAAAGTAAATATTTGAGATGCCAGGAGGAATTTGGAAAAAGTACTTCTAAGTGTCCCCAAAGCCTTAATGCATATGTTTGGCAGTTAGTAGATGTCATCAGCCTCAAAGTTGAATAGATGAATAGACTAAGACAAGTCTCCCACAGTGTCGAAGACAGTATTAATCCTATAGTAGGATCTCAGTAAATATTTGTTCATAGAATCACAGATTTAGAGTTGGAAGGGACTTCAGAGGAAATTGAGTCCAACTACCTAATTGTATAGGTGAGGAAATAGACCTAAAGTCATGATTTGATATGCTGAAGTTCTTGTACACAGTATGACAGAACTGTAATTTGAACTCAGGTCCTGTGACTTCGAATTCAGCACTTTCTACTATGCCTCATTATAAATCAGAGAGGTAAAGGGTGGAACCAAAGGAACTTATAAAATGCAGCTACTGTGATTAAGCATATTTTTCATCTCGAAATCAGAACTCAGAAGTAAAACAAAAAAAATCTATTTTCCCATTGGGAATGGATATAACCAAAATATTAATAAAAGACAGAATTGGTTGCAAGGGCTGGTGGCAAAAAAAAGCACATGAGAAAATCTTTTTAGTATATGGTCTTTTAGGAGAAGAAGCAATTCATGAAGCAGCTGGATGATGTAATGAAGAGAGCTCTGGATTTGGAGTATCTTTGGTCTGAGTTCACATCTTTCCTCAGATACTTAGTAGCTGAGTGACCCAGTCCTGGCCAAATCACTTCACCACTGTCTGCCTCAGTTTTTTCATCTGTAAAATAGAGATAATAATAGCAGCTACCTCCCAATGTTGTTGTGATGATTAAATGAGATTAAGTTTAAAAGTGCAAAGTACTTTGCAAATCTTAAGGCACTATATAAATGCTATTATTAGGAATTTTATATACTTCTTATATGACACCAGGGAAAACATCCTAGTTAAAGAAATAACTGTTAACTAGGCAGTTTGCCCAGAAAATGGTAAGTGACTTTTTGAATCTGGGAATGGGAAGACAGAAAAGCTGCTATGGTCTTGGATAGATGGGAACTCCCTGAATTCAAACATTCTTGATTCCTGGGTTCCATGAACCCAAACACTACCTAATACTATGATTTTTGTTGATTTTGATCCCAGGATATAAGGCAGAGAAGCTTCAAGCCAGTGATGAAACTTTCTCTTTTGCACCGAGTGGTCTTGCCATAGCATTCTAGATGTCTTCTGATGTAACACTCAGGGAGTTTTCAAATGAAATAATTACAGTCATCCAGATAGGAAGTGGCTCTGGGCATATGCTGATGAAATATCTTCCTTGAACTTCTTTGTGTTTGTCAGAAATGATACTCATACATTTTTGTTGGAATGCCAGCTTTCAGCTTTCATGAAGTGATGCACAATTGATACACTGTGAATGCATTTCTAAAACGTCATATGTTAAGTGAGAATTTCCCACTCAAGGCAGCCCTTCCACGCCAAAACCAGATTTCTTTGCTTACCCACAAGTCCTTGAGGTAAAGCAGTCTGCCCAAATTCCTTCCCCTCCATGTTCCAAGTACCAATTCTGTTTATTTGACTGCGCTACCTTTCAACTCACTTTTCTTTCTGGTCCTTGGCTTCACCTCTGAGTGACTATCTGGCTAGAATATAGTGAGAACAGCCCATTTAAATCCCCTTCCCTCCTCAGTTGTCCTTAGGGAAAATGTTTGTTCTGGAACACACAATGCTGAAAGAATTGACTTGAAATTTCCCGAAAAAGGGTTTTTCCAAGGCTTCTGTGATGAAAGAATTTTTATGCCCGTTGGTAACTATTTCAAAGCAAATCCTAGTTTAATAATTAGTGTTCTAATATAATAGAATGACTTTGAGAACAGAACTGTAATATGTTTACAATTGGTACACTGCTAGTCAGATTTTGCTGGGTTCCTTTTTAGTGAACAATGTGATGCTCTCCAACTATTGCTGTTTGACAGACTCCAAATCAGAAACAGAGTAAAGAGAAATACAGCTCAACATTATGCTGACAAGTCTTTAAACCTCAGTGATGCATTACTGATGATATATGCCCATATTGGTTTGTATAGACATTCATAATATGGTGTTCCTTTGGTTAGTAGATATCACAGCAGCAAATAAATAGGGTAATAATATACCCATCTTAAGTCAACAATATCCAGAGGTCACCCATATAGCAATTTATTCTAAACTCATTATCACTAATGTTCAAGGCAGCTGCAGGAAATGATATAACTGAAAAGCATTTAAAATGAATGAATGAAGATATCTAGGTTGTTTGATCAAGAAAACAAAGGGAAATTTTTATCTTGTTGGCAGCAGACTTACCACCAAAGATCTTTGCTTTTCTTAACAATCATTTACAAACCAAGTTATTTTTATTTTGATAAAAGTAGGCCCAGCCAGTGATTTTTGTTCTGATAATGAGAAACACGTTCATGTGTTGGATGTACACTGCCCAGATCAGTACAGATTTTACAACTGCAAATCGTCATGTATGAAATGACCCCTGGAGATAAGACAATATGCCAGAAACCATAGTGGTATAACCAAGAGAAAATATTCCTCTCCATGGAATCTAGTGAATAAGTAAAAAGAGTTGGATAAATGGAATAACTTGGCAGTGGATTATTTCAAGATGCAGAAGGTATATGGCTCTTAATACAACCCACTTATTGACATTGGGGCTGCATGGTACAGCTTAGCATGTTTGGTGATTAAGGCAAGCAGCAAAATGAAAGATGGGGTGTCTGTTTGGAGGAGTTCAAGATTCAATCCAACATGACTTTTTGAAGCAGGTTTAAGTTTAAGCTTTGTATGATGCCATTATTTCTTCTTTTCCTTTCCTTTTTTATTTTTTGGTTTAGCTCTTTGTCCTATGATACTAAAATTCTAAAAAAAATCCGTTTATCAAGATTTCAAAAATCTGATTTTGTAGTACAAAAATACCTCTCTTTTAAGTGAAGAAGTTGCATCTGTTGTTATTACATGCTTAAAATAATAGAATTATGTAAAAGTAGAAGATGAGACCTTGGATGACCACTTCTTGGGTAGATGGTTCATCAACTGGAGAAAAAGAAGAGTACTTAGAGACAGCAGTTGTGCTTATAAATTGGCAAGAATAGAGATAAATTATTTTAGCTCTTTGTGTGGTCTGAGAAATAATCCAGTCCTGGAAGCATAGTCAGACTGGAAGCTAGAACATGGTAAAAGTGGAAATGTGTAAGCTTTGAAAATGGAAAAGGAAGGCTGTAATGGAGGGGAAAATCTCAATTCATGGAAGGTTTTGGATTAAATTGACAGAGTCATTAATTGTTAAGTGAACTAGATACAGATTAGATTCTGGGTAGAAAAAACGAAATGGAATTTCAACTGAGTGGAAACCCTAACCTAGGCTTTTATTGTTCTGAAGCGTCTGTGAAGTACAGATCACCAGATAGGACGTAGACAAGCCTATTTGCTGTAGTTATATTTTTAGAGGTGAGATTAAAACTTCCACAAATGGGTTTAGGTAAGTAATCATTGATGATTTCTGTGTCTTTGTAAACTTGACAATTTTGTGCCTCCATGGATTTATTGAAATTTGCCCATTAATTTTAAAAGTGAGATCTGTAAAACTTCATCTATACTTTAGTTTCATGAATGAAAGGAAGGTTTTGTCCAAATATGTGCTGTATATTTTCTAGGGAAACCTGAGTATCTCAGAAAACAGATTAGTACTGATGGCAGAAAGAAAATGAATGTCAATGTGATCTTCTGGCTTGAGGTATGCAGAGTTTATGGCAGGAAACTATTTTCAGTTTCCAGGGGACTAGTAATTTACCTGCTAGACATCCATAAACATTAGCAATTTTGAGGAATAAGGTTTAAATCACTTAGGTGTGTGTGTGTGTGTGTGTGTGTGTGTGTGTGTGTGTGTGTGTGTGTAAGATATGGAGACAGAAGACATTTAGTATCCAACCTCTAGTTCTGGAAAACTTTGTTATCAAATTTCCCTTACAGTGATCTGCAATTTGACTCTTTATGCCTTCCATGCATTGATTTGGGTTTGGCCTTCAGAAAGAAAGTGGAATCCTTCTCCTGGGTGACAGCTCTTCAAATAATTGAAGATAACTATCATATCAGCTAATAAATTAAGCTTGTTTGCACTAGGCACTGTGCTAGGTGTTGAACCTCTCCCCCTAAAAATCTTTGTTCACATTAAACCCCCCCCCCTTTCTTCAAATTATCCACATACAGTAGAATTTGAGGCCATTCACCCTCTTGGTTGCTCTCCTCTTGTCCCTGTTTATTGATGGTCTTTCTAAAATCCAAACTCAGTACGATAATAGAGCTCTGGTATGACCATGGCAGAGTCAGAAGAGCTGTCAATGGCTTAATCTTGAATGCTTTGGCTCCCTTGGTGAAGACTCCTTTTTCAGTTTTCTTGACTGCTGCATTCCTGCTAACTCATAAAGTTTGCTGTCCATGTCTACCTTAAGATCATTCAGAAAATTTATTTTATTGTGAATTGCAAGATATCAACAAACACAAATCTTTCAATATACAAGGAAAAGCAAAAACATGAATGCACATTAAACTGAACTTCAATTATACAGATTTTTTTTTACATTTTAAATATATTAAATCCAGCATAGAAACAATAAAACTCTTGAATTTGTGCCCTCTTCCAAATTACCTTCTGGTCACTTCTGTGCATTGTAAAAATGTTTTCTTGAGTTCCTTCCTTCCTTTTCCCCCCTCCCTCCCTTCTCCATTCCTTCCTTCTATAAAGCCAAGCACGTGTAGCTTCCTAGAGGACTGCCGCTATGAACGGATTTCAGGTTCTGATCACACAGTATAGTGAACTCTCTATTTATTCAGCAGTAAACTAAAGCAAAGCATTCACAGGAACCAAAGTATAACATTCACAATAACATAACAACTTATTGTCAAAGTGGCCACATGGTTTTAAACAAAAGTTATCATTCATTAAGTCCTTAACTCAATTATCCTTAAGGAGCAAGCCTCCTTAAGGGATACAAAGTACAAAGGTCAAAATTCTCCACCCCTAGGTCACATTATCTTAATCTCTCAGTCAAAAAAGTCTTCTTTCTACTTGATTAGAGATTAGGTTCCTATCATCAGTCATCCTTAAGAGGTACAAGGTACAGAGTACAAAGTTCTCCCACCCCTAGGCCACAGTAAATCTCCTCAGTCAGCAGTAAGTACCCAAGGAGAAGTCTTTTCATCTTGACTTGATTCCATGGTTCCTTTTCCATGGTCCCAGGTTTTGCTTGAATTTACCCAAGTGTCCCCTGGATTCAGAGGTAGGCAGCTCTCAGCTCCTTGCCCAGCACCTCATCCAGTTCCATAGTGAAGTTCACAGTGTCCAGCAGTCCACCTCAAATCCTTCACCGTTTCTTTTTCTTGGAAGACAGAGCTTAACAGAGCCAAAACAACATTCATGCACATTGCCAGCACCATCATCAATTCACTATCTGCCTGTGAAACTACTACTGACCCACAAACAAGGTCTGAGAACTCAACACAAATGGTCAATATAGTCCTAGGACCTCTGAAACCCTCTTCCAGGACTTCTGTAAACAAACAACAACAAAATCCTCCTTCAGAGCTTCCAGTACGGTCTCAGGGCTTCTGTACAAAGTATTACAAACAAAACTCAACACAGATAGAAGACACAGAGTGCCGCCACCACAGGTGTTCCCTTCTCAGTTCTACTCTTTGCCAGCTTGGGCTTCTACTTATATATGGTCATTAGCTCTTCCCTGTTCCACCCATCTCTTATGTTCTTCCTGTTCCTGTTTTTGACAAGTCACTCCCACTGTGGGTTTCACAGGTTCTATTTCTTAATAAAGACTTTATATAATCTTGGGCAAGGCTCAAAAGAAACTTGAACTGAAATAAGGTGCTAAATAACTAAATAGCTGAAACAAGATGCTAAGTACTTCTTTGCTTGCCATTACACCTTCCACTCTTCCTTCCTTCTTATCTTCTTCCTTCTCTCTCTCCTTCATTCCCTCCCTCCCTCCTTCCCTGTGTCCCTCCCTCCCTCCTTTCTTTGTTTGTTTCTTTGTTTCTTCCTTCCTTTCTTCCTTTCTTCCTTCCTTCCTTCCTTACCTCTCCCTCTCTCCCTTTCTTCCTTTCTTCCTCCCTCCCTCCCTCCTTCCTTCCTGCCCCAGGATGAAGCTAAGCTCTTAATAAATGCTTACTGATTAAGTATGTCTCATTAAGTGAAAGTATGTGCTATGAAATGAAACATTGTCCTGTAAAAGGATATATTTGTTAAAAAATATTTCTAGCAGCTCTTTTCACTGTGACAAAGATTTGGAAATAGACAGGTGACCCATCAATTGAGAAAAAGTTGTTTACTTTATTTAATGACTTTAAGTTATTTATTTATTCATTTAATGACAAGATGGTGATAACGTACCTAGCACCAGATCATGTCAAATAAGATACTTTAGGGGAATGAGACAGTTATTTTAGGGAAATAGGGGAGTGTCAAGCTCAAAACAGTGACTCATCATCAAAGTGTAATGAAAATGCTAGGCTTGGAGACTGAGATAAAAAACTGTTTTTATATTATATCTTTGTTCTGTCACCTCATTTCTTTGAGCCCTGGTTTCCTAATACTTAAAATGGGAATAATAATAAGAATGTGGATTAGTGGAAAGAACATTAGAATTGGAGTCCTAGGACCAAGGTTTCAATTTTCATCTCCTCCTTAATATTGGTACTTGTTTTCCTCCTCACTTTTGTTGCTGATTATTTTGGTTGTGTTCAACATTTTATGATCCCATTTGGAATTTTCTTGGCAAAGATACTGGAATGGTTTCCCATTTCCTTCTCTAGTTCATTTTGCAGATGAGGACATTGAGACAAACTGGGTTAAGTGACTTGTCCATGGTCACATAGCTAGTAAGTGTCTAAGGTAAGATTTTAACTCTAGAAGATGAGTTTTCTTGAATTTAGGCCGGCACTCTCTCCACTCCATCATCTATCATGTTCATGTTTAAATTCTAATCTTACTGTAGGGATAGTACTTTAACTAGGCTGTTTAGTGTTCCATAAACTTCTCCTTCAGCTTTCTGTCTTTCTGTCTTTCTGTCTTTGCTTATACAAATGCCTATGCCTTCGAATTCCTTTCCTCTATGCTTCCTGGTCCCTACTTTGCTGGCTGAAATCTCATTCATGGCTCAATTCAAACTTTGCCTCTTTCATGAAATATTCACTGCTGTTTCTACTCAGAAAGACGAGTTTAGGGGAGAAAAAGGACAATATGTCATGCAATCATCACATTCTGCTTTGTGTTGTGGTTTATGAGATGTCACCATCTTCTACTAGATTCCAAGAACTAGACAAGAATTTCACAGCCTTTCACAGAACTTTAGTTCTATTAAACAGTGGCATACAAGGCATTCCATGAAGAAAAAAATTAGAGTACTGAATTTGGGATCAGAGGATCTGTGTTCAAATCACCATTTCAGTCCCTTCTAACTGTCATATGCTCTTTTGACTTTAACTTTCTTATGTGCAAAATGAGGGGTTCCTTCTAGAGTACCTTCCAGTGGTGCCCCTATATTCTTAATGATGGGAAGCAAGTTCTCATTCAGTATATTGGTCACCTACACTCTTTTTCTTTTTTTTGCAAGCAATACATATGTTCAGCTGATGTGATAATCATCATAGAAGTCATATTGATTCCATGGCTAAGAAGTTGACTACTATTGGTTTAGTATCAATTCTTGAAAATGTTCAATGATGAGATGCATTTTGCTGATTGTTGGTCTGTATTGTCAGGTTGAGTGGTAAATAGTCACTGGCAATTTATAACCATGGAATTTTTTTGGCCATAAAAATTTGTTTGTATTAATCTTTGTTGTGAATAATGGGGTAAAATTGAAAAATTTAAAGCAAAAGGAAGGTAAAAATGTTACTAACTAAGTCTCTGACAAGTAAATTTCTGTAGATTTCCACTATCAGGTCTCAAATATAAAAGGGTTTCAAATATGATGATCACTATCTCCAATGCAGTTTCTTTTTAGCAATCCTGATGTTCAGTGTCTTTTGATAACCAATTAAAAAGGAAGCCATCACATTGTTATGGCAAAATTACAATGCTACTTTTTTTTTAACAAACAAGATGCAGTGAATATAAAAAACTGAATTTTTAGTGAAAATGTGATTAACTAAAAATTCTACAACATCCTAAGACAATTTAATTCAACAAACATTTCTTAAGCACCCATTGTTTGCTAGGTACTGTGCTAGGCACCAATATTAAAAAGACAAAAATGAAACAGTCCTTTCACTCAAGATGTATTTGTTCTAAGCATATAACATATATACAGATAAATATAGGGAAATTTGAAGGGAGAAGACATTAACAACAAAGAGGGAATTAGGGAAGGCTTCATAGGAAAGGTGGAAACTAAAAGCTTAAAGGAATAGAATTATTTAGAAAGGCAGAGCTGGGGAGGGAGTGCATTCTATGTCATGGGAACTTGATTTTGTGAAGGCATGGAGTTGGTAGCTATAATGTTGAATTAGGAAAATGTCAATCAACCAACAAGTATTTTTCAAGCACCTAGTAGGAGGTCTAGTTTCCTTGAAAGGTGATAGCCTGTGCAAAGGAGTGGAGATTGGAGATAGAGGGTCTGATGTGAGGAAAACAAGAAAACTATTTTGACTGGACCAAAGAATGTATGATGGGAATTAATGTATAATAAACCTGGAAAGAAATATTTGAGCCAGGTTGTGAAATGCCAGACCAAGGAGTTTATAGTTGATCCTAGAACTATTAGGGAGCCACTGGAGTTTATCGTGTTAGGAGAGTGACATGGTCAGACTCATGCTTCCTTTGGCAGCTATGTGGAAGATGGATTGGAAGAGAGAGGTTTATGGGAGAGAGACCAAATGGCATGATTTTGTATTGGATCACCTAAGTCATGATATGCACTAGAATTAGGCTGGTAGCCATGTGAGAGATTTTGTAGAAATGAGAATGACAAGATATGACAAAATTTTTCGCTATATGGAGTCAAGTCAACAAGCAACAAGGCTGTCATGTGTCAGTGACTATGATAAGTTCTGGGAATACAAAAAGGCAAAAACCAGTCCTAGTATTCAAAGAGCTGAGAGCTTATTGGGGGAGACAAAATTAAGCAACTATGTACAAACAAGACAATGCAGGGTATATTGAGCATAATCTCAGAGGGAAAGCACTAAGAATAAGGAAAGGCTTCTCAAAAAAGACACTTTATCTGAGACTTGAAGGAAGCTAGTGGGCAAAGATGTGGAGGAAGAGAATTCTAGGCATGGGGGATAGCTAGTGAAAATGCCTGAAGTGTTAGAATGTCACATGATGTGAGGAACAGCAAGAAGACTAGTATCATTGGATAGTAGTGGGAAGCTGGGGGTGGGGATAAGATGTAATCAGGTTGGAAATGCAGGAAGAGACTAGACTATCAAGATCTTTCAATGACAAATAGCATTTTATATTTGATCCTGTAGGTAATAGGAAGCCACGGGAATTTATTGAATGGGGGTTGGGGGGGGGTGCTGACAAGGTTGGACCTGTGCTTTAGGAAGAATGGAGGATGTACTGGAGTGGGCCGGGAGACCTAATACTAGGCTATTACAATTGTCCAACCCCGAGGTGAGGAGGGCTTATATCAGTATGGCAAGTGTGTCAAAGAAGAAAAGGGTGCATATTCAAGAGATGTTACTAAGATGTGAACAACAGGACTTGGCAACTGATTGGGTAAGTGGATGGAGAGCATGAGGAGTCAAAAGAGTCAGGCTGATAATAGAAATTTGAGTCAACTGCAAAAAAATAATTGAATCCATTTGGTCCATTATTGTTCCTAACTGAAAAAAATTACTTATTTGATGAGAGTAGATGATATGCATAAACTAAATCATTTCAAAGGCCTTAAGGTGTTATACTTCCTTTATCATTACTTTTGTAGCAAACAATCAAAAATCTCTCTTGCTAAGCAAGTTATTTATAAATGAATTCACACCAATCATCAGTGGCTAACAGTGGTGTTTGGGGGACAGCTGAATGGGGGGGGGTTAAATTGATCACATTAGCAGTGCTAATAATCATAAGTGCTTAGGGCTGTCCCTGGAATTCCGAGGGAGATATGTAGCCAGCTTTACTTTGAAAGAGTGAGGCCTGAGCCATCATTACATGTGGGGCTCATCAGAGCTAATAGGAGCTATATAAGTTAGTAAGACTTGGCAAAGTCTTTTTGAGTGAATGGATTTCCAAATGTTTTTGAGGAACAGCACCAGTGAACATTCAACAGTTGTAGATTGGCATTCCAAGCATGTGGCAAGGTACATATGCCAAGAGCTTTAACTATTCCTACTTGCAGTGCCCCATTCAACTGCATGTGTGAGCAAGCATAGTCAAGCTCCCCAAATAGCGAAAGAAACACAGGAGTGGAATCTGTCAAGAGGAGGAGGGAAAAAAACAACAACATAAGTGCTTAAACAAAAAGCCATTAAATGACACCTTTTAAAAAGCTGTGAGGGCAATTGCTTTTCTTGTATCCTGCTGTACCAAAATACCTTTCTCTGGGTAGACCTGGTGCCTTACTGAGAGCATGCAGTTAGCAAGTTCATTTGAATAAAGAAGAGGTATGGTCTCAGGTCTGATCCTTATCTAGTCCAATTGGAGGAATTCTGAAAAGGAAGTGAGCAGTTAAAATTTGATAAAAATGGATAGTAAATGATGATATTGGAAACTTAATCAGCCAATGTGGAATATAGAAGCACTTTGGGGTTAAAAAATATTTGGGTTCAGTCACTGGCCTAGTTATAAGCCATGTTATCTTGAGCAAGTTATTTTACTCATTTTGGCCTATTTTTCATATGAAATATGAAGGGTTAATGATCTATAAGTGCTTGTCCATCTCTCATATTTTATTATTCTCACACAATACTTAGGACTATGGATTTTAGTCTTTATGTAATGGTGCCCCCCCATCCTTTTCATAATAACAATTGTCCATTTCTACAAAATAGGAAAATAATTTTCTTTTCTCATATTTAATTTAAATAAGGATTCATTAAAATTACTGATAAAATATTAATTATAAACAATATAAATACTGTATGACAATACTTTTAAATGAATAAAATCCTCATTTTAAAAAATTTTGTAATGTAAATATAATTACCATCATAATAATGTTATTGAAATAGATGGACTTGTGAATGAAAAGTTACTAAAAATATGATATCAATGGCAGTGATACTTATAATTCTTTTTCAACCATTAACTGAGGAAAACATTTTGTTTTTATAACAGCTCTAGCAAAGAACTTCATTTCACATGAATAAAACATTATGAACAGAAGTCATATTTGTATTGTTTTGTTTGATAAACCAGATTCTTTTCTTATTTGCTTATATCTCAAGTGAGTGATTTTTAGATTCAAATACCTGTTTCAACATATCATTAGTTCTAGACTCTCTCTCTTCTCTTTTTCTGCTGCTGTACTGCTTCACCCTGAGGCCCTCATCCCCTAATAGGTAACTCCCTCCCCAGGAGCACCATTTTGTGAATCAGTGCTTTAGTTCACTCAGGCCTTGAACTCATTGTCCAGAATTCTCCTCTTTCTCCTTCTTTCCTTACACCCTGCCCCCGTGCTTTGCCTCCACCACATCCTGGGCTATCTCTAGTTGTCTTGCTCTGTATCTGATCACTGGACCCAGATGACTCTGCAGGTTAAAGTGAGGCTGGTGACTCCATCACTTAAATCCAATTAAATTGCTTGTCATGGCATCACCTCTCTGATGTCAGGGTCCTGTACTAGAAGGAAGGACAAACAACAACAAAAAGAAGAAACTCCCTTTCTTCATCTCTCTTTCTTCTTACCCCTTTCAGCCCTCTTATTTGGGCTGTCTTACCCCATTCAAATGTAAACTACTTGAAAATAGGGACTGTTTTTTATTTGGGTCCTATTACTTAGCACATAGCCTAGAAGACAGTAAGCATTTAATAAGTGCTGTATATGTCTGTCTGAGTCTATTAACTATTGTTTAGCTGCGGTAATATCTAATTTACTATGTTTGTTCAAGATAAATGAGTGCCTTTATACACTTGCATTTGGAAATTTTTAGGTCTTTAAAAGAAAACTACATTTGCTTCTGTAATACATTCAAGTAATCAGGAAGCAGGTGTTTTTAAAACTTTTTTTCTGTTTCATTAGCAGAATAAATATTTATAAAAATTGGGAGACATTTTAATCTCTATTTCTAAACTTTTTTATAAATTCAACCATTTTATCTTTCTGGATCAGAATATCAATCTAACAGCCGCATTTTTTTTAGGATAGTTTGCTTAGAAACAATAATATCAACTGAATATACAAGTTTCAGTAGGAGATAGTTTTATGAAATACACTTACTTTATTATTACCGCTAAGAAAAATGATGTTTTTTCCTTCTAATTTAAACACTGTTCAAAATACTTGGGCAAAAGAAAGTTGACTTGCTTTGTAATATCATATCATAACATAGTTTTGTGAAGAATCTGCCCTTTAGCATACTTCAGAACCTGACAAAAGTTCCCCATTCGTATTTCTCAATGCAACTAATTATGTGTAAACCTTGTGATATATCCAAATTGCATGAAGGAGTAGGTAAGAAGAATATTTATTTATTCAGATAACACTCATTTCCTTAAGTGCTTTCTATGAGAAGGACATTGTGCTAAGCATTAGGGGTAGAAATACAAGCAAAAAGAAAGTCCCTGTCCTCAAGGATCTCACATTCTAATGACAGAAGACTATATATATATATATAATGACACTGAAAGAAGAGGGATGGAGAGAAACTATGTGCAAGGCAGCATGATGATAAATTACCGAAAGTCAGAATCACAGTCTGGAGTGGAATGATGCATCACCAACTTGGGACCATCTCTAAAATGGAGGTACCAAAAAGAACTTGCAAATAGGAGAAAGAGGATGACCTTGTAGAGCAGTGGTTCTCAACCTGTGGGTTATGTTCAATTTGTAGCAATGAAAATACATCCTGCATATCAGATATTTGCATTACAATTCATAACAAAATGTTATGTAGCAAAATTACAGTTATGAAGTAGTAACAAAAATAATTTTGTGGTTAGGGGTCATCACAACATGATGAACTGTATTAAAAGTTTGCAGTATTAGGAAGGTTGAGAACCACTCTTATAGAGGGATAGTGAATAGTGAGAAAACCTAGTTGAGTCATGGCGGCCAAATTCTAGTTTGCAACGTAACTACGTTGGATGAGGGTTCATATTTTTAACTTGTGCTTGTATAACTGAATTTCATCATGGCATCATTGCAGAGTCTATTTTATAGGATTTTCATTAAAAATCCATAAATCATGTTTTTTCTTGGCTTTATTACCATCATCAAGTCTTCAAAGTAAATGATCTTCTATGACATCCATTTCAAAAGCATATCATACATACTCAATCAAAGGACCACATAATTATATCTATTGTTTGATCTCCTTGAAATAAGAAAGTTTTAGTTTCTTAATTAATTGATTGGAAAAGTCTTCCAACATACATATTGAAGGCGGTTTTTTCCCACCATATTTGTAAGTGGAATAATTTGAAGTTGAGGTTCCCCAAGCCTTGCTTTGATCATATTGATAGCTGTGGATAGCACGAATCTTTCTGATATGAAAGGTAGTGAGGTGGCATGGTGGATGAAGCAATGGGTATAAAATAAAATGCAGCTTCAGATACTTACTAGCTATGTGACCTTGGGCAAGCCACTAAACTGCTTCCTGCCTCAGTTTCCTCACCTGTAAAATGGGTAAATTATAGGACCTCCGTCCCAAGTTTGCTTTGAGAATCAAATGATATAATACTATATTGGTAAGGTATTTAGCATGGTGGATGCTTAGAAAATTCCAACTTCTTCCTGTGAAATGAGACATTTTTCACTTTGCTATTTCATAGGTAACCTTTTTAATACAAGCTTATTGATTCCACATGCTTATTTTAGGGAAGGAATTTTGTTGTCTGTTAAAAGCATTAGTATGTTTTGCGTGACACTTTGAAGTAATTTATTATATTTCAAGCTATTTGTAGCTAAGTCATTCACAGAACCATGAATTTATGTATTGAAAGGGACTTTAGTAGTCATTCAGTCCGATCAAAAACCTAAAAGAAAACCTTACTATATTATACCTGACAAATGGACATTCTCCAATGAAATGGAATATGTTGGCAATTGAGCAAACACAGTGGCTTTTCTTTCTGTCAATAACGGAATGTGTGAATCCTAGTGATAAATAAAGTAGAACATATTATCTATAGCTGGACTTTTTGCTTAATGTTTCTGTATGTCTGTTCCTGTTATCTTTGCTTATATCGATTTCAGTAGTGCCAGTAGTCTTTCTCTTCAAATTGTAAAACCAATTTTTCTATTATAAATGGATATTATCTCACTTAAAATTGAAACAAAAATCTGTCAACTAAATAAATGTATTGTTAAAAAGCAAATCATTGCTAGGCAAAATATTTAATTTTCAAAATAATTTTACAATAGTATTTTTAGAAAATCAGTTTAATATATTATTAATGTTACTGAGAATTATCAGTGATATCAATACTTAGCATTTATAGAGCACTTTAATGTTTACAAAGGGTTTTATATCTGTTATCTCATTTGATCTTTGCCACTACTTTGTAAAGTAAGTGATATTGTTGCCCTAATTTTACAGATGAGGAAACTGAGGCTAAGAGAGGTTCTGTGGTTTGACTGAGGTCACACAGATACTAAGTGTTTTAGGTCAGATTTGAACTAAGGACTTACCAGCTCCAGGCTATATAATAAATATAATTCTACTTTTAACTTCCACACAAAGCTTGTTTAACACTTCCATCTGATGATGATATCAGGTCATTCCTGAGCCAATATTCAACGTGCACCAATTCAAATTTGCCCGCATTTGCCCATACACTATTACATAACTGCTTCTCTGAATTCTTTGTTGGTTGGATTGAATTCACTGTTTCATTTTTCTTTACTTATATTTGAACTCTGTTTTCATTTTTAATAGTTGACATTTATATTAGAGTTGTCCTTAAAAAATGTTCAATAATTTTCTTCATTGCTTTTCAAATTTCTTCATCTTTTCTCTCTCCTCATCTCCCCCAGAGTGACATACCTTCTAGTTTGGAAACTTGAATTTAGCTGCTGATGACTTTGTCTTAATATTTTATGTTCAGCAAACTGGAAAACAGCCATCAGTATCTACTACCTTATCAATGTGCAGTAGAATAACATAAACTCATCTTCATTACTAGAATACCAACTCATAGCTCATGGACCAATGGTGTCACATTTGCATGCAAAAGAGATATAGAAATAAATGAAAATAAGTGAAATTTCAATGGCTTCCTATATTTCTTCTTTTAAAAAAATTTTTTTATTTTTTTTTTGGAGGGCAGTTGGGGTTAAGTGACTTGCCCAAGGTCACACGGCTAGTTTTTTTATGTTAAGTGTCTGAGGCCGGATTTGAACTCAGGTACTCCTGACTCCAGAGCCAGTGCTCTATTCACTGCGCCACCTAGCCACCCCTCTTCCTATATTGCTTCTAAGATAAAAGTAAAACTCCTCAGTCCAGCCTTTAAAAGCCTTCACAGTCTGATTCCCACCTATCCTTCTAGACTTGTTTCCTCTTACACCCCATTCATACATGCTGTCTTCCAGACAGAGTGGCCAACTTTCTGTTGCCCAAACTCAGTAACCCATAATTCATCTCTATGCATTTATACTATTCTAGGACTCAATACATTTTCTCTTGAACTCAACCTATCAGAAATATCAAACTCCAATGCCTGGTTTATGTACTACCCTCCAGGAAAAACCCAAACAAACAAAAACCTACAATGATTTCCCTATGCCTTGACCCTCTAGTTGTTAGAGTTTTTTTCTCTCCCTCTACTTATTTATTTGTTTATTCATTCATTTATTTATATAGATGTTGAATCTGCATAAAGAATGTTAGATCTGTAGTCCCAACATTTATTTCAGTATTTTTGCATTTAACGGAAGCTTAAGACAGTCTTCTTGTGTTGCTAAAGGAACTTAGCAGGCTAAATTGAGGACTGGAAATTCAAGGCCTCTTGTTTTAGTTTGTGAAATTAACACAGGGCAAGTGTCTATTCTTTCCCATTGGAATAAAATATATTTAGAACATCAAACCAGCTTATCCTCTTAAGTGGAAACCTTTTTGAATTGATCACTGATCAATTCAAAATGCATCAACAATCTATACTTCACTCTTGACTGTGTCTCTTGGCTAAAGAAACTTTGAAAGGTAGAGTTTCTAGATCTGTCCTATTGAACTATGAGTTAAAACTATTTAAATTTGTCACTTGATTTTAAAAATAAAAGGTATTAATTTTAACTTTGGATAGTCTCAGAAAGTTAGGAGTGTGTGTGTGTGTGTCTGCGCGCGCTCCACGAATGTGTAGGTAGGCAGGATACAAATGTGAAAAGGATACAATCCCTACTCTTAAGGAGCTTACAATCCAATAAAAAAAGGAAGCAGCTAAGCAATACAGTGGATAGAGCAGTGGTCCTGGAATCATATTCATGAGGTCAAATCTGGCCTCAGACACTTACTAGCTGTATGATCCTGGACAAGTCTCTTAACCCTGTTTGCCTTAGTTCCTTAGCTATAAAATGAGCTGGAGTAGGAAATGAAAAAAATCACTCCAACATCTTTGCCAAGAAAATGCCAAATGGTATCACGAAGCATCTGAAACAATAGCAACAACAAAAAAGTTAAGCTTTATCAGGATGTGAAACTCAGCTCTAAGGGGTGACTGTCAGAACTGGAGCTCTTGTACTGAAAGACTGCATTCTGTGACTCCTCCCAGCTTGCCACAAGCACTAGCCATCACCACCACAGTGTAATTACTTCCATCAGTAGTCCTATTTGTGGGGGAAGAATAGCTACAGGACATAGAAGAAAAGAGCAAATTTGGAACTATAATCTAATAGCTTCTACTGTGATTTTCAGGTCCAGTAGTTTGAGCCTTTCAAACTCCTAATGTTACAAGGGCATAATTTAGGATACACTACTGTTTCCAAGGAATATTTGTCAAACCTAAAGAACTAGGAGAAAAATGAGTTAAACTAGACCTGATTTTCCATTACTCCTAGCATTGCCAGAAACTTTCTTATATCGACATCTGTCTCTCTATTAAAAATTTTGCATAGGCTCCCTAATATCTAAGAAACTTGGTATTCAGGGCCTCCCACAATCTGATACCATCCGTTTTCCCCTAGTCTTATCTCATTTCATATACTTTTAATAACTTAGACTACTTTATGACTCATAACTATGCCCCTTATTTAATGAGCTCCATGTCATTGCTCAGGATTTTCCCTAATCACCAGAACGTCCTCTTTTCCTTTCTTTTCTGATTGTGTTCCTATCCATTCCTTTCAGCTGACATGAAATGACACCCGTTCTATGAGGTCCTCCCTAATTTTCACTCATCTTAATTGACTTTTGACCTCAGGACTTTTTACACCCTGATAATGCACTTGTGTTCTTGTATCTGTGCAAGATGCATCTATTTTTTCATTTGGGGTAAAGGAGCAATGATAGATATTCTTTCCTAATTGTACTTTATAAAAACTTAGAGGAAAACCTTAATAGTTTGTATTATTTGAATGCTATGGACTAATCCGAATTAGTAAGATTACTGATTTTAAAAGAAATCCTATATAATTACTTTTGCCAATCTATAGTTACTAATTTCCAGTGAATGTTCCTCTTTCCTTCTCTCAGAAATGTTTTGTGTATTGTCAGTTTACTTAGTAAGCCAGTCCTTCCTTCACAAAGAGTGTAAAGAATTATTTGTCCAGGAATAGGCACCAGGCAAAAGCAGGTCAAATGACCAATGATTCTGAATGAGCCAAGTCTGAACTAATAAGAGTTTTATCTGATTATGAAAAATAAACCCTTTGGGCTTTGTCTCAAATTGGAAAGAAAAGGTGTTCCCCATGTTCTCAACTTCTTTGCTAAGTATAGATGGCTGAAAGTACCAATCTATAGAGCTGACTGTAGTGTGTTTAATTCACAAAGTTAGTGGTATAGTTTGGTTCAGTACCAGCATTCAGCATATTATGATCTAATAATGCATTACATTTAATTAGGGCATAGAGCTTAGAACTTGGCATTTTGGTTACTGCTTATTTTTCAGCAGAATTATCAAGTGTTAAGGAAGATAAGGACCAAAGTCCATTAGTTTTTTCTTTAACATAATTGAGTCATGACATATACTCCTAAAAAGAAGGGTTACATGCAGTTGCTAGTCTCTAGTTTGTCTCTATAGAATTGGGTATATATATATTAAAAAAAAACATGAGGAATAGCTGAAGATAAGAGAAGTAAATATTTTAACTGTTCTTGTAATCAAGCAAGAGGGAAAAGAACCATAATCTTGATCAAAACTGGTTCCAAATGCTAACATTTACAATATGGCCCATTTTATAAACTTAACCATACCTTGTGCGTGTGTTCCCAGAATTTTCCAAGCCTCCCAAATTGCAATGTTAATAGTTCGGCAGTTAAATGTGGCAGTAACTGTACATTACCTGCACTGATCTGGAAAACATTGTTAGCAGGAAGAAAAAGGAAAAAATGATGATAAACAGATTACAGTGTTGAACATACTCAATCCAGACAAAAGAGAGATTATCCATGTGGTAGGCATCTTTTTCATCAATTATCACATCCACTAATGAGCAATAGTTTGTTCTCCTTCCAGATGACTACTATCCAGGCAAAGTTGGAAATAGCCTTGACTAGGGTCAGAGAGCAGCTGTCACTCATTTGGGCTGGAGAGAGAACCGATATCCCTCCCCTTGATGTTTGAAGAGAAAGGGGGGATTATTTTAATTAAGGAAGAATGGGAGGAAGGGTAAACTTACTGGTCCTATGGTGAAGGGCCGAAAGCAGAAATGAAGATGGAAAGTACAGTGTGTAGGATGTGGGGAAAAAATATGGGTGAAAGATGACACTTTTAGAAACTTGGTTTTACTAAAAAAGGTAAAAAAAAGTCTGACAAGCTTTTGAGATTCCAAAAGAATGGTATGGCTTCATAAGGAACATATTAACAAGTAAACTGTTTTTGCCAAGAATTTGAGAAAAGTACATCCATAGAAATTTTCTTGGGATTGTCTTGTCATAAATAATGAGTAAATTGGGCTGATATTAGACAGCCAATGGCACCTATGATGTGCACATATGAAGCCCATGAGCAGGAACCAGTGGCCTCTTGTTTCAGGACCAAGTATAGAGCATTAGCATGTCTAGTTCTGTATTACTCAACATTTGGAGGAATTATACCTTTTGTTTCCCCCTATCTTGCCTCATTTTAGGTGTCTGTATATTAAATAAAAATTCTTCTAGTAGTTCAGTGAAAGGCATTATCCTAAACATTATCTTTAACCTTTTTTTAAATCTAAGCTGCTGGTAAGAACAGATAATAAAAAAGGCATTTATTAAGCAGTGTGTTACGCTCCAAGGATACTAAGAAAGGCTACCGCAAAGAGCTTATGTTTTCATGTAAATGTAAACAAATAGGTACATATAATATGAGTACAACATATGCAGTGGAAGTACTTTTTACCTCTGCAGCTTTTCTCTCTGCCTAAATAGTTCCTCATTTAAGGAGGGTTCCCAGACAGGTCTCATTTCTCCCCAGGTTGCGCTCTAGACTTGCTCTATCATATCCTTTTCCTATGTTTCCTTCCTATGATACCTATATTTCCTTTACTTCTTCTTCCTCCTCACATTTTCAGGTTCTTTTTACATACTGCCGTCACACATTAGAATCTAAGCTCTTTGAGGCCAAAGATTGACTTTCTTCATACTTTGTATTTGTAACTCCAATACTTAACATGGTATGTGGTACATAGTAAATCCCTACGAAAATGATTGTTGACTATTGATGATTGTATAGTAGATGGAAAATAATCTCAGAAAGGAAGACAAGTCACTAGCATTTGGGTATACTCAGAAAGGGCCTCCTATAGAAGGCAGGATTTGAGCTGGATCTTGAAGTCGTCATTTATTCAAAAAATACAAGAATAACAAAAAAGTACTTGTTAAATGCCTACTGTGGACACTCTCAAAGCAAAAAGTTTACAGTCTAGGAGCAACTTACAGAAAGCAACACAAATGGCTATTTTATGACCATGATAAGACATGACTGAGAATTATTCAACAAATTACTGTGTCAGGTCAAACAAAGAAGTCATTTACCAACTATAGCACCAATGCAATATTCACAGTACCCATGGTTACTATAAATATATCTGCATGGTGCTCAATCACAAAATATAACAGACTCTCTATATAGAAGACAGTTGCAAAACATTTATTCAGACACTAGATAACCAAACCCCAACACCAAGAAACTGAATCCATAAAAGTAACATAGAAGTTAATTTACCACAATGTACCAAAGAGTCACACCACCCTTTGGCTTTTCCAAAAAACAGTATTTGACCAATATTTACTCACAAGCCTGTCTCCTTTAGAAACAAAATCTTCTCCCAACTGTCTATCAGGCTCTGACTTCCAGCTTCCTGTGGGCTCTGCTCCACTCTTCAGCAAACTCCTTCCACCACAGGCTCCATATGATTACATTCAGCCTATTAGGGGGCAGAGTATAAATTTTAAAGCAGGTAAAGTCTTCAAATTCCCTTAGGCGTATAAAGGGGGAGGGAAGATCTTCAAATTCCCATTCCAATTACACCAACCCAGGAGATAAAGGAAGACTTCCTGAATAAAGTGACATTTGAACCAAACTTTCAAAGATTGATAAGAATTCAACAGGTAAAGAGAGAAGTGAAATCATTCCTGATACAGCGATTATTATGAGCAAAGTCACAGACATGGAGAGAATAGGTTGTGTTTGGCAGGGCAAAATGTATCCAAGTTTGTCTGAATGCAGAAATACCTAAAAAAGTAATATGAAATAAAACAGGAAATGTAGAATGGTGTCACTTTGTGAGGGTTTTACAATGTATAGAGTTAGAAATTTATTTAGTAGCAAATAGGTCACTACTGAAGAGTTTTGAGCAGAGGAACATGGCCAGATACATGCTTAATGAAATTTATTTTGGTAACAGTATGAGGGATAGATTGAAAGAGGGAGAGAATGGTGGTATTAGAAATTAGGATGCCAATGAATAGTACAGATGGGTGTCAGTGAGGTCAATGAGAATAGGGCTAGTTGGATGGGCTGACTTTGTAGTTAATTTAGATATGAGAAGCAGAGGAGTGAGAATTTTAGAAATAGCAAAATTTGGAACATGGTAGGCAAATTAAATGGTGCTACCATGGACACAAGATGAAGTCTGAAAGAAGAACAGATTTAGGAAGAAAAATAATAGGTCCAGCTTTAGAAATATTGGGTATTAGGTGCTAATGGGACATCTAGATGGAGATATCCTTTAAGAAGTTGGAGAAGAAAGTGTGACTCTCAGGAGAGAGGAGAAAAGAAGAAATTGAGACTTGATAATCATCTGCGTATAGGTCTTAATTGAAGTTAAGACAACATATGAGATTCCTGTGGGAAAGAGTAAGCCAGTCTTACTGCATTCTACTCCCCTTTATACACTCTTGTTTCCACTACATATTTCCTATATACAACATTCCATCTTTCACTTCTGTGCAGGTGGTTCTCTGTGTTGGAAAAACATTCCTACTCCATTTTTAGAATGCCTATAATTCCTTGAAACAAGGGAAAAGTGCTACTTCTTCCACAAAACTTTCTTGATTCTACAAATGGTTGGTGGATTATCTTTAAAGTCATATTTTGCAATTTTGTGTATGCTTAGCATTTACTTCTTTTTGAAAATTCTGAATCCATTTTCCTCACTCCAAAATCTTCAGTTAAATGTAAGTGTAATGGCAAGCAAAGAAGTTCTTAACTCCCTATTTATTTATTTAGCACCTTGTTTCAGTTCAAGTTTCTTTTAAGCCTTGCTCATGATTATATCAAGTCTTTGTTAAGAAATATAACTTGTGAACCCCATAATTTGTGAACTGTAGAACTTGTGAATTCCTGTTGCTGTTGCAATAGGAAGGGAGGAGATAATGACCATATGTAAGTAGAAGCCCAAGCTGGAGAGAGGAGAACTGAGAATAACTGAGAAGGGAGCACTTGTTGTGGAGAAGGAGAAAACTTGTGGTATCCCAGCATTGTATGTCTCTTCTGTATGTGTTGATTTTTGTTTGTAATACTTTGTATAGAAGCCTTGGGACTTCCCTGGAACCCTCAAAAAGGATTTTCTTGTCTGTTTACAGAAGTCCTGGAGGACTGTTTTGGAAGTTTTGGAACAGCAAAAATGATTTTTGTTGAGTCCTCAGATGTTGTTGGTAGGTCTGTGTTGATTTTGCAGGCAGATAGTGAATTGATGATGGTACAGGCAATGCACATGAATATATTGTGGCTCTATTAAGCTTGGTCTTCCCAGAAACAGGTACTTTGAAGGACTTGAGGTGGACTGGACACTGTGAGCTTTAATTGAACAGGAGCTGGATGAGAAACTGCATGAGGAGCTGGACAAGGAGCTCAGAGCTGCCTGCCTTCGAATACAGGTGACAGTTGGGTAAATTTGAGGAAGAGCTGGGACCATGGACAAGGAACCATGGAAGCTGAGAGCCAGCCTCCAGTCAAAATGAAAAGAACTCTTCTGGTACTTAATGTTGGCTGAGAAGATTATGATTTACTGTGACCTGTGGTGGAGAACTTTGACCTTTGTACTATGTGTCCCTTAAGGAGTTTGCTGCTTAAGGATGATTGAGTTAAGGACTTACTGAATGATAGTTTTTAAAAAATAACTATGTGGCCACTTTGGTGAAAACTATGTGGCTATTTTAGTGATAACTTGTTGTGTTATAACATGCTTTACTTTTTTCTGTGAATGTTTCATCTTAATATACTGCTGAATAAATATACAGTTCATTATACTGTGTATTCAGACCCTTAAAGCTGTTCACAGCAGTAGTCTTCTAGAAAGCTGCTCATGCTTGGCTTTATAGTAAGCTTCTTGCGGGATGGACCTTTTTAATTTTATTCTATGTATTTCAAGCATTTGGCACAGTGCCATGCACATATGAGGTTAGCAAATGTTTATATTAATTGAAGAAGTCCAATGTTACAAGAATGACAACTTCAGAAATATTTACATTAAGAAATTGGGAAGGGGCGGTTAGGTGGTGCAGTGAATAGAGCACTGACCCTGGAGTCAGGACATGAGTTCAAATCCAGCCTCAGACACTTGACACACAAAAAAAACTAGCCGTGTGACTTTGGGCAAGTCATGTAATCCCAACTGCCCTCCAAAAAAAAAGCAAAAAAAGAAATTGGGAAGATTAGGAGGAGGAAAAGATGTCTGAGAGATAAGAGTATTAGAATTTGCGGTGTCTACCAAGCCCAGGATATAGAATATATTTAGTATATAGAAAAGGTGTTTGGCAGTTTCAAAAGTGTCAGGAAGGTAAAGAAAAACAAAAATTTGAGAAGTCTTCAGATTTTATAAATAAGAAATAACAAGACCATAAAGGGTGTAGTTTAGTAAGATGGTAGGAGCCAAAGTCAGATGACAAGAGTTTGAGGAGAATATGAAGTATTACATGTAAATATATGTTTTTATTCGTAGAATTTTAGATTTCAAGATAGAATGAACCATCTTTTTGTTTTTAAGTCACTTTCAGTTGTGTATGATCCAATGTGGTCCCATTTGGGATCTTCTTGGCAGAGATATTGGAGTGGTTTGTCATTTCCTTCTCCAAATCATTATGTAAGTGAAGAAGATGAGGCAAAGAGGGTGAAGTGATTTTCCCAGGATAACATAGGTAGTGAGTATCTGAGGTCATATTTGAACCCAGGAAATATGTCTTCCTAAGTCCAGGATTTGGCACTCTATCCACTGGGCCACCTAGTTCACCCAAGTCATTTTACAGATAAGTAAACTAAAGAGGAGGGAAGGTTAAAAAGACCCCTTTTAAAAGACATTTGGGATATCTGGAGAAGGAAATGACGAACTACTCAAATATCTTTGCCCAGAAAATCTCAAATGGGAGTACAAAGCACTGGAAACAACCAATCAACTAAACAACAACAATAACAAAAGAGATTTAAGAGTGAAGGAGAAAAGATTAGATAGTAACTAGAAAGTTAGGAATGGTTACCGGGAAACTTTTTCTTTTCTTTTCTTTTTTTTTTTGAGGATCCAACCATATTAGTAGTCAGGTAGAAATGAGCCTGTGGACTGGGGACAATTGAAGTTCCCCAAGAGAGATGGGGGTTTTAGAAAAAGAGCGTGGAAGAGAAGATGGTGGCGTAGAAGCAGCAAGGTTCAGCAGCTCCCCCACAGCCACCTTAAATACACATAAAATAGCAAAGTTTAGGGCTCCAAAATCCAAAAAAAAACCAACAACAACAGAAAACACATCTCTTGGTGAAGACAGTTCAGCAGGAGGGATGCAGTGCAACAGGCCAGGAACCGAGGCCAGCCCAACCCAAAACCGCAGCCTGGCCCCAGGGCAGTCAGAAAAAGCTGCAGCCACACCAGAGCCATTCTATTGCTAAAGGCTAAAAAGTGAATCTGAATGAATTCAAGAGAGACAGAACCCATTGTGAGACTGAGAGAGTCGATTCCTAGCCCAGGAAACTGCCTACTCACATAGTGGTAAGGAGAATGCTGAGCACAAAGAAGCCGGGCCAATGTGGAGTAGAGAGCAGAGAAGAGCAGACTGAGATGCCCCAGGCAGCCAGCAAACTCACTCAGCCTGAGAGGTTTTCAGCCATCTCACCAGAGAACAGAGGATCATAGAACTGGGTAGGAAAAGTCTCAGGGCCCACAGCAGGGTTAGCATGTTCTGTGGGGGCAATCTGGATGTTTAAACTTATACACCCATACTTCCAGAAGCCAAGATGGAGGAATAAAGTTTAGTGGCTCCTCTAAATCCCTCCCAGACCCAGAAAAGTCCAGTATTAAATGTCCTAATCAGAGTAAAATCTTGAATCAGTGGAAACAGCCTGAGGCAGGGCTGAGGAAAGGGGAAAGAAGACAATACAGAATCTAAGCCCAGTAGGGTGGAGCCAGCAAGCCCTACAAAGAAAAGCCAATTTAGCACCACCAGCCCCATCAGCAAACAACAGCTCTGACTCTGACTTTCAGCTGTAGCTGGCTCTGAGCCTGCTTGAGCCACGGCTCAGGGACACAGACTCTGAAACCTGAAGGAGCTGGACCACCCGACTCCCACAAGTTACTCTGTAAGCCTCAGGGTAACTCAAGGGAATCATTGAGAGTCTTGCTATTGGCCTCAGGCTACACACTCAGAGCTTACAGCTACCAAGCCCCTACCTTCCAGCCTGAGAAGCTTAACACTTTGGCACCCTAGATGTGGATATCCACTCCAAAAATCCAGGACATAGGTGCCCACAATGGGGAAGAAGGAAATTGCAAAGGCTAGGAACATCAAATCTGTTTATAGTGAGCAAGAACAAAACTGTTACAGAGAACTGTCCTGAGGTCCTAGAATCAGAGGGAGAAATGGTTATTGAAAGAATCCACTGATCCCCTCCTGAAAGAGATCCCAAACTGTAGCCAAACTCCAGAGCTACAAAGTCAAGGAGAAAATACTGAATGCAGCCAAAAAGATGTAATTCAAATATCATGGAACTACAGTCAGGATTACACAGGATTTGGCAGCTGCTACATTAAAAGATCAGAGGGAATGGAATGCTATATTTTGTAAAGCAAGAGAGCTAGGACTGCAACTAAGGATGAATTACCTGGCAAGACTGACCATATTCTTTCAGTCAAAGAGATGATCATTTAATGAAATAAAGGATTTCCAGACTTTCTTTATGAAAAACCTGAGCTCAAAGGAAAATTCGATCTCCACTTACAAGATGCAAGAAACACATAAAAAGGTAATCAAGGAAAACATACACTCACATATACATATACACACAGATGCTCACACATGCACATAACTTGGGACACAATAAGAGCAAACTGTTTACATTCCTTTATGAGAAGCAGATACCTGTCAATACTGAAATCTGTATAAATATTGTGACACTTGAGGGGGATGTACACAGGAAGAAGGTGTGGGTAGAAACGAAGTAATCTGAAGATTAAAAAAAATGTGTTAAGAGAAAGAAAGGGAGTGTAGGGGGAGAGGAGGAAAGGTAGAGGTAGATGATGGGAGATTGTGCCACAGGAAGAGGCATAAAAACCATACTGGAGTGGAGGGGTGGGACAGAGCGAGATAAGCATCATATGATCGTTACTCTCATCGGTTCTGATTTAAAGAGGGATCAATAGAAATGGCTAAATTTAGATTCTAACATGAAAAGACACAAAAATTCAAAATAATAGAGGGAAAAGAGGGAGGGAGAGGAGCAGTGTATGAAATTTATTACCATGATTTGGGTTCAACAAGGGAATAACCGACTCTGTTAAGAGTAAAATTCTATTGTACCCTACAGGTAGTAAGAGGGATAAGGGGGAAGGGGTGTAAGAAGGGGAGCATATTCAGGAGGGAGGGGAAGAGTAGCAACGGGGAAGGGTAGTATAGAGGGGGGAACACAGGGGGGGAATACTGAGGGAGGTGGTGGTCAAAAGGAAAATTCTTAAGGAGGGAAAGGGAAAAGGAAGACATAAAGATATAAACGGGGAGGGAATAAGATGGAGGCAAAGTCACAGATAGTAATCATAACTGTGAATGTGAATGGGATAAACTCTCGCATAAAACAGGTGAATAGCAGAATGGATTAAAAACCACAATCCTATAATATGCTGTCTACAAGAAAACACATCTGAAACAAGGGGAGACGCACAGGGTAAAGGTAAAAGAATGGAGTAGAATATATTATGCCTCGGCAAAAGTAAAAAAAAAACAGGGGTAGCAATTCTTATCTCAGATAAAGCAAAAGCTAAAATAGATCTAATTAAAAGAGATAAGGAAGGAAACTACATCCTGCTAAAAGGCACCATCAAGAATGAAGCAATATCCTTTCTTAACATATATGCACCAAGTGGTATAGCATCCAAGTTCCTAGAGGAAAAGTCAAGGGAATTAGAGGAGGAAATAGATAGCAAAACAATACTAGTGGGGGACCTCAATCTCTCCCTCTCTGAACTTCACAAATCTAACCTCAAAATAAACAAGAAGGAAGTTAAAGAGGCAAATAGAATTTTAGAGAG